>LR990078.1:2701160-3901348 GCA_905147235.1 Erynnis tages | reverse complement strand
TTGCGGAAGTAAGCAATGTATTTCTCGTAAAAAATATTCAGTCGCGACTCTGTCTCCAGTCTCCACTATACTAATTTATCGCCCATAGGTATTGATGCTGAGGGATGAAATCCCTTAGATGAATCTATTAGAATTTAACCTGTTCTTTTAGACCGGTACTTAGTTGACGGCACTACGATGCACTACGGTCCAAATCTATGGTCCACTCTATGGTCCAAATCCTTTCTCATTTTTAAGGTTCCATCCACCTTATCAGTATTGTTCCCTCTCCATTTTTTTATCTGTTTGCCCCTTGAAGTTGGAAAAGCAGGCATGTTCACCATATCTTGTATACCGGGTGGATAGGTGATAGTAGTTGTGGTTGACGGGAAACAAGAGCCGTCCATTTCTGTTAGTAACAACACATATGCTTTACAGTTCTTCGGTCCTGTTTTTGCTGTGTTTGCATTCTCGTTAATACTAACAAAATATATTACTGAAGCCAAGCTTGAGCCGCAAGCGCAAGCCGCAGCCCAGTTGTGACTGAGAGGAAGCGGCCCTATAATTAACTGTAATTGCAAAGGCCCAGATACTTTCGCATAACATAAAAAGCGGTTAACCTGCTCTGCATCTCCGGATTAGATATCACTACCGTGTCCATTGTTACTGTTGACACGGCCGAGTAAACATTAAATTTGAATGAGCATTCGGTTTTTAGCGCCCCTAAAAACGGAACCATTTTAAATTAAAGGCTGCACACGAAAGTATTGATTACAAAGTTATAAAAAGGTGCCCGTCTCAAGGGCTAGTATTAATTCCATTTTGGAACAGTGTTATGTTTGGAAATCACAATAGTAGGTTCTTACAAGTTAAACTTGTAGATACTATGAAGCCAGGTTTTCTTATGTTTATCTACAGGTATCATCTGATATGTATACACATCTACTGAAGCTAGAAAGAAGGTTAGACCAATTTTAGAGGGCTTTCCTAAAGAGATACGATAGCTAATATTATAAAGAGTAACATATGCTACTTATACTAAACAATATCCATGATTTTGAATTCTACAGCCATGAATAACATTAAACATACATTAAGGTACATTACACAAACATTAAAGAAAGTCTTGTTTAGTGGAAACAGATTCTGAAGAGCGCCTTTGTTATCGTTTGAGATGATGTCCATCAATTGTTTATTTTGATGACCGAAACGTAGTATTATATCAAATTGTTCGTAATCATAGTCGTAACACTCTATTTATAAAATCTATCATTAAAAATAGATTTGGCATTAAGGTGAAATTTCTATAAACTACTGGTTAAGTATTAACAAAGCTTCTTGTGGGGCAATAGTTAACTTGTTAAGTCGATAGCTATCATAAAGCCTAGCGTAGCGTCTACTTTCTTTCTGCAGAAAACAACCGACAAGCTTTTTAACACACATACCACTACCCAGTAGATAAATAGTGGGTATCTACTCGTACCTTAATTGGCTGACTACTGCTTATGAACATGAACATAACAATATTATTAGGTACCAAGTGATATGAAGACAAAAGGAAAGGAAGGAAAAAGGAAGATAGAAGCATATCATGTTAATTCAAGACGTTAAAGGTTAAGACAAAAAAATTATAAAAAGTTTAATTTAGGATTTTCCCACTAAGTGTTCTTACATTTCAGACCGAACTGCGGTTATGTCGTCTTCAGTTGTCAAAAAATTTACCGAAAGCCGAAATACTTGAACGAACATACTAGTTCGTGGTCCAAATTTCTGATGTAGCCATGTAAGTGAACTATCATAAATCCGGTGGCCGGTCAATAAAACTTATTGTTAAACTTGCAACCAATTGAGTCCAGATATGTTGAAAGTTAAAACCGAGGAAGTAGCTTCATAATATAAACATAGTCACACCACAAAACCTGTAATAAGATCAAGCCTAAGGAAACGTTCAAGGAAGTTCGTTACAGGATTAACTATAATAAGATTTCTTAACAAATTAAGTTTAGAGACTGACACATGATACGGCTGAGCACGGCATGTGTACTATGTGTCGGCTCATTTAATAAGAAAATTCTAAGAATCTTCTATGAAAGCTTAGTAGTAGTTATGAAAGATTAGCTTCATGCGGATTTCATTAGATATTGTCCCGAAGCCAAACATTCGTCGAAACTTTAGTTATGAATGGTCGTAATAACTATTACGATTTTTATGTTATTGGAGGCTAACACGGCATTCATGAGATTATTGCAAACGTTCTCACAATAAATAGGGTTCAATACGTTTCGTTCTAATTGTTACATGTGATCAAAATGAATTGATTTCATGGTTTAAATTGCTTATTTGATGTAAAAATGCACGGCTTCGCTTTCCCAGTTTAAACACTTAACCTCTTTTAGCTTAGACATAAAGCTTTTTAATATTAGTAGATAATTTCATAATTTAAGACATATTTTATTTGTTTACTTTTATTGCAAGTAACCGAGTAAACCAAGCAGAAGGAGGAACCCTCACGTGAAAATCACTCACACGTGACTTGCCCGCATATCGTTATAGATACGAATGGTACTTCGTTGCATTTTATTGCAGTTTGCATGTTTTGCAAGATTGTTGTGAATCTGCATAACTATTTGTTGCTTTATTTAAGAAAACTCTAAGAGAAGCAGTATAATAGCCACGTAATCGTGGCTCACGCTTCACTGCCGTAAGATCGGGTTAATGTGACGATGTGGCTACGTTACCGTTGCAATTATATCAAAGACAAAAATGCAATTAATTTAAAAAAAGACTTGAAAGTTATTTAAAAAAAAAGATTAATTGAAATTTTCGTGTAAGTTGCCACACATCGTCATATTAACCCGATCTTACGGCAGTGGAGCGTGAGCTGAGTAACGGAGGGTGGCACTTTCTCTCGATTCGGAAGCCGCACTGCACTCCTTTCGGGAGTACCTGCTACCTCCGTCACGCACGGTGCATATGCCTACATGCTTAATTTGTGCGGAATAACACTTTCGTGCTGTGCTCGAACACTAATGAATTAAGTGAAAACATAAAACTACTTTGCTGGGCTAACGGGGACAACACGCTTCCGTAGGCGACTGATTTAAGAAAGACTGCGGAAAAACCAAAAGATTCATGGCCAGTTGGCCAGGGCCAAATGAGGGCGCCTTTATTAAAAATCTCTGTGAAGAAGAAGAAGATTGCCACGAACCCGCCACTAAAGTCAAAACAGAACATTTAAAATAAATATTTATTAACATTATTGGGTAGTTAATATAGCTGAATAATAAGAACAAACAAATCGAAATAACCACGCTCGTGGTACAAGAAGTATCTACGGGCCGCCCTCCTCCCAGATGTCCTGAAGACAAAGAGAAATTTTTGGATTCAAAGGACCCACTGACTGACCCACTGAAAGGACTGAAAGTATACCATACTTAAGGAACATTACCACCTCCTTTTGCAAATTATCTACTTTCCCAACATTACCTTTTCCAGTTCCTAGGCTTTTTATCAACAATCTCATTTTACGAACGTGGGATTATTGATAATGTGAAACCGATCGCAATCTCTCCCACAGGTTCAGGTGATAACGACCGAAAAACAAAGGTCATTCTCCCATAGATCTGTCCCAACCGCATTCAGCGGCCTTCGCACCCGTTTCGCTGAGTGCACCTTTTGTTTCAACTGACGTGTCATGTAGTGACTACTATCAATTTTTAGGGTTCACGCAGATTGAGTTTTACCTTTGTAACGTTTTGAAAATAGGCAATTTATTACCACCACTTCAATGTGAAAACATTCTGCAATTCCCTGAAGATGGCAATTCTATGTTTAAATAATTCTTGGTTTCATTCACAGCAGAATAGTTGAAATTTTATTTTTATTTCCAGAAGCCAAAGATATGGTTAACATACAGCAACGTACATGATACTGATTATTTATTTTATTTCAAATTTTAAAAGTAGGCACGTAGTATATTATTCAGAATTTTAGTTATCCTCTATTCAAGTCAAGTGAATTCAAACTTAATATTGCTGAATCCAAACTTTCAAATAAATCTTCATTTGATGATTTTTGACAACCCTGTCCACAGGACGTTGGTTTGCCGCCGAAATGTGCGTCAACGACACCTCACGCTCCTGCGTCCGGTGGCACGAGGTCATTTATTAATTGTTTTATGTAATTGAAGTTATTGTTTAGCAAGCTGATGCGTGTGAATGGACCTCTCCAATACAACAGGTTGATGTAACGCGAAATTTGGAGCGTATTGCATTATTGAATGGCATGTCAATTCATCGTTGCTTGAGAGAGGTATGTTGCAATGTCTTCCGTTTGATACGTCCGTTGAATCGTTCAGCAGTATGACAGGGGTTCTTTAAAAAGAGCGTAGAAAGACTTTCATTCAAATTCCCACGCAACGCACAGGATACTTAATCATGTCAATAGGTGTCATCGGTGACCAGTTCTGGATGGTACCAGAACTGGTCATCGATGACTTACAAAATATTTCGCAATTAGTACGTAACTACTAAAATTTGTTTGGCAAACACTTTATTAGTATAAGATAGTATTAGGATAGGTATACTAATCATGTAAATAAGATTACTGACATAAGTTCAAAGCCTGTCATCGGCAGCGGACGCCAGGCACAAAAATAACTAAAAGTCGAGACGAGAGCAAAGGTAGTGAAAGATACCGTATTCTGAAATACCAAAATAAAATAAATAAGAGGTTTCCAACCGTTAATTCGCTTCAGATCACCGAGGATCAGCGTGACGCATAGATCACCAACTTTTTGGTGACTATCAACCGTTACGATAAATATTAATAAAATATTTATCGCAATGAGAACGATTATAATTTAAATTCCATTTTTATTTAACTTTTACTCAATGTAATGCAGTAGGTGGCTGCAGAAGGTGTAAATACCAAAAAGATTAGATATTTACAATATTTGCAAATTTCACTATTCAACGGTGGTAACTTGAGAATCTAAGCAGCGACAGTTAAGTATGGAGCACATTTAAATATACGACGTGAGTGTACGAGTGAAAAGCTTAGGTATGATTATTACCAATGTTTACAAAATTAAATGTAGGTAAACAGATAAGGTAGGTAATATGCACTCTTGCAATTAGTTACCTACAAACAGTTGAGATTCAAGATAAGATAAAGCGGCTTAACAAATACCTACTAGTACCTAAGCCTTTGCCACGCACTGGTTCCCGCACCTGGATGACCCATTGAGACAAGACTCTGCCTTCATTAAACGTAGAACTTAACAATTCACCACTTTTTCTTTTTAATAGCCTCTATGTTTAGGTGACTATGAATATTTAGTTATTTAAATAACTAATTTTGATTGCAGTGATAAACAAAATTCGTTAAGCCGCTTTCAGCTAGAATCTATTTAATTATTTATATGTAAATATACAACTGTTCATTGTGGAAAAAAAGAAAATGCCTATGTTAGCTTAATGAATAATTTGTAATTTTAATAATTATGTAAGTGAAACTTTTAAACAAGGTATCAATATTTACTACTTCGATGAAAGGAGCATATAACTTCGAAACTCTCCATTTCTAATAGAAGTCAAGGATATTCGCCTTTCAAATTCACGAGAACATTGATACATTTACACCTGTCTGTTGTTGCAGGTGGTCGCGAACTCGATGGCACGTAAAGGAAATTAGCTCGTTCGCGCGGAGTCGCGGTGTCAACACTTTCTCCGGTAGTGCACGCGCCGAGCCTTCCCACGGAGAAACCGTGCGAAGAAAAGTTCCGGGAAAATGCTCCTCATTGTAACAAGACACAACAAGGTCCAATGTACCAGGTGAACACCCATCATGAACGCGAACGTGCGTTCCTCACTCGAGTTCCCGCCACCGGTTCGATTAAAACGGATCCAACGCAGATGCATCCTATTGCTTTGGTTTCTGACGCTCTTGCAAGTAGCCATCGCCAACCGACCGCCTCGATTCCTCATAGATGGGCGTTCGGAAATAGTTATAAGATTAAAGGAAGGCCCTGACACACAAGTAGGTAAGGACATTAACATCGCTGTATGTGTGATAATATCAGATGCAAGTACCGGAAGTAGGTACTACATAATAGTAACGACAACTTGGAAGTGCGTTAATCTTATCTTTAATACTTTCCACGAAAAATATGTTGAGTCTCATCTAAAAACGAAGGACAACGTCAAATGAAGTTTTCATTTGTTTAAATTTTGACTGTATTTTCCTAGCTACGAGTACCTCTAGATTTCCATTTAATGGAATTGATGAAGAACTTCGTCTATCATAATTTCAACTTTTCAAGTATCTTTACACAGCCTGTTTGCATTGGAATAGAAACCATCATGTGTCGACTGTTGAGCGATAGCCCGGAAATTGCTTTAGGGGGCGCGGTGTTTCCACGACAACAGACACCCAACAGGGGGAAGCCCTACCGATGCGACGTGCTTTAGAGGGGGCTAACACGACGATTAGTCACTACTATCCGCTTATGTTATGTATAGACTTCCGTTTTGTCACGTTCGTTTAATGTTTACTTTTTTTTTGCTTGTAAAAATACAATTCTGATGATTTTGCATTCTACTGATAACATTGTATTTTCAGGAAGCCTTATTTACCGACTACGAGGCGTTGACCCCGATGGTGATACGCTTACATTCGGTATCAAAGATCAAGTCGGAAGTGATATACTAAGACTAGAAGCCATTTCGTCCAACGAAGCTAATATTTATTTAGTTAAAGAATTAGATAGAGAGGTATGTATACAACAAACGCGGATGGTAATGCTTTATTGTCTCATATTAAATTTAAAGACCTACTTGAGCGAGAAAGTAATACCTACTTAATTCCACAACTTTAAGAGCAACTACCACCGAGGCAAAGTAACAATCTTAATGTGTTAATTACGAGGTTCCATTAAAGAAGTGTGACAGATTCGCATTACATCTACATAATGCATATTATATGTTTATGTACGAAATTAAACAATATTAAATGTTTAATATAACATTTTACTTTTTATCTTTAGTTAATTACCTACAAAGACTACTGAATGTAATGTAGTTAACTGCTGTAACACCTGGTTCAAATTTAATTTAAAAATATGTATTTCTATTGGTCAATACATACCTAAACATTATTTTAACTATAGAGTATGCTATTCTTAGGTCCGTGATGAATATTCCTTCGTCCTAACTTTGACTGATGGGCATTTGGGAGAGGGTAACTTTATCACGCAAAGCTTTTTGCTGTTAGTGGAAGATGTCAACGACAACGAACCAGTTTTCAAGCCGTATCCCTCTGCTATTACTGTGAGAGAAGATGCTTCTCCAGGCGTATTGCTCACCGTTGAAGCAACTGATCTAGATGAAGGAGCTTATGGTCAGGTAAATTTAAAGTAACGCTTTAATTTATTACGATGAAAAAATACTTACTTTTTTGAACTGAAGAATTCACACTTGAAAATTTACACCTGATTTGGTCATGACTTGGCCTACAAAATGGGACATCTTTAGAGGTGATAGACAAACTTTTAAATACGTAACATTTATTGAGCGAATTGAACGAGCGAGCTAGTTTCGATTTTGGCGGGAATCCGCAGGAAGCGCGAGCAGTCAAAACTCAACATCTGTCAGTGTCATGTTTTTGTTGTTATGGTATCACTACACGCTGGAGTCATTCACGAATTAAAATATTAAATAATATGAAAATTACTTTAAAATAATTATGTAAACACCTCACCAATGTATAAAAATAATTAGTCAATTTTAAGGGCCATGCCATTAAATTCAAATGAACATGGAGCAGTTTGTAAAAATCCAATAAAATTGTATTATATGTTTTTACGGGGAAACCAAGGATAGAATGTCAACTGGCAATTCAAACGACATAATCTGTGAACTACTGCGGAGTGAATGAACGTCTGAACGACATTTTTCGTTCTATTATCAAAGTGTCACTCACTCACTACTTATCAATCAAACATGTTTATTTATTTTAGATATAGGTAATAATATAATTAATTTATTATTAAGTAAAAAATATTTCCAGGTGCTATACCACTTACAAGAACTCGACGGCGACGCAAAAAGCTTCGGTGTGCAAACAGTGAACGGGAAAGGCGTTATACGTCTAACAAACCGCTTGGACTACGAGCGTAAGTCTCTCTACCAACTGCGAGTGTTGGCGGTGGACCGGGCGAACCAGGGCAGAGTGAACACTGGGACCGCTGCTATCCTGGTGAAGGTGCAAGACGTAGAAGACCAGCCCCCTGAGTTTGTCGTAGCCAGCCCAGTTACTAGGATAAGCGAAGATGCGCCTGTTGGAACTTCAGTTTTGCAAGGTCAGAAACCGTACAAAACCTCTGCATTATAAAAATGCAGTAGCGTTGTATTAGCGTATTAAAAATACATTAAACAGCAAAAATTTCGTGAGCGCATTATTACCTTTATTTTAGAGATGCCAAGTGGGTTGCCGATACTACAACTTATTTACAAGGCATTAATGTTGTATTAACACAAAATAACAATACTTGAAATTTTAAAAACCCAATACTGATTTGTGGTTTTCTGTTAATATAAAACAATGTACCCAAATAATATTGTAGAAAGATATCAAAATAAAATATAAAATGAATATATAAATGGAAACCATAACATGTTGCATCTGACATTTTCTTTTAATATTTTATAAGCAAAAGCAATTTGTTATTTTTTCTTCAGTCTAAAGTTCATTAAAAATTCATGTCATTGTTCCACAGTGCGAGCTATTGATGGAGACAGAGGCATCAATAACCGCATCTCCTACAGCATTATCTCAGGAGGAGAGGAGCACTTTGACATTGACAGCAGCTCTGGAGTTGTGTACACTGTCAACCCTCTGGACAGAGAAGACCCTAATAACAGCAATGGTGCTTACATCCTGGAAATTTTGGTGAGTATTTTAATATTAAATAAGTAATTAAGACTGGGGTGCATTGTGACTTGTCACTGTGGTTGTTGTAACCAAGTTGAGTGCAATGAAGTAAAATGGGAGTGAGCTGAAGAAGTCTATACTGGGCAACTTTTATTAATGGGTAACATTACTCCAACCTCCAATTCAGGCCCTGACTGCTTTCAACATACTGACTTGTAAATCCTTGTTTATTTTCTTATTAAAGGCCACAGAAGAATCCCACATGGTATCGCCATTGCCAAGTGCCACAACAGAGGTGACAGTAATAGTGACAGATGTCAATGATGAAACACCCAGGTTTCGCAGTGAAAAGTATATAGGTGAAGTTCTGGAAAATGCCCAACAGAACACCCCTGTCACATTTCTCTATGATGCCATACCAGAAGTTTTTGACTATGATCAGGTACATAAACCAAAACTTTATTACTTCATGCAATACAAAAGTCTGAAAGGATCCTTAAGGATACTTTTGTAGTCATTAGTCCACCTGGTTGGTGCCTTGACTCCTATTGCCAAAACATGATGGCCATTAAAGTTATTCACAATTATGGAAATACTTACAATGCTAGATCATGCATTACCGTGCTACACTGCATGATGCAGGGTCTTTTGTAGGACGTTGTATATCTCTGGAATTTCCCTTCAATAACTATCAGCCATTCTAAATCTCTAAAAATACCTACAATGTCAACCTAAATTCCTATTTGTCTCT
The DNA here is from genome assembly GCA_905147235.1 of Erynnis tages. Taxonomy (NCBI): domain Eukaryota; kingdom Metazoa; phylum Arthropoda; class Insecta; order Lepidoptera; family Hesperiidae; genus Erynnis; species Erynnis tages. The sequence continues at coordinate 3,891,687 of LR990078.1, read as the reverse complement.
TGTTTGTCATGTTTGCATTTTTTACTTCTGTAACATGACTTGTTTGCAGTCTTTGCAGATGCATTTATAAATAATATAACATTATGAAACATTTCAGGGCAAGAATGGGACATTTGAACTGTACATAGTTGGTGATAATGGAATATTTGATGTCACCCCCTTCAAAGGAATAAATGAGGCCTCATTTCTTATCAGGGTCAATGATCCCTCACTTATTGATTACGAAAAAGTTACAGTCATGAACTTCACTTTAGTTGCCAAAGAAATTGTTACTAATAACCCAAAAATGAGGTAAGCAATAAAAATTTGATGTTTTTTCATTTTCTTCCATCATTCTTTTTCTTACAATCGTTTTTTTATCTAATGATGTAGCCGTTTATAACAAACATAATGGTAAGTAGCCTGCCTTGCTCTATCTCTCCATCTGTGTATCTGAGTTCAAATCAAACTCCGCATCTGGGTTCCAAATAGACAATCAAATTAAATGTGTTTTTTATTACAGTGTTGTGCCAATAATGGTTCATATAAAGGACGAAAATGACAACTTCCCAGAGTTCACAGAATCGTTATACACTGTGTCAATACCAGAGAACTGTGGTGTGGGGACCACTGTGGCGTGGGTCCAGGCCCTCGACCAAGACTCTGATAATTATGGCACCAGAGGGATCAGATACACAAATCTAAGTGGAAGTATTGCACATTTGTAAGTATATTACTGTAAAATAAAAAATATCACCTGCTGCAATTGTGAAGGATAACTTTTTGGGGAAATCTGCATGCCTGTGAGTTCTACATAATGTTCCCAAAGGCATGTGAAGTCCACCAACCAACATTAGACCAGCACAGTGAACTAAGGTACATCCTTGTCATTGTCAGAGACCTGATCCCGTAGTGGCCAGTAACAGTAAAGGAAAACCTGCTTGCCTGAGAATTCATCACAATTGCAGTGAAGCCTGTATGATACAAGAGACCTGATGCCAAATTCACTAATGAGTAGCAGACAAAATCAATTTATAATTTTCAGACTGAGTCTCAATCCATTGTCTGGAGTGATCACTGTTCAACAAGCTGGCGATGGCAGTTTCGACAGAGAACTAGTGTCTCGACATTATCTTACAGTGGAAGCACGGGATGATCAGGTATAACCTTCTCTTTTTGTCTTTAAATCACTAAAAATATCAATACTATTGTTGTGACGTCTGTCACTTGTCAAGGGATGGCATTACGGTTATCCTGAATCACTATTGAGATTCTCTACATCCAAAACTCGCAAGTTTATATCATCAGAGCATAGCAGCTCTTAAGGCGTGATCACCAAGTGCATGCATGCCCACTTTACAAATTATGTTCTAACTGGTATTTAAAGTATCAAGACATAATAGTATTCTGAACTGATTTTCTTAGAGATTATTACCCACCTTAGCCCTTTGCTAGCGTTATAGATTTTGTAATGTTTGTTCCAAGGGAAAAGGTAACAGAAATACCGCTCAGTTAGTAATTAACATAGAAGATGTAAATGATAATGCGCCAATATTCCTCGCAAATAAGTATGAAGCGAGGCTGTTGGAGAATGAAGCTGAATTCGAAAATCCATTGATATTAGAAGCGAGGGATATGGATTTGAATGGTAAATATATTTTCTATTAACAAATATATCATCTACTCATATGTTATATAAATAAATATCGTTTTTTGGCATTTTTTTAAAGTTTCACACTAAATATTTATTTATGAAAATAATGTGAAAGAAAAATGTCGAAAAATATAATGTGTAATAAATACTATACACTTTCCTACTTATAGGAACAAAAAATAGTCACATTGAATACTCCATAATTGGCGGTGACTACAGGAATAACTTCTCAATTGACCCCAACTTGGGCATAATCACACCAGTTGGCAAACTGGACTTCGAACAGATACCCGGAGATAACAGCAACATACGTCCCATACATTTGACGGTCAGTAGAAGCATTTAACGTTGTCTTTTAGTGTAAGTACTAACAAAACAGAAGTTGTTGTGAAAACAACAAATGATTTTTAGCTTTTTATTTGCTGTTATTAGAAAAGAAGTCATTATGACTCAACCATCCCATGACAGGTTGAAACAATTTTTCATTTAATTATCATTTCATTTGAATTAATTTTTTTAAAACCTCTCGTTTAAAAAAAAAATTCATGACACAACTTTACAGCCCGTCCGAATTAACTGTGCACCTTGCGCTCCTCCTGGCGTCCCTCTCTCGGTACGGTTTACGTTTAATATCAACAGGCAATTCAAAACGGACACACGCTACGGTAACAAAGACGCACACGCTACGGTAACAAAGACGCACACGCTACGGTAACAAAGACGCACACGCTACGGTAACAAAGACGCACACGCTACGGTAGCAAAGATGGTGTCGCCACTGAACAGTGAACGCTCATGGCGAAACCGGGGTGCCGCGCGGGGAAGCGGGGGAGGGGTCGCATTCCAGCGAGGTGCACAGTTAATTCGGACGGGCTATACTGTCATCATTGCCGGGTAAAGTAGTTCCAGCCATTTATGGGTTTGAAATGCCCTTGAATAGTGACTATGCTATTAGTTTAATCTGATCTGAAAATCATATTAGGAAGCTGTTGGAACCAACCCCAGGATGGTCAATGATGGATGGAATTACGATTCTACTTGTGATATCGCATAACACTTTTGAACTACCTTTTTTTGTGTCAGAGTTTTTTTTCTATTACGAACTGTAAGTTTAGAGACAAACATTAATTGTTCTTATCTTTATTTTGTATCAGGTCAGAGCCAGAGATTTCGGTGAACCACCTCTTTCCTCGAGCGTGCCCGTTACGATCTACGTGCAAGATGTGAACGACCACGCTCCGCAGTTCCAACAGATGTTGTACAGGAGGGCGATCCCTGAGGACATGCCGGGCGGGACTAGTGTTCTGGAGGTGATTATTCATTTCTATTTATGATAGACTAACAGTAATTTGACTTCTAAAGCTGCTGTGAAGGAGCAGTTACTTTATGTCTTGTATTTCAGTTAGAGGGGTATAGTTACTGAAAATACTTGATTTGTGACAAACATTTTAGCTGTCATCTAGCAACGCAATCACATATAAATAATAACGCTTCACACTCATAGCCCCACACTAGGATTCCCTGTGTCGTGGGTGCCATGGACACACACACACGAGACAACAACATACACACCCAGACCAGAAACAGAACTCAAATTCATCATTCAAATCCCTGCTCTGCTGGGAATCGAACCCAGGACCCTCCGCGCAGCGCACCAGTATCTTAACCACTGCTACTTGGGTCGTAACAGGATAGACTAATAGTAATTTGACTTCTAAACCTGCCGTGAAGGAGCAGTTACTTTACGTCTTGTATTTCAGTTAGAGAGGTGTAGTTACTGAAAATACTTGATTTGTGACAAACATTTTAGCTGTCTTAAGTAGCAACACAATCACATATGACTTAAGATAGCATTTTAAGGTTGGATGTGAGTGTGTGTGTTGCAGTGATAACTTCACATTAGGCCTACATCTACATTGATGACAAAATTTTTACCTATTTAGATTGCTTTGCAAGTTTTTTTACACTTCTCAAAATCAAACCTACATGTCCTATTAATCTGCTCCCACTACCCGCTTTTTCATTCTATTATACTAAGACCTGACATTACCCCATAAACATTGTTATTTTCTTTGAATCACAGTTTAACGCTTTTTCTGGTCTTAGTCTCGGATAGAACGTCATTTATTTGAACTTAGGTACAGTACGGATAGGCCGCAATGACCCACTTTATTTATTCCCAGGTGAAAGCCCGCGACGGCGACGGATCGGCGCCGAACAACCGCATAGTGTACCGCATACAGCGCGGCGCCAGCGACAAGTTCGTGATCGACTCCCGCAGCGGCCTCGTGTCCGTGGCCAACGGCTCCTCCCTCGACCCCGACAGGACCGACCCGAAGAGCGACCGATACACTCTCACAGTGGTATGTTAATGTATGCAACTGCAGTACCACTACATTTACAGCTCGCTGAGATCGGTGATGGCCACCTCGAATCAGGGGGTCCGGGTTCGAATCCCAGTGGCGCGCACCAGTGACTTTGTAAAAAAGTTATGTGCGCTTTATAAAATTAAAAATCACATGCTGTTACGATCAACGTGAGAAAACATCGTGAGGAAACATGCATGCCTGAGTGCTCACAAAAAAATGTTCTCACAGGCAAGTGAAATCCACCATTCAACCCGCAAAAGGCCAGCGTGGTGGACTGAGGCCTACATCCCTCTCATTGTGAGAGGAGACCCGAACCTACAGTTGGTCATTAATGGGTTACTGACTGACTGACTGACTGACTGATGGTCGGAAACACCTTTTATGTATCGATATCGACTACCGCACTGGCCTCGTGTCCGTGGACATCGGCTCGAAAAGCGACCGATATACTCTCACAGTGGATCACGCTGGATTACCACTACATTTACAGCTCGTTGAGGGCCGGAAACACCTCTGTGTCTTTTCTGTGGTCTTCCTCGACCCCGATAAAATGGACCAAGACTGTGTGTGATACTGGAAACCATGACATTTTTAATACATACATACTATGCTGTGATAAACTCTTTGTATGTCTGTCTATAACCTATCAGTGACCTACAACAAGGTCTATCTCCTCTCGCAATGAGCAGGATGTAGGCTTTACTCCAGCATGCTGTGCTAATGTGGGGTCGTGGACTACACATGCCTTTGAGAAAATTCTAGAGAACTCTCCAAAGTTGTACATGTTACAATGTTTTCCTTCTAAGTTACAGCAGGTGATATTTAATTAATTTGATGAAGCGCGCACAAACCCTTTTCTGTTTCATGCATATTCAGCCATAAAATACGAGTAATATTAAGGTTAATAGCGGTGATAGCCCAGTGGCTTAGAATTCGACTTCGAATCGAGGGGTCCGGGTTCGAATCCCAGTGGCACGCACCAATGACTTTGTAAAAAAGTTATGTGCGCTTTATAAAATAAAATATCACCTGCTGTTACGGTGAAGGAAAACATCGTGAGGAAACCTGCATGCCTCACAAAAAAAAATGTTCTCAAAGGTATGTGAAGTCCACCAACCCGCAGTAGGCCAGCGTGGTGGACTAAGGCCTGCATCCCTCTCATTACGAGAAGGAGACCCGACCCTGTAGTGGTTCATTAATGGGTTACTGGCAATATTAAGGTTTAAAATGCTACGTCTTCTGTTGCTGTGCTGGTGTCAATGACATCCAAATATACATATTGGAATACATTCATCAGGTAGCTCTAGACGGCGGGATCGGGGAACACCAGTTGAGTGCAGCTGTGCTGGTGAACATCACCATAGTGGACGTCAACAACAAACCGCCACTGCTGCACGAACCGGGCACCGTTACAGTTTTGGAAAATATGCAGGTTTGATTTTAGATACTTATTTTTAAGTTTAACCACTTCGCTGTCCCTTGAGTCACATGTGATACATACCCATTGTTTAACTATTGTGTCTATTTATTGGACAGGCAGTGTTATGTTGCATTTTACCTGTTGATTGACTTGCAATCAATTACACGACTATGGACAAGTTGGCTGAGAGAAAATGCAGTTTCGAGTGCCTGTATTCTACAAACATTAAGTGTGTTACCAGTTTACCACATATCCAAATCCTCCAGCTCACAATCTCGTATACTAAACCCAAAAAAGCGAATTTAAAATACAAAAATGTTTGACGGTATCGCTATTATTGCCTTGGTAACAAAAAGTGTTTTAGTAGTCAATAGTTGTGATTCCAGTTAATAATTAAAATCCATCAAGAATAGCTACGCTTATCACCACGTATAGGGCTTCAGTTCTGTTAGATGTTGTATAATAATACAGATGTACTATGGCTGCCGCAAATTAAGGCTTACAGAATATTTGGTAGCATTTCATATTAAAAACATGGTTCGACTCAAATAGCCTGTGTTAAAAACAGGGCCCAGAAGTAAAAAAAGGCTTAAAAGTTAAATATCGTGATAGTCTATTGTGTGCCTTATAGAATTGACATTAAGGTTCCTTGTCGTGCCGAGTTCATAAAATGACATACGGGTTGATGACACACGAGTTGATGACACACGAGATCGGCACGAAATCTGAATGGTCATACAGAATCAGGGCCCAGGACTGATACATATTTATGATACAATACAATAAAATCATAGGCGGCCAGTTAACAGTAGTCAAATCAAGTCTCACTTACGCAATAACTGACATAATATAATCAAAAAGTTAGGACAATAAAGACTTTAAACCCCCTGTAGGTGGGGACAGTTGTGTACCGCGCGGTGGCCCACGACCCCGACGAGCAGCCGGTACTGCGATACAGCATCAACCAGGGCGGCAGCACTGCGAGGAATGAAGACGGGGTTATAGTGCCTGTGACCGAGTACGACTACATGGCGCTGTGGGACCTTAACGCTGTGGATGGCACACTGAAGGTTATTAGGTGAGTTCTTTTTATGAATGACTCTTCTAATTTATGGTACCACTAGGAAGCGCTGTGGCGTGGTTGCCATGGACACATACAAGAATAGAACAGACGCATCCTGGCCAGAAACACTCATTTTAATTTGTCATTCACTGCTCCGCTGGATATCGAACCCAGGATCCTCTGCATGACGCAGTGACGCGTTAAGCACTGCGCCATGCAGGTTGTAATTCCTTAAAGGTCATTTTCTTAGTATATCATTCACTGTAATGTGCTGTCAGTACTGCAGTATACCGTCCACGGAAACAGAAAGACCAGTAAGAAAGGTGGGACAAGTGGCGTCGATAAATTTTTGCTAAATTTCAATTCAAAAATGTGACTACACATTACTTAGAACATCTGTATCTAGAAAATATTGTACGATTTAAAAGTTTACAAAATATACATAATATATTACATTATTTAAATACTAATATCTGTATTTTAGGCTATTGGATAGAGAGAAAGTGGAAATGATAAAACTAATGATAACAGTGGAAGACATGGCCGCCATCGCCGGGGGGCCCCGACAAACTTCATCGGCAACCTTATCCATACTGGTTATGGACGAAAATGACAACAATCCGAAATTCAGGAAACCATTCTACAAGACCTCAATCACAGAGAATTCTAAGCATGGAGCTAACATCGACAGGGTCATAGCTGATGACGCAGATAAGAATAGGACGATGACGTACTTACTCGAAGGTAAAGCAAATTGCTTTTTATTTTTTTTCTTCGACCAGCAATAAAGAAATAAAACATGTCAAATTTTCATATTTTTCTTGGCAAAAACAATAAAATCAATATAATTGTTATTCGTAATATTAGCTAGTAAAACAAAACAGTGCTCACATTTCCTGCAATGCAACGCATAGTCACTTTACTTGTGTTAGCACGGGGTGCTACATATGTGTGAGTGCTTTTGAGTACGCACCTTTGTACTATGTGGGAGTGACGTCATCCGCGCAACACGTGTTCTTATCACTGTACCTCCACACACACACACACAGCCTCTATCCTAACGAACACATACATAGTACCACGTGCCAAGATGAGGTCTATGATTTTCTGGTCAGTTTGAAGTTGACACCAACAAATGTATATATTTTTAGGTCGTTATAAATGTTTTAATCTGGCTGTATTGTTAAAAGCTTCTGGCTGAAATGTCGTAACTATATCTACTGCAGGTCCTCAAGAGCTCACAAGCCTGGTCCACCTGGACGCTGCCACGGGCGAGATAGTGGCGGCCAGCAAGATCGACCACGAAGTGTACCCTTGGATCAATCTCACCGTCAAGGCGCGCGACAGCGGAGTGCCACCGCGTTATGCAGTTGTAGACTTGTTTATACAGGTAACGTGTAAAATTTTATTTGCATATAGATTGAGATTAATCTTCTTATATAAAAATTCTCATGTCACAGTTAGTTACCATACTCCTCCAAAACGGCTTGACCGATTTTTATGAAATTATATATGCATATTTTTCATACCCCAAAGTGATAATAAGGATTGTCCACTCCTAACATTTTTATTTTATTTTTTGGACAATTTTTTATTTTTCAATAATGTGGTATCAAAATATACATACAACCATAAATTTTCACCCTTCTATCACAACCCCTATTTTTTAATAGTCGATTTTTAACGCTTGATAACTTATATCGCTAAACAACGTTTGCTGGGTCAGCTAGTGAAATATAAATTGCTGATCAGTACTCAAGGCTCCATTATATTATTTATTAATTATATTATTACTAATTATATTATTATGAGAATTGAGAGTGTAAAATGTCATTAAACTCGGGCGCGAACGACAAACTTCTCAACTATCTGTAACTAATTAATAATTTCAACTAATCATGGCTCTTGTGTAACTATTTATCAATTGTAGGTACTCGACGAAAATGACAACAATCCAATCTTCGAATCGTCGGCTTTTGAGTATCACGTGCGGGAGGACGTTGACCCCGGGACCGCCATAGCCAACATAGTGGCGCACGACGCCGACTCGGGAGAGTATGGCAAGATCACTTATCTGCTGGACAGGGTCTCTACGCAGGTACTGAATGAATCTTGTTAGATGAACCGTACATTTTTCAGCAAAAGAAGTTTGTGCTCCGATTACGTCATCTCGGAGTGTTGCATATACGCAGCCAATGTTCATAACTTTAATAGCGTGTTTCAGTATACACGTGGCGCCATCTCTCGATGAAAAGTAGTTCTAAACATACGTATTGAGGTATTCCATGCAAGATCGATTGGTGAATCTAAGTCGAGTCGATTGGTATTCACATATCAAAACCACGCTACCTTTACTTCAGAGGACAGAGAAATAACTACACAGCATGTGTATGTACAAAAATGTTTGCACGCCCCAAACTAAACATAACTTTCCTCAGGGCAAATTCCTAATGAACGCGGAAACGGGTGCCCTGACAGTGTCGGACTGGCTGGACCGCGAGGCGCGAGCCACCTACAACCTGGTGGTGGAGGCCTGGGATAACTACCAGTTTGGCTACCTCAGCGGCGAGAGTCGCAACGCTTTCAAGCAGATTGTGTGAGTACAGTTGGACAGAAGTCCCATTCATTAAGATCCAGAGTTAATATCTTACTATAATGCCGCAGCATCGCCCGCGTGGATTTTAGAACTTGGTGCAGAGAAGGATAAAAAGTATCCTATTAATATATGGGTATCCAGGTTATGATCTATCTGTGTACCAAATTTCATCCAAATCTGTTCACCCTTTTTTGCGTGAAAGAGTAACAAACATGCATCCGTACTCACAAAAATTCGCATTTATAATAGTAGTAGGATTAATGTTCTTAATTATGATCAAATATAACATTTACCATTTATCTATACTAATATTATAAAGCTGAAGAGTTTGTTTGTTTGTTTGTTTGTTTGTTTGTTTGTTTGTTTGTTTGAACACGCCAATCTCAGGAACTGCTGGATCGATTTCAAAAATTCTTTCAGTGTTGGATAGTCCATATATAGAGGAAGGTTATAGCTATATTTTATTTTCCAAAAAATATTGATCCGTAAGATAATTGAATCGAAAACCTATTTATGCGTGTGCTGCTAAAACTATTGACAAGAGAACAAAATGATAACGACTCCTTTATTCGCTACTTTTACTCCTTAATCCACCCGGTCCTGGGCCTCTTGTATTTAACTTCCTCCTTTTTTAATTCACTTAAATTAAGTGAAAAACACATACAAAATAAATTAACCCATTGGTTTCTATTATAGTGTTTTAATATATTTGTTTTAGAGTGCACATAGAAGACGTGAATGACAACCCGCCAGTTCTGAGTCTCCCGGAAGAATGCACCACCATAACGGAGTTTCACAACCACCGCGAGCCCATCGTTACGATATCGGCAACAGATGCCGATGACAACTCTTCTCCGAATGGTCGGGTGCAGTTCCACCTGGTGGCTGGCAAGGGACATGGTAAAAACGTCTTTATAGTGTCGTAATAGCCTCCCTAAATGGCAGGTATGAGCTCATAGCAACAATAAACAACGATAATCTTAAGATAAACCTATCGTAATGTACTATTAAATACTCCTTACAGAACTGTTCCGCTTCGAGCAAGTGGGCGGCGACGCGAACACGGGCCGACTGTTCGCAAAGCAATCGTTAAAGGATCGCTTCGGCAACTATTCGCTGACCGTCGAGGCGAGGGACCTGGGCGTGCCCGCCAATGCGGTGCGGGGGGAGCTCAAGCTGTGCGTGACGGATTACAACGATCACGCGCCGATCTTCGTGCATCCGCCGCAGAACGTCACTATCAAGGTTCCCGAGGTGAGATATTGCTCGTTTTGCTGACTGTGCGCAGACCCCTCTTTCCCAGTGGGCACTTTGGGCAAGTTCCCGGGGCCCCGCGATCGATAGGGGCCTCCTCAGATCAAATACAAGTTCCTGTCAGATCACCAACCGATAACCAATATTTATTACCAAATAACATATATAATTCGAGGAAGTTTAACCTTAATTCCTCAAAAGAAATCGAACCTACTGATTACAATAATACAATACCCATTATTCTAATATGCCCAGTATTGCCCAGGGCCTCCAATAGGTTAAAGACGGCCCTGACTGTAAAAGAGTAATGGCCATTATTGAATGATCGAATCAAACCGCTTTAGGTTACTTTGAAGTGTTTTGATTTGATTATTCTTACGTTTTCCGATTCCAACTGGGTGTTACCACTACACATCACAACAGCTGATATTGCTGTGTTCATAGGCGACAGTCACGAAGAAAGAAAAACCATTGAAATTTTCGACACTTGATATTTCATTTTTTTTGGTGAAGTCACTTTTAATCGTCTGGAATCTCATGAAACACTTCAGAACGCAACGCAAATGATGTCGAATGTAGCTCGCTTAGCTCTCAACGCCGGAAATTAATAAACAATCTTCAGATTAAGTAGCAAACTACTCATCGATCAAGCTTATGAAACGTATGAAAACTACAACTGTGTGCCCTAATTACTTTTTAACCCCCGACGCAAAAGAAGGGGTGTTATAAGTTTGACGTGTCTGTCTGTTTATGTCTGTCTGTCTGTCTTTCGTGGCACCGTAGCTCGCGAACGGATGAAGCGATTTCAATTTAGATTTTTTTGTATGAAAGGTGAGTTACGGGCGAGTGTTCTTAGACATGTTTGATGAAAATCGCTTGAGTCGTTTAAAAGTTGTGGGCGTGAAAATGGGTAAGAATAACCGAATGTCTGCAAATATAATCGAGTGGGGTCTCAAATGAAAGCGCATCACGTGCACGTCACAAAATAATATGTTCATTGAAAATTGTCGTTATTGTGTCGGGGGTTTTTTTTAATTTCCAATTTAATTTACAAGGAATTATGTAGTGATGCGCCGTATTGTCGATTGCAGAACGCAACGGTAGGCACGGTGGTGGTGCGGGTGCGCGCGATAGACGCGGACGTGGGCGCCAACGGGGCGGTGCGCTACCGCGTGCGCAGGGACGCCGCGGGCGCCTGGCGGTCCTTCGCCGTGCACGCCGCCAGCGGGGACCTGCGCACCGCGCGCTCGCTGCAACGCGACTTGCAGACCACCTACCAGGTATTGCACTAACGGCGGACTTATACGAGTAGTTGCCGTCACGAGTGGTGAGCACAACTTTCACTGGTCGGTTTGACATTGACTAAGGACCATTTAGAAGATAAAAAAGTGTGGGATTGAGTAACTTCAGTAGGTTATTTCTGTACACCATGTGTCATTATTTATTTGTGAGCGGATGCCAATGGAGCGATATTGACACACACGATAGCTGTCACGTGTGTTCCTTTGTTGGGCCTAGTCATACTGCTGCATAGAATAATTCATACTTACTTTTAAAGAGTGCTGGGAGTTGTTTTCCGCCCGCTTTTTTCTCCCAGTCTACGTTCTGCCTGAGAGGCGATCAAAGCGGATGTTGTATAATGCTCGTATGATTTTGAATGTATGACGTTCATTAAGTGTGCACAAATTGTACCTAATAATGAATAAAAGCTTTTTAATTTGAATTTGAGTGACTGCGCTGCGGTGCACACGATTGGTTCTACAAACGTCAGTTCGTCAGTGTGCGTCGTCTATTGGTCCAGCGCGTTGTCGGCTGCTGTACATTGGCCGAAAGTGTACAATATCCCTACCACTGATAATAATAATCTGTGCTCACGACTCATGACGGTGACTATACACGGGGCGATTTTCGCCGTGCGGCTAGTCGCTTCACAAATCGCCAGGGGGGATTTACACGGGTATAGTCACTTGCGACCTAGCCGAATTGCCATTTAAACGGTCGGTTTTAGCCGTGCGGCAAAAATCGTCTGGATTTAGTCATCCGTGTAAACCCCACATTACTCATCACAGGCGTAGAATGGGTATATCCGGGTGCGCCGAGCCCATAGTATCGAATGTTTAATTTTGTGTTTCGGGAATTGTTTAGAGTTGACTCAGCATCATTAGCCTTCTCAACTCAGGTATCACGCCGACGCCAGAAAATAGTCTATGGCCATGTACAACGATTAAAGCCGAGTTTATATTACCGCACTGTCATATGAACGCATACACCGACTTGTACCGCGCTAACAAATGAACACGGCCTAAAAATCTTACAATATCGTGAAAAAACACCTCACTTTCACCTACAGCCTACTTTACTTATGAATAATTATCACTTGTGTAAAGAGAAACTGTTTTAATTCGAACAATTTTAAGATTCTGAAAGCCTTTTTCACAGCTCCGCATCGAAGCCTACGACCTCGGCCTACCGACACCCTTAAGCTCCGACTTGGATCTCACTATCTACGTCCAAAACGTCGACAACTACCGGCCGCGCTTCCCCTATAAGAACTTCTATCTGAACATCACCGAGAATGTGGAGGACTCCGGAGTATACCTCCCCGGTGTGATCGAGAGGGACGAAATAGACAGGGGAGATGAACCGGTGTTGCCAGTTTGTTACTACATCGTCGAAGGCAATGGGGAAGCCATGTTCGAATTGGATCGAAATAGTCACAGGTTGGTGTTAAACAATTTTGAAGTTAAAATTAACTTAAGTGATATGTATTATCCTTTACACAAAGTCAACGGTGCTCTTGTTATTATTAACGGTACTCTATAGAGCTGTCTATGGAATCGAAATAGTAAGACGGACTTTAAAATTATTTCGTAGGTTGTCAACATCAAAGCCGCTCGATCGAGAACAGAAATCCGAGTACACATTGACAGTGCTCGCATCAGAAGACTGCATCACAAGCCCGAACTACAAAGAGGCCAATGACGGCATCAGCACACTCAAAGTTCATATAACAGTGAACGATGTTAATGACAACAGCCCTAAGTTTGTGAACAACATCTTCACTGGAGGGATCACGACGGAGGCAGACTTTGGCATCGAGTTTATGCATGTTGAGGTCGGTAACACTTGAGGTCCGAATAATATGAGTATGCCAGCGTGAAGCTTTTTTTTCATTCATATGATATACGTCCTATAGCGGTGATAGCCCAGTGGCTTAGAATTCGACCTCGAATCGAGGGGTCCGGGTTCGAATCCCAGTGGCACGCACCAATGACTTTGTAAAAAAGTTATGTGCGTTTATAAAATTAAATATCACCTGCTGTTACGGTGAAGGAAAACATCGTGAGGAAACCTGCATGCCTGAGAGTTCACAAAAAAAAATGTTCTCAAAGGCATGTGAAGTCCACCAACCCGCAGTAGGCTAGCGTCGTGGACTAAGGCCTACATCCCTCTCATAGTGAGGAGACCCGACCCTGTAGTAGGTCATTAATGGGTTACTGACAAGACAAGACGTCCTTTAAAGCCTGGTATAAATGTTTTAATTAGAAAACTGCGACGTAGATGTGTTATTTGTGTTACATTTACTGCTATTACTGTTTTTGCACTGCTTTCGCTCAAAGAGAAAAAAAACTACATGCCATCTATAAGCTTGACATCAACAGTGTGATAGAAGCCAAAATTTGCTGTGGGTACTTCGAAGATGAAATGGCGCCGCCATGGAGTTTGTTGTTTTTTTGTTTAGCAATAAAAAGATTTTTCTTTCAGGCGATTGATTTAGACGAAGGTGTGAACGCAAAAATCAGCTACTACCTCATGGGTGATGTAAAGGAGACACTGACAGAAGGATTGGAGAACTTGGCAGTATCTCCGTTCCTGGTCAACACGGAGACTGGAGCGATTGCTCTGAACTTCGACCCGCAGAAAGGCATGAAGGGGTATTTTGACTTTAAGGTGAGATTTGTAAGGACGCAACATTCTGTACCACACTTCTCAAGCCGCTTATTGACTGGCGGCTTTTAGATTCTGTTTGAGGTGATATTTGGTATCAATACCTTGAGATATCTATGTTGACGTGCTACTTTAATCAATATTGTATACGATAAAAATAAAATTATTCGCAACTAGCAAAAAATTATTTAATTTATTCTATTCAGTGAAATCACCATCAATTCAAAATTGTCAATAAATTTTATAAAAATCTCTTCATTTCAGGTTGTAGCAAACGACACAGCTGGTAACTCGGACGAAGCGCATGTGTTTATATACCTTTTGCGAGAAGACCAGCGGGTGCGTTTCGTTCTACGCGCGCACCCGTCGGAAATACGTGACAAAATTAACGTGTTCAGAGAGCAACTCGCTAAAGTCACCGACTCAGTTGTCAATATAGACGACTTGAGGGTCCACGAAAATAAAGACGGATCGGTGGATAATACTAAAACCGATTTGTATTTGCATCTCGTGAACGGTCAAGACCACTCCGTGTTGGAGGTGGAACAGGTGCTCAAGCTCGTCGACAAGAATATTGAACAACTTGATGATCTCTTTAAGGTACCTAATGCACTGTCACTAACGTACGCATACGTAGTTTTCACACTAATTGATGGCGAAGCTGCTGGAGCTCATACTGGACGGTAGCTACATGTCAGTAACCCATTAATGACCCACTACAGGGTCGGGTCTCCTCTCACAATGAGAAGGATGTAGGCCTACATATCCTCTCGTAACTTGGCCGCTTGTTCTTTGTCTTGTTCTTTTTGCAAAATATCAGAAACTCTCTGACAGTATAGTTGAAGCCATTTGATGTTGTATGTGAACATTGACAAGTGAGATGACGACCACACTTGGATTTTATCCTATAACTGTTATCAAATTCATGTACAAAGTCCAGTCTCCGTGAAGTAATGAGAAAGCCGCTTTTTTGTGTGTACCCTGCGAAAAATAATGTCGTGCGTCGCAGCCGTCGCAGGGCGATAATTCCTGAGGGATACGCTGAGGTCCTAATTTCAGTTCCAATTCCAGGTCGTTCCAAATCCAGAACATTCCAATCGTTAAAAACTAGGTTTTGGACAGTTGGTCTTCCACTTCTACAAAATTCGGTTCCGACTCAACGGTAGATCAAGATTTTTATATGTAAAGACACCCTGTAAAGCGACAGGAATATGCGATTAGAAATTGGCCTGAAGCTTTTACCGATTTGCGAATCCCACGCGACACGTGTCGTGTTCAAAGGAGCGTAGCCGAGAGTAGTTGGTGTAGGTGTTTCGCAAATCGGAACGGAGCTACACAAGAAAATAAGCAGAAAAGAGAAGCTTTGCATGCAATTAACTTAAATTGTAATTACATATCCTGTAATTTAGTTTTTTTTAATATATGAAAATACAGTTCTCTTTGTCTATGAGTCACCGCGATGTGTGTCGTCCGAGCCGAGCTGCAGCCGGTTTTTTCCGATCTGTTTTTTTATGCGATTCGCATGAATGGAAAATTCCACTCGTTACACATAAGAATGCATTCATTCACATTGCGCGTGATTTAATTAGCTGTTATATTAGATTTTTTAAAAATACAATATTATTTATTTAGCCAACGTAATGTGTGTCGTCCGAGCTGCGGCCGGTTTTTTTTTTCGATCTGTTTTTTATGCGATTCGCAAGGATGGAAGATTCCACTCATTACACATAAGAATGCATTCACATTGCGCGTGATTTAATAGATGATGTAAGGGCGCGTTAAGTAAATTAGTCATCATTTTAGATTTTTTTTAATTACATACAATATTATTTATTTATTCAACGTATTGTGTGTCGTCCGAGCTGCAACCGGTTCTTTGCGATTCGCATGGATGGAAAATTCCACTCATTACACATAAGACTGCATCCACATTGCGCGTGATATAATAGACGATGTAAGGGCGCGTTTAGATAAATTAGTCAAGTTATTTTAGATTTTTTTAATCATAATATTATTTATAAAATATTCGTTAAATATGTGCGTGCAACGTGACATTGTAGGAGTTCAACGTGCTGGACACGCAAGCGGCGGAGCTGGCGGAGGCGCGCGCGCTGACCGCGCAGGGCGGGCGCGCCGCGTACTGGCTGGGCGCGGCCGCCGTGCTGCTGGCGGCGCTGCTGCTGGCCGCGCTGGCCGCGCTGGCCGCGTGCGGGGCGCAGCGCGCCGACTACGCGAGGAGGCTCAAGGCCGCCACCGCCACGGCCTACTGTGAGTTGGTCTTGACTCTTGACTGGCCTGTTGGTCTAGTGGTTTGCGACTCTACCTAGTCTACCCGGAGGGCGTGGGTTCGTGGGTTACCAACCCAGTGTGCCATAATACGCACTTAAGCCACGGTTTTCTTATCGAGTCTTTGGCTAGTTTATAGTACTTTTAAAACAGCATATAATTATATATTATAATACTCCTGTCTGTCGTTAGCCATGTATAGCACGCGGTTCGCTCACTCACGCCGTGCAGTTAGCGTCACTACTTAAGCCACACGAATAGAATTGTGCATTATAGCATCACGGCCACTCACGATGACAACAATAAAAGTTAAAATGAAAAACAGTACATTCAGCAAGTGGTAATAAGCCCGGTGGCTAAGATTCGACCTCTTACTCTACATGCCCAGTTTCAAATTCCAGTGGCACGCACCAACGACTTTGTGACACCAACACCAATCCGTATCGTTGAAATAAAACTTTCCGAGGGAACCTGCGTGCCTGAGAGTTCTCCATAATTTTCTCAAAGGCATGTGAAATCTGCCTACCTGCATGGGGCCATCGTGGTGGACAAAGGCCTACTTCTCATTGTAATAACTGGTTACAAGGACAATCAATAACAATATATTTTATTAACCTAACCCTTTTCCAATGATACCGACATTAAAACTTACTATTATCCTTTTCATTAGGTTCGCCGACCCCTGGAGAATCGGACATGACAATCCGCAGTTCCGGCGGCCGCGTCCCGAACACAAACAAACACAGCACCAAAGGTTCTAACCCCATATGGCTTCACGCGTACGAGAACGATTGGTACAAATCCGACGACCAAATCAGCCACTCCGAGAGGGATTCCCTCGACGAAAACGCTGTAAACCAAGACATATCGAATGAAAAGCCATACTTCATCACAACAGCCGCCTTCCCCTCCATACAGTCAAACGAAACGGACACAGAAACCAATCATGGAACCTACGACTTCTATCAGCAATTGGAACAAATGAAAAACGCCAAGAATATGGAGACTACAGAGTTATGAAACTAAGCACTTAAATACTGATTTACTTGCAGATAAAAAATAAATTAGATTGTTCTAGAATTTGTAATGTCTCAAAAGCCTGTATAAACAATACTCAAGAATGAACACAGTCGCAAATAATATGGCATTATAATATTGCTTAAATTAGTTGTGCTCAAGCCCAGCTTTAAAGTTGGCCCATTAGTACAAGTATAGACAGATATAAATATTTAATACCTGTAACTCCTCAATTATTTACCAGTATATACAATCATATAATTGTATTTAACATTGTACTTAAGTCTTGAACGATGTAATTATACCAGTATATTATACAATCATATAATTGTATTTAACTTAAGTCTTGAACGATGTAATTACTAAACGTATTGGATTGTGATAAAGACAATTTTAGAATAATCCAGAGTTCGGTCGCAGATGATAAAAGATGTTTTGTTTTTATTGATAGCTTACTATATCTATTTATGAATGATTGCCTGATAAGAATATAAAACGTGTGTGAGTGAATTTATTGATGTTGAGAATGTCATTTTATAATCATCCTTAAAGCAATAGCAATAAGATATCTTGATTATGGTAGATATGATTTGAATAATTTCATCAATTCAAATTTGTTTTTACTGAAAGTTTACTGATGTTGAAATGTACAAATATAAATTCATAATTACCAAATTTCACAAAATAATCTAGATTGTTTGATATTTGTATTATCCAATTATTAAATGATAGATTCGATAAATTAAGAATTGATTTCAGCGTACTGTAGTAAATTGTGATGATTATACTGTGTGAGTGAAGGCAATAATTTTATTTAACATTTTTTTAAATAAGTGTATGTACTGCCATTAAAATAAACAAAGTTCATTGAACTCAATTTACGTATAAATTGTTTTTTTATAAACAAATGGTTACTACCCTAGTCTACAAACTATCTTCGCATAAGAAAGTAGTTAAAACGAAATAGTGACTGCAAAGTGTGTGTGTAGGTGTATTCATCCTGGGGTCAATATTTTGAATAAATTAACACATACATACCGCCGTTTTCACTACTCGTATAGCTCTATCGGCCGCTTTCACCATCTATTAAAACGATACTGGTATGGAATATTTTATTGACTGCAACCAATTGATACACAGATGGGCACGGGCACACAGGTCATTAATCAACCAACCTGATCCTCCGCCGAGTTATAAGAACAGCTGATATGAGCCAAAATCGAGATCCAGGTTGCCAGTGGCATCGAACGAACGAACGAGTCGTCCTACTCCGCGGCGTCCTAAACGCCACATGGAAGGTAGGGGTTCAGGCCTCGAGGATTTCCTCTTTACCTGGGCAATTCTCTCGCAGGGTACACTGCCCTGGGTGCGTCTCTACACTTCTAAAGCGCAGGGCGGGCGGGCGGTCCTACAGCGGACCCGCTGAGCGGTGCAGTCCTCCCCCGGTTAGGCGGGGGAGTCCAGTCCCTCGATCTCGCGAGGGAGCGGACGTCCTTCCGGGGGCCGCGCGTCCAGTGGCATGCAACTTTTAACTAGTTAAACCTCACCTGCTGTAACGGTAAAGGAAACCGTCGTCTGACCTGCATGAAAGTTCTCCATAATGCTTTCAAGGCATTTGAAGTCCACCAACCCTCATTAGGCCACCGTGGTGGATTAATCCAATACTCACTGTGAGAGGAGACCCGACCATGCAATTGATCAATAATGGGCTACAAACATTTGTAGTGTTATGTTAACCGGATCAGGTGGCAAGTAGCAACCATGCAAAGATGCATACATATTATAAGAAAGTACCTAAAGATTGCGCTATGTTATGGTGAATTGCTTAATCGTGTATGGAGCATGGTTGTTTCTTTTATGTGGGTGTCGATAGAGACGTAGAGCTAAGTGAGCCAGCTTGAACAAATTAATACAATGTCATTCTTTCCAATATTCAAGCACACCAAAAATTATTAAGGTATGTTAGTTTAGCATAATTCACATAGCAGTTATTTTTAATTTTTGTGAGCAGGTACCACAATGCAATACAAAAAAGAACCCAAGTAAGCTAAGAAAAACCCTATCTCTTGTCTAGCAGGGTAGCAGTAGTAGGTACATCGACGTGCGCTCATTGCACAATTTATTTATCACTCATATGGTGGATTTATTAATAGACATGCTGAATGAATGATTCTCATCTTGTTAGCACAACCATTGACTAACTTGAATCCTAAATTGTCTCAGTTTCTGTGTATTTTCCTCAATAATGAGATATGTTAATATCATAGACTAAACAAATTTATAACAAATAAGTGTTTAGTGCAGCATCTATTTGATTTCAATCCTGCAGGTTAGCAACGCTGGAAGAGTACCTACCTCAGATAAGATTGATGTAAATTGTAATGTCATTGTTGTAGTGACATCATAAAATCAAGTAGCCTGAAAGCCCGTTCGGCAGACTACACTTACTCGCTCTTTTCTACCCTACCGTTCAACATTCGTGGAAGCAAATTTTCAGAAAATAAATACCTATTTATTTTATATAATCGTAATCACTTTTTTTAACTGAGAATTACCGTAGTGTAATTTAATACTTCATGAAAGCGAAATCTGCTCACTTTATTGAAATAACTTGTTACTGCAAATATAACGATACTCAAAGAGGTAAGAAGGCCAAGGCGAGAATGCTAAAACATGTTTATCTACAGTAAGTGATAAGTGACATCAAACTGGGCTTCTTTACAACAAAGTTTTTAATTAAAAAAACACCTACATACATTGTTAAACATTAATTGATGTAAATTTCAAAAAAAAATTATCTTAATCGATATTATTGTTAAGAGTAGATATGTTTATTTTACGGAGCTCTAAATTAAAGTCGGATTGCAAACAAAATGCTTTTTACTTTGATCTCCAACAATCAATTCATTGTAAATTAACAATGTTTTCACAAATTGGAAAGTGCGAATTTACAGACAAATATCTTTAAATAGGGCAGCATCCAGGAAATGTATTTATACACGACCGATTCTCCTTTTGGACCGGAACTGCAAATAGATCGTGCTCATGACCACGAATTGTGTTAATAATGTAATTTGAAGCACTAAAACAACACCCAACTGGTACATACATATCCCTTTGAGATAGACTGTCTGTTTACTATATTCTTGGCTATGATTTCAATGAAATTTTGGCACGCCTCTTTCCATTTTACAAGCAGCTGAGTCATTGCAGGTCAATCAATACATTGAACTCTCAAGATATGTAGGTAAGCAAATATAAAAAGTTACCCTTACTAGAGTATGTTATTCCACATCGGAGTTCCTCTGGTGAAAATGCATCGTAATTTAACAAATTTAATACTGATGTGTGTATGCCACATATCTCCACGGGATCCTTATAAGTCCTGTTGGAACTGCTGCTTTTAGTGCCAGGTAGTAAGCCTAAATAAAGCTCAAGATGTTATTTACATACACAATAATTTATTGTTCTTACAATTTAGTGAAGCTAACATACATCTTGTCGGTTGATTACAATTTAAAAGCTTTTAAGTTTTCTAATCTCTCCCTGTGTTAAACCAAGTGAACAAACGCTTCTTCCGCCAGTCGCCAGTTACTGTTACACACCATGTTTTGCCACTCGCGCCTCGACACATGTGATCGTACTTTAGTATGACAAACATAATGCTAAGGAAAATAAGGATTGGTCAGTGTGGACAGGATATTATGCGGAAATCACAACGCAGGTATCCTTACAACCACAATATATATTAGATAAAATTATAATATAAAGATCGCCATATTGAAAAAAAAGTCTAGATTAATCATAACTTATCATCTTATGAGATACACTGTAATTTATACTGAAACTTTAAACTATTGGAGCGTTTTATTAATAGCAAAATATTGTGGATGAAAGAAAACTGACCGCCTCAATCGATGTCAGTCCATTCTGTAGCACGCTACATTTACTAACTTAAAGAAAAAGGTGTTTTCACTAGTAAAAAAATTAACACTCACTCAACTCCATCATCAAGCTCATTTTGTAATACAATTACTTACATTACCCAGAATGTTCTTAACACATATGAGCTTTACTTACATTTCATCAACAAAATTAAAGGTGAACAGGAGATAAATAAGGAACGCTCCATTTCCTAAACATATGGCTATTGTACAGTTTCACAATGCAATTTAGATCTAGTTAAAGTACAAATTCTTTAGGAATTACATAAATTCAAATGATTTAAATTTAACTAACGTTTACTTTAACTAAATGAGTGTATGCATTAAGACATCTACCGACACATCAATATTAACAGAAAACAATTTTTCTCTTATAGAAAATGTTTCTTATACATTACATAAACAGAAAGTATTTTGCGTGTGTATCATAATTACTTAGATGCAACAATCGCAGTTAGGTTACAAATGACAAAGATCAGGCAGACTCTAAAATGGTCATGAATATTTTACACAGGTTTCTGTAATTTGAAGATGCTGAAGAGGATTTTGGAGTACAGGGACCGGGGAGCGGGAACAGAGGAAGGAGCCCAGGCTGTGGCGATGTGTGTGTATATGTTTTGTTGTGTCACAATTGACTCATCACATGGCATACTTCCTTGTCCACTCTCGGGCTAGTTCATTGTACTTTTCTCTGTCAGTTTTGTAGATCCTAGCGATTTCTGGCACCAAAGGATCATCCGGGTTTGGATCGCATAAGAGTGAGCAGATTGAGAGCAAAACTGTAATAAAAAAAATTACAAAGCTTTATATTTTTGTGAAATTTTACAAAAATATAACTATATTAAACATAATTATAATATAAAACATAACAATATAGGTCTAATTAAAGAAAACATAATAAAATAACAAAAATTATATAAACTATGTTACCTTTCGATATAGTCAGCGCAGGAGACCACTGTGCACGCAGGATATCGAGACAGATGGAACCATTACTGTTTATATTAGGGTGGTAGATGCGTGTTGTGAATGCAACTTTTGGTGGTTTAAATGGATAATCTGTAGGGAAATGTATGGTCAGGAAGAATACACCACCTTGGTAGGGACTGTCGACCTGAAATATATTTATGAAAATACATTAATGTCTAAACTTTTCATGTTTTTAACATATTCTATTTGTTCTTTTACACAGAATTTTGAACATTGTTACTTTATACTTTATTTCATATGCTAATTTTAAAAACAAAATAATATATATATCTATAAAAATTTAAGCGGACATTTTATGTCATAATTTCATACAAAAAATATTTAATAAATTAAGCAACTTACTGGACCCATTATTGTGGCTTGCCAATGAAAAACTGTAATGTAAAAAAAATGCTTAATGAAATTCTAAATAGTACAGCTGTAATGGAGGACACAATAGACAACCTCTGAAAATTACTTTATCATCAAAAATTTACAAAGTTTTTGAAGACAAAGGTTTCTCAAGAAAATTGCAGATTTCTTTGAGGTTGTGTATTGAGGACCATGTCTACTGGACCAAACAAATAACAATATGATAAAATAAAAAGTGGATAACTTTAGGTTCCATTTCTAATTTAAATTAAAATTATTATGATTCATATTATTATACATTACTCTTTCAATCCTGAAAGGCATGAAACATATTGACCAAGAACAAAGCAATAATAAACTTAAAAACAATAAACTTAAATCACATGAAAACACTATTGATAATCCAAGTAGTCAGTTTAAAAAGGTTGGAATAACTACAATATGCATTATTTATTGGAATTCGAATGTATGAGTCACAGCAGTGCAGCAAAAGAACACTTACGATCTTCTCCGTGTGGACCTGCCGAACATTGTGCTGGAGGGTCTCTGCCCAGGTCTTGTAATTCCTGCACAATCAAACAAAACCATCTATGTACAACAATACAGGAAATACAATATCGACATAAGTAAAACACGTCAAACACATCATCACTAACAAAACGCACGGGCGTCAACATACTTCCTATTCTTACACCCCATAGCATTTAAAATAATATATCGATTTCCGTGTCACACAGCCATAATCCTACAACGAGGACCTTTTCACTTTTCACGTCACAGATATATGACAAGAAAACCTCAAAATTGGCACATAATTCCGACATTTTATGATCGCCGTGTGCACAAAATTGTCAACTACTTGTACTAGTAAAACACCGTTACTCATGTTCATCTATAGAAACCCATAAATGAAAAAGAAACCTAATTAAAAACAATCACACGCAGAGAATTATCCAGAAGAAAATTCGATAATGGGTATTCACAATGACGAAACATTCACGACGAAGTCTGTTACAATTTTTACAACAATGCATTAAATAATGTCTTGTCGTCGAAAAATATTTTTTTTTACATTTAATACGTACCCTATTAATTCGTTTTAACGCCATTTGATTATTATATGATGAATTAACTGGCTTTCAACTAGACAACGAAACTGTGAGCCAAGGACCTTTGATTAGATTGCAAGATGGCTCCCGTCTAAACGCAAAAGTACCACATAAGTCGTTTTATGTATTATTATTGAAATAATAATGATTAAATCAAAACTTCATAGATTCAAATACAAAATAATAGTAACTAATATTAAGTAACAATAAGGATAGTTGTAGAGCTCAGGTTTTAACAAAATTAACACTCGCGACGAATGGAGAACAGCAAACAGGAAAATCGACCATTTACAAAGAGCGTTCAAGATTACTTGTCTTTTTGTAGGGTATTGAGTAAGTTTTAAGTTAAAATATTTTTATTACTTTTAAGAATAAAATAATACAAAAAAAATTATGACATTTATTATTAACAATGACTATTGTCATGTTATCTTTTATTAAACTAGCATTTTTATTTCTAAATAACATTGATTCATAATATTACATTCAATTTAACAAAAATAAATCGGGCGCTATATGGTAACATTGTATGACAAGGATATGACGTAGTCTTTTAAGAATCTCGGCGCTATTTTTGGATAGCAAAGTAGGTAGGTAGGTAGAGTTATTTTAAAGCACATTTTTGCAATATGAAACTTTTCCAGGTGCAAACGACAAAATTTACTAATTTAATGCTAAATTACCTCAAATTTTCATATAAATTTTACTATACTTCTTATTATAAATTTTAATACTATTCTTAACATTTAAAAAATCTGATGTCCCTGTCACATAATAACAATTGGAAAATATAGTTATTAATACTTAAATAATCATGATCTGAGTCAATCTGAGAACCTCTCCAATCATAAAGATAGGTTAAATAGCGAGACTACAATTTTGCATCCATTCATAGACAAAGGCCGCGACCGCAAATTTATTATTTATTAGACTTAATTCTTAATTTTTCCAAAGAATATGTAAAATGCGGAAAAGTTCTGAAATATAACAAATATTTAACTATGAATTGGCTCTTTGCAGCA
The DNA here is from genome assembly GCA_905147235.1 of Erynnis tages. Classification (NCBI taxonomy): domain Eukaryota; kingdom Metazoa; phylum Arthropoda; class Insecta; order Lepidoptera; family Hesperiidae; genus Erynnis; species Erynnis tages. The sequence goes on along the minus strand of LR990078.1, from coordinate 3,866,685 downwards.
TTGTCTTTTAAATTTAATTAGATTAACCTATAAATTGGATCTCATCGATATAATTATAATATAACATTGGCGTGCTTCGCGACCGATGTATCAGTAGTCAGTCTACTTTTTATACTTTATACTAGCTGACCCCGCAAACGTTGTTTAGCTATATAAGTTATTGAGCGTTAAAAATCGACTATTAAAAATAGGGGTTGGTAATAGAAGGGTGAAAATTTAGGGTTGTATGTAATTTTAAATGCCACATCATTAAAAAATAAAAATAAACAAATTTGTCCAAATAATAAAATAAAAATATTAGGTGCGGACAACCCTTATTACTTAAGGGCATGAAAAATAGACAGTAGCCGATTCTCAGACCTACTGAATATGCATAAAAAAATTCATAAATCGGTCAAGCCGTTTTGGAGGAGTATGGTAACTAACTGTGACATGAGAACTTTATATACTTTAATATAAAAAATATATACAGTATGTTTACTACACATTCATGAAACAAGGTCATGTTTTTAAATATTGTTTTATTGGAAACTTTTAATTATAAAAATATATTAGTGTTCACTAGTTTTAAAAAAATATTACTACTTTAATAACAGTATCGTGTCTGGAATAAATAAAATATTTTTTAATCCATTCGAAGTTTTTGTACACCTACATTATTTTCATGTACTGGCAATTATATGACGATTGTGTCATGTGTTTGAGCCAACAATTGAGCATGCAAAAATTTGACATTGACAACGTCTAGGAGGACAGATATTGGTGTAGCCATATCAAAAAATAACGTGTCCCATCGTTGAAGGTCTATCTAACGTTCTTCCTGGTATAGCCAATTTATATAGTTATAATATTACAGCGTAAATGTAAATTTATAAATATTTAGCGCGTTTAATTATGTTTGCATAAGTGTACATGAGCCTGAGAGCGCATTATCTGTTGTATATTTTTACAGCATGTAAGGCTGGACTCACACAGCCGGAACGGCTTGCTGAATTCAGATCCGGAATTAAGAATCTTAATGTAATGTAAATGCTCTCAGGTTCGGGTGTAGTGAAAGACGTGTTGATGGTATGATGACTTTAATGAGACTACTCGTATAACTAAATGTTTCTTATAATATAAAGTGCTTAGCTCCACACTACATCTTCTTCTAGAATCTTAATCAAGAACGGCCGGAACACCATACAAAATCACTATGCTCCACACACATCCTTATTTATTCAGATTCTGAATGATTCTTAATTTCTCAGATCAATCTTACCAAATGGTACTGACGTGACACTGAAAGCGATTAACATACGTGTTACGTGCGAGTTGCGACCTGTAGACGTGTTGTCTGACACGAAACCCACCCTTGTATATGGAACACTATTAAACCCAATGCGATAAATAATTCCTCTTCCATAAAGACGTTTGCGTGTGCCGGGAATCGCGAGACTACTGATCAATCTGAATTTTTAAAAACAGTGTGAGGCCAGACTTAAGAATCTGAAATCAGAATCTGATTTCAGAAGCCAATTCCGGCCGTGTGAGTCCAGCCTAAAAAATATAAATATTATGTTTATTAAATGATAGATTTTGTATAAAGTAAACAACAAACGTCGATATCGATTCTTAAAAATGTATCTTTAATTTTATATTTCAATTTTAAATCCGATGCTACGTCACTCCGATAGTACACAAACAAATCGGGATTAAATCAGGCTGTGTTAATTTGGAATTTTAAGTGTTATCATATCGCATTTGTGGATGTTTTAATATTACCTATTTTAAAAAATCACAAGATGGAAGAAAGTTGCGTTAAAGCAGAAAGTACAAATCTACCAATTCTCATTGAATCAATACTCATTTTAGTATCACTTGGCACTGGAATCCATAATTTCTGTGGCGTATTTATATAGGTACTCGTATTCTTGCATCCAGTCCTGCGCAAGACACCAGTAGTGTACACAACCTGAAGACAGACAGCTATCGTACCAGGGCCGTAAAATTATCTTAGTTAATCGTATATGGATTAAAATTATCGTATTCACTAGGAAAACGACTCGAATCTTTAGAATGCACTAAAAAATCGTATGAAAATTTAAGATTTTTTTAAAAATTAAGCCGAAATATCGTAAAACGTACGATGTACGATGGTACACTTCTGTCAAAATATTTGCACATTGTGAAAGTATTTAGTGTTTCGAAAATTAAATACGAATTGGTAGTCATGTAGTTTTAATCATTCAAAACAATACAAACAATCATCAAGAGTATCGACATGACAAGCATGTCATACGTCCATAAACCACATACATTTTTTATTTATATTAGGTATTGTTTTTATGGGAAATCATAAAAAAAATTTGAACTTGATATATCCGGAAAAAATATCGATTATTGATATATCGAGATTTAAAATTTCGACAATAATTATCGATTATTTTTTGAAATAATATCGATATTTTGACATATCGATACTTTATCATCAGTCATTGATTCAGTCAATCACTCGCGCGGGCGCCAGCCCTCAGCTCGCTGCGGCCCGACCGATACCGAATCACCGAACACAGAGTACTTTATTATATATGTCACCGAAGCAGCCAGCCAGAGCCAGCAGTTGCAAAAATTCATGTGTTGTGTGATGTATTGTTGTCGTGGTGTAAATTCCTATACGTCTTGTTTATTTAATTTTATTTAAATAGTAAATGGAAGTATTGTTAAGTGAATTTTGATAAGAGAGCTTAGTTGGCTATAGTGTTGGCAAAATAGACGTTAAATCTCGGGTGCAAATAAATTGACCAATCGTGATAACATTTATGCACATCTTTATTCTAAGAAATACTCAAAATGACCATAACCGTGACTAGAAAAATTAGCGAATGTCAGGCAGAAACTGTTCAATTCATGCCAATGGGAAAAGTGAGTATAAAAATATAAGCGTCAATAAAAAGTGCCTAGATTTTACCAAATAAGACAAGATAATAAAAATGAACTGTATGTTATAGTTTCGGTTAAAGCTAAAGTTTAAGATGATATTGATACAATATTTTTTTTAATTCAATTCAAAATAAAAGCAATAGCAACGCGTTTTAATAATTTACTTCATTGATGAATTTGAAATATTCGATTTTCCCTTTTTTTTAAATTTTTGGTCATACATAAATATTATTCATAGTATTATTGTACATAATTATACATAATATTAAACAAATTATACATAATATTATTCATTATTCATCACCTACTAAATTAATCAAAACACCAAAAACAAATGCAAAAACGATGTATGTTCCAAAAAGCAAACTGTATAAAAGTTCCACTGAGATTTCTTGTAGCAATGTAGTATCATCTGGGTGGCGCCTTCCCTTAATTTAAAGACAATTATATAGATCCATCTACTTTATGCGTGTGTGAGTTCTCCATGTTTTTAAAGAGTCCAGTATTAGAAGCCCACTAAGCCACAATTGGCAGACTTAGTAGACTAAGGCTTATAACTTTCTTTGTTTGTATACATGGCATCCATATCACAAGAACTCATGAGTAGATCATTATTTAACTATTAATCATATTTTCACATCAAAAAGTTGATGGTTACATAATGAGTACAACAAGTATGATAAGTTTGAACACAATAGTTAATTATTTATAGTATAGATAAAATTTTTATTACATGTTTTTAGTGCAGGAATTGTTCTTGGACAACTACAACTTACAAATTTATTTTAAGTTTAAATAATTACCCAAAATTTATTTATATTTCTTAGGTAGAAGATAACTGCAGATCAGACAAAGACTATTGTCCAAACAGTACACTTCTCAGGCGAGGCAAGAAATTGGAAGATAACAATAATCTAACAAAAGAGGATGTTGAATATATTAACTACAGACAACTTCTGAAGTTTGAAGAGGCACCTGAGTATTTGCAACACAATCCATACATTAGAGATGGATACAGGAAACTTCTACCAACAAGATTGTGCTGGGAGAGGTAAGTTATATCTTAATTACAACAATAATTAGTTTTTGCTGCTGGAAACCTACAGGTGGTAGACTCATTTAGACTCGCCTATGGTAGGCTTGTTCTTTAAGGTTCATGCTCGAGTTTTGGAGATGTTTTTAATAATAAAAGCAAGCAACAGACAGATGTGCCACCTGATGGCAGAGTGTTACCATTGTGTATTGACACAGTCAACTCTTAGTAGAATGGAATTCACATAAAACAGAGAGTCAGTTTACCTCTGACATCTGAACCCCTGATATTTAGATGTCAGATGGTCAGGGACTGCAGTGATAGCTTAGAATCAACTAAAATTAAGAAATTAAAATGAGGGAATTTTGGTTTCTCAATATGTAATATTTTTACTGCAAACTATTTTTACACCTATATTTAAATTATTCTTTTTCTGTTACCAAATTGTTCTTAAATGACATTTGTAAGTTGAACTTGAGCTATTGGCTCTCATGCATTATTTATTTATACCAAGCTTGAATTTGGCGCAACAATTTTTTACCTTGTGTTGTGTGAAACAAACATGTTATGTGTAGACATGTACTTTACTTCTAAACAAAGAGCATGTAGTACAAATATTTTCGAAAATAAATTAATAATACCTAATTAATACCTAATAAAAATAAACCTAAATTAATTATGCCTACTCTTTGAATTTCCTTGTTCTGTAAATTTCCCTAAACCAATCCATTGTTTATATAATATTTGATCCTGTTTATTTCATTGTATAATTAATTATAACCACCTTAATTATTAATTAGAAAAAATGATAGGTAGGTATTAAATTAAACTATTCAACAACTATAGACTATTATCATAAGCAATTGTTATTATCAGTGAAGGATTTATAAGCAGGCTGAGTAGGCTGGAGCCTTGGGCGCAATTTAGGGGGCGATATTAAATTAACCCGAAAAAAAATTTCAAAAAAAATTATTTGAATGGTGAAAATGAGCCAAAAACATTGTTATATTTTTATACAATATACAAAAGTTAAGAGGTCATATATTTTTTCAAATTTTTAAATAGTGTCCCATCTAAGCTACATACATTCGATTCACTAGATATAAAGTTAGAGCACAGTACTAGAGCACGGGAATTTTTCTTTTCTGTAGACGATAAAATTATAGGGGATTACAGTGAATAAATTGATAATTATGTAGGAATTGGAGTGTAACATTTCATTCAGTCGTATTGACTAAGAGTTTCTGTAACATATGCAATGTAAGGTAATTTTATGAGCGCAAAACCCAACTCATGAATTTTAAAGGTAATCTTTGGGCATTTGTTGTACTTTAAACTGATAACTGGTATTTCGGTTTAAAATAGCCCTTCACACTAATGTATAATGCTAACGTGGAGTAACTAAATTGTAAAAGATTTTATATATACCGTTGTCGTCGTTTACCTACCGTCTTGCACCTCCAGGGGAAAGGGAAGTTGTAAGTACGACGTAGATCGTAGACCACAAACGCGACGCGACAATTTGAGACAACTACTAGTTTCCGTTATCAATCTTTGATTTCGATGTTTGGTTGCCATGAAACATTTACTACATCACTATTACAAAGCAATTAAAATAAGTATATTTGTCATGTTAAATCCGAAGATATTGAATAGTATTGATGTCAATAAATAGGTATTGAATGAAACCCCCACAGTTATTCAACCAATATTTCAACCCCACTTTATTGTGTCGCGTAGTGTCTCGTCACATGTTTTAAAATGGATAATAATTTAAATTATTCTTTTTCTGTTACCAAATTGTTCTTAAATGACATTTGTAAGTTGAACTTGAGCTATTGGCTCTCATGCATTATTTATTTATACCAAGCTTGAATTTGGCGCAACAATTTTTTACCTTGTGTTGTGTGAAACAAACATGTTATGTGTAGACATGTACTTTACTTCTAAACAAAGAGCATGTAGTACAAATATTTTCGAAAATAAATTAATAATACCTAATTAATACCTAATAAAAATAAACCTAAATTAATTATGCCTACTCTTTGAATTTCCTTGTTCTGTAAATTTCCCTAAACCAATCCATTGTTTATATAATATTTGATCCTGTTTATTTCATTGTATAATTAATTATAACCACCTTAATTATTAATTAGAAAAAATGATAGGTAGGTATTAAATTAAACTATTCAACAACTATAGACTATTATCATAAGCAATTGTTATTATCAGTGAAGGATTTATAAGCAGGCTGAGTAGGCTGGAGCCTTGGGCGCAATTTAGGGGGCGATATTAAATTAACCCGAAAAAAAATTTCAAAAAAAATTATTTGAATGGTGAAAATGAGCCAAAAACATTGTTATATTTTTATACAATATACAAAAGTTAAGAGGTCATATATTTTTTCAAATTTTAAATAGTGTCCCATCTAAGCTACATACATTCGATTCACTAGATATAAAGTTAGAGCACAGTACTAGAGCACGGGAATTTTTCTTTTCTGTAGACGATAAAATTATAGGGGATTACAGTGAATAAATTGATAATTATGTAGGAATTGGAGTGTAACATTTCATTCAGTCGTATTGACTAAGAGTTTCTGTAACATATGCAATGTAAGGTAATTTTATGAGCGCAAAACCCAACTCATGAATTTTAAAGGTAATCTTTGGGCATTTGTTGTACTTTAAACTGATAACTGGTATTTCGGTTTAAAATAGCCCTTCACACTAATGTATAATGCTAACGTGGAGTAACTAAATTGTAAAAGATTTTATATATACCGTTGTCGTCGTTTACCTACCGTCTTGCACCTCCAGGGGAAAGGGAAGTTGTAAGTACGACGTAGATCGTAGACCACAAACGCGACGCGACAAAATGAGACAACTACTAGTTTCCGTTATCAATCTTTGATTTCGATGTTTGGTTGCCATGAAACATTTACTACATCACTATTACAAAGCAATTAAAATAAGTATATTTGTCATGTTAAATCCGAAGATATTGAATAGTATTGATGTCAATAAATAGGTATTGAATGAAACCCCCACAGTTATTCAACCAATATTTCAACCCCACTTTATTGTGTCGCGTAGTGTCTCGTCACATGTTTTAAAATGGATGGATCGAAAAGATAAAAATTTATGACCTGAATGAAAAGCTGTTAAAGTTTATTAACTATAACTTTAAAAAAACTTTACTTTCAATTACTTATACTACTCGTTATTACTGATTTGACTACAAACTTATTTGCTTCGATCGCCTATAAATCGTCTCGTCGAAAAAATGGTAATATCGCCGTATTAGCTATGCATTCTTCGTTCTTGTATACAACGGCTAATTTAATAAGGTCAGTTGAAGAATTATTGATACTAGTATTGTATTTATAAATCACGCAATTGCTTATCCAACGAGATGGGCCTTGCATAACGTATTGTGTGACTTCCTCGTTTGAATGGACAGACCAATCTTAACTGATCAACAAAGAACAAATCCTTTGGGATGCTAAATTGCACTGCCTTTTGTAATGTTTGAACACGTTCCAGATTACTCTAGAACTTTTGTTTTCATTTTATTACATTCAATAGTGTTAAAAAATATGGTTTTATATGGAAAAGGAAAACAAAATTCTTGTTTAATACATATTCGTTTAAAAACGACAGTAATATTTCAAGTTTTGAAAACATTTCTGCATTTATTATATTAATATACTTAATAGCTGCTAACAATTTTCTAACGATTGAAGGGCGTCTACCAGCCACGTCAGACTTCAGTAAACCTTATATTAGAATTAGTGAGTATTTTCGAGTCTAGTAGGTGAAATCGTGTCATTAATTTGCTCCCCTCGCTCTTAACTATTAAGTATACTTTTACCTTAACCAATGCTTAAAAGGACTGCTTAAGCATCCATTATAAATTATTGTTTGCAATTATGAATCGTCTAGTTTTTCAGCATTGATCGATTTAAAATCACTAAGGTACGAGTACATCTAACGTCGTTGGTTGCAGCATATTCTGGTGGACAAACGAAACAATGAACATATGGACGCACATATTCGGCTTCTTCCTGCTGCTGTTCCTCACTATAAACGACCTCGCCATCATCAACATCCACGCGACGATGACGGACAAGACCGTCGCTGGGATACTCTTCTCGTGTTTTCTGGTAAGAACTTCAATGTACATATTTATGGGTTACTGGTAATCTATGTAATACAGTACGAAGTGTCTAGAATACGGGATGCATGTAGATTGTGAATGAATTAGTGTTATGATTGTCCACTACGTATTTTGCATAAGTAATGTATACAATTCCTGCTCTATACAATCCGTATATTTGCTGGTTGTCCATCTCCAATGACCTTTATTTAACAAGTTTTGTGTAGAGTCTGGCGTGTTAAATTTTATACTAGAAATATTTTTTATTAAAATATTCAAATCATGGGAACATAGGCGGACCTAATGCTAAAGATTAAAATCTAAGTAGAAGCTTCGTATATCAAACATAAATAGTTTTCAATGAAAAGTCATCTTTATTCAATCGACTCAAATGAAAAATGCGTATCTTTCCTCTGGTTTATTCAAGTGGAGTTATGCCAACCTACTTCAAACGTTTAACGCAATAGAACAGTTTAATTCCATCTTAAACACGGGATTTTGATGGTGTTTATTGATCAATTAGGGTATACTGGTAAATTCGGGTGGCATTTAGTTTGTGAAAATGTTTTATTTTCCAGCCAAACACCAATCTTTTGCGGTTTTTGCAACACACTATTTAAACTAGCAGATTTTCATTTACAATTTTTCATAGTAAGCAAATAACTATGATGTTCACTAGATATGCTTTCATTTTAAAATTAAACTTATTATCTTCACCTTGAAATTATTTAAATTATTTTGTTACCGTCTTACTTTAATGATTACAAATTATACCTTCTTATAACAAATGATCATCGTACAAACACCACCCGTGTGAGGATAGACACTAGGAGATGTTTTGTGGCGTGCAACAAGATGTAGGAATGTACTGTAAGTATGTAGGTACAATCATGCTTACTTTCATCTTGTTCATTACCCATGACCATAACCGCAGCCTTTTACCATCCGCTTTTGTGTATTCTCACTGTTTAACACTAAATTTACTGGTATCTAATATACAAATGTAGCTGTTACTAAAGTAGGTACCTACATATTTATAATATTATTAACTTTTTATAAAGCAGGAAGGGATTTGGTAATTTGTTCAAAGAAGATAATGTACTAGACATACGGAAGACGTCGTGGAGTTTTTCTTAAAGTTTAAACCAGTTTTAAATTATATGTCGTGGGGATTTAAATTGCATACAAACTTGATTTGCAGCATCCCCACTTTTTAAACAAGTAAGAATTATAGTTGTGTAAACCATAAAACAGTTTTATCGCAAATCATTAAAATTCATACAAAGAATATCCGGCTCAAGAGCTTCCGCTGATGGTATAGATAATAAGAGCACCCGATCTTAGCTCCGAGCTGTTGTGGTGTACTACAGGGTACAAGTAGCCCTAATGATCTTCAGTGAAGTTGGCACTTTAAGAAGAAGATACGAAGGTTACCTTACAAGGTTGATTCAGTAACAAGGTTGTCTGTTGCAAGCTCAAACTGTAAACAAGACATCAACAATATTCGTTTAACAGTATGACTACCGAATGAATTGCGTAGAAATATCAATCTTGACCACTTGTCAGTGGCGCGTGTAAAATACCAATTCACCTGTCACAAGTGCAATCGAGTCATGGCTTGGTCAACGTCTCGACGTACCACGTAATATCTACGTCACTGTGGCCATTACGAAATGCAGACACCATTGGCTGGTGGCTCGAAAGTCGACGCCTCAGATGCTCGACCCGATTCTCTCCCGCAATTTTAGTGAAAGTATTTCGCTTGTAGCAAAAATTTGTACTTAAAATAATATTGGAGCTTGTTAAGTTTTGAATATGCGATGTTCATCGTCCAAACTACATATAAACGTTTTGATATTAAGAATTAAATCATTCATTTTATTTTTAACCGACTTCAAAAAAGGACGTTCTCAATTCGTCTCATGTTTTTATTTTTTATATGTGTGTTATCGCCGCATTCCGTCATTTGGTAACCGATTTGACTTGTTTTTTTTCTTTTGGTTTGGGAGCTGTTACTTTGAATTTGGTCCCATATTAAGTTGATGATGATCTGATGAAGAGTTTCGGAGATACAGAGTGGAACTCCTCAACGGATAAGAGTTAAGGAACCGGGGAAAAAATATTATTGTTGGTCACATTACCTTTGCAGAACTATATAGACATGGACCACCTTCGAGCCTGACGATGGAACTCATTATAAGATAGGAATAACTTAATTGTGTTTAAAGCAAGTTAACTTAAATAAACTGTACAAATTATATATTTAAACTAATAAGTAATGGTGTAAGTAAGGATTAAGGAGCCAGTTGCCACAACCTATGATGAAGCATTAAAATTAAGATGCCAGAGTCAGATAATAGAGTTGAAGTGAAACTATGACAACTAAAAAGCATGAAATAAAATAATTTTTAACAATACCTTCTTATTGCAGTCTGTTTGTAAAGTTATGTCTTACTTTTTAGTTTGAAGTCGGTTCACATTTTTGTTAAAAATTATTTTATTTACAAAACCTGTTTGTTCCAAAGTTCTAGTTTCATTAAAACTTTTGGAAAAACTTGTCCTTCGTCAATTATAATTTGTTACAATAGACACGAAAATAAGCTCGTAAGGTAAAATCGAAGATATGTAAACCTCGCCGTTACTCAATAAATATCTAGCCTAGTACACTCCCAAGTACTGCGGGCTTATAAAATCAATCAAAGAAATCACTGTTCGCTTCGTTGCCTAAGAAAATACTTCCATCAAGGTGAACAGCAAGGGTTGAATCTAAACGGTATCATAATAGAGTTCTCAAAGCCACAAGAAGATTGCGAATTCTGCATTCCGATACCACTCGTAGACCGTAGTTTATCCGTCCCTGAACAAACTTTAATAACATTACAGTAAAGTTATAATCTGCGATGTTTAGAAACTTACTTGTCTGTAAGATGAGCATAAATGCGACAAATTATGGCGACGATAAAGTTTTATTATCTACTAATCGTTTGCTATAATAACTAACTTAAATGTAAGTAGGGAACTTCGTAGAATTTTAACGATAAAAAGTTAACGTTTTTGTGTTACTGTGTTACCTACTAACGTTATACTTGTGTCTGCTCAGAACTTCGTGAGATCTATTAGTTAACCATTAGTTTTAAAGTTAGTTAACAGTGTTCTCGCCAGCTACAGCAGTAATTACATGGAACTAAAATTTATAATTAAAACAAAATAATAACGTTACAGTTCTTGTCACGGTAAATAGAAACTTATTTATATTTGTTTTAAAGATGTATTTTTATATGTACTCCCTACAAATGTAACACCTAACTTAGGTAAAGATGTAAAGTAAACATTGGCTTATTTTTTGTAGAAATTGAAAACCCATGTACAACGATGTTGGCTCGTTTTTGTAGTAATGATGGAGCGTTTGTGTATCTAGTAGGCAACAATGAATGGTTTAAAATTATTATTAGTGACGATAGACACAATAATATCGACGAAATAACATTGTTTTTGTTTAATTTATTCCCTTTTTGGAGGTGTGGAAATTGGAAGTATTACTTTATTTAAAGCTTTCCTCATTTATTTCCTTTATTCCTTTATTTTCATTAACACATTGTAACAGTGACTCTTAAAAGATGAATTCGTTTGCTGACCACGGAACTTTCACTGTCATTGGCTTCAAGCCGGAAACCATCATACGATGCTCTTGACGCAAAATGATATAATGCCATTAACCCGTATCTGCATACATTTTGCAAGGCTCCACATAATAGGTATTATGTGTTCGGTGTGCTCATGGTAAGTTAGTTTTTCGACGCCTTACAGAAATTGCGTAGCTGTTTTTGTGGAATCGAAACGATCATCTCTTTCTTATGCTATTTTCATATCACTGTAGGCAAATGTAAGTTTCCCTTGTAGCATAACTTAAAAATGATTTTCATCGCTTACTTTACAAAATATATAAAAAAAAATAAGTGTAGTGTTACAACGCTACAAGTTTAAATTGTAAGAAGCGAATTATAAGAGTCTTTAATTAGTGTAAGAACGAGAAAAAATGATCCTTTAAAAACGAGAAAAACAGTATTTATCTTTAAATTACTAGCTTACTATAATAATATGTAAGATGTAATACATTTCTTTGATGGAGTTAAAAAATAAGTACCTTGAAAATTGGAAAAAGATAAATAATTACGCTAAATCGTTGAGAAAAAACCAACGACCTTAATCAGAAGAATACTATGATAAGAGTAAATGGACAGTAAGTATTACTAATTAGTCGGAAGCATTAAAGAGTTTGAGTTCTACAATGATCTAAATATGTGTGACAAATCTTTGAAATATTCAAGCAATTAATCATTGACCTCAACCATGGCCATCGGAACTTAGCAATGATGATTTTTTTCTAGTAAATTAATTCTTGATTTTGAGATAAACACACACTAGTTCACCTCCAAACAAAGTCTTTTGAGTATTTCCGTTTTCTTTGTATAAAATTATGGAAATATTAATTATGCAAATTTAATCGATGTCGTTTTTCTAGTTTTTCTAGTTTTTCTCCGCGTCCGATGTGAGTGTTTTTCAATTGCAACAACAATAACGATGTATAGATGCATACCGACCCTAGGAAAAGATCCATCGTGGATTTTTTCAATGGATTTTTGGGACATCGCCTAGGATATTCTATTAACATGTTTTATCTCATTAAACACGACCTATTTAGGTACATTGATTTCCATTACAATTTTGAGCGTACCATATTTGGTAATGTCTACCATAATTTTAACCATGATTATCTACCATTAATCGCGATACGGCGGTGATAGCCCAGTGGCTTAGAATTCGACCTCGAATCGAAGGGTCCGGGTTCGAATCCCAGTGGCACGCACCTATGACTTTGTAAAAAAGATATGTGCGCTTTATACCTGCATGCCTGAGAGTTCAACAAAAAAAAATGTTCTCAAAGGTATGTGAAGTCCACCAACCCGCAGTAGGCCAGCGCGGTGGACTAAGGCCTACATCCCTCTCATTACGAGAAGGAGACCCGACCCTGTAGTGGGTCATTAATGGGTTACTGGCAATCGCGATACGTTTCGATATGGTATCGTCAGATTTTAGTTTTTTAACGTCAATGTAAAGCCGTATCATGGTTACCTACTTTGCTTGTTAAGATATGTATGTATGTAAGATATGTATGTATGTAAGTTATAACATTTCGTGTCGCAGGTCTGCATGGCGCTCTCAGCACTGTACCACACGTTCTCGTGCCGATCGGAGAGCGATTACAACACGTTCTTGATGTACGATTTGTTCGGGATAGCGCTCTCCCTGCTCGCGATCTACACGTCCGGCGTGTACTACGCTTTTTGGTGCAATCATGTGAGTATTTTTTTATTTTTATGTAATCGGACTGTGCTTCAACGTTATCCGCTGTGTTGTCATCGATAATTAATGACAACAATAAATAACGCTTGACACTAATAGCCCCACACTAGTATTGCCTGTGTTGTGGGTGTCATTTACACACACACTGAAAAGAAACAGACGTTTAAACTCATCATTTAAGTCTCTGCTGCGTCGGGAGTCGAACCCTCCGCGCAGCGCATCGGCGTTTTAACAACTGCGCCACGCAGGTCGCCACGCAGATACCTAGGTAGTGGTCGTTTAACCTATTCGGGATGTCGACTTTAAGGGTATTTTGTAAGACTACATACCTCAACCCCCTATTAGTTAGAGTATGAACAGCAAGGTACTGCTGAGAGCCAAGTGGGCTGATAAATAATAAAAGTAAAAAATAAAATAAAATGGTAGATGTAATGGGTAGTCGAATCTTACACATTTTTAAGGTTTTCATTCATATTTTAATTTTAACGTAAATTTGATGCCATCGAAAAATCAAATTCAGTGACATTTATGCTTAAAAGGTCCGATATTGCCATTAAAACGGTATCCAATCTAAAAGTTCCGCATAACTGTATTACGATAGCAGTGTCGCAAACATTCGCTTCGAAATTCGCGTTCGCCGCGATTCACCTTAGACGCTATTGCTGCCATATGCCGTGTCCCATGATTAAGTAATATTGTATTAAAATTACTCTTAAGTAGGTTCTTCATTCTGTATTATCTATATTAACAAGGAATTATGTAGAATAGAATAGTGACAAGGTAACGTAAGTTTTAATATCCAAATAGCTAACCTACATTTTAGTTAAATTCAGGCTCATAATTGTATGTAAGTAACTAGTTTTTATTGAGTCGACTCATAAATATTATATTGTTTATGCCAAGAATAGATATAAATTATAATCAGCTGAATAATTAGGTACCTATGTATTAAAATCCGGATTATATACGGTGTTCAATTTAAGCAATTCAATAGTAGGTAGGTACGTAAAGTGTTACGGATTTATCTCACGAAGACGAATATCTTTACTTTGTTAGGTGACGTAAATGACGCTTGTGCCCCGAGCATGAACACCATCGACACAGTATTCGTATAGTTAACGTGTGCTATTGGTACGGGAAGATGTCAGACAGTACCGTGAACAAAACACTTTGCATTTAACTTGAATTTAACATGCAAGGGCAATCAACATTGCTCATGTGCCTTTTATTGCGCAAACGAGCTTTAACACAGAAAAACAATATCCATGTGTATTTGCGAAAGCCCCGCCCCTCATTGAGCCCAACGCTGGGACATATGGGTTTTTTTGGGTTGATGTTTCACGCAAACACAGTGCATGAATACAGTGCCGTGAACATGAACACTATCGACAACATATTTATGTAGTAAACGTCAGTCATTAGTATGTCATATGTCTGTATGTCTTGACATCTTCCCATACTAATGGCAGCTCGATAAGAATATTATACTAAACTGCATGAGTTCATGCTCCTGGCACAAATGAAGTTTGGTTAATAGTATACTTTAGATCTTTCTTTACCATGTAAATAAAATCGCAGACAGAGCCTAATTTCCTATTGTTATATTGCGTCGTGTTGCGTAGCGTATCACGGCTATCGTCTCATACGTCGCTACGCTGACGTACAGCGGAAAAACACCTAAATAACGCACTATAACATACCTACGATTGTATGAAATTTATATTACCAGCGTGTAACTAATTCACCTAATTTACTTTCTCAAGAGTCGGAAATATTAATGGTGGATTTTTGTCAGCCGCAACCATTGCGTGCGAGATACGCAGGTAAAAGTAGAATATTGTATCTTTTACATCTCGAGTGAAAGGGGCAACACTAATGATTGTAAATATTAGTGTAATTGTAAATAACATTCTTCGAAAATTACCTAAGTGCATTTTTATGTAGATCTTACGAATCTTCATAGACTTCGCATGCCTTGAAAATATTATGGGCCCAAACACTAACGGTTAATAACAATTAGGTTTTGTAAAACGTACCTATTGTTTAAATACCCTAAATTTTGACGCCAGCCGAATATGTCTTGAATCTGAATAGATCGAATTTTGTCCATTGGGTTGTTACTACCCTATCTATTTTTAATCATTGTTAATCATTGTGTAAAATTCTTAGAGCAGGTTACCTACAATTACGCAGTTAGACTATTAAAACATTTATTTTAACATAACAATTACCTCAAGTCAATGCAAGTGTTCTGAAGAGGACAGCGGTAACCGTAGGATTCAGAGGGCCCAGGGCCCAGCAGTGGACTACCAAGGGCTGACATGAAGGAAGGAATACAAAATTAAATGCTCAATATACTCTCCAGATGGCCCAGATGTTAAAGTCACGACTATAATCAACACTACAGGATGTTATTAGGTAGGTATCTACTTCTAAATTTAGAGGCTGCCGGAGAAAGCACAACTGACACCACTTTCACTGGGCCTTTGCATCTAGACGCCTAGAACAACGATTAGATATATTATATTCTACAGATAGCTAGCTATAACACAAGCAAGTCACTTCAGTCTCATTAAAATTAAATTAAAACAACTTTGTTGCATGCACGTGAATCCAGCCATTCACTCCGCTATCAAAACTGTTTTGTTTTTCTTATAAAAGTTGCCTTTATTTTTCTTGTGAAAGCTTTATCGTAGTAATGTGTGACGACAAGACGAGTATTGTCGAGTACGAACACCCAAATCAGAAACAGAAATTTATTCTCACTGGCAATCGAACCCGGGACCTTCGAACCCAAAACTGCAGATTAACCAACCTGCGTAACGCAGAATGTCGTTTTATTATCTATTCTTAAAACTTGAAAAGTACATATAGTGAAAGCTAAAACAATCGTAGGTAAATAGGTAGGGTATTTAACACAATGGTTAACGTGGTTTCGAAATGTATAATTATTTAATGTTTATTTAATTGAGGTTTATTCATGCGGATATCAAGGTTATTTATTTGTCGGCTACCATGCCTATGCCTACACAACATAATTTAATCAAAAACATTTTTGTTTATACCCCAAACTGCTATAAACTATAAACTATCTTGACACCTAAAGCAAACTTTGGGTTAAAAACAGCTCCTATGATAGGAAATGGCGAATTGTAATGGACTAGTTAGTGCTCAATTCAAGACAACAGAAAATATAGCGATTTTTTTTATTTTATCTTTACGCGTTACACGATGTATGGAAAACTAACAACAATTTTTATTATGTACTTTCTTTTCTATGAAAAGTGGCATTGACCTATGTGGCGTCGATTCGGAAAGAGCATGTGACCGTAAAAAAAATCAAAATTAAAACAATATCTTCATTAGCATTTCCTTCAATTGCCTTTGTTAACATCCAGGTACATAATAATGATTTATGTTAATTCGTTTCAATTAGGTATTAATGATTCAAATGACTGCGTAGATGTATACACACGTAGGTACATATCTTGATACGACAATCTTGCTTCAATCACGTAGCCTACCTACTGTAGATTTTGCGTTTTGTCAGTTGTAATAAAAGCAAATGTATTAATAATAATATAGTAGATAGATATCTATTGAAAAATATTTGTAGAATTCATTTACAGATAAAATGCTTTCTTCACGTCTTGAATACCTTCTGTAGATTTGGCGTTTTGTCAGTTGTAATAAAAGCAAATGTATTAATAATAATATAGTAGATAGATATCTATTGAAAAATATTTGTAGAATTCATTTACAAATAAAATGCTTTCTTGTATGAATGTAGGTATCTGTACCTATGATATGCAGTAAACAGCTATAGTCGTATAAAGAGAACGCCCCTTCACCATTATTTATGGTTTAAACATGTGGTACGTGTGGTAGGACACTTTTCTTAAAACACTATTTTAAAGATGTAATATTTTTAGTTTTTTAATAAACGGTTAATAAAAGCTTTTTACTCATAGCCCCACACTAGGAGATTTCCTTTATTATAAGGGTGTCATGGACACACACAACACAATACACCCAAACCAGAAACAGAAAGTCAAATTTATAATTAAATTTTTTAAATCTCTGCTCTGCAAATACTCTTCTCTGGCAATCAAACCCAGGACCCTCCGCGCTGCGTATCGGTGTCTTAAACACTTTGCCACCCAGGTCGATTTGACAGTTCCATTAAAATATCTCAATTGACTCTTAGGTCCACATCCCTTTCGCAAACTGCTACATACAGAAAACTCATTTGTACTTGAGTATAAACATTAATAATTAATAAATATAATAATAGTTTCTAATAAGTTTATTTCACGTTCTGTATTTACTTTGTTGCGAATAAATGCCTTTTCTTTCTTTATTTTCTTTTCTTTCTTTTGTTTCTTTCTTTCTTTAATTTGTGCGGAACTCGCAGTTATCGTACGTAAATGAGCCCATTGGTTCCAGGAGCTGAAGACGTTCTACATGATATCGGTGACGCTGATATTCGTGGTGGCGATGGCGCTGCAGGTGCCGCGGCTGGGCGTGCCCTACCCGGTCAAGATGTGCGTGTTCATCGGCTGGGCGGCTTACGGGGTGCTGCCCACCATGCACTGGACGTACACTATGGGCGGGTTCGATAACCCCATGGTGCAGGTGAGACTCGTAATGAGTTTTTATCTATCTATACTAATATTATAAAGAGGAAACATTTGTATTTTTGTATGTTTGTAACGAATAAACTCAAAAACTACTGGGCCGATTTCAAAAATTCTTTCACCATTGGAAAGCTACATTCAGCCTGAGTAACATAGGCTATTAAATTAAAATAAAATAAAAAAAATTCATTGGCAGAGCGAAGCCAGCTGGGTCAGCTAGTCTTCTATATAATAAAAAGAATCGCTGTTCGTTAGTCTCGCTAAAACTTGAGAACGGATGTACAGATTTGGCTCATCTTGGTGTTGAAATGTTCGTGTAATTTCAAAGTTTAAACGGTGCGAAAAAAAGAATGCGAGCAAAATAGTAAAAGTTTATTTGGCAGAACGAATTTTGACGGGCTAACTAGTTTTAAATAAAATATATCGTGGGATAACTCATACAATTATATTGGACGTAGAGTTGAAGTGTTAAAATCTGCGTATGTCAATAATATTGTGATAAATCGATCGCCTTTTAGAATAATGACATACGAGTACATAAGTCTTGTACTTTAGTTCAGAAGGGACTTTTAATTTTTTTAGACTGGGTTTCGTATTCCCGTTAAGTTCTTGTACGTAAGTTAAAAAGCAATTTTTTATGCCATGTGAAGCCCTATCCAAATCTCAACGGTTTTCGAGAAATTTGAAATTTATTGCGTTACAGAAAAACTTCTTTAAATACTTTAAAGAACCAATTAAAAAATCTCTCAACGTTCAACACTCCGTTATTTTATCTAACTTCTAAATGCTACCAATTATGCATTATTGGGTCAATTTGGGTCTTATTATTTGGTTATGATGAAATGATATTCGTTATCAAAATTGTCATTAAATATTTAATATCTTTTCTTGATTTAAACACCGGTTTGATATCTTTATTACGGCACAATATGAATTTGAAGAACATTTGACAATCGAATAAACAATGGATGCGATATTTTCTGCTTAGGTCTGGATATTTGTAAACTTGTCTATGTACCCTATATTAGGCCTTCCTTGCCACCCGCGGTCAGATGGTCACTACAACACATGGAGATTCTCTATGGGTTGTACTGCGGTGTCTATCTATTGGTCTCTATTGGAGACCAATCTTCAATCAATTCTTCAATATTTTCCAGATGTTCTTCCCGAGAGTGATCGGCATGTATGTCATAAGCGGGACTGCCTTCGCTATTTACGCTTTCAAGGTAAAATATATTTTTCAATGTAATCCTACACCTAGCGTAGCCAACCTTAAATAAGGAGGAAATCATTCCTGGGGTCGTTTGTGGGTGCGTCGTTACGCATGAGAACTTAGAGAGAAGTTGCCTCAGATAAAGTAACAGCAGCATTCAGCAACCACACTTCCCCAACCGAAACAAGATGTAAAGATCATATTGCTTTACAGTGGGATAAGAGGGTGGCAGTAAGGTACCTTCCTGGGTGAAATACTTTGGCTCTACCATGTATTGTAAAGCGGTGGTAGTCCAGTGGCTTAGAATTCAACCTCGAATCGAGGGGTCCGGGTTCGAATCCCAGTGGCACGCACCAATGACTGTAAAAAAAAAGTTATGTGCGCTTTATAAAAATTAAATATCACCTGCTGTTACGGTGAAGGAAAACATCGTGAGGAAACCTGCATGCCTGAGAGTTCAGAAAAAAAAGTTCTCAAACGCATGTGAAGTCCACCAACCCGCACTAGGCCAGCGTGGAGGACTAAGGCCTACATCCTTCTCATTGTGAGAGGAGACCCGACCCTGTAGTGGGTCATCAATGGGTTACTGACATGTATTGTATATCTATCTACCAATATGTATCTTGGAATCTAATCTGATGATATTTTTCTGTCAGATCCCAGAGCGCTGGTACCCCGGCAAGGTGGACTACATCGGGCACTCGCACCAGTGGTGGCACGTGTTAGTGCTGGGCGCGCTCTACTACTGGCACAACACCGCCATGATCTACGTCCAGTACCGCATGAACCACGGGTGCGCCAACAATATGCGGATCTTCTAGAGCGTTCCACGTTTCCACTTAGCCCGCTCTTCCACCGAAGCTGTGCTAGGGAAATGTGTGATGCGAGGATATGTAGCGGTGCTGTCGAAATGTGTGAGCGCTTCCACCAAAGCTGTGCGAGGAAAATTTGTCGTGCGAGGATGTATAGCGCAGCTGTGAAAATGCGCATTAATGTGTGGTGCGAACCGTGCGAGGAGGCGTTGCGAAACTGTGTAATGTCATGTGTAAAAGATGGACGTCTATGGGCTGGCAGAAAACCTCGGAACGCATTCCTCGCGACACATTCCTCGCAAAACATTTCTCGCACACTCTCTCACTTGTTTTGTACGTAAAAAAACGTCGCTAAGCCGTTTCCACCAGAGCTGTGCTAAGCGAAGCTAGGTAAATGAAGCAATTCTATTGGCTCTTCAAAAACGCATCCCTCGCTTTACGTTAAAAGACTGCGCCAACATGAGCTTCTAGACTCTTCTAGAACCCAGAACGTTCCCAACCATCTGTACCAGACATGGCTGCG
Source organism: Erynnis tages (assembly GCA_905147235.1). Lineage (NCBI taxonomy): Eukaryota > Metazoa > Arthropoda > Insecta > Lepidoptera > Hesperiidae > Erynnis > Erynnis tages. Next base: position 3,846,023 of record LR990078.1, on the reverse strand, counting down.
CGAGGGTCTAGGATCTTCTAGACATTAGAAGTGCTCGAATATGAGTTAAGGCGGCGTCATAGAGAATTTTGTAGAACATTGAATAATCCGAAGTGCTTTTATGTTTTGGTACTGGGCACACTTAACATTAACATCATATTTGATCCAAGATGGCTTTAGGATTTTAACTAAACTAATATTACAACTCATCCTGGGATTGAATAGGAGAACAATCCTTGTCCTATTATTTAATTAACTGCCCACACAGAACCGGTATTATTAGTAAACAGTGTTCAGCTGTTCGGATTATTCAATTTGCAATTAATTTAAAAATATCGTGAGACAACTTACAAAATTATATTAGATATAGAATTAAACCTCCGTATTTAATGTATGTCAATAATATTGTGATAATTATAATTATCGATTATAATCGATCACCTTTAGAATCATTATTATATTTTAATTTATGGTAGTTCTGGTGTATAACATCAGAAGTGGCTCAAAATGTATTCATTAATAGTTCAGTAGTGCTAGAAGTGGTCGAGAATATACAGCAATTGGGTGCTCGAAGTCTATCACTTTTTGTAAACTTGTAATAATAGAATCTCAATTTTAATATGTCTTACATGACAAAATAAAAGACTAATATTTTACAATAATTACATTTTATTATCATGTTATTTGCTCAATTAGAATGTCGAAAAATTGTATTGAACTCTTACTCATATAGGACATAATGTTTTAAAATGTATCCTTACATTTTTGGATACAATACTTAATTCATTATCTTTACAGGAATAACCAACGTATTAACATAACCGTAGGTGTTACATTGGTAAAGTAAACACCGTCAGGTTATATAACCTAACTAAAATGTATAAGTTTTCATTTTTTTATTATAAAAATGTAATAAAACACATACTAAAATAATTATATTGGTAGCTCAAACCCTAATTTATTTTTTATTATTATTAGTGTGAGTTTTGCTGAATGCAGAGTTACCGTTAACGAATTTAATTTTAAGTATTAATTTTGTATGGAATGTTCTTTCAAAATGCCTTTCGGAGTTTTATGAGAAAAGCTGTCCTTTTTCAGTATAACTGACCATTTTATTTCCGTATCTAAATTTTAGCATTTATATATCCAATATTGATTTATGATTTTTAGCATTTACTTTTCATCTGTGATTTCTTTTTACTTTTTTATATGTTTACTTAATGTTTTAATAATTCCTGCTATAGGTATATTTTAGATTACTGGCAACTATATTTTTTAAATTAAATGTGGGGTTGGATTGGGAATTTGAAAATATACATTCTTATTTACATCCTTGTTGTTTTATTTAATGATACGCATACACCAGGCTGCTGCATACTTTATGACATTTTTGTAGACACAAGTCTGTACTCAGGATTAGGTCAAATAAAGACTTATTAAAATATGAATATTGAATACTTTAAAACTGTAAAGTAATTGCTAGTACAACATAATGAATGTGTTTTAATTCCTATTTGAATAGAATTATTGGTGATGAATAAGGTTATTTTTTGGTCATACGCCGCTAGATGGCAGAACTTACTCTGCTTTCTTGATTATTATACCTTTCGCTACTCGACAACAGATGGCGTTAAGGAAATGAAGTTTTGTATTCGATGGTTTTAAAAGTTCCGTAAATTAACTTGCTGAAATAAATCCACAATGGCAATACAAGGTTTTCAAAGATGATGTTGTATCTATTAAAATATTTACTTTAGAAATTTATTAGAATTTTTTACCTACTACTTTTCTTTTCTCTATTCACCGACCATCCAAATATATTTAATTTTCACGGTACTTCAATGTGGATTTATGGAATAGGAATTCCTTCTCGAATATTTGGCCCATTTTAAAATTTGTTTAGAAAGTATCAATAGTCTCTTAATAGTCTAAACCTAAAGGATGCATGTATCAATTTCACCAGTGTTATGGGAAAATTTCATACGAAAAGTCGTCTTCAATACAGTGGAAAGAGAATAGATGTTTTGAGCCAGGTAGTTTTTCCAAGCCACAATTAGGAGGTATTCCGGCGGGACCGACTCGGGTCGCGTAATAAAATTAAGAAGGCGGCTCGGGGCGACTCGGGCCAAGGCGATGCTTCGCCGTAAAACAAATCCGCTGCGAGCTATGAGCTCCGCACTGGGCCGACTATGGAGTCGGTTTCTTGTTAGTCGGTTTCTAACGATTTGTAGTGTAGGCCACTTATTTTTACTTTGAAACAGCTTTCAACGTTTTTGAACCTAGGGTTGATGTTCATTTGCGACTCATTAGTGACCCACTATAGGGTTGGTCTATTGTCGCAACGAGAAGGAGGCTTCCATTTGTTAGGCTTCATATGCTTTTATGATTATTATAGTTGTATTCCGTCACCCATACAGCAAGAGACATCTAAGTATTTTGTGAATAAATTTAACGTCCAATGCGTAGCGATTTTCAAGAAATTAATGCTTAGTTAGGTAGTTACAAGTCATTTACAAAATACTCATAAAGGAAATTACTTTTATAATAAAACCATAATAAATGTTTTTTTTAAATTAAATGTATTATTTTTTCCCGATTTTAAAAATACCATGACAAAATTAAACAAAAGCAAAAATTAAACATTGTCGACTCTAAGCCACCCGTCACGTAGCTACGGTGTCCACATATTCTGAATAGCACTCAATAGCAGCGCGTAACGCACTGGACATTCTTGTTTGTCCGCACATTTACGTGACGTGACGCGACTGCGGACACCCTATTCCTCGGGCACATACATACACGTTCAATGTTTACCTAAATTTTTTTGGATTAATTTGACGTAACATAGTGAAAAAAATCTAACATTTAACTTGCCATGGTTGTTTCACATAGGTAAACTTACAATTTTGTATCATTGCACTTCTCTTATTCCAGTAAATATTCATGTAAATGAGACATTTCAAACAGAATATCATTAACATTAATAGGTTGAAAAATAAACAAAAATAACTTTTAAAACCGATCTTCTCTTCACATCTTTAGGGTGGTATAGGTTACCTATTACTTAGTGACATACTGAGGCTAATGATATCTTTGTTATACCTTCTTAGGTTCTAATGCTTGAAACGTTAATTCTTTTGGACTGTGATGCCCTTAGTAACGACACTAAAGACTTATCCACAGGTACCTAACTCTGAGATAGCTGTACAACGTTGATATTGTCCATAGTAATAATAGGTACTCATATTCATCACAACTATCTACAACCTATGTACTTAGGTATGGATTTCGTAGCTTCGTAGAGCTTCGTAGAACGAAAAGCCAAAATTGAAAACAATAAAATTCGTATCGTTTCTGTCCGCTACCAAAAAGCTAGTGCCTATACCAAAAGTATGAACCTAGAGAGCACTAGAGTAACAAAATATATAACAGCCGAAGGTTACCTACGGGTCGAGTGGAGTCGCGAAGTTGGCGCGCAGTTAGGGAAGATTTGTCGCGCGCCCGCCACCTAATGCTCTCGTGCTCTTGTAAGTAAAAATTATGATTATCGCCGGCGAGCTGAGCCCTTGATCCCTAACTAACGGTGCGAGCGCCTTAGACAGGAGACTTTCCTTTTCGTCTTCGCTATAACTCTTTTTTATTGCCGCTGCACCGGCCGGCCACTGGATTACTACATAGTGCTACGCTGATCGCTCAAGTACACTCTTCATGGTATCTACTATTAAACTTCGTTCGGGAACTTAGAAAGTAGAAGGGTTGATGTCTTACAGACTAAGTCTTGGTGTATGTGTTTCGTAGGACTTACGTTACGTAATAGGTATGTATTTATGATTATAAGTAATATGGATACGTTAAAAGCAGATATTACACACGACATATAAAATACACGATCGAAGTCCTTAAATTAAATCTGAGAAATGACGAGTGGCGTAGATATTTCTTACTTATTATAATTTACACCATCTAACTTAGTTAGGTTTAACTATATGACGTTAAATTAAGTTTTTGATGACTTTTGATTTGAAGTCAAGTAAGATACCAAGTAGCTCATATTATGACACTTAAGTAGGTACATTATATACATTTATACGTATAGAAACTGCAATATTCTCGACACATATCCGGAGAGCTATTAAGCGGACGGCTGGCTTAGCGCGGACATTAAAGACACAATTAAACTTAAGCCCATTAAAAGTTACGTGACTTATGAGTATACATACATAATTATATCATATCATAACGTATAATATAAGTAATGCTTTATGCTATTTATTTGCATTCACTTTGCAAACATTCTTAAGTTTCCAATATCTAATAATCAATAAATCCAATAAAAAATATTGGTTACAAAGAATTTAAAAGTATTCTGCTACTAAATACCTACAACTTACTGCTACGTATTACCTATTAATTATAAAATAATCCACCAAGACCACAACTATAAACCAAAAACTGTTCCAAACGTGTATATTTGTTATCTATTTAAAATAAATTGAAAATATAAAAACTACATACAACATATCTACAAACCATATTAAGATGTCAATAAACTAGCATTGAATGCCAACATTCTCTACCTCTAGAATGTAGAGCTCTATAGAGCCTAACAATGGAGGCTATATACCTATCGAACTCACCTATCAGCGCGCAACAGAAAGTTAACACATTTCATTTCCTTTTGGAGAAGTGCAATACAAGTTACATAAACGAGTCCCCGGGAAGGGTCGGAGGCTGCGACGGTCGATTAAGGAAGAGAGTGCACCGTTGCCTTGGCTACGACGCCATCTTGCCTCCCAGCCCCCTAACCCCCGACCCCCACTGTAAACAACGTGGTGTATTGTTGCACTGAAACACTCGATATATTAAAAAGGTTCGCTCGACTCTGCGAAATCACGGCTGCCAAATAAATGTCGATATATTGCGGTTTAGGACGCGACTTTTAAAAACTTGTGGCTCTATAAATGCTTGTATGAATTGAGAATAATGGCTGTGGATGGAGTTTTATTCGAAGTATGAGGAAAAGATTAACAGTGGTTATGGAATATTTCGTATATAAATTTCGTTTTTTGCAAATACCGAATACCTTTATTTTCGTTTTTTGGAGATTGTGTAGGTAAGATGTCCTACTTTAGTAGGTAACAAATAGTAAATACAACCTAAGTATGGCTGCAAAAATATAGGTAGGTATTGAGGCGTCTAAGCGACTATCTTAGTAATCTGAATTCTAAATATTTGAAGTTGAAAAGAATTTAGGTGTCTCCAATGTAATTTGAGTATCTAGCATATTTAATCTTATTATCGTCGTAAAATTTAATAATTCATAAATTTATGTTCGGATCAATCAAAGAATCTGTAGCAGCTTTATTAATAGAGACAATAAATATTTTTTTATAAAATAAATACTCTAGATTCCCAATAAAAATTATTACAAGTAGGTTTTGTACTTATCGGTACTTAGGTACCTAATCAGTGAATGAAAAATATCGTCAAAAGTAATTTCGCGGTTCATACAAAAGGCGGGATATGATAAGGTTATGATTGATTATATTTTATTTAGCTACTACTGAAAGTATGTTAATCCTAGTAGGTACTAAACGATGCTATACAGGTGTACTATCAGGATAGGCCTAGTTTGGTGCAAAATTAATGTTAAACATTTAAAAATTTACAAAATTCCGTAGAGTTTTGTCGTTTTAACTATAGAATTCAGTCACAGTCAAAACGAAAACAGAAGAACTAATCATTTAAAAATTTGTTCCACTGAACCCAGGATAAAAGTACGGACTATTATTACCTTAAAGTAAGGGTAATAAAGGTTGTTTTCTTACAAACTTTTTATAAGTCTCTAAGTTTTTTGGAGTGCATGTCTATGTGTATCGAAATTAAATTCAATATTAATATGTATCTACCATAAATGTTTAACTTAAACATGTAACCACCCAAGTCTTGTGGATACCTTCCTTTTCAAAGATTTTTGTTTAGTTCTAAACAAATGTAGTTGGAAGCTGGTATACAACAAACCATTTCCATAAATTTAAGATAGGTGGGTATATATAGTACGTAAAGGAATTGAAATAAGTTAATTCAGGGTTTTTACGAATAATTTATCACTAATTGTTTTTAATGCAAAATTATAATCAGTCAGGTCAGATAACGAAAACATTTTATGATGTATGCTTTATTTCAGTTGGCAACTTGGTAGGTAGGAACAAAGTATACCTATAGTACTAGGTAGTATAGAAAGTATAGGTACCTAATGCATAGGGCGTAAGAAGAATCTAACATCTAAATCTTTGAACTTAGATTGAACGTCAAGTACCTAATAGGTAAAGTACCGACCCATCAAATTATAAGTTGCATAAATAAGCATTGTTCCTACGGAGAGTACATTACCACCGAATTAAAATCAGTAATGGGGCATTTTCATGAAACCGCAAATAAATGGAACTATCAAATTCCTCTGAAGATGCATAATGTTTATGAAAACTTGATAATTCTTCTATGTAAATCAATTTCTGGAGATTATAGGTACATATGACCGAACTTAAAGATTCACTCCTTTATTATGTCAAATTTTAGGCAAATATAATGGTATAGATACCATTGGTTGCACGTGATAGCACAAAATATATGGCAAATGTTCAATTTCACGTGAATAGCCCAAAAGACATATAGCAGCCATTATTCAAGATTACAGCCAGCCAGCGTAGATACACCGTTCTGCGGCAAATGAAATTATTCATTAACCTTTTTGACTCCTATAAACAGTCCTTTTTAAAGGGCAAAGTTTCAGTGTTACTAAAAAAATAGATGTTTCTTTTGTGAGTATGCAGCCACATAAAGAGTTTATATACATTGTACGTTGTCCAATTTATGAAGTAGGTATTAAAACATTACAAAAGATAAGTTAAAAGTTACGAGTGTGACGTTACATATAGTTTCAGACCAATTTATAATAACAAATATTATAAATATCTGAGCGAAAAGCAAATTAAAACTAATCAATTCAAATTTATGCTTATTTGGGAATCGAACCTTTCAGGAAGTGAACGTGATTTATTTAATTTAATTTTACAAATAGGATCTACCTAACGGTAAATGAAATGAATAATATTGAGCATGAACAAAACCTACAGTCAGAAATCTACAAGAAAGTAAACAAAATAATTAAATTGAAAGTCAAAAGTAGCATAAAATATTAAAATATGAAAACATTATTGCTCGCATGGTATGCAAACATTGTTCCAGAAACAAAAGACTTAACAATGCTGAAGTTATAAATATGTATGTATGACAACAAACATATTACTAACGGTGTGTAGGTGTTTTCTATGTATCAAACTTCCACCGTTCCACATGGTAATAATACCCATTAAGTTTATATTATTAAGGCAGGAGGCAATCTGTACGCCGTTTTAATGTATTATGTAGAATTATAAAGGCGTCGAGCCCCGCTTACTTCTTATGATTTATTCATGAGGAAGAACAACGTTAAATTTGAAGATGCCTACTTGTACAGGGGCATTTTGGCACAAAATGTCAAGCGCTTTACGAGCCTAATTTGTTTTTCATAAAGATTTATCGGGAACTAGTTCTTAGACAAATTTAATTACGACTAGTATACGACGTTCAGGTACACGTCGAAATTAATTAGGCACCTACTGCGAGATAGGTAGTTGCGTTTATTTAACGTTCTCAACGGAATAGAAAATTCGAATACTCTAATTGGGTTATGTCAGATTTGAAAGAAGTTTATAAAATAGTGCTTAACGTGTTCCAACACTATATTCCCGACCGCAGAGCGAGTGCAATATTCCAAAGAAGTTTGTTTTAACTCCGTCGGATTGTAGCAACCGAGCGAATTTATATACAAATATTTCTCAGAAGAAAACTTCTTTGAAGTCGGAAACAAAGCCAATCCACCGCGGTTATCCGTGATATTTTCAGGCAAAGTCGTACCTTATTCGCAAACATCGAATCCCGTATACAATACAGTGCGAAACGAAATTCGAAGGATAGATAATTTCGTACCGAAAGAAATAAGGCGAAGGGAAAAAAATATAAATTGAATAGTCGAATACACGCATCCCGGCATTACCATAAAGGCAACAGGGATCAAGTTGGATTCCTCTACGAACTTTTTTATTTTCCTTCCACCTCTAAATCTCCCAGGGAAAGCTTCGCGAATCTGCAAATGTTGATTTGATGATGTTGTGTCGGGGACGCGCCATTCACTATGTGCGGCGCGTCCGGGAGTTACTATCCAAATTCTTAACTTTACTAATTGAACATACAACTATTGCAAGTGAAATAAATGCTATTAGTAGCCATAAGTAATATAAAATGGTTTCACACAATTTATTTGACTGTACCTTACGAGATAAATGTTTTAAGATGTAAAAGGTAAGCGAGTTAATTGCAAACGTGCAGGCATCTGACGTAAATATCCATCCAACCTCTGACTTGGACTGCAACTCTAAGAACATAAGTCGTAACTATGTGAAGGCGTTGGAATTTTAAAGGATTATGATGAATCTCCCCAAACGAAACACAAAGTACCTACACAGAACAAATTAGGTTTGTTGTTCCATAGACGAATTCTAATTGTTTGACCACATAGAAAACTTTCAAACTCATAATTTCAGTATCGAAATTATTAAATTAATTGAAGATTTTGCAATAAAACTATCGCAATTGATGTTAATTTTATTTGTTTTAGTCGCTGTATTGTTTTAATAAACAATAGGTATCAAAATGGAAGATAGTTTATTGGACCTATATTATATTTTTAACCGACTTCAAAAAAAGGAGGAGGTTCTCAATTCGTCTGTATGTTTTTTTTTCTTATATAGGTTGGTATTACAATAATTTTGGAAATCACGTTACATAAAGAGCCAGGTGTATCTGTTCGTAAATAAGTTTAGGCACTGTCTAAACATCATAGTTTCAGCGATAAATATTTAAACGTAGCTTTAGTATTTATTAACAAAGTAAACATTAATGAGTTCGTACAGACGTCAGTATCTATCATCAAATATCATAATGACATATTCATAGCGAACCAAAAACATATCTACTATGTTTGTAGAACCAAAAAATTTATATGGTTTTATTAACTTTTTTTATCTTCGTACTAGCTATTAGTCATCTGGAATGTTATATATTTTATACGAATATTTATAACGATTTAATTATAACAGGTACGACAGATATCATACGATGTATTCATATATTTTATTCGAAGAGTGTAGTTTTTCTCTAAAAAGACGTAAAATGGATGAATTCTGCGATAAATCATAAAAAATAGAGAAAAATACTCCAATCATCTAATTAACGGATACCGAGCAATATTGTTTGTAAAGGTGAATAATCCATATTCACCTTTACAAACGGTATGGTATATTTTGATCAATCCATGATCAAAATATACCATAATAGAAAATTATTTGTATTAAAATATTGTGAAATCAATAAAAATCGACAGGCAAGCTTATACGAAAACACAAGCTAATCTACGCAAGCCCTCGAGATCTCAAACCTAAGCTTACCCGTATCAATATACTTAAAGAAAACAGTGGGTAGGGCAGTCACCGAGCATAATAAAAACGAAAGTAATCATGCAAATTGGAGGAGGAAAGTTGAATTAAAAAGCGGTTCGTGGGGGAGGGGGAGTGGGAGGGGGTAATGTGTCTTAATGACCGCATTGGAAGAACGGTAAAGTAATCCATCCAACCTTTTGCTCTTGCCAGTAACTAACTCGAGCGATATGTCCACGACGAATGCATTAATGTGATTGGTTGAAACGTTCACATAATGTCTTGTTTAGTTTTCTACTTTCGTTAATTATACTGTAAATTGTCTATTGCACAAACACACACACACACACACATACAAAAGAACTTAATATTTTACCTACACAAGAACATTGCAGACTCTGATCAAACATTGCATAAATAGCTGTAGGTAGTCAATGTAAAAATCTAGGCATTGTATTGTAGACCAGATGAAACAAAGAGATGAATGAAGGGTGAACTAAAGGGTTTTGGGTAATGAGTCTTAACAACCGCAATGGATGAACTGTACCTCATCCGTCTTTCCTCTTGACCTCACTAGTGAATTATAAGACAAATAAGCAGTCATTACTACAGTACGTACTATACGAATAGAATACGCAGTTATAAGAACAATTATGTTGTAAAGTATTAACTACGAACTGTTACATGAAATATACCTACAAAAACAATTAAAAATTTTGTAGTTATTACTTCTCCCATCTATAAGAAGTTCAGCTACGTTGTTCTACGACTACTGATTCGTAGTGGAGCTACGCTGCTACGTGAAGCTTTTGTAGTAAAATCCGAATACTTCCCAAATCCATGCAATGAGTCATATTTTAAATATCATATTTTGCTATTTACAATTGGCAATCATTAAAATTATAAATAAGAAATGCGATTAATGGAATTGTTGTTTCGTTTCGAACGTTTACAAATTTTAAACGAAATTAAATACATAGGTTAAAAAGTAAGACTGACTATATATTGTATATATTACTATTAAGAACCTTAAGAATTACGACATTGAAAATAGTCGCGGTGAGGACTTATTTCCATTATCTCTATACATTTGCAAAATTAATTGCTTCGACACAGATTTACCAAATAATTAGCATGTCAAAGTAGTGTTTTGCCTGCGTTCTCCTTCGTGTTGATTTCATATCCACATTGATATGTTCTGTATGTGTGAATGTAGGTATATGTTTAAAGTTCTGCAACCGCACACATCCAAGCGGATAGCACTATCAAGGCATCAATTTCGAAACAATTACCTTGAGCCCTATATCGTAAGATTAAGAAAGTCCACGGGCGGAATTAGGATTCGTGGCGAAGGCGGGCGGCGCTCCTTAACGGCCCGACTCCACAAATTGCGGACCTTAACGATGGCATAAAACTCGACGCGCACTCCCGAGACGCCACAGATTGTACTCAGACTTAGTTCAGGATTAATGGTGTAGAAAACAGATTATCATTGGCTGGATTTCCATTAGACGAGATCACGAGACCCCTGCCACCGGCGCGTGAAAACTCTGATAGCACTCGGTGTTATTATTTTCCACATAACAGCGCAGCGATGCTCCCGATTTAATTCTATTAAGTTTGGATGTTTGGATGGCGGCACAATAAAGTTTGAGACGATATCAACGCACATAGTTTGGCTCGAAAATTCGTTTGAAATTTCGAGTTGAAGTTTAATCGCCAAAATGAAGTTAGTTATATTGAATAATTTGATTTTGCTTGTAAAAAGTAAAAAAAATATTGAAATAAGTATGCCTGTTCCTTAAAGTTAATAAGAAATGACGGGAATAAATTGAAAATCACAAACATATATAGCAAATTTTAGAATTGTATATTATGTAGTTTTAGGGGAAGACTTATGAATCTTCTATTTTTTCTGCCAGAGATCACAATAATGACGGTTCTCGTTTCAACATTCTTGTTCCTCTTTCCTTTTTATACTTCCTCTTTCCTCTTTCCTTTTTGCACATCCTTGCTCTTGCGCTGATCCTAGAGACCGTAACTTCAGCTACGTGCAGCAACCGCTTACGAGCTCCAAACTCCGTCCGTTACCTACAGTTGCTTTATTACTGTCCCCCTTTTGAATAAACTTTCATGCCAATGAATTTAAGTATTCCTACCTATTATCTACAGTAATCACATCTAATATCAAACACAATACATAAGTGTAATATTTAGAAATAACACAATGGTAACTGGACTAATATGCTTTTTAAGTTAAAGTTGCAGCCAATTGCAAACAATGATTAAATTTGTTAGCTTTTCGCATCTGACTTTCATGCCTCAAATTGCCTTGAAATTTAAAATCACTATGGAAGCACCACGTACGCGGTACGTGCGGTTTAATGAATACAAATTACATTTGCAAATGTGCTTAATCCTGAAATTAGTTACGCCTCCCGCCGCACCGCGGCGCCACCCGCTGTCTGTAACCCTTCTACAATGCTATTTGTTATTTTACCTCCTAAACGAGTAAAAACTAAAGCTTCTATAGAAATAGTCGATAATTATAGCCAACTCGTATTATAAGAACATTGTTTCATGTTATACTTACACCATCGTATTTCATATAGCAGGCACATTTAATATTTATATTCTTGTTGGTCTTCGAAGTCTTTGTTAGTAGAAGTTGGTCTTCTTTAGAACGCAAACTTCAGTTACTTACAGACAAGTCGGTTCTGGATGCAAAAAAATCAACTTAATGCTAATGAGTTTATTTCTAAATTTTATAAATTTATCACTGAGAATTAGAATTTGGTACAATCGAACTGATAAACCGTAATGTAACGTCTAGACTAAGTAGTTGTATTTGTGTCTCTAAGTTGCGATTTGATGATTAGGTACTGCTTTGTAGTCTCTCAGAATGGAAAGATGGCAAATATGTATGTAAAACATAGCATTCTTTTTAGTTATTAAACTAGATCAATAAAAAACCAAAAAATTGACAAAGGCAAATTACCTCCTTAAAGTTTGTCATTTTCTTCATACCAACTTCCAATTACATAGTATATTTAGAGTGTTCCTTAGTGTACATATAGGTATAACCGAATTGGGTTGTTCACGCCTCATCTAGCCTCGTTATGCCTGGCTCATAAATCTTCATTCGCGCCCACCCCTCAGATACCACCACTCGATGTTTTCATATCACATTATAGGGCTTTAGTCACGATTTCTTGAACTTATTTTGTCTTAATGGGATTTTACTTACCTAATGTGTAAGATATTGACTTATTGGGTTCACGTACTTGACATTGAAAGATTGGTCAAAATTTTCCACCAAAGAGAGACTCGATAGAAAGATGCATTTTATTCCTAGGCCATAACACTTCAACACTCACAGTCAACCCAGGCATTTCTTAACGTCTTTAGATTACCTATTTAAAGCATTAAAAAAGTTCTACACGAGCTTTCCCTGTATCATATCATGGATGCAGTGAATAGTCACCTATGAATAAAAACATTTACATTCCGACCATAGCCTCTGCTGGGTATCAAACTCAGGATCCACACACATATACGATGGGGTATTTTAACCACAAATCTATTTAAAATGTTTACTATCCCTGGCAATAGACCTTCAGTGTACCTACCTACACTTATTGGTACACCTACACTTAGGTGCCATAAGTTTAATATATTATATATCCGATTAATATAAGGTGGTAGTCTTTATTATTGCACACAGTATATATATGTGGAATGAAGGTATTGTATCTATGAGATGAGAATGTGAGGCGGCGGAGGGGCGAATAGGCGAGTAGTAAATAAATACACTACGGCGCAGATTTATGGCGCGCTGCGCAAATGTAAGGCTCCTCCGATGTATTAAGAATCGTTTTATTTTAGAGACGGAAATCGACTGTATTTATAAATTTCAGATGGTTTTGGTCACGTATTCCTACCATTCTTTCTGTCAATTTCTTTTCTTGAGAATCGAAGTTAAGTACGTAAATCATACAAACAATATCGTTTCCGCTGTACCTAGTCCTACAGGTCGTTATTGTGGTGACCACTGGTGGCAATGTTCTCTTAGAAAGTATTGCGGTCTTATTTAACGTTGAATATGTATCAAGTATGTTGAATTAAAAAAATGTAAAGAGTTTTTCAAAAAACCCAATGTAGAGCAGTAAATTACCTACTGCTTAAAATATAAATTTATAGAGAGTTCCTCACTATATTTGTATTTTCTGTTCAAAGTTACACGGGGAACATGTGCAGCAAAGCCACGAGAAATTGACGACAAACTTGATCTTTGCTCCAGCAACACAAGTGGCAGAGACATGTACGAGTATATCGTAGTATCTTTATCTACACATTCTACATTTGTGTACTCCTCTGATGGCTGCAAACAAGCGGTATATATCAACGTACTGAGTGAGATATTATTTTGTAGTCAGGCAGCTCCAGGCACGGAACACAATTAACTTGTAAGATTGTCTGCGGAGGCTGCACTCGGTACTTTCCCCCTTCTCATCCATCTGCCCTCCCTCCGAAACAAAACATCAATAAACTACTCCCCACAAAATAATTTCGACTCTATCATCCTTCCCTAAGGTTGCTTTTAGGCCACACGTTTTTAAGTTTTATGTGCCGCATTTATTTCGTGTAGGTATAGCAGTCCAGTTACCCTTGATTGGTTGTCGTTCCTCTAATCCCATTTTGATCCTTTCCACCCAAAACCTAGCCCTCGTTCAGTTAACTATTGACATGGTACGCATACCTGTTTGTTTGGACGTTTTTATTGTTACGCCATTACGTCGGACGTGTCACGAATCGGACGGAGGCTTTATACAGTTTAAGAACATTTAAATACCTATTTAGAAATTATACGTCGCTTACAAGAGTTTAAGTAGCATAAAAAATGCACTGTTTATATACATAACTAGTTTAACTGATAGGAATTGCATATAATTACGCAATGGAATTCCACCCAAAAAAATATTATTTAGTTGCCTTACAGGCACATAATCATTATATCATACATGTATCAATTTGTTTTCAAAAATAACTAGTCAAAAATAAAGGTGCTGCAGTTGACTTTAAATGTACCGTAAGTATCACCGTAAATGATAACACTGAGATCCATAAGAAAAAGTGATCCGTCAGTTCATCCACTTCTTTTGTTGGCTGTACCATACGTGAAGGCTGTGTTGTCCGAGGGCAAATATAATATAACGCCACAGGGTTGATATGATATCGTGTTCGTACCAACACTCACGCATGTAGACCACAGACCTCAGTGACTAAGGCAGTCCTTGATAAAATAAAAAACAACATTAGTGTTTGCTGCCATAAAGATAAGCGCGGTGACGCGCGGCGGCTGCGGTCGCGGCCACTGCACACACGTGCTTATGTAAGTAGAAACGAAACCGTGAACAAATACTACGACTCTCTTTAATTATGTCGGAGCAAATAATAAAAATTTACAATTGACTCTCCGATAACAACGTAAACGATTCGTCGCGCCTAACGCTCCGTCGATGGATTTACAAATGATTACGGTATGATTTCAATAGCGCCCTCGACCGTTAGAGCTTCGCAGGGCGCGGCGTTAGTCCGCGAAAGCTCCACCAAAAGGAGCAAAGAATCGAAAAGCGATACCGGCTAATCCCACTAATCGGAGAGCAATTGAAAAATAAAAATGCAGATGGCGGAATGATTCCATTTGGAGCCAAAACGATGCGACAAAATAATAAAAAAGGTACGGGCGGAACGGAATGGGCCTGCCCTCGGCGGCCGACGGCTAATATTGAAAGCAAATCCTCGGCTGAATCCTTAAAGCTCCTGGATTGGAGCACCTGGAAAGTGTGTGTTTGCGCCGCCCGCGCCACCCGCCTGATAATCATTTGCTGGATTATTGTATACTTTCCGCTTAACGTCACCGAATTTCGTGAATCAATTGCTGCCAATTTATTGGCATTTCGAACTTTGCCCTCGATTTACACCTTCGAATTTGGAAGGATTTAAAACTTTATGTTCGCTGCCTATTGCCGTAACCTGTTTGTTTTAAATGATGGCTTCCCTTATAATAACAGGTGATCGGACGGATGATTTCTGACTGCCGTACGGTCTAAAATCTAATGAAGGAATTAAAGCAACGACAAATTGATTGACAACTATTTCCACATTAAGAAGCTTCATAAAATGCTTTTTCATGCTCTTAATGGGAAGACCATTTAATGTAACTCTCAAAATTCGTTGCAGTTAGGTATCAATACAAATTCTCATATCTCGTAAGGTAGAATAGAATAGTAAGCAGTACAGTACATACGAGTACCTAGGTGGATGTACTCACAACGCAATCTATCCGCACCCGTCGCCGCTGCAGAGAGGCTTACGGTAACGCGAAATTTATTTCCATTTCAATTTAATGCACATCTTTGCAACTTTCCGAAGATGGCTCTGTCGCACTGAATGCAATGTAAATTTGTACCAAACATTTTATTCGGAGCTTTTACTACTGTTTGTATTAAATATTTGCATTTTATTTGTAATAACTATTTAAGTAGGCTAGGGTAACGATTTCCTAATCTGACCCGTCATTTTGTTTTGTTGTGTTAAAATGGGACCCTTACATATTTAACGTTTGCAAAAAGCTTATGACATCACAATTACCTTTTTACGAGTATGTTGTATATACATAACTTCTACTGATATTTACTCTAATGGTGATAGATATTCATTTTTGTGATAAAGACAGATATCAATTTCTAAGTTTCACATCCGACAATTGGTATTTGAGCATGTGAGTAATCGGATATTAAACTTAAAAAAATATCAAGAGCTTAGCTCGGTACAGTCAAGACTCTACTTTTTCAAGAATAGGTATAAGGTATCCCATTGCAGGGTCGGTCCTCTCACAGTGAGTCTCCGTCCACCATGCTGGCCTAATGAGGGTCGGTGGACGTGAATCTTTTCTTACATGATGCAAACTTTTCTTCTTTCGTCTCATATAATCGCTAAAAGGTACTTACCCCCGGTAGGTAGCTGATATTTCATGTCCATGTATCACTTAGCCGTGTTTCATTATTGATTATTGTGATTGTAGATATGTTTGTATTTGTGTGTTAACTATTGTTGTAATCCATATAAAGAAATTAATGAACAGCTATGTTAGTCTAAATTTTGCTCTTTAGTGATTTAAATGTTATCATAGAAAGTTTAAATAAAACATACCTATTAAGTAGTAGATGTTCATTTACTTTACGTCAATTTTATAATAATTTGTAATGTATGTAAATAATAGATTGGATCCTGTATTTTCGTCTGTACAATTATGAGTTCATTTAACTGATACTCGTAGAAATATATTGATTCAAGTTTATTTTAATTTTATTCTTAGGTAGGTACTTAGTATCTAAGGAGGAATAAGTGAAACTATGTCTTGATCAGTGATTCTTTTATTATGACTAGAGGTTTTTAAGTTACAAAACAACCAGTTTTCCTTAAGTTTATTAATTTACAAAATAATCTGAAACGGTGCTAGTTTGTCGATATTATGTATGATATGTATAAAATGAAAACCTCAAATTATTTCATGATTTTTATTACAGTTCAAATTATCTATTTACAGTTATTATATTTATATAATTTAATATTCTTCACTGATAATTAGGCACACGGAAATATTTCTAGATCGTGTAAACTAAACATAGATGTAATGAAACTTTAAATACTAGATAGGTACAGTTATTTACATTTCAAATTGTATATTATATAATATTTAATATAAGTAATGAGATCCGTTGCGTTAATCTCATTCCTGGTGGTGTAACAATCTCCTTGAAGCTTGCAATTTAAATAACAATAATTTACAAATAACCGTTAACAGAAGATAAAATAACCACTACAAGTATCGTCTGGCACGTGAGCTGCGGTAAGCGATCCTGTTACGCCAGAAGTTTAAGCCAAATGAGTAGTTTTTTAAAGATAGGAAGGAATACTTCTTTTGCAAATGCGAGCATGTTGTTTTAAAAGAATAATATTAGAGTTCAAAAAACTTTCAATGTAAAAATATCTTTACAGGACAACTTTTAACAGCTTGTTATAATTTTGTAACAAATTAAAGTGATTTTGACCCATGATTTTGCTTCGCTTTAGTTTTAAATTATGACATATTAAGACAAACAGTATTTTAAAAATATAGGAACGGTGTAATTGGGTGCAATTCAGTTGTACCTATAATAATTGTACCGAGAAATCCTACTTTTCTTTTTTCTTTACACATTTGATAAACTTTATTAAAACACAGCATTTGAGAAATGAATCCCTATGTAGGTCTTTATGTGCATACATGTCAATGTACATCAAAATAGGTTATAGCGGCATCTACGTATAGATAGGAAAAGATATAACTTCAGATAAAAAAAATCGTATATTGTATGAATGTTTGCATTTTCTGCAAATAATTGACAAATAAATTTCTACTTATATTTTTTTCGATGTCAACCCCGTTTTTGACCTAATTCGACTGGGCTGTGAATTGATCCTCGACACTTGGATTTTTTTAGAAGAAGTAGTCCATATTAGAAGTCTATATTATAGAAGTGTTCAAATAAAACAAAATAAAGTAATCGGTTTGTGTTAAATGCTTCATATACATAGTTATTAGAAATAGATATGAATAAATTATCTAATTATTACCTTAGTACCTATATTTACAAGTGAGTCAGATAAAACCTAGATACACACTTAAAATATCGTACCGTAATAATCTAAATACAACAAGCTTGTAAAAATTGCACACTTCGCTTTGGTATACGTACGTACATAACTACATATTTACAACGTAACAACGTCTAGAACGAATCGTTAGTTTTATTGCCCGAAGTTTCATAACGCTTATCGATAACCTAGCGGGTGTCGCACGCGCGGCGGCGGACGAGCGGAGACGCGGGCGCAGCGCCAGCGGGCTCAGTCGAACCACTCCCAGAGGTGGCGGTAGAGTCCGTGCGAGTGCGCGTGCGCGTGCGTCTGCGCGGCAGCGGCGGGCGCGCGTGCGGGCGGCGACTAGGAGCGCGCGGCGGCGGGCGGCGCGGGTAGCGGCGAGCGCGCCTCCTCGCGGCCGCGCGCCTCGTCTCAGAGCACGCGGTCCGCCACCGCGCCGCCCGCCGCGTACTGGCACGCCGACAGCGGCGCCGAGCCCGCGCGAGATACCGGCGACACCGCACCATACCCGCCGCCGAACCCCGACGAGTGCTGCTTCGCCTTCAGCCGCAGCGACGCGATCGACGACGACATCGCCGGGCACGGCTCGGCGCGGTACATGCTGTACGGGTTCGGGGGCGCCGTGTACGGGCAGGGCGCGACGCCGCCGCCGACGCTGCCGGACCCGCCGACGCCCGCCATGCCGCCGCCGCCGACGCCGCCCATCGACGTCGCCGTGTTGAAGCAGTTCACGGAACCCTGGTGGTGACTCGCCGGGACGACCGACCCGAGCGGGTTCACCGGCCACGGAAAGCTTTTCGTGCCGAGCGGACTCGGCACCTTGGCGGCCCAGTTGTTGTACGGGTACGACGAGTAGAGCGCGTCCGTGTCGGGGAACGGTTGCATGAGGCCGTTGAATTGCGTGCTGAAGCCGTTCTTGAAGTCGGCGGCAGCGGCGGCCGCCGCGTTCATGGCGTTCCTTTCGCGCTTCCGCCATTTCGCTCTCCGATTTTTGAACCAAACCTGCAACAAAAACGTTCGACTTAAAAAAAATATCGGGTCGCTCGTTTTAACTTATTCTAGTGGGGTCGAAAACTTTTAACTAGATTCGGAATCCGCAGTCGGGTTGCGTTGCGTGAATACCCATTAACTTTACTCATTAAGAAGTTGACAGAGCGCCGCGGAGCATCGGCGTATTCGAGCCACGTAGTGATGGCGGAGGCGACGGCCCCGCCCGGCCGCAGCCAACGACCCGTCTAATTGCGGCCGCGAAATGAAGATAAACGAGCGTCGCGATCGGGCGGGACGCCTCCGCTCGCCGCCGCCGGCCGCCGGCCGCTCCTACTACGTACGCTCCTGGCGGCCGCAATAAATGAGCGGGAACCGGGACACGCCGCGGAGGCTCCGATGAATCGATGTTGTTATTTAGCGGAGGCCTGGACCGGAGGCAGAGTGACGAGCGATAAGTCGCCGTGAGCACAGATAACGCGCGCGCTGATGTATGGCGCGCGTCCGTCAGCCGGCGATCGATCGTCGACGACACCTCCGCGATAAATTGCGCAATCCACGTAGCGACTGCAATAAATATTGTGCCGGCAGCGGTATTTGTCTCACTCACTGTGGCGTGTTCACCCAGCCGAAACGGTAAATAATACCCTCTTTCCTCGGTTAAGTGAACATAAACGGTCGTTTCCACCCCATATACGAGCTTTTATTTTTCGAAACATAAATTTCACCAATTCACATGGACGCATATTTCGTAGGCATAGGTAAACGACTGGAATTACTGAATAAAGAACAATTTTTTGTGTGAGATTTTCATGTGCGCTTTGAGACCTACGGAGTAAAAAGATTACCGGTTCTCAAGGGTGTACCTAATGCGGTACTAATAAAGCTCGAAGGAAGTTCGCACCCTAAGCTTTGTATCGAAACCGCAAGCGAACGGGTGAAAATAGCTGTACAGAAAGGTCGTGGGGGTGTTCAATAATGACAACAGAATGATATTTATTTAGGTGCACATATGTGGAAATAATTTCCATTATTTGAATAGCGGGCAGCGCAGCGGGGCGTAGCAGAGGGTCGCGATATTGCGACGGGGCTAATCCTTTAAATATATTATTGCGATGGAGAGGTCGGTCGGCCTCCGTCAAGCAACGGGGGCACGACAATTTTTAATGCTTCCGAAATCGATACTAATGTTTGTTCGCATAATTTATTCAAATTAATACGAATGTCTTATGAAAGAAATTTATCTGCTAGTTATTAGTCTTGCTAAAACTCGAGAACGGCTGTATCGATTTAGCTATGTGGTTTCAATATGTTGGTGTAAGTTACATTTTCATTGAAATGTAAACGGTAAAAAAAGTTGAAAAGAATGCGAGGATAATTTCTTCTTTACCTTTTTTTAACAGTAGTATAAAACTATGTGCAGCGTGTTATACTAGTAGATATTTTGAATTTCGGTTGGAGGAAGGGGCGGGTTTTCTTTCTTTTTTAATATGTACTCAATTTGAGGGGATCATCTTGGCCCTCATTACTTAGTACGACCATAAATAGGACTCATACAACGATGCTGATGTGGCGCAGAAACCATTTAACGGCAGCAGCAACAGGCTGCGTTTGCTATTCATTTAACTACTGTAGGGAACGTAACGGCACAAATACTTATTTTGAGCTCAATGAGAGAAAAGTATATTTTTACACTGCATATTTCCATTTTTATAACATTATATTGCATTATACATGTACAAAATTACAACAAAGTTACGCTGTTTTTCAAAACCTAAATTCTTCTTAAAACAAACGTTTATTTCCATGTATAACAGGGTGGTACTATCAAGTTATCGTGCGGGCGGGAGGAAGATTAATGTTGCCATCAGACGCGGTGACGGCGAACACCTCCATATTGCTAAGGAAATATCACACAGTACACGAGCGAGCCAGGAGTAACAAACGATTACGAAATACTCGTATGCTTACGATTCTATAACTAAATAGTAATTTAAAAATATCTATCTAAATATTAATTTAAATTTAAAAATAACGTATACACAAAATCATAAAAATACAAAATAATTTAATATTGAAACAGATTACTTGTACTATATTTTATTTTTTAAAGTAATTTTAAACTTTTTTAATAAAAAGTAGTGCCAAGATTGATACTAAATAGGACAAGAGAATAAAAACGGACTGTACACCATTTGACTATTAGTTATTTGTTTGTGAAGACCCAGGTTGTACACTACTATTGTAATAAACTAAACGCTACGAAGAAGACCTACGGTAGTCGTAGCCGTAGCATTGTCATTGCTACGTGGACGTCACAAGTTCATTACGAATCTAGTCGTTATTTCAACTGACGAATGGAGAATATCTTACCAGCCCATATCCAAGTGAAGCATGCCTGCTAAACATTTTTCTAGAGTGGATGTTTTTTTAGTTCGACAGAGCTTTTGGGATGTTAATCCCTCTTTATAAACGGTAGAAGGCAAATTTAACAATTGTAAGAAACTAGAATTATTAGGCAGGAGGTGGTATACCGTGTTACCGAATCGAATTGATTGGTCGTGCTACGGACAAAATAATAAAGGTTCAGTAAAGCTATACCTTAATACTTGCAAAACAAATAAACAATGAGACTTCAAACTAGCTGGAAGGAGTACGCTATGCTTATCTGTATGTAAAAGTTACGGAAATTTATTGAAAAATTGTCGTCGATAATCATCATTTAAATTACCAGCATATTCTTATTATATCAAACTTAGTGGTTGATGCGAGCTTAACAATTTATTTAAATTTTTATTGATACCAAAACACGCGGGACAGAAGGCGGTACAAATTTAATGCTAAATAGCATTTTGTATATCCAGTTAACCTCAAGGATATACAGATAAATGCACAGGTGCCTATAGTTAATAAAAAAGCAGTCATATAGTTAGTTACGTCTGCAACACTGAGATCCGGAAGTGAGCATTCCCGGCGTGGTTAGTGACTTTGTGGCCCTGCAGGGGGCATTTAATAAACCTCTGTAAGGGGACGTTAGTCGTCGAAATGCCAATAGTTTGGAATTACCCATTAATATTTATGTGAAGAAGAAGAACTGCGAAAAGAGCAGCATCGATAAAAAAAAAGAAGTTGAGTTTCTGTAACGCTAGGTAACGTTACAGAAACCCAAAGCTTTATCCCCAAAGTCTTGTGTCAAAGCATGTTTTTTAAGCTTACCTACTATATTTTGCTCTATGCCGCGTGGATTGAAGAATTGATAACGGAGAGTAGGTAACTAATCTTAGTTATAAACTACCTGTTAAAAAAATGTCCAGTCTTTTTGGCATGATAGTCTGTAGACGTAATTCCTTGTATAATAATCTTTGTACATATTAGTACGATAACTCGAGCTTTTGCTTATTGTATTAATATTCTTTTGTTTAAATAAAAAGAGTAAAATGTTTAAGAATAAGAATATAATATATCTTTTTTTAAAGCGCTATAAAATATCAGTAGAAACAAGTTAGTTACCCATTGGTTACGAATGATGGGATTTCAAGTAATCACATAAAATCATATAATCACCCCATTTCATGAAGAACACGACTTACATTAAACTTAAACTTTACTATTTTTATTAACTTCACCACGAAATTGCACGTGTCGAATCTTAGTTCACTATTAATATCCGGCTCCATTCATCCCGTCCTGTTTATTTGACTTTAAAAAGCGTCTGTGAGCTATTATAGCCTTAGGGCCATTAGTTATAGAGGCTATTATTCCACGTCTCCTTTCGCAGTTCCAATAGACCGTTGTTTGATTGATGACACTAATAAAACTGTGATTCTAGTTTAATTTAAATTTAAGGCAATTTAGCAGCCCTGCTGACCGTAAAATGGGTTTATTATTCGCATAGGGCGGTCGCATATTCATTGTGGTGGGTGTTGTGTGCATAGTGCGGCTGGCGTGGCGGTAGAATAATGATATGATTTCGAAACAATTCCGCAATATTAACGTAATCAGTGTTTATTTGTTGGTAATCCGTTAAAAATTTATGTCATTTTATTCAGCTGGTTTTATTTAATTTTAGCTGGTAGTTTCTTCACGTCAGACGAGCTGCTAGTTTTTACTTTGTTACTAAAAGTATTATAATTATATGATGATGTAACTCAAAACATTAGAATTTTGCCAAAATTTGTTTTGTTGTTAGTTCCTATCAATTTATCCTACTAATATTACAAACGTGAAAACAGCCGAAAGTTTGTGAGGATAAATAGGGATTTCTAACTTTGAAGAATGTGTTAAGAATTTCTTTTTACAATAAATTTTAAGGCAAATTCTTTAGGTAAATCTTTTAATATAATCGATTCCTCGATAAAAGCAACAGATGATTAGTGAGTTGACTGAACTAAGGGCTAATAGTGTTTCCTGTGTTAACTAAAATAATGAGGAAACTCGTTTGCAAAACCAGCGCAATGCAAGTTAAATAAATAAATGTTAATGTGAATTTTCAGCAGCCAATAAATAGAGATTACATGCGATTACAAATGCTAAACAACGTCTTGGGCCCGCTTCATTCATTGAAATAAATTGTTGGGTAAAGCCGCGAAATCCTGCGATCAAAACACTAGACATTCCGTCGATCAAAACATAAGAAGGATATCATTTAGCCATGAATTCAAGCTCACTTCCACATTAAACTGAGTAGCGATAATAAGCTCTATTTGTAGATATTACAGCTTATTTTACTTTGTAGGAAATCGTTGGCAATAACACAATAACGTTCAATTCGCTACCGTTGTGCTAATGCTGCATTTCATGTTCATCCACAAAAGCAAATACTTTGCACAAGCTTAGTGATGTTGAATATTGTAACCGATCAGGCCGTAGTTAGAACATGACATGGGTAATGTAAGAATTAGTGTTTAATGCAATTATTGCTGTTAGTATTTCTAGCTTTACACGAAAATGGTTTCTGTGCTTAGAAACAGTGGTATATTTGACTTAAATAAGAGAAATTAGACATGTTTGATATAAGTACCATTAGATAATCTGGCCAATAAAACATGGAACTAATAGAGACGAGAGCAATTTTTTTTATTAATCAAATTACACTCCCCGGACTTGTTGTCCGTGTCTCTATTTGCATGTGTAATTCTAGTGTATGTGTAAACCCGAAAACTTTCGTGTTTTAAGGTTTACAATATTAAGCTGGCGTGTCTAAAAACCCGGAGAACGGCACGTATTTATACTAACCTAGATAAACGTTGAGCGACAACAGCGCAAAGCTCGCTAAACTGTTAGCACGAAGCGCTAGAGCTGTAAAAACACGCACCCATCGGCGCGTAAAATAAATAATGTTACGATACATGCTGCTCTCTATCGGCGTCGGTGCACTTGTGATACGCTGTTTGTGCAAAAAGTTTGAAACTTTTCGCCACAATATTGACACAGGTTGTTTTGTAATTTAAAAAATGTTTTTAAGTAAACTTTAACCTAACTATCCTAGTTTTATATATTTTTTATTATAGAAAAAGATATAAATGTATTTAAAGATTTAGATTCTTTAAGACATATAAAGTCACACGTAGTTGTTATTTAGTTTAATTTTAAATGTTTTAAATGTTTCACTGAACATCATCATCAAACGTTAAAAGTTTATCTTTAATAATGTAATTAAATATTTGAAGTTTGTCTTTAGGACTCAAAAATTGTAGGTAGGATTATTAACTAAATTCATTGCTCAAAATTAGATAATTAATATTCGCCAAATTCGTCAAATTAATGAAATGTGATAATTATTATAAATGTGACACGAAGTTTGTGGTAGATACAAATAATATTTGTAATATACGGAATGCTGTCAACGGATTCGTCGCGAGCTTTTTCAGGAAGCTTTATCCGCTGTTGGCACGCGGCTAAACTATCGTGTCCGCTAAGCCTACGTTACAACATATTACTCAATGGTTTAGGATTATGCGGAATTCACTTATTTTATCGTAAACACATTTGGAATTCGGATTGATTGAATAGTTTAGTAACTACGTTTCATAATAAAAGATGTGTAATTGTAAATTTTCAACGCGCAATCTACGCGCAAACGCGCATAACTAAGAGGAGTCTTTGTTACTACATGTCACACACACCATGGTATCGTGAACCATATATTGAAGAGATTCAGGTAAAACATTAATCTCCATTTATTTCAGGAGCACATCTACGATATAATTCTATATCACCCATTATATTCCGGCTGTCGATCAAGACTCATTTGGGGCTGTCTTACCGAAAATATCTGTATCGGGATCGATGTTAATACATAATTTGTGATATCCGCTCACAGTCTACGGACTCATCATGAGTTTTTTCGGTTAGTTTAATCCGTTGTTTGCGATATACTACTGTAGGTCTCCCCAGTTAGTGTGGAGAGACCAATGCACAATGACGCCCTTGGTTGTAGTCAAAACCGAAAAAATAACTTTTTTTTTAAATCAGGTAAAATAACGCTTAAAATATAATAAGTACTCATTTCTTTCTGTAATATACAGGAGCACAGTAACTACCAATTACCCGGCTGTCGATAAAGACACATCTGGAGCTGTCTTACCGATATTATTTGTATCGGGATCGATGTTAATACGCACTCTGTCATGCAATACGATACGCGTTCGGGGCAAATGAAATGTGTCAAGAGTTGTTTCACGGACGATTGCCCTGACGACTCCATCCATTCGCTCACCATCCCTATCTCGCTTCTTCTTAGAAAACTATTGTGGGCGGGAATCTGCATTGGCTTGATAATGTTGCAGTTATTTTGCGATATTTGTAGACATTTGTCACTAGTTAATTTTAAACGCACGTAATAATTTAATTCGTAGATACCTTTCACGGATAGTGATTTGAAATGACATGACAATTATTTAGAACTTTATTATTAATAGATATAGATGAAAATATTTCCATGAATCGAAGTAGATGGATACGGTTTTTTTAAAAGGAAAAGATACATGGGACTTATTGAAACGTTTTATTGAAAAAAAAAATAACATGTAGAGGACATAATTTATTCAAACGATTTAGTAAAACGTAGATACTTACACTTTCGCTTTAGCTCCAAGAAGTTTTTAGAATAACGTACGAAAGCTTTTAAAGTGTTTATCTTAAACACGGGAATTATAGAAACTTAAACTAGGCAGGTACTTTTGTTTGATAGGAAGGAAAGGTATCTGCGTCATTTAAAATGTTTGCGGATGTTTTTAAAAACACAACTTCTACATATAAACATTCATATAATCGTAATTCCTGAACATTGGTACAGCTGCAACACATTCGCTTAATCCGTTCGAAAATATCACTAAACGGTAAATATGGATGGAGCACTATAATATGTGGTTTGGTGTGACACGTATAATTTGCAAGCGAGTGTGGTAAAGAAAACATTGAGATAAAGAGATCATATTTTAAGAGTCAATAAGCAGGCAATGACCCTAATGAGTTGGTAACAAAAATAATGTTCGACGATTTATTGGTGCGCAAGCGCACAGATTTATTTGACGCAGCGCTGCGCGGACGAACCGCCTAATCCCTCGGTATTAGGGTTGTCGGAAGCCATAAGAACAACTTTAAAAGAAATAAATTAAACATTGTTTAAAATCTTGAATAATTATCTACTTCACATCAGACAGTTACAAAATAGTGACAAAAGCGAGCGATTTATTTGTAGCGTTCGTCGAAATTGTAAAGCCGCACGATGATATCGTATATCTCGTCCGCGAATGCTTTTTTACAGACACTGATTTATTATTTTTCATTTCAAAAGTTGATAAAAGAATTTTATGACTTATTTAACGCATAGCAAATCACTTTTGCATCAATTCGTATGGCAATTTTATGGTTCGGTTTTACAACTAGCAAGGAAAAGATAAAATTTTATCTTTCACACTTCACACGAATCATAAATGTGTTTTGAAATCAAGTATGGTATAAAATGTTGCTTGGTGAAAATGGCTTTAATATAAAATAAACTAATAATTATAATAACATCTCTTCAATATTTTAAAGAAATCATCGAATAAGAAATGCTGAAGAATTATTTAAAAAGTAGTTTAGTAGATTTATTAAACAGCTAATGCCTGTCGCAACCCTACTTACGGGATACAAATGTTTTATAGAGCTGCTCCCTGCTCAGTACACGTCTGTACGACTCGAAATGAATACTAGCACTTGAGACGGCTCGCATCATCCAAATATCGATTTACACCCTCATTACCTCTTGTCTTATTTATAGGTATCACACACAAAAATAGCTCCCATAAGTTTAAAATAAAATTTGCTATTTTATCATTAAGTTTGGTTGATTTATGGATGTCATATTTTTTATCTTTACGTGTTATATTAAGCGTGTCACATTGTTAATTTTTTAACTTTTCTTCCATCTGCTTACTTGCATGGTTTGTTCAGTAATTTACCTTCTTATCTTTGGATCCTTTAGACCACTTTAGGTATGTTAGTAATGAAAGCAGAAATCATTCAAAATTAGAATCTTTTAACTCGTCTTCACGGCTAATCAAATTTAAAAAAAATGAGTTTAAAAACGGCAGTTTTTGCCAGGTTTTGCCAAAACTTTTTGGTACAAAATTCTTTCGATTACACAGGCACGCGCTAGGCGGTTCCTACCAGTAAAACAATAATCTCTTTATTTAGACACACAGTACCCACTTATTTCATTCCATAAACAATATACCCTTATTTTACTAATTCAGCCACAAAACACGTTTCTAAGATTAACATAAACGACGCTAATACTCGTGGCCCAAGAAACCGAAAAATATTCAACGAATCCAGATCACAGTGTAAATAGTACAAGGCGAGTTGAAACCGCAGAATCTCTAACGGGCCTTCCAAAACTATTGACAGTGAGTGTGGATGCGATCAGACTTAAGCCCTGGATTATGAAGAGACCGAAATAGACGGTTCCAATCCTCACGGATTAAGGGATTCCGTGTTCCGTCGGACGGCACGGCACAAAAATATCGAAGGCGCGCCGGATGCGACGATTAGTCTAAATATCTAGCTCGTTAATATTGTGATACACCTTGGTTTACGAATATCCGCTAATAGGGCGGTGTTTGTTTAGAAAGTTTTGCTACTACGCGTCGACGCTGTTTTGCATGAGTAGCCGCGTTTATTCACAGCGCCTGATGAACTCGCCTCCGTAGAGACTGTGTAAGATATCAATCGTGTAACGCTATATCACTTCTACATTTATTTGGTACGTTATTTTTGGAGGTACTGTACCTACTTTCAATACTGGATATGATGATCAACAGAACAAGAAAAGAAGGATAAAGCCACAAAGGCATTCATAAGAAGTCGCGGCACTATTTTCATGGCAAATAGAACTTTTAAATAGAAGATGTAAGAGATATTATGCTTAGGTTTCTACATCAAGTTCGTCAGTATTGTGTCACAACTTCGCGCGTTGAGACTTACGAATGTAGATTATACAATTGCGGTTTTTATTGAGGAAGTTTAGCTATGATACGCTGTTCGGCAAGTAAGGACGACGGTATGTATCTCCATGAGCGAACCTCTAAATTGATAGCCCAGTGGCTAAGAACCAGGTCTCCTCGAGGGATCCGTGTTGCAGTAGGTCAGTAATGGATTGCAAACAAAAAAACATTACACACTTACTCGTACTCTCGCTTCGGTGAGGTTCGTCCACATGGCGATCTCTTCTCTCGTGGACATGTCGGGGTAGCGGTTCCTTGCGAAGGTGGCCTCCAGTTCCTGCAGCTGCTGACTCGTGAAGTGCGTCCTCTGGCGTCGTTGTCGCTTGTTCTTCTTGTCGCCTTTGTCATCCATCGGCTCGTCAGGGCCGATACCCGGCGTCGTCGACTCCGTCTTTATCGTCGGCTCGGAGTTTAAGGGACGATTATCTGGAAGGAAATCTGGGGTTTAGTTGAAGTTCATCAGTAGGTACGAATTTTATGGAGGCACTTCACTTGGCTATTCATATTAGACGTAATTGGTAAACTATAGCTTTGTGTGGATGCTTTATACGACAAACTTGTTAGTTTTTTACACAAACATATCTAAATTACTGAATATTTATAAGGTGAATTAAAAAATTACCCCGCCTAAACGAAAGGTTAAATTTCATGAAAAAGTAATGTTGATAATGAAAGAGATAGTAGTTACTAAGTCATCAACGTCGTACTGAGGTAACAACAGCGTCTCCTGTCCCCCCAATGTCGTGTTTTTCAAATTTTCGAAACTCGGCATGTTTATTGACTAGGAATCTTCGTTTACCTTTATGCTATTGTTCCGGCATAAAGGCGGCGTGAAATCGCTTACGTGTACCACTAATGCCGGGAACTACCGATTTCAGACCATAATTTAATTTGGCTTTATGAAAAAACCATAGGCAAATGAGTAAATTAAAGAAAAATGTAACGTATAGCACCTTGATGTGTTGATGTGTGTTTCTTCTGAATCGATATCGATATCAGAAGCAATCACTAACAGTCGTGAGACAAAATTTATTTGAAATGAAAAAAAGTATTTCGTTACAACCAACAGTTTAACATTGTTAAACTGTTTATCTTGCTTAATAGCCTGTTTATCGCCTCGTAAAACAGAAATAGATGTCACAAAAAATAGAATTTATTACCGCGCATAATATATTATGATGTGACGTACGTAGCTCATTGAGAACAGCGTATTTACAACGCCTCGTAAAGGCGCTGCGCCCGCGCATAATCCATGGTATTAGCTGTTGTGCTACTGGTGGTCATGATTCAATATTTTTATTTGTGTCTTTTTCCTTGTTCGAATTATGTTCGTTGTAGGCGTGTATGTTATCATCTAACCAAAAGTTGCATTTAGTTATACGTAGTTTTATGTGCATTTTGGTATGCAGATGCGTTGAGGTTAAAGACGAAAAAGGAGAGAAAGTAGTCTACGTATATTACGCAAGTATTTCACAAAAGTTGTATCAATCCCATAGGTAACATGTTGTGTTGCAGATAAACGATACACCAGGAAGCGTGTCTGTCAAAACTACGACAATCTCAATGGAGGATTATTGGAGACACTTCAGAAATCTAACAATAGTTTGAACAAAATATCGTAGGTACGAGTATTTCGATGTCGATAAGGTCCCTTTATCAAAAGCCAAATGTTTTTATTCGTAAATTTATTTCTAACATTAGATTAGTGTAACGAATTTTATAGCTATAATAATCATGGTTGGTATTTTATGATGGGCAAAAGCTTCATTTATATAAATTGTTACATAATGCAACCCGAGCAAATGTGAACCCATTCCAACATTCTTATAAGTATAGATAATAATATCCAGCCGATAACTCCGATTAAAAAAAATCAAAAGTTATAATTTTTCAGTAGCGCAAAAAGCTCAACTTTGCTACTCCACTAACAGATAGGTGTGCATGTCTTTCGGTGTGACCGCTTAAAGGATTACAGTTGATATCGCGTTAATTTCGACAACTATATTAAAGCGATCAATCTGTAGCTGGTACTCATTGGCGTAATGAACAAGCCGGGATTAGGTCGCGTCGCCGAGGACCGGTCGCAACGATAGCTATAAACGGTTGCGAATGGTTAAGGTAGCGAATAATAATGTAATAAATAAAAAAAAGGTTAAATAATTATTAAAATACTGGTTGATTAATCAAGTGTAGGTATGCTGTAGATCAATAAGATCGTAAAACCGAGTAACTTAACATTGTTGTATGGGGACCTTCTTTTTGATTTGACATCTGATTTTATTTTATTATTATTTCTAGTAATTTCATACAGTGTACCTATTCAGTGAAGATTTATATCTTTAACTGATTAAGCTGTTTCTACAGTTGTTTCTACAGAACAGACGGCAACAGAGAACTGAATTTTACTAATAATTTTGTAGGTATAACTCTATAATATCATTTTTGAGTGAGGTTTCATAACCTGAATAATTAAACCATTGTAGTTTACTGAGAAGGTACTTATCGCGCCTTTATGAGTTACTCTGAAGAAAATCATCGCCAAACCAGAGATTCAGTTGGAGAACCGTGATTGTCACCGAAACAGATTGCGACCACTTGCATCTCATATTTTGTACAGTCACCGCTAATGTCGCCGTATTATTTAACACATCCTAGTAGCACATTGCCTCCTAGTATTAACTAACACGAATTTAAAACAAAAACGTGCTATGTTGGGTAACATCGTATCGCTAACACTGCCGATGAGACGCGTCCTCAACTATCCGACGAACTACCGAGCATTCTCTCCAGCGATTATGGTACGATGTGTCGATACCGCGATAGCGTTGATAACCGTTATCACGATACGCTTTGTGCGCCCGCCGACCCATCCATCACTGTACAACCTTTGGTTCGGCCGCCTCAAGCGTAGGTAAATACATCGGTTAACATGTGTTATCGATATCGATACACGGTACCGATATCGGTACTTCACGGACGACACTACAGATAAAGAGGTCCTTAAGGCGCCGTTGCCTGACTGATTGTTTTGTTTTTGAGATTTAGGTTTGAGTTGCTGTTGCCGTATGAGTGGCAGTTGTTTTTCTGAATTAGGTTCACTGTGATTGCTGTTGTGATATGAGTAGCTATCAGAGTTATTTGACGGAATGTGAATGATGTATAAAAATTTTGATTTATTTTTTGTTTTCAGGAAATTAGAAATTGGACATAAGTAGGTGAGTGACGCAACTAAACTGTAAACTTACTCAACTCAAGAGCAATTTCCCTAAGTTTGTTTATTAGAGGGTTATCTCTTCAACTATACCTACTTATATTTAAATAGCTATGTGTATTCAACTTTTCGTTTTGCAAGGTCTTCGTTTTTAATAGTTTTCAAAAATTGCTACAAAATCAATCGATCGATCTAAATCGGCCTTACTAAACGTACATAGGTCTACCTCGATTAAATAGACTGCACATTTTATTTTCTTACTATTTTGTGGGCCTCGCCTTAAGCTTGTAGTTAGTTATGTAACTCCTAGCGGCTACTTATCGGGCGATTTCATTTTGTAATGTCGCGACGATTTTGTATAGATTTACACGTTTGATTGCCGGATGTGCGTAGTGTTCATGTATTCGAGTGCTCGCCACAGATTACTATTTGCGCTCTACAAGTACTTACCTACTAGTAGGTACATAACTGATAAATTATTTAGAGACCAATGACATTGTCAAAAAAGGAGCTATGATAATTTAGGTATTATGGGTATGGGTAATTAGTAATTAATAATAAATGGGTACTTAATCTTTTTTCTTCTCTGGTAGGAGGGCATTAAAAGATTAATCTATTGTTAGGAAAGTACCTAACAATAAATTAGACTCAACGTCTATAAAATAAAATTTTATATTATCTGTCTTGTTGGGCCTTTGAAAGAAGGTGTTATAAGTTTGACGTGTCTGTCAGTTTCTCTGTCTGTCTGTGATTCGGTCGTGGCACCGTAGCTCGGAAACGGATGAAGCGATTTCAATTTAGTTTTTTTGTATAAAAGGTGAGTTACTTGAGTTACTTGAGTGTTCTGAGACATGTTTGATGAAAATCGGTTGAGTCGTTTAAAAGTTGTGGGGGGTGAAAGTGGGGAAGAATAACCGAATGTCTGCAAATATAATCGAGTGGAGTCTCAAATGAAAGCGCATCACGTGCACATTACAAAATAATATGTTCAATGAAAATCGTCGTTATTGCGTCGGGGATTTTTTTTAATTTTCAATTTTATGGTTATTGCAAAGTGAAGACGTTTTAGGAAGGCCTATACTGTCCAGCTGCTAACTGTGCGCTTCCAAGGATTCATTGATAGACAGAGACTAAACGTTTATTTGCAAACAAATATAGGTAGGTAGAGTTGTTATAAACTATTATGAATTTATGATCAATATATATAATTACCATTTTAGGTATGAAATGACTACAAATGAACTACAACTACAAATAACTTAAATAAATAAGTTTTTTTTTTTAATTTGATCACCTCACTTTACATTACATACTTACACTACTCAAGATGTAGTGTTTTGTTTTAAGTAATCGTACATAGATTTAAATATTTGATGACCTGAGCGGCTCAGTTGGAAAAAACGCTAGTGCGCTGCGAGGAGGGTCCTGGGTTCGATTCCCAGCAGAGCAAAAATTTTAATGATGAGTTTAAATTTCTGTTTCTGGTCTGGGTGTGTATGTTGTTTTGTGTGTGTCCATAGCACCCACGACACAGGCAATCCTAGTGTGGGGCTATGAGTGTGAAGCTTTATTTATTTATTTATTATTAATTATAGATGTTATGCAAATATAACTTACTGTCATCGGTGTGTTTCCGATCGCGGCGCTGCCGGGGCGGCGCGTACAGGGACGACTGTTCCACGGAACCCCCCGACGCCAGCGACGAGTGCCCACTGTCCCGGAACTCGCCAGTCTCTGCCCATACTGAAACATAACATATAATTACTAAACTGAAGTTAGTGACACTGAAAATTTTAACGGCCTCTGCCTACGCTGCAAAATAACATCAAAACTTTGCCCAATAACTAGCTATATACACATACTTAGTCAAAAATTGGGTACCTACTACCTATGTGTCACATGTGACTCACAGAACAGTCAAGAATTTGAAATTAGAGAACGAATTAGTCTTGTGTGCGTGTCCCTAATTTATTATTATTGATATGGTGTTGGTAATTCAGGTAATTAAGAACTTCAAAAAGTATTTGTGTTGAAACACATATTTTTATCAAATAGTATGTTGTGCTTTAGCAGTTGATCTATGACTGTCGGCCAATCATAAACCATCACTCAGTAATTCTTACTTAAAGTTAAGTGTTAGCATATTAAAAAGAAAACTTGATTTCATATCATTGAAAAGTATAAAAGTGTCCAAATCCAAAAGAACATCTGTTACATATAAAGTGTGATATTCAAATCTTTTTTACGAGATGTTTAAATGCAAAGTGTTATGAAGACCGAAAATTCTTATTTCACAAGATTGCGCCGTCATAAAATTTGATATTTGTTACGTCTGAAAATGTGAAATGGCACATTGTTTTCCATTGTTAATTCCAGTTACTGCGTTTTTCTATATTTATTCAGGAGAAGCGCCTTCATGACCGGCACTGAGCCCATTGTTTTGCTCCAAGTCACGATCCGTGCAATTGATAGCTGGG
The DNA here is from genome assembly GCA_905147235.1 of Erynnis tages. Taxonomy (NCBI): domain Eukaryota; kingdom Metazoa; phylum Arthropoda; class Insecta; order Lepidoptera; family Hesperiidae; genus Erynnis; species Erynnis tages. The sequence continues at coordinate 3,811,636 of LR990078.1, read as the reverse complement.
AATGTTGAAATTAATTACAATTAAATACGAATCTTACTGAAATATTTGATTGCTTTTGAATGTTCTTTTCTGGGACAACTAATGTACTGTAAATAATGGTAGATCAACAAGTATTTTTATTGCCATCGTATGTGATCACCGCCTGCGGTTTAGTGGTGATGCGCGCTTTAAAGAGCTCATTATAATGTAATGCTTTGTTTTTAAGCGACCATGAATATCTATCGGATGAAACAATAATCTTTTGTTTTTGCTAATGGCAACTTTTGTTCGTAAGTAAAGTGTTTTATTAAAAGAAGATATTGTATCATAAACCCAAAATACCGTACTTGAAGTAATAAATCGTAATAGAATGTACAAGTCACACCCGCACTTTGTTCTGTTGATTTGATAAGAAATTCTCAAGAACAGAAAGATACGCAAGGACTTTTTAAACTTGTACCGCCTGCATTATACCAACACCGTTTTATTTCACGACCGGTTCAATAATATGGAAGAGAAGAGGGTTACCAAAACTATAATACCACACTGTTTAATGGTACCAAGATCGCAGAAAAACAAATCGTCGAAGAAAAAACATATTAAATACATTGTGCGGATCTTTGGATTGCTTTTATTATATTATCGGAATGGTTAAAACTAGCCAAGGTTACTACAATCACTACCATCATTCTCATCATCAACGATTCATCCACAGATGTCATGTTATCGCCCCAAGCCCCAACTAGAATAAACGTCGGTCCTTACAAACGTACAGCAAACGATACACTCGTTCAAATATAACGTGTGCTGCTTGATAACACGTGATAAACGCTCATTGTTTTATTGGGGTTGTAAACTGGATACACTATAGACTTGGATTGTATAAGGTTTGATAGCTAAGGCACTGAGAAGTTAGGTCTGTCGTCTGGTGTCTGGGCTACGAAAGTGAGTCTTTTGTTCTTTAGTTTTACCATTTTGATTTCGAAATTTGACGGAATCGGATTACATAATTATCGAATATGTTTATATTTATTTTTATTTTTTTTTTGTATGAAAACATTTCCTAATTTTATTTCTAGCATACAATGAAAATTTCAAAACTTTGCCTTCATATTTTTGCGCAAAATACTGAACTTTGAAGACTGTTTAGTTTAACGAAATTTTCTACGGATCCAATATATTTACGTGTAGCAAACGATACATACGTACATTCGTTCAAATAAATTTAATGTTGGGTTTGATAACACGTGATAAGCAGTCATTGTTTTATTGGGGTTGTAAACCGCCTCTCCGTGGTACACTCGCACGTAAAAGTGTTGTAAGACTTACACGGATTGCCGATGCAGTATACGAATCACCACTCGGCTTGGATAGTTGGCTATATAGCCAAGCCGATAGTTCGTCGACTTTTGGCATTTGAGTATTTTACTTTGATTGTCTATTTAGTTTCTAAATAAGACCAATAATTGCACGGATACGTGTTATTAAAATATGTGACAGAAAGATTCGATGAATGCCGAAAATTACAAAATTGATAATATAAAATTAAAGGGCTGCCATTTCATCCTTTGTACTTAATGCTTTACGTCCGTGACTGTACACCTGCCGTAGTAATTGTATCACAGCCATAACGAGGGTTAACAAACGCTTCATAACTTTTATGATGCATTATTCAGTTTTATTTTAAAAACAATACACAATTCTAACCTCGTGTTTAAATTCTAATTACGAATGTAGGAAAAGTACAAAATTAGATAGTAAGGAAATTTTACTCGCAATTATTCTTATTCTAATTGACTTTTTTTGTATAGGTATATTAGTATTTATCTATGTTTCTGGGTATCAAATTGGATCAAATCGGATAATCTCTTTCGAGACCTTGAAGCCGACTCAAGCTCATGAATAAAGATGTAGGTAGAGTGTGAATGAACTTATCAGTTTAGTTATCTCGAAAAAATGTAAGTTACAACTGTAAAAAAGATAGGTATATAAATAGTAATGAAAAAAAAACAAATAAGTTAGCATATTTTTTTATGTGTTACGCAAATTTGACTAAATAGCCAAGCGGCCCTGTGGCGCAATGGATAACGCGTCTGACTACGGATCAGAAGATTCCAGGTTCGAATCCTGGCAGGGTCGTAACAATCTTTGTTTTTATTTTATTGCTGGTATTTATCGGACTTACTTTATTTTTTGTTACTTAGAAATAATAGTGAACTATTCTACAATTAAAAAATTTAATTTTAAAATTTCTTATTGATTAATTTAATAGTAGAATCTTCCTGATTACTCAGTAAGTACAAAAACTAATCTTACTTCTAAAACTTAGTACTAAAAACTTGGTTTAGATAACGTTCAGTGCAGTGCGTTGCTCGGATACTCGTAGATACCTAACCATCATTTCTTATATTTAGGCGTTTGAAGTACATACGATATATAACTATCAACAGTAGTCGTTATCAACTAGTGTCAGTTCAAACTAGGATAATTTTGCTAGCTCCTTGTGTTGTTATGTCCAAGCAGGTATACCGGGCGTGAAGTCGTGAATATACAAGGTTAAAACGCGTATGAAGAACATAAACAGAAATGTTGTATTTACACTAAAGACAGATAGGTAGTTGGCGGGTAAATATAGATAAGTACACATAATTTATGACGCGACCCTGACTACTAAATGTGGAACCAGTTATTTTTATGTCAGGCGCCTAAAAGTTAAACTAACGAACATCTTTTACAGTATTACGTAGTATGCACACCTGTACCTATCAATCTAATTATCTAGTAGGTACGTAACTAGGAAAATAGATTTATTTTTAAATGCATTATAATGAAATAAATATTATGTATATTTAGAAAAAACTTTCTAAAATTCTACATTTAAACTTAGAAATAACGTATCTTGTATATTTTTTACTACGTTGCAACAATGACAAGGACATTATATAATTATATTTATTACTTCTTTATCAGACTGCAATAAATAATATATAATTGTTATACTAAGATGATATCTTTTATTGTATAATATGTTTATAATGCACACTTATATTTTGTTAATTGACCTGTATTTAAATAAAAACGATTATATCTGATTCAATAAACTCATTCTCAATAATTTATTAGTTATTTATATTATATTAAGTCATCACTCATTAGAACACGGCAGACGATTGAGACTAATTTTATGAACTAAATTAATAACACCAATTAGTAATAATAACTCAAATTAATCGTCGATGCAACTGACTTATTATGATGATAAGTTGGTAGAAACGCCCCGGGTACAGTGTTCATATTTATCTCGAGGTAATCTATGACAGATATTAAGAGGTGCGGATTTTGATGAAAGGGAATGTTTGAATTTGATATTTGCTTTATAAAAATGTACACGAGTCAACGAGTCTGTGCCTTAAAGGATTACTTAGAAAATAAGGAATAGAAAATTATGGAACAAATTTGTCGTGGTTCGAGTCCCGAGTAAAGGAAAATATAACGTAGGAACTTGCATGCCTGTCCTCAAAGGTTTGTAAAATTCACCAACCTGCAAGAAGCCAGCGTGGTGGACTGAGGCCTTCTTAGTCTGAGAGGAAACCTGACCAATTCTGCAGCGGGTGGATTTTATTGAAAACAACACAGTGTGTGTCAGTTGTGTTGTCAACTGTGTTTTCAACAACTGTTGACAACACAAAAAGTGGGAATTTTTGGGAACACAATAACACAAGGTACGAGTACACAAAGCACGGATACTTTTGTCACCAACACGTGTTATAACAACAAAGTTTTCAGTTTTTTTCGGTAGAGATCTGGCTCCATAAAACCCACATGTTTCTCAAAAACACAAAGTGAAATTAACGTTCTTCATTTAGTTTTAGTTATTTAGGCTATCACTCACCAAACTGATAAAGCTTGAAGAATAATGCACAATCCCAAAAGACAATTTATATTCTGTATATACGAGAGTGGAGAGGTGCCAACAGTAATCGTTGTTTTGATTCGAGTTCAACGTTATTATTACAGAAGTGTTTTATAAGTCTAAGATTACACTATCGTGGACCACCGTGGCTCGCTGGACGTCTGCTTAATAACATAATCCTGATAACCGGGACGGAAGCTGTGGAGTGTTTGCTTCCGGTAGGTAGGTAACTACCATATGTTGACCGAAACTTATCTCGTAGAGGCATCCCTCTAGACTCTAGATGGACAGATTTTAGCAGTGCCTAACTTCCAAAATCGCTACTTTGCTAATTTATGTGCGCATTTTAATAATTTTCATCTTTTATACATATGTATCTTTTTGGTATTACCTCAGTTTATCATCTTGGTCTTCCAGACCACCACAATAAATTTGATATACTTAAATAACATATTTATAATGAAGTAATGAAGAAAAAGAAGGTGCGAAAAAGAAGCATAAATAAGTACCTATCAAAAAGTCAATAAATTTTAAGATAGCGCGATAGCCAAAAAGGACTCAAAAAGAGGATCCAGAACCAATCAATAAAAAAACTCATGCGGAATTCGTGAAAATTGGAGGATAACTTTTTTTACGTCAGATTGTACATAGTTAAGAATACCTAGTGTGTACCTACTTTACATGTTTTTAGAGAATAAAAAAATAATAATGTCCAATAAGAATTAAATTTAAGTTCAAGCTCACGCTTTGTAACTTTTTGCTTGTCTGCCTGGGCTTTATCACAAAACATATAACGACACAATACCAACAATATTTTTTTATTATCTGAGCCTTTCATTGAGATCTTGTAGGTAGCCTACCTACTAACTACTTATTAGCTCCTCCAGTTTCCACGACAAATGACGCCGACGACAACAAGATGTTGGCAAACAAATAGCAAATGTTTCCTTTCTAAGTCTATACCTAGATACATTTCAGCAATAACAGTCGGCAGCTTTTAAGTTTCGCACCCACTTACGCTACTCATTTATTAGAAACAGTGGCGATAAATGGGCGTCCTTCAGCCAACGCCACTATAATGATAAACATTGCCTTATTGCTTACTTTCCCGATACGAATACCTATAAAAATCGCGTAACGAAGTAGTGGCACTTGTTAACGATAAGACTATCGATTGAGCGATTAGCAGTTCGTCTCAGCGTCTACCTGTGTACTTCCCGACGATATCTACGACCAATCGTATCGCATCGTCGTACTGAATTATCGTTCAAATTAATGGCGTGTGAGTTATAAATAGCCGCGGATTAGGGCCGATCCATTTTATTCCTATTTTACCGTTAAAGAACCTTCATTGAAAACGTACACAAATTCACGGGAGCATCCGTTAATTTTCCCTATCCCAGTCCTCTTCGCGCCCGCGCTCTATTCATAGGCCCTTTTCGCTCTAACGACCCTTTTTAAGGCGCGATTCATCATCATTTCGCGGTTTGCTGGTTTTCCATTCACGTCCTAACATCCGCCGACACAGTGTAAAAGGGAGGGCGCTGGATTTATTAACGAAGTTTCACCTGTTTTAGACCCGCACATTTTTATATTCATCGATGCTCCTAAATCGTTGTCCTATATCCTAAATCGTCAAAAATGATCGTTGAACTAAACGAGTGTATGTAGCATCTCTTATAAGTTCATATCGGTAAGAAGTAAAGACACATTCGGGAGTCCCTAGACATGCCCAATTAGTATTCCAAATAGCCGTCGACATATCGTACACATAAATGTAAAGAGTGGACCGTTCGGGAGGCACGAACGGCGCATTACTTTTACGCGTCGGAATAGCGCTGTGGGAATTTGAATCTTAAAATGTTAGGCCAAGTGCTAAAGTCGTTCGCAGCCCCGACGGGACTCCGTAGCAGCCGCGGTTTCTATTTCATCGAAGCAATAACCGTCTTACTACCCTAGAAAGTAGGTTCAAAATGATGAAGTCGAGACCACCAGGCGTGGAGTGCGGGACTTTGAGGCTTATGGTAATTGTAATAAAGCGGAGTGCAGCAGTTATGGGACGTGAGAGGTTCTAGACCAAATCCCAAGTAAGCTGTAACTTCCTTTTGGATTTTCGGAAGCCATTTATCAGTCTGATGTGGGCGTCTGGAAATTTTTCATGTTTCGTTATTGTAGCGCGACATGACACGTATGCTTCGGATGTTCCTTTGTTTTCTTATTGCTTACGTAGATGTTCGAGTTTCAAGGTCACTGGTTTCTTTATAGCCTTAAAATTGAGAACTTAAAATCGATGTAAAACAATGTGACACGAAGCAGTTTTGCTCATAAGTTTCAGAGGTGTTAAGAAGGTATGAAGCTGCTACCACTGCTGCTGTTGACCATCTTAATCTTTATAAAAAGCAGCGCATCCACTTACAGTCTACACCCACACTTACTAGTCTAGATCGCACCTCGGTTCGGTTAAGATTTGATCTTATTGTCTATTGGCTGACGTCACCTTTTAATATCAGCGAGACTGCATGCATTGATACTTTTTATAACATGCTCCTATATAAAAAGTTTAAAATGCCAGATGCTAAGAATTCGGTCCCTTACTCTAGCTGTCCAGGTTCCAATCCCAGCGCTAATGACTTTGTTAAAACTTATATGCGTTTTACAAACTTAAATATCACCTGTTAAAGGCGAAGAAAAACATCTTGAGGAAACAATACATGCATACCTAAGATATCTTCATAATGTTCTCAAAGGCCGCGTGGTGCACTATGGCCTACATCCTTCAAGTCTTATTGCAAGAGGAGACCCGCCCCTGCAGTGGAACACTAATCCATAGGTTACAGACATATAAAAAGCTTACTTAATCTTACAGCATCTTGTGCTGTACAATCTGTACAACACATCACTAATTCGAGGTGGGATAAATTAGAGTTTACATTCGCGAGGGAGCGAAATAGTGCGTCCCAAAGCGCGCGTTACTGCCCGGATAAATCAAGTGTAACCCTTCCTATTGCTACCGCAAGCAAATTACCGACCACCTGAGACTTGTAAAAATGCTCAGCGGAATTATTAGTGCTCTTAGTTCAGACAAATAGATGAGGGTGAAGGGTTATTGAAGTTGAAACAACGGTTTGTTGTTTGTTGTTTACGTGTCGTTTGGGATGTTTATACCTTAGAGGAACAATTAATTTTGAAACGCGGGGACCATAAAATATTGCGTTTAAATAAAGTGTATTAATTTACTTTCTTTAGCCGTTCATAGTCGACTGCTGGTCATTGGCCTCTCCTAATCGACGCCACTCCGCCCAGCCCTGGATCATTTAAATTCAACGGTATGCCATCGTCTTCTTTAGGTCATCAGTCCTCCTGGTTGGTTGGCGGCCTGGAATCCTTTTGCCTAGACGCAGTCGCCATCCGAGAAACTTTCTTTCCAATCGGTTGTTAGTCCTTCGAACGATGTGACAGGCCTCATCAATATACTTAATCTCTACAGACATCTTGTTAAATTTATTCAGATAATTACTTTTTATTAAGTTTCAATCGTGTGACTAAAGGTATACAAAATATTGTAATAAAATTGATGCGATAAGTACTACTCACAAGAGCGATTCATTGCGAGATGACCGAAATAAAAATGAATCTAGGACACAACCGACCCTAACTCCCGACTCTACTACCTTGCAAATTTTTAATAGGACCAACAAACAAATCAGGGTATTTTTATCGTAATAACTATAACTCAACCACAACGAATGGGGCGCCCCATGCGACTTGTCATCGCACTAGATATAACACATAGCAAAAGTAATTTGTGTCCATATGGGCCCGTGATTGCCTTACACTCTCACCCCGACCGACCGAATGGTCTTTTGGTGGCCAATTTCCACCCCCAACTCATTTTCTTAGATCTCTTTAACATTGCAATATACGACACTTGTATGCGGTTCGGTAGGGGCGACGATATTATTATTTGAGAAAGGGTAATTTTCAAAAGGAAATTACTTTTCTATACATATAATAAAATTCTTGAGCTATGAATTCTGTACATGTAATATTTTTTTGTGAAATTAAGTTTTTCCAAGTCAGGACATGCTTCTAAGCCCAAAAATATACTTTTTACAATTTTTGTCTGTTTGTCTGTTTGTCTGTTAGTCTGTTTCTCTGTTTGTCTGTTTGTCTGTTAGTCTGTTTGTTTGTGCGCGAACATCTCTCGAACGGCTGAACGGATTTGAATGAAATTTGGATTGTTGTATAGAGAAAAACCGTTGGTAACACATAGGCTATATTTTATTTAATTATATAACAAATATTTTTTTCCATTTTTCACGCAATTATGTACGTCCACTTAGGTCATTGACCTTTGTAGTGAGTAACAATGACAACTAGAGACGTTTTTTTTTTAATTTTTCGAATATAATGACAGACGTGGCATCATGCCTTACCATTGCCTTACGGCTAGCTCGATGATTTTTTTGCAATAAAATATATTATGGAAAATACCATGAATAAATCCAAGATGTCGGACACATTTTTTAATGAATTAAAAATATAATAAATAATTTATGGAATTATCATGTGTTATTATTTAAAATAAATTACTATTAAATTCAAGATGAATTCAGTTTCTTTTAATTTTGGAACGAGAAATAAACTATATTTCTAAATTCAAGATGGAGGCTACGACTTTTTTAAACAGTTTTATTTAGCTTGCCCTGTTTAGTTGTTTATTTGCGTCAAATTTAGTAATTGGAATTTGACCCCCTTCCTGGTGACAGATTGATCTGATATTTGGTACACACTCTTAATCTTGATGACAATACATTAAAATACATTCTTTATGATTGTAAATCCAAGATGGCCGCCGATACAAAATGGCGGATTACTTCTTATTCTTATTATTACTTCACAACAACCTCATTATGGGTATCAAATGAAAGGACTTGATTGGTAGAATAGAGCTCATCATGAAAAAAATGAAAATCCAAGATGGCCGCCGCAACATAATGGCGGATTACATATTTTCCACAACTGCCTCAATATGGATATCAAATGAAAGGGCTTGATTAGTAGAATAGAGCTCACTATGAAAAAAATGAAAATCCAAGATGGCCGCCGCAACAAAATGGCGGATTACATATTTTCCACAATTGCCTCAATATGAGTATCAAATGAAAGGGTTTGATTAGGAGAATAGAGCTCACTATGAAAAAAATGAAAATCCAAGATGGCCGCCGCAACAGATGGCGGATTACATATTTTCCACAACTGCCTCAATATGGGTATCAAATGAATGGGCTTGATTAGTAGAATAGAGCTCACTATGAAAAAAATAAAAATCCAAGATGGCCGCCGCAACAAAATGGCGGATTCAATAGTTTCCACAACTGCCTCAATATGGGTATCAAATGAAAGGGATTGATTTGTAGAATAGAGCTCACTATGAAAAAAATTAAAAAACCAAGACGGCCGCCGCACTAAAATGGCGGATTCCATAATGGCGGATTACATATTTTCCACAACTGCCTCAATATGGATATCAAATGAAAGGGCTTGATTAGTAGAATAGAACTCATGAAAAAAGGAAAATCCAAGATGGCCGCCGCAACAAAATGGCGGATTTAGTGATGCAGATATTTATTATGCTTTCGCGTAAAATCATCATCATCATCATCATCGCGTAAAATTGATTGGGATTTTTTAATAAAAAAAATTAAATCTGGATTATGATATGGAATACTTTTTACTTCGCTCTTGACCAAATCCTGAAGTTTACGTGGACGCAGTCGCGGGCAAAAGCTAGTCCTAAATAAGTTCGTTGTATTCCGTTGTATTAAGCTGAAGTGGGAAATAGATAGTCGTGTGCCCTATCGTATCTAAATTTAATGATCGAAAATTACTAAATTTCTTTAAATATTTGCATGCATTATAAATAACAAATATTATTAGAAGCAAGATAACTATTTGATTCTTTATCATTTATTTATTTATATGCACCAGAAAAGTACAAAGGAGGACTTAGTGCACTAAGGGCATTCTCTACCAGTCAACCCCACAGTGGCCCGAGACTCGACGTATTCAATTAGTTAAGACTAATGAAGTAAATATAGTTGGTTAGTTAACAAATAACATAAATGAAGAAAAACAACATTTAACATTTACTTACCGTGCTTATGGCATGATGCCCGAAGCAAAACGGTGAATGCAGGAAGAATGAAAAGGTAGTACTTACATGTAAATTCAGGCGATAGAAAATTAAATTAACGGCAATCCTAAAACAAACAGCTCCTAAAACAGCAGCTGTCTAGCACAATATAAAAGAAATTGTATCTGACATATGTCCTTATATTCCGTGCCGGAGATTAGGGTGGCGTAAACGATGCCATTCGGTACATTTTCAATTTGCATAAATATTAGTGGGAGCTGTAATGTCATAAATATATTAGTGCGGTGGTGATACACATTTTATGGCGATTACAAAATTACACCCGCGATCCGTTTGGGGGCGAAAAGAATATCAAATCTACGTAACGTACCCTCGTGATTTTGTGTGTTTTTATAGATATTAAATCTGGTGTTGATAAGCTACAATAAAAATAGATTAATATACCGGATTTATTTTCGGAGAATTTTGTTTTGAAGAAATGTTAAAATTATCAGAAATAAGAGCTAAGATCTAAATGATCTCCAGCAACCACACTTCCCTAAAACCTAAGACAAGAGAAACTTGCTTTTTCTCGGCGGATTAAGAGGGATTCTCTACTCCTGGTACATACCACATTCAAAAATAAATTCGTAGATATATCATGAGGGTTATTATTAGATATACTCACTAGGCTTGCAAAAAATTTAGTCAGAATCATGCAAGATGTCCTAATTTAGATCTTTATCTTATGACAATATCCGTTCTTCATCTCGATGTAGGAGGTAAGAATTGTGGAGGTTGCGTGATTATGCACACATTGCGTGTGAGACAAGCTCCGAGTTTAATTAAGATTGGGTCTTGACCAGTTTAAATTAAATTTTTTGTTACATTCTTTCTTATAGTATGTGATTTCTAATATGCATGATGATTACTACGAAATATTTAAGGAACGATACAGATAGGTATTGCGATAACATGCTTCTTGTGGCGTTACTAATAAAGAGTTAACAAAAAACTATAAATAGATAAGTAAGAGTAGCTACGATATTTCATTCTGACCGTTGGTTATTATGCTTTGAATACAGAATTTAAAGCTACGAGGGCCTACAATTTATCTGAGATTTGAATTAAGGAAGTTTGTAATATTGATTCATTGCCATAGCTTTGCCTTTTGAATATGGCCCTTCTATTTCCCTAAACAGTAGAGCGACATAAAACCTTAGTTTTTTAAATATTGTGATGAAAACCACCGAATATGTCACAAATATGATACCTATATGTGATTTATGGCTTAAGAAGCTACATCCAGGAAATAATGTACAGTCATAATATTATAATTAGCGGTATGTGCGGTGTCATCTCCATTCTCCATTGTCGCCTGTCATACATCACGCCACGTCACCGTGCCAGTTTTGCAATTCTAACAAAGCTGATATAACGCCGCCTATTCCAGCCTTATAAAGGCTTAAAACTATCCGTTGTCAAATAAACACAGTACCTAATGTTTCACCTAAATATTCCTAATTCCTAATTTCTATTCCTAATTTTTAATAAAATTGTTCATGTTTACGTTGTACTCGTTCGGTCGGTCGGTTTACTACAATCTAATTTTATAGATTTCGTATATCTAAAAAAAAACTTTTAATGGGTTTGCGCGTCTATTGTACAAAAGCCCTTAAATATAGTTTTATACAAGTCATACCTTTTTAATCCGCAGCAATAAAAAGCTTACTAGAAATATAGAAAAACTAGAATCAGAAATATTTAGTAGAACACCGTTACCGCCCTTTGAGTCATAAATTACGGTAACAATGGCGTATTTTATGTAATTGCGGCGGAGTCACAAAGCAGCATTATCATTGTGTTGTGTTTACGTATGATACACATTGCAGTATTTGGCTATCATGGACTATTATGCCGCTATTTGTTCTAGACGTATTGTAGTCGCGGGCGACCGCTCAGACAACAATTTGTCATAAAATAAAAAGATTTATTACCCGACGTCGATGCACACATTCCGTACAATATGTGCTCCATACAAACCGTTATTCTGCCCTTTTACGGCGACGAATAAAAGGGAATAAACGAAAAGTAATATTATACAGAAGATATGGACATTGTTTTTGAATTATATTGCCGGGGAGCTAATAAAGAGAGTCGTAGCTAACGCATAAAAATCATTGACGACTCGGGTTTAGACATCTCAAAGGTACAATTTACTCGTAGATCGAGCTACAGTTAGCACGTAATTTTTACCTGTGTATATTTTGCTGAGTCAAAAAAATGTAGACTATTAATTATACTGTTCGGTAGTTTATTTTATTATAATTCGCAGTAAGCAGTATAATAGCATAGCAGTATAATAGTAATACAGTCTCGTGTTGTATTTTCTGAAAGTCATGGGAAAATTACATATTAAATTTTAATGAATTTAGAAGTAATCCTGCAGAATTATTTCGAATATTGGAGTGAATGAGCATATTAATGATCGTTATTGCTTTAACTATCATGATAGTCATCAGTCCAATAATATATCTCGGAATGGGGTGATTTATCATAAGAAACTGGGCCGAGGGTGTAGAAAGGCTGACCACTAACGGGGTACGACAGATGGGAGCAAGGGTTGCCCATATGTCCGTTACCATCAATCACTCGCACTGTAAATATTGTGCTGGCAACATTGACTTGTTGTCAATAAAGTCAGCTCACGCTGCGCTACCGTTCCCTGTTCCCTGGCCCTTTGTAGATGCATCAGACGATAACATTAATCAATTTCCATTATTTGCCCGTTTTGTCGCCGATTTTTTATAAACGATCCTAGGTGAGTTTGGCGCTCATTGCATAAGTAATTGTAAAGATATTGTAGCTATGATACTTTAATATGTTTGTCTTCCTTCCAAAATGTATCTTTATCAAAGAAATTACAGAGAAAACAACTACCTGTGCCTTGTACGAAGATGGTTTCTAGGGTTTATGATTACAATTAGTTAAGCGGGAGTTAAAATAATTGCTAGCCAATATTAAAGCTGAATATTTTATTTAACTATTAATCCGTATCTTTCTCTATTATCTACATATATAGATAATTGCTCAATGCAAAAATAGAAGTTAAAATTTTACATTATTAAAATACTACATAATTTGCCACTATGAAATACCTACATATAAATATGAATTAAAAATAGAAATCAAATAAATATAATTATTTTATTTTCATTCCATTGAGGCCAAAAGGTAGAGTTGTTCGTAAAAAGAAATAATACTTATTCTTATACTACCTGTGATAGGCTTACCTTATGAACTCCTAAGTTGATTTTGTGTAAGAAAACACCGGTAGACATGTGCTCGGGCTATTAAACTTTGTCATCGGCAATTAGTGAAGGCGAGACTAAACAATTTATAGCATACCTCGCGCTCACCGACATGTGACACCCATTCTGAACGGTTGTTAACAAATTAAAACGATTTGTTCTGTTATTCTAATGGGGCGCGCTATGGGAAGTGTATTTTGACAAAATTTATTACCACCACGCCTTCCTTAACTTTTTTGGATGCAGGGCGGATGACTTGACATCTGTCGCAGAACGCGGTCACGCCTCCACGCTTGAGCTTCTAGACACTGACTTTGATGTAGGGTATCCCAAGACTGAGAAAAAAATTGTTGCATAAATTCCAGAATATATGAAAAAAATTGCAAATGCTTGTAGGAAAATATTTGATTAGGATGGCACTGAAACAATTAATAGACGATATTTGATATCCTGTTTTGTTTTATGTCCTTAAACTACTTGTATCTGCGCTGAATTATCATTTTAAAGGGTTAATTTAACAATTTTCCGTTCAGAAACCTCTCAGTATAAATATTGGGATGAAATATTAAGGAATGCGAAATAATTAAATACATTTTTAAAGCATATAGGTCGGTGTTAGATATGTCAGTGTTTTTTTACTTAGCCTACATACGATATAACCCTAGCATACATAAGTACACATAACGTCCATATAAGTTTATGACTTCCATATATTGTATAACCGATATTCAGAATATGCCAACTAATCCTCAGACATAAAACAAACCAGCGACAATCCATCCAATATTTTTTGATCAACAAAAAAATCGCAATTATGAAAAAAGTCACGCATCAAAGGGAAGCGCCAATGTGTCTGGGTGTTCACATGTCGGGGGTTTGACAATTTTTTGTGACGAAAAAAAACATTTTATAGTCACGTGGGATCACGGTTAGCAGACAGAGTGGCACCGAGTTTTTCTAACGTGTTCGTTGTTTTTGTACTAATAAATCGCGTCTCTACGCGATGCCGATAGGTGGAGTTCATGGAATTTCGCGGTGTGCGATTTTAAAGTTTATGCGCTCGGGTCAAACACGGTTTTTGTTCCTTTTTTTCAGGATCATCTTAACATATTTTTTAATACTTTGCCGTTTTTAAGGAACTATTTGAACCTCTTGGTTGGTCGGTTTTTAATGTCTAGATTTTAGGATTCGTGATACTCATGTTATCAATCTTTATGATCATGATATAGACCCAAAGATTCTGCCATGCCCACCGTAACCGATGGTCATTAAGTGCAATACTTGAAAGCCAAGGCCAAGCAATAATTATGCTTACATAATTATAGTACCTACCTGCGTCCTACATAATTCAGTTCGAAAGAAAACAGTTAAAATGTCGGATTTGTTAAACACTAGTAAATTACAGACCTAATTAATCAATTGAAAAAGAACAAGTACTAAACACGGTCTTGATAAGTTATCAAAAATAACAAGTAATTTACAACATTAGTTTGTACAACCAATCTGAAATACGGTAAGTTTATCGCAATTATCTGATAATTACTAGCAATATCTATGTAAGAGGATTGACAAACAACGTATTAGTAGGTATATTCTTAATCGTTGTAATTTTTTGGACGTTTTTCCCCAGGTATTAGGGAATTTTATTATGATAATGGCACAAATCCAGATGCGTGATATTGATGTTAATTAATGTAATAAATATAATTATCATCACGTAGAACGGTAATAAATATAGGTACTGAAATATGCTGATATCCTATATAATATCTACAAATATAGTAGGTTAATTGGTAGGTAACTATACCTACTAGTTAAGACATATCTCTGAATACTTAAAATAATGCATTAAATCGTTATCGTCGTCGTATGGCAATGTTTTGGACGCTCAGATTTAATAATAGATAATATAGACTTTGCCCGCGGATTCGTTCGCGTGGATTTTAGAACTTGGTCCAGAGAGGGATAAAATATATTAGTCCAGGTTATAAATTACGTACCTACATACCTAATTTCATCTAAATCTGCTTTGCTGTTTTTTCGTGACAGTGTAACTAACACCCATCCATCCATTCTCACAACCAATCACATTATACTTAATAGAAGTAGGACACTCACACGTAGGTACCTCCGCGCGCCATGTACCATTAGTACGCACAAACCTGTGGTACAAACTTAAGATTTTTATAAATTCCGAGGATGCAACGCGGGCTGTCATCGTCACGGGTCAGATTTAGGCGTCGAGATAAGTTCGTAATCTGTCGAGACACGAGCACACGAACTAACAAAACAAATATTTGTACGGGATTAGGGCGCCGTACTAGGAATAATGCAGTGCAGTAAAATTTGGTTAGCTGCCTTCGGGTGCGATGTGAGGTCTGTGAAGATATTGTGTTGAAATATTAAAACTATTTTGCCTCTATATTTATGTTTATCCTCATCACACCAATATGAGGGCCTAAGATCGACAAAAACGTCGGATAATGTAAACTTTGCAATTGCTGGAAACCAAAATGGTTAGTAAGCCTCTTTTATCATCAATGCCTATAGAGATATCGTCAGTACCTATAGAGATTTTATTATGCCGAATAGGTATTTGATTATGCCAAATAGGTTTGTATTCACAGGTACGCAAGCTAAAAATGACTTAGTTCAACTATTTGCTGATTCAATTTACAATTCTAGATATTTCTATCGAATATAATAACTCAATCAAATACCATATTCATAAATCGAATGCAACCAAGCGCCTTCGAATATACTCGTAAGTATCAACTCATATCTGCATTGAAGAAAGCCTCGCATTATTAAAATGAAAGGCAGGGTAAGCTGCCTAAGCATCAGAATCCCACATAATTAGTTTCTCATTTTTCCCCGATGAATGTAAGAAAATCTTCGGGTTTAGTAACATTGAGGTGAAAAAACCGGCGACACCGGTAAAATCAACGAACCAGGCTTTGGCAAGATTTCGCAAAACCGGCTCAATTTAAAATTAAAGCCACGAAACGTGTTTTTCGCCTATTTTATAAAAATCTCGGGATATGGGAACAATCTTCGATGGATAAGCCCTTGGATCCAATATCATACGCAGAACTGATAGAATTTTTTACCATACGTATATGCGATAATGTTGAACGTTTTTACCTAAGAGATGTTAGTTTTTTATGCATTTTATTTTAATTTGAAAATCCAGGTGACAGGATCCTCTTTTCTTTTATAAAAACAATTTAAATAAGAGTTTATGAAAATGATCACATCTCCTTTGGAATCGTTCAGTGCCTCGCGAGCATGAATTTACGCAGTTTCGCATAGTACCTACCTAAATAGTAATTCTCATACTAATGGCACACGATAACTATAAGATTGTGCTGACGATAGTGTTCATGCTTGGGGCACAGGTGTCAGTAACTTACCAAAATCATAAGGGCACAACTCATATTTTTATATTTTTTGTATGAAAATCTCTAAACTACCAATGGCCTCGCAACAAAAGCGCACCGATGACAGCAAATTGACTAATGAAGTAACGCACAATAGGATTTTTAATAAATGGAATAATAAAGCTTTTTAATCCCCCCTTTACATTCAATGGTGCATAGCAAGTGCGTTCTAATCATCGCAATATAATGCTTCACCGATTTTGGGGATAGTTTTTTTAGCTAGAAAGAGAGAGCAATACAGAGTTGCGAAAGTTGGACAAGGACGGCTGCAACTTGATTCTTCGGTATCGACTTTAAATGATTACCATAGCTTTTTTGCGCGTCGGTGATGGATCGTTAGCCAGTGTTTCGGGGCTCGTCTCATATGTCCACGCTTTGTTGGAAGTTTTGTTTATTTTTGTATTGCAATTAAATAAAGGCAATCTTATTGATGTAAATACGCAGTGGTAATACGAGTATTTACCGCCAGGACTAGTCTTCGAGATCTCTTTTTCCAATATAATAACGGCTTGAACTCGAGGGAATTGAATGCATGTTGATATTTTGTGTTTGGTACACATCTGTACATAAAACCAAAATAAATTTAGTATTGCCTATAAAACCTTCTTCAATTTATTAATCCTACCCCAAAAGAAAGTTGATGTTGAAACATAAAATTATTTTGCGAAAATTAAAAAAAATGTTTATTTTAAAGTAGAGCAACATTCATCGCCAATATTAAATTTGTTCTCGCAAATTTGAATCGCAACATTGAATTAGCTCATCCCTTTGTAATTTTATACTTTTATGTTAGATTAGTTTGATGTTTTTTAATATACGTAACATATCACATTTGCTAACTATAAGTTAATGGAGGGCAAACATTTTTTATTGTAATCGATGGAACAGTAATCAAAGTATCAACTAAGCAAAAACTTAGTTTCGCAGCATTTGCATGACATGCAAACCTGTCAATACTACCTTCTAAATATAACACTTAATACTATTAAAAAATGATTTTCAAAGCAACAATTTTATTTTAATCGAAGTAAAGCGTTCTCTATAGCGTTCGCCAGCCCCTGTCCCCACGTGACTAATTGCGTCACTAAACATTCAGGGGTGCGTAATCCTATATTGATGTGTTTGTAAAAACTATCCGATTAGTTCTGCCGATCGTTGTCTACCCCTGCGTGCGCCGTATGATTGCCCACTTTGTACTTTGCAATAATCTCATTTGCAGGTGTTAATTGATTCAATTTTTATATATTTTTTGTTATAATGTTTTTATAGGAGTAGTTTGGATTGTTTATAAAGTAGTTGCTTAATAAGTTTTAGCCATTTTAAGGTGTCCTACTATTTGATCGCGGATTTGAAATCCTATTACCCATGGTACTAATTGAATTAATATATTTGGATGCATATTATTTTATGAGTCCAAAACTAGTTTGCAAAAAAAAATTGAAGGTTTATTTAGGAATGTGGGCATGACATTATGTTTGTAATGCATTAGCAACGTTGGGGTGCATATCGTAATTCGCAATTGATGCGATTGTAAAAAATATGCGATTAGCTTCGCCGACACTTCCCCACCCGTATAATCGCAAACTATTCTTACTTGGTCATATTTTTGATATCTGTCGATAAAATACTTTAGTTTTTCCAACCAATGGCATTTTTTTTAAATGTGCCATTCTCTACGTTAGTATCTAAGAAGTTAGTTAAAGCTTCAAAGCCTACCATATCGATAGATTCGAGTAACAAAAGTAGTACTATCTTCATTAAATAAATTGTATATAAAATTCATTCATTATTTTTAGCATTAATAATTTACTTTATAATGTATAGGTAGGTATTTGCAAGATTTCTGAATAAATTAAGATTGAAAGAAATATTTCTGGAGACGAGTATAATATCATCCCCCGATATCAGCGGCAGCGGTCTTGTTATGTGACTAATAGTCGAATGAAGTAGCAGGAAAATTCAAACATAGAGCGCTACGCCTCACATCTCATCTCATCTCGCAGCCGTGACATATCGGACACGTCGTGTCACGCGGAATAAAGAAAATTGCGCGTCAGCGAGGGCGGAGGTGAATAATCCCTAATTTTGTATACAACCCGATGAAAAGTAGAACTGCAGCCCACATCGTCACGCTCATTGCCGCCATAAATAAACTCATCGAATTTTTTGAATTTCGAACGTGTAACACGTGCACTGTTTTGTTCTTTTTTATTGCGCGATACGACAGATATTTGTAGATTCTTCCCAATTTTTTTTATTGCTCAGACATTTTTTACAAAGTCCGTCTAATTGATTCTCTACAATAATTCGTTTTAAACCAGACAAAAAGGTTTAATTTAAGGAAATTAAATGATTTTTTCATGATCTTCTGTTCATGATTATGTTCATCTTTAATGCTTTTCACTTGAAGTGATACCGCATTTTTCGAAGCAGAAAGGCGCAGTTCTTAATTTTGTATACAACCCGATGAATCGTGGAACTGCAGCTCACATTGTTCGCTCATTGCCGGACACCCGTTCAAGTTTTATTTCGCCACAGGCATAAATTAACTCATCGATTTTTTGAATTTCGAACGCGTAACACGCTGTTTTGTTTTTTATTGCGCGATATGACTGATATATTTTGAAGTTTCTTCCCATTTTTTTATTGCTAATACTCAATAGGACAGATATTTTGTGACAGATTTCTCCCTTTTTCTTTCAGTCCTTAGAAATTAAAACTTTTTATATAAATGCCATTTACCATTAATGTTTATAAAATAAATAGTTTTTAAGAAAACAAAATGATTTTATTAATTTTATACCTACGTCAAACGAAGAAATAGTCAGCATTTCATTTGAAAAAAAATCTGATTTTGAATTGCAAAAGATAGTTGTACCTACCCTAAGAAGACCGTTCGCAGGCGTCTCATCTCAGAAACAACATATCTTCATAAAAATAAAACGGAGGAATGACTGCGAGCGCCTCGCTCTCGCCGGAATGAAACACGAAAAGTCCCTTTTATTTTATTTACTATCCCAGTTGAGTTTAAAATGGGATTTATTTGCCAATATAAAAGAGATTCTCATTCGCTTTTCATGGAAAACAACGTATCGACTTGATTGGTAATATGGAGGGATACGTTCCTATTATTCTTCGAAGCAGTAAGTAAGTATAATGATTTACAATAACTGTTATGTTATTGTATAGTTATTTTAGTGTTTAATAGTATTTTCAAGTAAAACACTTACCTATATTGTAATACTTAAGAAAAAACTATATCATGAAATAGAGATCTAGGAAGAGCCAACTTTACATTCCAACCTCATGGTGCATAGTTTTGATGATAACATGACGATAAAGTTTACCGTATCTGGCACGTCATAAAATATCGTTAACCCATTATCATTGAAAATGTACATACCATATAGCAGCATATAGCAGCAGCATAGCAAATGCTTAGTTCTTGTACCTCAAAAATTTTTGTAGTATGTAAAGCCGCTTAGTGGCAGATATTACTATCAGGACAGAGGGTAGGTATGTGGTGCATGCGTACTGTCTTAACCTTCATGGATAATTATTTTAGTGTTTCACTAACATTTGAGCTTCTCCAATGGTTCGTGATATAGTGGCAGCGCGTGATGTAGTGGTGCGTGTTGGGGCTCATGTTGTAGTGGTGCCATGAGGTTAGATACCTATCGCAGTGCCGACTGAAGCGGCTACGGACTCGTGTAGGTGGCCTCCGTGGAGATCTAGTTCACTGAGGCACAGTCCGTTGTCGCTCAGCGGCAGATTCCTATCAGGACCATTTTTGGAATATTATTTTAGTGAAATTAAAAGACTTACATTTGAGCTTCTCCAAGGGTTCATGATGTAGTGGTGGTGCGTGATGTAGTGGCGCGTGTTGGGGCTCGTGATGCAATGGCGCCATGAGGCTAGATATCGCGGAGCCGACTGAGGCGGCTACGGACTCGTGTAGGTGGCCTCCGTGGAGCTCTAGTTCACTGAGGCACAGTCCGTTCTCGCTTAGCGGCTCCATTCCGGCCGCCAGCGCCTCCTTGTACACCCTGAGGTGAATGATGATGCTTTGTGATCGCTCGGGGGGAAACGCGACGGATGTCGCTCACAATCGCATCTGATGCGCACCTGGGGAAGGAATAATTTTCCATGAAGATATTTTTCTTCTTGATCAATGTTTTTGTTATTAAAGGTATATTGTAAATGTCTTGAATTGAATTTGATTAAAGAGCTTTTTATATTTAAATAGATGGGCCTTATAATAATAGGTAAATCAAAGGAAAATAATATAAAGTAACTAGATTACAACATACATATTATAAAAAATGTATAGATAGGTAGAACACGAAACCAAAGCCTGTATCATTTTTAATAAATATCTTTTTAATGTATATTTTAAGAATTAGAGGAACCGTAACTAGAATACTGCGAAAAATTTCCACACATTTCGACGAACATTACCTACATTAATGTAAAAAACCATTGAAAAAATTCCTAAAAAGACAATACCTACATAATATATCAATTTCACTGCAGTATTTATCGTGATTTAAAGCGTTTACACACTGCCATGGCGTGGACAAACAAACGTGATAAACAATGGTGCGATGGAGATATATAACTTAACAACTTTCATATTTCAAATGTGGTGTCAGTATGGGCATAGGTGTTCAGGTTCCACGTCACGCTTGAAACTGAAATCAAGCGAAACACTAAAAAATAGACGCAGATTTAGAACTGAACAGCGAAATAATACAGATTTTAAAATTTTGTTATAATTTTGCTACAATTTTTAAACTAAAATCTTACTAAAATTATGTTCTAAAAACAATAAAACTTTAAAATAAATAATTGAAATTCTAATAAATAATTCTAATTCTAACCTACGCTACTACTACGCTGGTAACGTAGAGACGTTGATAAGTTTGAAAGAATAAAACTTGAATTTAATGTGACCTTTACCGAATAGGTACACGCTTTTGTAGGTAACCGTAGTAAACTAAAAATATAACTTATAAAACATTCAACCAAAACCAATTCATCAAACAAATTTCAATATCATAAAATCGCTTTGGTATTTGATCTGTTATTATTTTAAATACTACGGATCAAACGTCGCTCTAAATTAAATTAATCGCCCATCGTTGGCGATACACCAAGTCATTAAAACACAGCAGCATAACAGGAATGGGAGCGAAAAAGCATGAATATAGTGATTTATAGGTTTAATTGCCTCTTTTACATACGGATGTGTTCGGCCGGGAATTCAATATTCAACAAAGAGAGCAGCCCGACTAGGCGCAAAGTGCTCGTTTTGCGACGTCCTGACCAAACGATAAAGTCTGTGCTTTTTTGTACTATCTGTGAGCTTGCACAGATTATATAACGAATGCTTTTATGGCTTCGCTACTGATAAAATTGTGATTATCATAAAAAAGTCACCTTGAAAGGTAGAAGTTCGAATTTCATGTTTTTTGGATCTTATGACATACCTACTCGTATTTTAGTAACATATTAAGAAGTAAATCCAAATAAATAAAATTGTAAAGGTGTTGCAATAGACCTCCACCCAGTTTCTTATTTTTTATTATATCAAAGAAATAAACAAATCTCAATTTTATGTCTGCAATAAAATACACAAGTAAAAAAGTTAAAATGACAAAATCCACGAGAGTTAAAAGTTATTAAATAAAATGAATATTATTCACAAGACTTCACATTTTCAAAAACATATTCTGAACGCCAATTACCAGGATATGCCAGGATACCAGTCCTGAGTGAAGTCCATTCAGGGGCCAAAATCAATGGAGACCCAAATTCTACGTTTCAAAAGTAGTTTTATTTTAAAATGGTCCAATTGAATTAAAAGGAACGAAAATGACTAACCCGAGTCGACCGGAATCGCGTTTTAATAGAGCCGGGCACTTTCGCCAACTTAAATCTTTGGGCTTAAAAAAGGCTTTGCATCGGTTTAAAGGGATAACGGAGGCTCACGCGGCTCGATTGCTGCTACTGGCTTCGCTCAATTACTTACAGTCAAGATTTATATCATTGCGAGACTGACGCTCTGCTCAAATCTCAGGTCAGTGCTTGGTTTACCTTTGCCGTTTGTTCAGTGTACATTTTTAATATTTTTATCATTAAAATATTTTCTAGCCCTTTTTAAAGTCCTTGATAACCACACCACTACAAGCTTTTGGAGTAGGTAAATATTGTTACTAAGAATTAAAAGAACCCAATTTTAAACAATTGTAGGTAATCACACTTGAACCATCTAATGACGATAATTGGAAGCTTTTTAATTTCTCTTAAGTAAATAAGGTACCTATTGTAAAATTGCCACTTTCGCCAACTTAAATGTTTGGGCTTGAAAAGGCTTTGCATCGGTTTAAAGGCTTGCTCAGCTCAATTACCTACTTACAGTCAAGACCGTCAGTCTTACATTGACTTCAGCCTTGCTCAAGTCTCAGGTATTTATTTTCTAATATCCGCCGTTTCAAAGTAACTATAAGAGTTAGTATTGTTGTGGAGGGTTTTTGTAACAAACTGCTAACCAGGCAGGTAACTCTGGTAGGTGCTTCTAGGAACAACTAGTTAAGAGAAGGTAACATACTCGTACATATCCGCAATACCTAACAACTTCTAACATAGGAAAACCTCAACAGTTTGATCTTTAAATACATCTTTATAATTACATCTTTATATTTACGAAAGACTGAGACTAATGTTTGCTAATTTTTACGACAATATTTGTGCTCAATTTCAAGTCACTACGCTGCATAATTATGTTTTTCGTTCAAACAGACATTGTTACCTGTGTTCATGTATTTTTTTAAATTTGACTGTCGCAATAGTGGACTATATAATGTCACAAAACAGCTTTTCAACATGATCATCGTTAAGATTCAGTTGTTTGAGCTGAGCGTTGAATATTCAATACAGTCAATCTTTCATTAATATATTTCAATATACCTATGTATGTAAAATGTTTTTCCACAACCACATAGATTTTTTTATTAATTGGATCACATTTCAAATGCTTAACAGTTTGTACCTATCAAATAACGTCGAAACTAGTTTATTTTTATAACAGTTTCACAAATAGAACATCGAACAACAAACATAGCGACGCGTCGATGTTTTCGAAGTGATACAAATAGGAATGTAAAGTATTCATGTAGAACATGTGTAACGAGTGGTTTGACATGCGACGCGGGTCAATATTTGCGTCTGCTTGTGTGTCTATCGGCCGATAACAGTTTGTGCCACTCACCGATCAGCGGACACCAAACCTTGTCGGGTTTTAGGTTACAACGTATTTTTGGAAGATTATAATATATATTTTGTAAATAATATCGATCGTCATCGATTTACAAAATTGGAGTAGGTAATAGGTAGGGTCAATTTCGGTTACTTTGAATCCTTATGGTAACTTTCAACCAAATAAGTAAATACATACCTACATCTTTTGTTGTTAAAAATTTACTAGTCATAATACCTAACACAATCATAACTATAAAAATTTAAGTCACTTTCAGTGAAGGAACTTTCAGCATAAACAAAATTTCATTTGAAAATTCAACATTTTGGCACCATACTAGTGTTTAATTTTATAAAATAATTTGTTAATTCTACATCGAAGTGAAAGTTGTTTTAACTTTTGGTCAGTATCGTGCAAGGATAATTAGATGGTTTTATAGGTAATATAAATAAAATAACTATACTTAATTTTAAACAGGGAGTTATAACTATTAAAATATGTAATTTTATGTATGTAAATATTTTTGTATCCTACCTACAATAATATATAAGTAATTCTTATATGATTCTTTGAAGTTCAAACAATACCTAGTAGAAAAAAAGAAGCTCACATAGAGTTGTCTGAATTCAACTATTCATCCTATCCTATTGTGATATACTCAGAAAGTTATTAGTTACATTAGAATGCAATTAAGTAGGTATAGTATTTATTTAAATTTGGTTAAGAGGTATAAAATTTTGAAGTACCTAAAACCCGTCAGTGGTGGACTGGTGGTCAGGATGTTCACACCGCGCCGTCGGCGCAGGGTTCAGTGTCTTGTAACAAAGTAATTTTCTCATTGCTCAAAAATCTAAAACTATTTTGAAAGATTTAATTCAATTTAAAATTGCGATTTATATAAATTGCTTATACACTTTGTGATAATAAAATTCACTGTTATTAGTGTTTTATTTACCATTCATTACCATACCATATCAAGCGGTGATAGCCCAGTGGCTTAGAATTCGACCTCGAATCGAGGGGTCCGGGTTCGAATCCCAGTGGCACGCACCAATGACTTTGTAAAAAAAAGTTATGTGCGCTTTATAAAATTAAATATCACCTGCATGCCTGAGAGTTCACAAAAAAAAAGTTCTCAAACGTATGTGAAGTCCACCAACCCGCAGTAGGCCAGCGTGGTGGACTAAGGTCTACATACCTCTCATTACGAGAAGGAGACCCGACCCTATAGTGAGTCATTAATGGGTTACTGGCATTTACCATTTGTTTCAATTGTCGGAACATTCAGACTGTAACTACCTACTTTACAATTTTTAGATTAAACTATTTTGATTTACTTAGGTATACTTTAGGTTGTTACGTTTACCTACGATGTTATTTTGTTACTTTAGTTACCTGGTTTATTTAACTTTAGTTAGTCAATTTGCACAGTGGAAAGTAGATAATTATTTGTATGCCAAATATGTGCCCTACGTAAGTCTTCACAATAATAATCAGTTAATTTTAGAATATTAGAATAGGTTATAGGTAAGTACCTATCTACGTGACTACATTTTATTTGAATTATTTTGGTAAGAAATTTAAATAATTTTATTTGACATTAGTATCTATTACCTAAGCAAACGAACTACCTAGTTTCATGAATAAAAATAGATATAATTATACCTACGTACCTATTGTCTACTACTTATACTGTATTGTAATACTATCTTTAAATATTTCTTTGTTATTTCATAATCAAAGATAATTCTAGATTTGCTTAGCTAAGCCGATAATTTTGTTATGTGTACCTCATTTCGTAGGTAGGTATCTAGGTAGATGAGTTGACATTCAAGTAATATGTGATTGGTATCTAATCCTATTTGTAAATCACAATCTTCAGTTTTTATAGTAGGTGCCGTAAGCATATTACATTGTATGTTAATCCTTCATCCTTCATATGTTAATTATGGTAATAAAATAAAAGTATTGCCGTCTTTGCTCTACCTATGTAGGGTCTAATGATAGTTAATCGTCTAATCGGCTGAATTTCGACATAGGCAAAGATTTCGGTTTTGAACATTTAAATAGACATGCAATTCGAAATAAGGCTATGTTGTCCATATACCTACCTAACAGCATTAATGGAGTATTATTACAACTTTTTTTTAACTTCTTAATGTTTAGCTTTTATAGAAGGAATCTAAACCGGCAGTCAAATGTGTTGAATGTTAGAATTGTCACTTTTAAAATATTTACAAATTATCCCTAAACTCTTTGCTACAACAGATAGCAAGTAGATATTAATTGATAAGTCGATTTGAATTTATGGCACTAATTAACGTAGCTCATATTTACTGCAAACAAATCTCTTTACTTTCAGAGAATCGTAATAATATGCTCAATGAAATGCCTACAACTACATTTAAGTATTAACCCTAAACATGCTGGACATGCATTGAGTTGAGGTTATGTTGTCGACTCTACTGTAGAGTTTTATGAATTTCAGGTTCACTGTGAATGCTTTTTGAATTCATAGGTAATATGACTTTGGGACCCTAAGGCACACTTGGAAGTGTTTAGGTATAAGTTAGGTAGATAGTAGATACAGGATGATAACACTAATTCACTGGCTTCATACTAAAGTTTGTCGATGAACTTTTCTTTCAACTAACAGATACTCACTGTTTGTATATCAACAGTTTTGGCCACTCGATCGTCGGATGTCAGTTCACCCAGATCTCTTGCAGGTATCACAGTGTGCGTTCACGAAATCCGTTGATATCCGTCATAATCTGGTACAAGCCGCTGGATTACGAGACCACGCGTCCGGCCGTCACCCACTAACGTAAACACCAAAACGTACCGATACCGATAAATCAAAGCGCACGATCCGCGACGTGAAATCCGCTAAATCCTTGCGGGGATCGCGTAAAAAATACTAGTATTAAAAACAGTCTTAAGTGGGCTTACGTACGCGGCGCGGAACGGCCCGCGCTGGCTCTAATCTCGGCCACTTCCCGGCGCAATTTGAACCTAACTCCACCACTCTATACATCATCCGGCGGCGCCCGCCCACCGCGCCGCGCAGGCCCCTATCGACGTCTCTCTCCTTCACGCCGCTCCCCCGCTTCTACCTCTCTCTCTCGCGCTGAAATCTCCGAGTTTTCAGTGCGTACGGCGGCGCGGGGGAGGCAGTCAGCTGGCCGAACTTATGCGGATAAAATCGACTTTTTATCGCTCGTCGTGACGCCTCGTGACGTCACTGTTTACTTCGGCCCAGCGTGGACACTAATTGCATTTGCCAGTCTGTGACGTGACTTAAAGCATTAAGGGACTTTAAATTTTAAAGTTTTTTTAATAATATATTTTATGCTTTCGCAGTACTTGGAAAATACTACAGTTCTGAAAGAAAGTATAGAGATATGTCGTGATGTCAATAAATGGAGAAGTGCAAGTTGTAGAGCACAAGTGTAACAGTGTGAGTTATTGTACTTAAGCATCCAAATAGAGCTCATTTAAATCATGTAAAATGTATTCCTTATAGCGCACAAAATAATTGCAGTTTAAATCGCGCTCCGTGCAGCGTCGTCCGCAATAAATAAACGAGCGTTCGCAACGTAAACAGATCGGGCGCATTAACCGCGTCGGCGTACATAAAGAGAGCGGTATAAATATAAAGTTCCCACTCGCTGCCGCGCAAACTTAGCTAAACAACGCCATAATTGCCTTCATTACTTAAATTACTGAAATTATTTATTCAAAAAGCTGGCAACATTTAGGCGCGTGTGGCCCCGCCCTGGCGTGGTCGCTGGCCAATGGGGCGGCGGTCCGCGGCGGTGGGAGGGGCGCGAGCCAATATGGCGCCCGAGCCTTCTCAGAGTCGACGCCGGGTGACACTACTGACACGACTCTACTCCGCTCCTTCGCCACATTTTCCTCGGGAGTTCTCGATTCGAGTGTGTAATGTAACCGGTATTGTTAATTACTGGTGTGATTGCGGTGAGGTGGTGGTGTGTGGTGGCCCTCCCCGTCGGCCGCCGCTGATAACCGACGGCGACCTCCCATGTCGCCGCAACGCCGCACAATACTCTTGTTTATATTTGTTGATAACCAGTGAATGTTAGTTTTTTCAGCTACAAGGCAAGGCAGGAACCTTTTAAATAGGTACATACATAAATTAGACAAACACTATTTTAGTCCTTGCGTTTGTGATATGAAAGTGTTATTGTACCAAGAGTTACACAGGAAACAAAATTAATTGATTTGTTAATGATAGTAAAAGTTTGTTTTAGCAGTAGGTACCTACCTAATATTTAGTTTCTTGTTGAAAGTGTCTAACGTTAACAGTGATCTTAGCAGTGTTGACAAATTGAAGTAATTTTAGGTGTAACGTAGGCAAATAGACATGATGTAGAGTCCTCTCCTAGACAAGAATAACCCTGTTTAAATTTAAGGCATTTTTCTACATTCTCCACACATTAAGCATGGTTAGTGAATTGTTGTTGTGAAATACGCATACGAATTGCTATTAATTTTCATTTTAGTTTAATTAACTCTGGATAAACTGTTGTGAAGGGCTCTACCTACATCTCTATTTTTTTTTAATTTTCCTTAAAAACCTTATAAAAATACTATAGGTAATAGGTAGGTAGGTCAGATTAATTAGACACCTACGTAGATGTGCAACCTAGTATGCAATAAATGATAACTTAGATAGAAAGTAAAACAATTTGATTGTTAAGAAATTTTAGATAGAGACCTAGTTAGGTAGAGACCTAAGATAGAGATCTTATCTAGATTAACTACGGCATGTGGGTCTCTATGTAGAGTTAACTTTTAAACGTTTTTATATTGAAAAAAGTTGGGCTCTTCTCTGTTAGGTTTTAAGTTGAGAATCTTAAATAAATTAATAATTAAACATATATCGGAAGGGTTTAGATAAAAAATATAATAATATGGTATCGGTAGCTCCTTTTGAACAATACTTTAAAGAACAATCTTAACAACAGGGATTATGAGACCTACGTGTAGGACCGGAGCCCGATCTGTACCTTATCCACACTATCAACCTTTTAAAATAGGCTAAGAAATATAACCTGACCTTCCTACCAAACATTCTATTTCTAAAGGTACGTACCTATGGTTTACTTATTCAAAATAAAGAATACTTATCTACAATTGCTAACACAAACGATATTTGAACGTGAAACAGCAAGAAACTAAGAAAATTGTTAGTTTCCACTAAGTTTTCTCTTAACCCGTTGTGTAGCAACATATTCTTCATGTCTTATGTTTCGGCTGGGGAAGCGTGATTGCCGAAGATATTTTATTTGAGGCGAACATATTAGTTCTAACGAGTATTCCCACATACGAGTACAATTTCAGATAGGTTTTCTATCATAATATGTAAGGTTTGAGATGGGTGTCCAGCAGTGACCACTTAACGTTTGCTACTCATATAGGTACAGTAAAAGATATATAAAAAAGTAGTCTTCAATAAAATACCGTCGGGTACGGTTAGCCTTAGATATAGCTTACCCTTACCCTTACCCTTTAGCCATACAAAGTTTCTGTTATGTGTGTTGGTATGCATTTTATTTATATTATTGATACCTAAGCAGCTAAACTATGGTAGCGCCATCCATTCCTGATGGTAGATGTACTGAAACTGAAACGGGCCGTTAGACTACTTCGTCTTTTGCTGCGCTGTTGGACTTTTAGGCCTCCCGTAATTGACACCACTCCGCCTGGTGTTTACCGCCCGCCTGCCCTTTGAATTCAACAGTTTTCAGCTTTCTTCTGGTCATCAGTCCTTTATCATTACTTGCTCGAAAAGCGGCTTGCAGACATATTTTTGCCGACTATGGGCCTAAAATTGATCTAAGTAGGTATTGTAATTCTTAGATTACAATATATATTTAAAATATACTAAATATTGTAAATATTGTAATCTGCTCAATATTATGACTACGAGAATCTGGAAAAATATATACTTTTATCAGATTCTTCCATCCTACAGTAACTATAAAAATATTAACTACTTAGATATCTGTTAAAAGCTACGAGTATATCTACTTACCTGTTTGGGTCCAATGAAATTGAATCCAACGTGAACTGCAAAAATGTACCTATCGTGTCGAAATGGGTAGGTCTTTTGATTTTTTTTGTTATGTTCTTTTGGCCAAAACAAAACTAACTGTTTGAGCCTTTATCTACCTCACTATTGAAGATTACTAAAGTAAAGCACAAAAATATCCGTGAGACTGATGCACGGTCAATACGCTCATCCTTTATAAAATTTTAAGCTCAATTTCGAGAAAATGTCAACCAAACATACCTCCTAAGCTTGAAAGTAAAATTAAAATATTAATAGTTTTTTAAGGGCTTATAGTAACTGGCAAGTCCTCGATTACTTTTAAAAAACAAATTCAAATCGAGCGCTACTGTTCCATAGTAAAAAGGGCATAAACACTATCCATTACGTCGACGGGGGAATGCCCTTCTCGATTCATTCTCGATTATGGCGGCTTTATCGACCCTAATAGTCTTTTATTTTTGGCGAGACATCTGCGACGCTCGATTAATCAGACAAATTGTTGCTCTTTGAAAAATTGTCATTGACTTTCGGTACGAGCCATATGAATCGGCCACCTGTAAATGATTTATCAAAGCCGCTCTCGGTGGTGGGAAAGAGCAGTTCAGTTTTAATTTAAAGGATTTCTATGACCTATAGATTGTTATTTGCGTTTAATATAGGTACCTATTAACAACCCAATAAGTAGGCATTATGAATTTTTATCCTACTACTTTTTTTACTATTATAAATGCGAAAGTTTGTGAGGATTAATGGATGTTTGTTACTCTTTCACGCAAAAATGGCTTAACAGATTTGGATGAAATTGGTATACAGGTAGATTATAACCTAGATTAACATACATGATACGTCATGCTATTCCTGTCTGTGTCAAATTCTTAGGCCCACGTGGACAAAGTCACGGGCAGAAGCTTGTCTTTAAATATGGCCTACATGAAAAGTAATAATTAATTTTGTGTTAGGTACTAAATAAATGTGTTGTTCCAAGTAGTTAACTAGGTTAGGTAGGTATAAAGAATATGGAAAAGATTATCAAATTGTAGTAATTATTATTTTAAGCACTTATTGGGAATATCTACCTGGGAATACCATTCGTAGTAGCAAAAAGTACGTATGCAGGCCGCGTGATAGGTAGGTATCACATAGAAATTACAGTCCAGGTTTACCACAATACCTACGTTGTTGTTACCTACTGAGATGGTCGCCTCTTATAATAATATGTACGAAACACTGTAACGGCGTGTTAAAAGGGATCTATATTATTAGGTATGCACATGGTCACATGTAGGTAAATAGTTATCTCACACTCATATATATTTTGTTCATGTGCAAATAATTATGTACCTACCTAATGTTTATGTCAAGTGACGCCCAGATAGGCTATCGCGCCGCTGATCCCTTTATGACCGTGGAATTAGTTTTACACAAATGTGCTTCTATATTTTGTTCCCGAATGTATTTTTATTGGTGCCTTTTAATAGCTTTAGATACCATTGATTGATCATTGCGATAACAGGATTGCTCGCTGTAAAAAAGCAATAATAGGTAGTTATAGGTTTATAACTTTCGGTTCGTAGCGTTTACTTTTACATTTCATCTACCTAATAGCTTTCATTTAGATAAGAAGTTCCATCTAAGGCTGTTGCAAAAAGTGAATTGACTTTTTGAATTTGGTTACCTACATCGAGACAAGTAAGAAAACGAAATTTTCCAACCCTCAATGTGCTAGCGTGGTGGATTCAGGCCTTCTTATTGTCACTAAGACAACAACGCATAGTTAGCAGACAGACAGAAAACGATATTTGGCGCCAAACTAAATCTTAAGATTTTATTTATCGTGTCAAACTTAGCTCGCAGATTTTAGGAGATAATGTAAAACTTATGTTTCTATGTTCAGTTTATTTTAAGCCTGATATCCTAAAATGTTAAACTAGAAATTGTTTGTAACCCATTAGTGACCAGGGTAAGGTTTCTCACGTTGCCTTAGTCCACCACGCCACACCGCCCTCATGCGGGTTGGAAGACTTCACACTTCGATAACAGTATGGAAACTCTCAGGTCTGCAGGTTTCTTCACGACACTTTCCGTCACAGCAGGTGATATTTTATAAAGCACACACTACTTTTACGAAAGACATCATGCGTGCCCCTGGTATTCAGACCGCACCTTGGAGTATAAGGCCAACTTCTTAGCCACTAGACTATCCCCGTTGTTACTAATACTAAGCCGACTTAACACTGAAACGTCTTACTCTATTGTATCTAGCCGCAGTTGATAGCAGGTTAACTGTATCCAGGTATTGCAAGCATTATGTGCGGTCAGCAGTGAAGCTGAGAGCAATTGATGCATAATTAATGCGCCACATTAACGCATGTAGGTACACTTGCACATAGCCACTGCTTACGTAGCTATTAACATTTACGACGAATCAACCTTGCACTCGGTAATCGCAGCATAGACCACGGGCTTGAGATAGTCTTATTAATATTAGATATACCAAACTAAGTGGAAGTGGTTTAAACTGAATCACAGTGCTGCTCAGAACTCGATTACGAAGCAGTAAAAAGCAGCAAAAAACTAATGATACATACTTCTATTTAGTTTCCTATTTATTTTTATTTTTATTTGTAGATACCTACCTATACCTCAAATTGTGAATATGGATTGATCAAATAAATTTTCGTTCTTTCCTTCTTGGCACACGATAATTCCATTTGGTATTTGGTTTTTCTAAGATTTAAAGCAATAAACGATTTATATTTATTTAGGTTCATAAACATATCTAATCATAAATTGTATTGGTCTCACGTCATACCATAATTTTCTTTATGCGGTATGGATTATTATAAATTTTCTGGCTTCGTGGTCAGATTCATCATATCAGTGTCATCGATGCCTGTTGAGACGAGCAACACTAGGAGATACGCGAGTGTTGTGCTGAAAAATACAACAGAAACATATAACGATAATACCAGGTATTCTACTAGTTATGAAATTTACCTACTCCTTAAAATATATATTGCCTAGGTATGGAGGATGAAAATCTGAAAATTTTCACAAAAGTAGTTATATTAAAGATAGTGTTAGTACCTACTTTAATCCCTTTCGAGCAAAATTAAACATAATGCGAACGGTTGAAGATTCAGTGACTATCAAGATGACGCTAGATTAAAATAAGAACTTAATCTCCCGGATAAAGTCGACTGAACTTGACCTAGGTCTATGTGTATAAGTACTTGTATAGTGTTCTGCGACATTATTGTGTGTTGTTTACTACATCTTGCAGATAAATCGAGTATCTAATGACGAAAAGAAGAAAGAAAAAGAAAAAAAGGTTGGTGGACTTCACATGGCTTTGAGAACATTTTTAGGTGTACTCTCAGGCATGCAGGTTTCCTCACGATGTTTTCCTTCACCGTAACAGCAGGTGATATTTCATTTTATAAATCGCACATAACTTTTTTACAAAGTCATTGTTGCGTGGGATTCGAACCCGGACCCCTCGTAAGAGGACGAATTCTTAGCCACTTGACTATCACCGTTAGGTATAATATTACTAATATTTTATGTTAATTTTATAAACATTTTGCAAACTCAATTTGCTTGCCACCGATGGAATGCGAATCCGGGCTCCCGAGTTGAAATCTTAACGTAAACACGACCGAAGAACTATGAATCTCTAGTTTCTACGAGTGCGCAAGCTGGATAAAGATGTGTAGGTATTGGAGGTTGCAATAAAGTGGCATTAGCTGATCTCTGCTAAACAGTGTAAGCTCTAATGCAATGGAGTAAATGGCCTTATTAGTATGATAACAGCGGACATGATAATTGCGGGGCGCTATCAAGATGCGGCTAGATTAACGCGACGTATGCTTCGATACGACACCAGCCCTTTACTTAAGTAATTCATGTTATAAGTTATATAGAATTATTGAAAATATAATTACTGCAAACATTACATCTATTTTTTTCTGAAGAGTACTGTACTTATACTTGTACTTTAGTTGCTGCCTAATTTTAGTCGTTTCGAGTAGATACCATAGGTAAAATCTGTTTCAGCTTCAGTGCTAACTGGTGAAGAATGATTACTTAGTAATTGAGTGCAAAAGCAACATAACATCTGATGTTATGGTCACTGCAGCCCGTGGCCACTTACGAGTACCCACACACTTACTTGGAATAAGTTAGAAATCCCATCAGAGTTTGTATAGGTATGCAAGGATCAATTAAAGTCGTTTCGAAAACCAAATTGTAGTACGCGTACGATACTGCTTCATGGCGAGTTATGAGGGTGTTGGGAAACAAGCTTATGGACTCAGATGGATGGGTGGATGTGGATACTTTAAATCTCCGAATGACACTCTAACAATCTGCATTAGAGCAACGTGGTGGAGTATGCTCCAGGTCCTCCCGTGTTGTGGGAAGAGACCCCTGCCTAACAGTGAGCCAATTACCACACATCCTGAACTAATACGCAGCCGATGCAGGACCTGATCCGGGAATATACTATGATTCGTTTTCCTTCATAACCTCTGACCTACTATTCCTATGTGTCTCCTTCTGTCATACTTTACTCCTAATTTCTCCCTATCGCTCCCGCTAATGTCATAATCACTTTATTCATTTATGTTTTTTTTCTCGTGCACTCTACCTTCTTTTACACTATCTTTGCTCGACTCCTATCGAGATGGTTGTCTGGAAGAAATCGCTTTTAGCGATAAGACCGCCGTTTGTGTTGTCCTATAGTTCTATGTTTATGTGTTTACAATGTGTGCACAATAAAGAGTATAATAAATAAATAACCCTACGTGACCAGTACGTATTATTAAGACCTCCGTGATAAAATACTAATGACATAATGCGCTATTACATTCCACGACCTCTCTATGAATCTGTAAGCACATTCCCATAATGTGATAGAGTCGATAGCCTTATTACTATGCTAACAACTGGTGGCAATTTGAATGCGCTATCAAGATGCTGGATTACTGGATTACCCTAAGCATGTAATCGCTGTCCACCATCACTCAACTGTCTGATAGCTCTGCATATTTTAAGTGTGATAGTAGGTTATTCAAAGATTTTTATGAATTACGATGGAGTGTCAGGATATCAAAAATGTGACATTAAATGCTAATAATCGCAATCTCATTCGCAAAACGAGAAATTGAAACCAAGAAAATCCGTCGAGGGCTGCCAAAATAAATATAAATGAGTATAGAAACAAAATATCTCCAAATTGTTCACGTTAGTATAAAACTACAAAACTAGTTCATTTAATGGCAGTCCTGGACGGATTTTCTTTGCTCCAATTTCTTGTTTTTCAAGTCGGGGTTTTTTTAATTATTTTATCCTTTTTTAATTGGGTACATTTTAACCATTGTGGGCTTTTAAAAAAATGTTTACTTTGCTTTTTAATTCATAAGAAGTCGTTATTAAAGCAAGGCACAGAATAGATTTTACATAGACGCCATTAAAAGGATTAAGAATGTTTACGTAATAAGTAGGTACCCAAGCAGTAGGTATATTACGCACAGGTCTGTTATCATGGGCCATAAATAAAATCGTAAATCTAAACCGTTATCAATGCCACTGTATTTACAATTAGATACCAATCACTGGGAAATTATATTTATCATACCCACGAATATTATCACTAAGATACGATAAGCTTTTTAAAAAAATACGTCCAGAGCTTTAATCGTTGCCGACGTTGATTCTTTCGTGACAACGATTGAGGCTTCAAATCCAATTCCTTAAAGCAATTTAAAACTTTTTTTTTAATAAAAAGTAGTTCCAAGATTGTTTACCAAATTGGACAAGAGTAAAAGAGCCGACTATACCTATATTATATCGATTCTAAAACCTTTCATGTCGCATATAATACAGACAGGTATCTACAGTTAGGTATCGAAACCAAAACTCGGCCTTAATTTACTTCACTAAATTCATTTATGTAGATAAGTCTATTTGTCCTACTTACCCTTAATTTATTCCCATTGAATATTCAAAACTGTATCTCCTCAAATTCCTCAATATTCATTTAATTTTATAATAAAGAGAACAGGAACTGGCGGGACGATGTTTTGTTAAAATCTTAGCCAATAATATTTTAAGGAAAGTAATGTGACAATGATTTTATGTTTTATGACATAGTCCTGATATAATTGTGTGCCATGAGCCTACGTCAAACTATGACTTAACCTACCGGTGTTGAAGATCGATAGAAACTTGCATATGCAAAATAGGTTTACAGCCTATTTAACCGTTATCTTAGTATGACGTATCTTAAACAACATAATCAGTTTCATATGAATCATAAATTAATACACCGAGCCCTGTCAGATTCCATTAATTATGCTTAACCATTTCTGCCTAACAAATTATCTCTACTTTCGTATTTGTATGCCTTGAGGTATCTTCCATTAGCATAAAAACAAGTAGACGAGCTTATTAAGTACCTATCTATAATAATAACTGTTTACCATCACTTAAAGATATCTGCAATTAGTATCTACACAGATTGCGATGACGCGTGACGGCGTGACGTATTGCCGGTTATAAATAAAATGGTGAAATAACTTTTTGAAGGATTCCAAGTCATAAGATAACCTTTTGGAAATACCGGAGCTATTAGGTCATTCCTCACCTATGTAACAGGTGCGAGGCAAGAATTTTCCTGAGAATGTTCATGTCTCCTATAATAAGACGAGAATGGTTCACCTACTCTGCCAAACATAACAATCCCTATTATTAATCATTCCTATGTTTTAATGAAGCATAATTATGCAGATAGAAACGCGCTCACAATAGGCTCGATCTCGGCTCCCACTGCGGAGGCTTCACGATAATTCAGCCTTCGAATACCTCCTTTCAGATGTATTTTGCGTTAGAAATAACTACTGCCCTCACCATTTTGGTTTGAAGCTTTATGGGGCATTTATGGATACTTAACTAAAAAAAATTACCTTTATGGACACGAGTATAATACCTATTTTGAAATTAGTATTTAAGTTTAATTAAGTAAATGTAGTCAGTCTCAGTGGAGTTTCGCTCAAATCTTTTCCACTTAACGATCGTAATCAACTTAATGATCGCAGTTAAAGTTAGTATTTGACAGAAGCATAGTACCTACTAAATAATAATTTGAACATTACATATTGTAACAATAAGCTCGTTCTTGGGGGTTCTTAAAATTAAGCGCAAGTTTAACAAATTTGTTCAAATTTCGTCTTAACGAACGTTTTGGAAAGACACCCCGGCGTAATTAAGAGGGTTGCAGTAAGCCTGTAAAAACAAGTGACGGACCAACCGAAGGCATCTTCGGACCTAAATTAATTTAGCGAAGCCTCGGGAACTTCGCAAATTGAGATCTTATCTTTTAATTCGGTTTCGACGCGACTCGCCAACCATTTGTACGTTTATTTATAAATCTGTCCAGTTCCTGGTTAAGGTTTTTGTTTCGAGTCGTTTCCAGAATCTTCGTGTTCCTTCTAGTAAAATTATACCAGAAGTAGGTTGTTTTAAGCCGAATCTGATGTTAGATATCGTACGCGTGTTGTGCGATAAAAATATTTATTCACATTTGAAAATTTATCATGAGGATTGAAGATATCTTTATTAACAAAGATTTGTTCAAAACCAGACGACTCATTCCGAAACTAATCAGTTACATTTAAGTAACCATACAAATATTACTAAGTACTCCATTATTTTTAACGTTAGTTTAGACGACTGGAATTGACTTATTGTAACAGTCTTCTAATTTTTAATGATTATCTTAATTAAGGTAAACAATTTTATTATAGCTTGTTTATCAAACAAACCCTTTTGCCGAGGAGAGCACCTCTTCTAGACAGCTATAACAGATCTCCTGCTACAAGTGCGCATTTACGAGTAACAGAATAGTAAATAACTAACAAGGTATTTAGAACCTCACCAGCCGGAATGAATAGTCAATGAAACTAAGGTCGTTTAATTACGGGAATCAATAAACTTCCCGTCTGAAGTTAATGGAATAGTTAGACTCAATCACATGCTTCGTGGAGCAAAAGATAGTTCGGTTGTTACTTCCACTACATATAATTACGATTGAATTTATGGCCCGTGTTGCGCCTTTAGGAGAACAGTTAGATACAGTTAGGCGGGAATTAAATTTATTTGCTAGAAATTATACTAAATTAAGTTGATTTCAATATATGTGAAAATTAAAAGCGTCCAAAGAATTTGGTTTAAGACAGTAAAGATAGTAGCGTCAAAATACCTACATCCTACATATAAAAAAATACAAATATCTTAAGTGAAAGAGTCCCTTATTTGTATACGTAGGTTAACATTATTAATATTAAAAAATCGTAATTTATTTACGAGTAGGTACCTATGTATCACGTTTTTGTAACCAACATTTGAACATGACGAGACAATTCCAAAATAACATAATCCGCACACTGCACAGAATCAATCAATGCCTCGAAATGGCAAAATTAGCGTGTAATATTTCCTGTTAGAATTATAAATGCCCTCGTTTCCAGCCAAAATATTGTCAGTGGGAATTGAATGAGGATGTGAGGGCGGACGGTGCGGACACGCGACGGGCACGCGGCGGGCACGCGGCGGGGACCTAGCGACACGATTCTCCCGCCTTGTATCAACCATCCCTCGCCTACTATTTATTTTACAACTATCCTCTCGTTTAAGCTCTTGTCACCGGACGCAACACCAAGCAAATTCAGTTTAGATTTGATCAGTGAACGTCTCCCCGCCTCCTCGCGTCCTCCCTCACCCCCGTCTCCTCACGTTTGCCGAGCAAACATCCCCGGATTGCATTATTATTTAATTGTCTCGAGTGTTTTCTTTTGTGAATGTTGAATGAGAGCAGCGACCCGTTTTAAACTGCGAGTACGTTTTGTTTTTTGATCGGATTATTTCCCACTGCTTTTTATGTCAATCGTTCTTTTTTCATTTCAGTTGGTTGTGATTTCCGGTTGACATTATTTAAGGAAGAGGAAAATATGAAAAGAGTAATTTATTGAATAAAAATATTTTTGTCCAATTTACACGACTTTTTAAGATTTGGAAGTAG
Organism: Erynnis tages; assembly: GCA_905147235.1. Lineage (NCBI taxonomy): Eukaryota > Metazoa > Arthropoda > Insecta > Lepidoptera > Hesperiidae > Erynnis > Erynnis tages. Next base: position 3,772,441 of record LR990078.1, on the reverse strand, counting down.
TAAGAAACAAAAACCTCTTAAGAAATAAAAATCAACTTCTAATAACTACTATATTATAATCTATTTCGCATAGTTTAATCGAAAAATTTCTTTTTCGACACATTTTTATTACATTTTCCTTAAAAAGGATTTTCTATCAGTTGAAAGCCATTAACTCATATCACCTCCAACCCATAGAGAACGTTCCCGAATCAAAACTGATGGCACAGATTACAAAGCGGTATCAGAGGCGTGCGAAAGCTTCGCGACCTGCCGGTAATACTGGCCGGCTATACATCAGCCGCTTCCATTCTAATGTTAATGCGCCACCGATATTGTGGCCGTCCCTTCTATAACAAATGTTTATTTTATACACAACGCCACTAACAATAGTGCGCAAATACCTAAACACCGTAAATGGTGGCGCGATGCGATTTAGATGATAATGCTCCAGAAATAATAATGGACGCAATACTCGCGGTACCCTCTGTTTGTTCGCGGTTTGCCGGTAATGGGCCTTTTGTGCGAATCAATCGAAACAATTAAAATATGTAATAGCCTTTTTGCAATGGTTGAAAAATTAGTGTTGCTTAAAGCAGTAATTTTGTAAATAATTATACCTTGGCAGAAGGAACACAGGCCGCCCTTCAACGAAGGCAAAGGCGAAGAAGAAGAAGAAGGCGGGAAACCGTTTTTAAAAGAAGTTATATGCGTTATAGAAATGTTAAAGTTTTAAAAAAATATATAAGGATACAATGACCACTTCATATCAGAAAGCAGGCACTCTCGTTTGCTATTCCTTTAAAACAAAACAATTGCCTACTCTACTATACTGTTATAACCTTGTAGAGTCTCAGGTAGTGGGAACGCAAATCCCGACTCTAGTCTAGATACTCCTCTCCACGTTAAATTATATTCTATTTCAATGTAGAGCCGCCGTACGTGAATGGTTTATGCTCAATATTTCATCGCATTCCTCTGTATGAGGTGAAATTTTTGAATAACAAAGCCTTTTGTTTATTTACTTCTTATAAAGACTGTTTATTTTAGACTTATTGTTTATCGTACGATAATTTAAACTTCCAAAGTTTTTGGGACAAAAAATATCCATTGAAAATTTCAAATGCCAATCGGTAAGCTACATACCTATCAGTACCTATTTAGGTAAAGCCGATATTCATAAGAAGGTGCAGACATAGAAAATTCGTCATATAAGAAGGCGTACCTACACCAAAATTCTGTTTAGGTGGTAAGTATTTCAAAGTGAACTAAATATTCATGTTGTACGTCGTGTATGGTTCTACGGAGCGGCGTACATGTTTAATTTGATATTTAAAGGTGCCCCACACCTGACAGCCTACCCTCATGCATATTCATGTTGCGTGATTAATCATCCTTCACCCCCCCACAAGACCGAGGGTGCGGGGAAATATATAATAAGGAAATTAGGTATGTTTGCCACAATTTGTTGTGATATCGACCATGAACATAATACAGATAAGTTCGTAGGCGTAAAGAATTTATTGCAGTTTACTTTTAAATTGAAACTTGTCACGAGTCAGAGTTTAAGTTGAAATTGTTAAATAGGTTTTTGTGTGTTAGTTACAAAAGTTTCGTTGTTGTTAACAGCTGCATATTGAATGAAAAAATACTAAAGAAATTTATTTTCTTTCTAACACAAAAAACCCTATGGATACCTACTTGTCTATGATTAAATACTGAAACATACATCCCATTATGACGATGAAAATCACGCCCATTTAAAAAAAAACAATAAAAACTTCGTTCGGGTTAAATTATTTAAAATAAAAAAAATCTACACAATAAAAAATAGTTTATTCCACGCATAGATTACGGCGCGCGTGCCCACAGATTTTTTCTTTTAAAAATTATTATGTGACAGCATAAGCCAGAAACGATTGTAAAAAATTAGCATACGGAAAGCTATTAAGGTTCAAAACCTACATCTGTCAGTGGGCGGGTTCCTCGACTCGCAAATATGAGTTTTATGTTAATGGACCATTTACCACTTTTGATGACGATTAGCGAATATTCAAATGTAATGTTGTTTGGAGGAAAAGGGGAGATCTGCCGCCAGGCGATGTCACTGCCTGGGGACCGCGGTCCGAATGTTGACTTCGGACCATTTGTATATATGCAAAGATTCTAAAGAACCTTGAGAGCGCGTTTGAGGATACGTCTTCCGATTGGCCAGTTCGGTATGACGCGTGTGACGTGTTCTGTTGTTTACTACATTCGATGCTTGCGTCGTCATGCGTGGTCAGCATTTCATGTGAGGCGCGCGCTCATATTACTGTAGGTATCGCGCCGCTACCGTTGCAACCCCGTTTTGTTATGAGCTTAGCTGATGGCAGAACGTAAACGAATAATAGTAAAACTTGAACTTCTTGAATAAATATTAAAAAATACCTACCTAATCTCATTTCTTGTGTTCATAATATGTTGGAAGTTAACAGAAACCAGGGCGACTGAGGTGGGAATCTTAATCGTTGGAAATAGCAATTCCCAAATTAACATACGCGCGACCATTGGGAATAAAAACGCTGGATACGTTTACGACCTCTGCTGATATTTCAATTGAAGCGTATTAAAAAGTTGGATAAGGTTGTTCGTAGTATTAAGTTCTCTCGAAATATAAGAAGTGGGTTAAAAGTAAAAAATATTATTCTACTATCTACTACTATCTATCTACATACAACGTATTGAGCAACTACATACCTACTCGAATGTTGGTAGCTATACCTAAGTACCCACATATGACCTAAATCTGTTAGATACATATTAAAAAAAATGGACTACAGCCTTCTTCAACTTATTTAATAATTCGCTTTTCTTGCGGACTTTAAATTCGTTTTTAAGAATAACAATATAATTATCTATCGTAGTTCTCCAAGACTCCTAAATTTTTTAAGGATCATACAAGGTAGCATCAACCAAGAAACTAAGAGAAAATAATAATACTTCAAACACTTTGATAACTTCCTCTATCGTCTACATCTACAATATCAAACTGTCCACACCAGTTTGTCGTCGCGACATCAAAGCGTCTGACGTGCGACAGGCGGGCGGTGTCGCGTGCGATCGCGCGGCAATCCGTCAGCGATCCCGCGGGACTTGCCGCGTGCCGATCACCTCCCTAATTTGACCTTTCTGATTGGTTATGTCTTGTCTAGTTACTCGTAGTTAGTGTTGTTAGCTTTATTTGTTTAGTTATTCAGTTAGTCAGGACTAATAAATAGGCTGCTCCTATAAACTACTATAAAGGCGATACTACTATAAACTTCTTCCGGCAGCTATCAAAGAGAATGGTATGTGTACATTTAATGTGCTATTATAATCAAGTAAAAATAAAATGGAGTGAACTACAGTGGATGTCTTATTTAATACTACAATAATACAACAATTACTTATCCGTAGTTTTAATAAAGAAGGTAGGGTACGGACTTAACTCTATTGCTTCAATTAAAAAAACTCTCTTTTTATTTGCTACGTTAAGAAGAAGAGCCATTTTATCTAACTGTAGTCACTTTACATACCAATATAGTTGATTATTTAAATACCCATACGTACTTTCCACGCCTTACTTACTATCCTTACCAATGGTCCTATCGCTTTGAATATTGAACAAAGTTCTAGTAAAAAATTCTATTTGTCATATAGAACCTATAACTAAGTATACCAAAAACTTTTCCCGAGAATCGCTTAATGTGATGAGTATCTGCGTTCGGAACTGCGCCCGCCATATTTTCCGCTTCGTTGAGTCAACACGAGACCCATTCATCGGTGCAATGAAAATATTGGCCATTTATCTTTTTGTTTCTCCCAAACCTTTCGCTTTAACCGGTGTGTGAACGCGAATTGTGTGCACTGACAGAATTCATTTAACGCACTCACTGATATGTGAAATCACTATTTGTTTGATATCGCAACGTTTTCGAGTTCAGTTCGACGGATTATTGAGAATTTTGCGAGAAATGAACGAAATGATTGCGAAAATAATTGCTTCTAGTAATATATCTACTTAAATACCTACGTACAATCCTTATATAAGTAGGTACCTACCTACCTTACTAGGTAAAATGATCTGAGTATCGTAGAATTTTGTTTGGTAGGTATTTTAAGTTATACTTACCTAGGTAGGTACTTAAGTAGATAGGTAGCTACTACGTTGATTAGTTTGGTTTTTATTATTCTAGAAGACTAAGCGGTGCACTTTAAGGAACTGATGCATGAATGGAACATGTGAGATAGGTAGGTGTATAAGTAGGTATATCGCTTTATTATTGTGTACCTATTTGAAGTGATGAAAAGAATTTGTCTTTTCGAACACTAAAACTCCATTTTTTTGATTCTTCAAAATGAAATTCAACCTGCTGTAATACCTAACGTTATACTTATAAAGAGAAATAACGTAAACAAACCTGCACACTTCAGACATAGCCTTAGAGTTCTCCCTATTGATTTTATTTATGCATTCTTTTTGAACCGTGAAACAACGGTAGGTACAAGGGAATAATGGTACAAAGGCGGATTTAATGGTAAAAGCATTCTTTGCCAGTCAAACCTTTGGCAGTGGGTTATGTTCTCAAGGGCATGTGAAATGACCTACCCACAACACGCCGGTGGTGGACAGTAAACCTAGGCTTTATCCTTATTTCAACTAACAAAACTATTCTCGTGGCTTTCAAAACCCAAAAAGACCTTAATTTTGACTGATCATGAATTCATAAAAAATCTTACAAGCGTAAGCAATTAAGCATTACTTTCTAAAATTGGTATTAAACGTTCAAAAAACTTTTTCATATTTTTTATCTTTTGAAGCGACATCTAGTATCTAATAGCTTTGATGTATTCATCTACTCCACACTAGATGTCACTATAAAGTTACACACAATATGTTACACAATATATTAAAGCGCCATCTAACTGCACTTTTTCAAAATAGTTAATTAAGTTAGTTTACAATAGTCGTCTAAAGATGGCAGAGTCAACAGTTTATTTATTCTATCTTTTAAATATTTTTTGTACATAATTGAATTGCATTGATGTATAAATTTAAGTTATATAAGTTAATAAAAAGAACAATTTCAAAAATGTTTTTCATTTAAATTATTTAAAATATTGCGTAGTATCAGATACTACGAATTACTGCGTAAATTGGAATATAAAGCATGACATATCAATTTCTTTCTATTTTCAAAAATAGACCTTATTAGTGAGGTAGAAAATTTAAATTGATGTTTCTCGTTTAATTCAAGAGACATGAAATCAATAGTCTGCCGTGTGTGGGGGGGATGTTTTTATTCAAACAACTGAAACAACCTGAAATGGAACGGAATTGAAAGACACAGTGAATTTTGTTTTGGGTGCCGTAAGTTGACACTGTTTATCAATCAATCAATACGCAATTACTTTCAAACAAAGTGAAAATTGTCGGGTATTTTATAGTTTATTACGGGCGGAGATCGAAAGAAGACCTCTTCTAATAAATCCTTTACGTGCAACATGGCAAACATAGTTTGCCTCCTTTTCTTTTTTTGTTTAGCTAGTAAGTATATTTTTTGAATATTTTATTTGTGTTTCAAACTAATGTAATTACCGAGTAACTAATTTAACACGTCCTTGTATCATTAATTCGCGTTTTACCTCTGTAAATTTGTAACTATCCCAACACAGCGTGTATTTTGTGAGACTTGCTTTTCCATGACCACATGTTTAAAAATTTTAATAAATGCGTAACAGTTTGACTTATTTGTTACGAGCAAATGCTGTTTTAAAACAAGTAATTATTGAGTATAATGATGGAAACAAGTGTATACATTTTCTTTTGGTCCATGCCCACATAGACATAGACATTGAGTACCTAGTGTTCCGTGTAAACTAATGATAACAAGCACTAAAATGTAACAATTATCACATTAATAAACAATTTAAAAAATTATCAAAGAAAATATCTTTAACTAAGAAAAACCTACATGAAAAAGCAGCACCACTTGTACAGTGTTGGTGGCTGGCCAAAATATGAAATATTTAGAGCATCCAAATATTATGATAATTGTTTTTCATCAGCAAAGTCATTAATTTAAGTCATTACTGGGCGACCCAAGTGGCACAGTGGTTAAAGGTCCTGGGTTCGATTCCCAGCAGAGCAGAGATTTGAATGATGAATTTGAAATTCTGTTTCTGGTCTGGGTGTATTGTGTTGTTGTCTTGTGTGTGTCCATGGCACCCACGACACAGGGAATCTTAGTGAGGGGCTATGAGTGTGAAGCATTATTATTATTACTGTATTCATTCCAGTCCATTCTTTATACATACTTATTTTGTCATACATACTAACCTTTGTTTTTGTTCTGAAGGCTACTACTACTTATTTTACTGATATAAATGTACATTTTTGTACAGAATTGATAGATGTACATTTTTATTTTTTTTAAATCAATAATTGCACTAAAATAGTATAATCTATATATTATCGTATATAGACAGATAAAATAGTACAGGCCAGACTGACAGTCATAAGAAAAAAAGATGATTAATAAATGCTGAATTGACCAGCAATTTCTTGTTTGACCTTTTATCAAAAGCTTTGTGAATCAGCTGTGTATGTCACTTTGACAATAATACCTAATTTCAATCAGAGTGCATGCAGTATTATGGATCAATTGAATGTAATACGCTTGTTTATACACCATAATCTCCCCCAGTAGTCAACTACAGGAAATTCAACTGCAGTGTGACTAATACAAAATATTAAATGTGTGTCAGTGTAGCTTCTGTTATTGTTTTAACATGTTTTATACTCTGATTCTGTTTCACTACCATGGAAAAAGATAAGAGTCCTACTTAGGACAGATATTTCACCCTAGCCATAAGACGCTTGAGAAACTCTCTTCATTAAAATATGTTATAACACACAACACAGATTGTAGATAGGGCCCTATGTAGTGAGCAAGGCAAATAATAGGGATGTTAATGCCATTCACAATTAATTTCAAAATAAACCCAAAAAATAGGGACCTTGGAATTACTTGGAAATATCTGTAAACTCAGCTCGACTTCACATACCTATCTTTAAAAATATTTTTTTTACTTGAAAAGTCAATAATTATGACTTGAATTGAGGACTTGAAATATTGATGACAACTTATGATAAGTTAGGGTTTTCATACAAAACATCAATTTTGTATGGAGAAACTGGCTTACATTATAGGATTACATTACATTGTTACTAAATATCCTTTTTTATTGCTGCATAGGCTTGTCAGCGGCTCGACAAGTCCCAAAAGAATGCTCCAAAGGACCTGAAGTATGGTGTCAAAGTCTTAAGTAAGTAATTTCTTTTTAAAGTAAAAGTATTGATTGTTTGACTAGAATACTTAGCTTACTCAGTGTTACTAATTAGCGTCGATAATCTTAATTATTCTTAACTGACACCAGAGCTGTTTAAAATATCATTAACTTGTAAACAAATTTAGTATAAGAAAATAAAATATTATGGACTCAAAATTTGGTGCAAATATATTGACTTATTTATGCAAAATTAAAATAGGCTTTGTATAAATGAGTTTGATGTGCTGTGTGTCTAAAATGTTATTGTTAGGAAATGCTTATTACGAGTATAACAAAATTCATATGGCTAGATGAAAATAACATTCAATTGTTTATTAAATAAATAAATAAATATTGTGGGACAACTCACACACTGTTATCTGCTTCCAAAGTAGGCAGTGAGCCTGTGTTATGGTGATCAGACAGCTGATAAACCTACATAATATATATTTTTAAATACATACTTATATAGATAAAATTGACACCCAGACACAGAACAAAACACTTGTGCTCATCACACAAATTTTTGTCTTGGGTGGGGTATTATTAATCTAATATAATAATTAATTAAGTATTACTCTTTTCTAAGTTTGTAATTATTATTATGGTCTGAGCTCGGTAGTATGAACAACATACAATATTTATCAGAAGTTTTAGCAATTGATAATATAATCCTTAAAACAAGTAAGATTAAATATGAAATTGATTGCATTGTTGATATTAATACAACTGCTGTACAAAGGGCAAGCATAGTTTGCATTGAACTCATTATAAGGGTAAATTGATAACTTGTGGTTGCCACTGACTGGATAGCTGTATAAGAAATAATTATCCCTATCTACTACAATGCATTATGATTCACGTAATATAAACGTACATAAGACAGACATTTGAGGAATGTTTTTATAACAGTGTAACTTAGGTAAAGTTGCTTCTATTAGAAGTAACACTAAAATTAGCATATTCGAAAACAATCATTTGTATAGTTTGAGTTTCAATTTGTCAGGAATTTTTAAATCTGTTATAACCTCATTTATTTGTAAAAGATATTAAAATTTAAAAACATGAACTGAAATTCTCAATTACTATGAAACAAGGGGCTATTTAAATGATAAGAAGGCTTGTGGAAATTTTACAGGGTAGTCTTTGTCATATCAAATGTCAAAAAGCAGTACCTAAATAGGATAAGCATTGATTTTAAGTGTTGTGAGTTTTTTTCCAGCTTCTTTTTTCTCTCTGTATATTCCAAAGCTGAAATTTCGATTTTTTCTTTTAATTTTGTACTTTCATTTAATGCTCATGTAATTCTTAATGATGAATACAGATCTTTTGACATTGACTGTTCAAAATCCTGTTTGATACTGTAATACCATACTATGTTATCAGTGGTAGTATCCAGCTCCCCCGTATATCTGTTGCTTAGTAACCGTCATGAGTCGTGAGCACAGATTATCAGTGGTAGGGATATTGTATACTTTCGGCCAATGTACAGCAGCCGAAAAAACGTGCTGGACCAATAGACGACGCACACTGACGAACTGACGTTTGTCGAACCAATCGTGTGCACAGTCAATGTCAAACTGACCAATGAAAGTTCTGCTCACCACTCATGACGGCAACTATATGTACTCTACAACAGGATATGTATATTTTCAATGTCGCCAGGCTCGCGTCGGACTGCGGTGCCGTGGGCCACTGCATTGCCACAGTATGGCAGACGGAACAAGCCCCGGTCACCAGCAACGAAGTCTCCGATAAGATTGTCCGTCTCTTCAGACAGCTAAAGGATGTTAAGGATCTTATTAACAAGGTAGTGTATAAAATTTATGTCTCTGTTACTTACAATCAGGTGGCTTGTTTGGCCGTTTCTTTGGATGGATTACAAAAAAATAAAATATAAAATTAGCAGTTCGGATTATATCTTTTTACCCAAATACCCTCATATGAGTGAAGTATAGTTATGAGGTTACCTAAATTTAAATCGCCCGTATCGTTTGTTGGACCGGAAAGCCCAGCAGTTAAACTATAAAGCCCCCTTAAAACTATATTGGAAAGCCATAATAATATAACTGCATTGATTACCAAAACTGTAAATGACAGTTATTCAGTCATAATGAAATCATTATGGTACGATTTTGACTCGATTTTGATAGTACTCTTGACCCATTGATAGTATCTTTTCTTACCTTCATTCTTTTCAAATTCTGAACGCCTAGGCCCAAATTTCAATTTCACTTGTTTTTCCTTACAACCGTTTTGCAACAGAGAACTGAAATTGGTGCGAACACCAAACCAATTACGAGCTGATTTCGTGTTATTACGTTGCATTCATGTACTCGTACCGTGAGAAAAATATCGATATCCAACGTTATGTGACTTGAACAATAAGAGTTGAACTGTTTTTGAGTAAAACTGAATTTCATTAGTGGTCACGCAAGTATAATATTGTTGCTAACTAGCGATGTAAGGAAGCTGTTTCTTTTTTTAAATTTATTTTAGAATACAATAAGGTCATAAGAGTGTCAGTTCATTGTGCTTACAGATGATTTTATCTCTGTAGGTAAGCTGTACCTCTACTTATATGTATATTATTTGTATACGTACCTATTTGTAGATTTCTTGCCTCGTTTACAGTTATATAGACCACGTTTCATTTTCACGTTTAGGTAATAACATGATTAATCTAGAATGCTAGATATAGCTTTACACATACCTTCACAAAATAAGTATACAAGGCTAACGTATATAACTTCATTACATATAATAAGACGCGTATAAGTGTGTGTTGTCTCTATAGCCCACCATATATAGAAACATACATCCAACTTTAATAGATTAAAGTTAATTTCCTTAATAAACTCACTTTATATACATAGATTAGTGTTGTGCCTACATTAACTTTATGATTTATATTGTTTTTCATGACAATTGTTTCGGAGCGATAATGAGTAGGCATATACCGTTATCACAGGAAATGTTTAACTAATATCCATATCTTTCAAATTTTAGCGGTCATGTCCGAAATGAGTATCTAGATATTAAAATTTTATGTATGCATTTTTACTATGAGAGATTCAATGACTCAATTTAAATTGGCTGTATACAAACATATGGTAATGTTTTCTAAGAATCTGTGAAGGTGATTCAATAAATTACGTATGTGTACAAAGATAGTAATGGCAAAACACGCAAAAATAGTCCTTATAGAAGTAAATAAGTATTATTCAACTTTTGTTAACTATCTAGTACTGTAGGCAGCTCTCCTGGCGTTAGTCATCATTATAAGGCAAAACGATGACAACGATCGCGTGAGGTGAAGCGTACCTATATCTCTTTGCTAGATTCAGTTTTAGGCGAAACAAAACTATGAATTACCGTTTTATTTCGGTTGGGGAATTTATTTCGGTTTCTCGCTATCCTCGTCAGGTCATCGCATTTAATTCGCCATAGCGGTCACCCATCCAGGTTCTGACCGCGCCCGACATTGCTTAACTTTTTCCATTGCTTGGGATCAAGTCAAGTAGCGGGGCTTTGCGCGCTTTTTATACTTATCCATGTGTATGTATCCATTTTATAATAAACTAGGTGACCCCGCAAACGTTGTTTTGCCATACCTAAGTATATGTTATCGAGAGTTAAACATCGACTATTAAAAAATAGGGATTGGTAATAGAAGGGTGAAAATTTAGGGTTGTGTGTATTTTTTGATGCCACATTATTGAAAAATAAAAATAAAAAAAAATTCCAAAAAATAAAATAAAAATGTTAGGTGTGGACAACCCTTATCATTTAGGTAACTGTAACTGTGACATGAGAATTTTATATATAAGATTTGGCCAGGACTACTTAGCGGCCCGGGTGAATACAGCGTGCCGAGACCTGCCGTCGGCCCGAGTGACGTCCATCTGCAAAGCCAACACCGCTCACCTCGAGCAGTACCTACAGAACGTCCTCGCGTCGGACACCTCGGCTGAGACGCTATGCCGCATCATCGGGATGTGCAACAACGATAAACTCGAAGCGCTTCTTAAGGTATGCCTGGTTGCGATTCTTTTGTGTCCTATGGGTTTCGTCCCCTCAACTATGTTTAAACGTCACCTGCTGTTATGTGAGGAAACCTGTATGAGAGTTATCCATATTGTGCTCAATGGCATGTAAATCAAAACAACTTTTTACCTATATTTGTGCACATGAACATTCTTCTTTTTATATTCAAACTAGCTGACCCCGCAAACGTTGTTTATCCGTATAAGTTATGGAGCGTTAAAAATCGACTATTAAAAAATGGGGGTTGGTAATAGAAGGGTGAACATTTAGGGTTGTATGTATTGTTTGATGCCACATTAGTGAAAAATAAAAAAAAATGTCCAAAAAATAAAATAAAAATGTTAGGTTAGGTTAGCACTTAGGGGTATGAAAAATAGACAGTAGCCGATTCTCAGACCTACTGAATATGCATATACAATTTCATAAAAATCGGTCAAGCCTTTTTGGAGGAGTATGGTAACTAAAACTGTGACATGAGAATTTTATATATAAGAGAAGATTTGTCCAATAAACATTCTTCTCTTCTTATATTCAATTGACATACAGCATATATATGTAGCAAAACTTTCCATCTTATCAAATTTTCCTCCATCGGCAACAAATCGATCCGTTTATTTTTCTACCTTCGTATTTTTAGCTCCATAATACATCGAATGTTTGAAGGACGTCAAAGCTTTTCCATTTGGAGCGGTAAACAAGATTATTCCATGAATTGCGTATTTATGATGTTATTGAGATTGGTTCTTGTCTTCACAATATCGCTGATACTTACGTAATTATTAAACTAATGATATTATTTTCTGCGTAGGTTCTTCAAATTTTCTCGATTTTTATTTTTAAGTCCATTAAGTAAATGTTAAGTAAGTAATAATTGAAAATATGTTATGCCTCGTCTCATTCTTTTATTTTCAGAAAAAGAAGTCTGAAGAGCCAAGCAAGCCTAAAAGTAAGTACGAACAATAAAAATTTAAAACATTCACATAAAATACATGTAAAACTAACATATATTACTGAATACACGATTCATTATCATTTAGCAGTTGTACAAACATATTTTCGGATACATTTACGACTAGGTAACTATATTATCGTCATAGTTTGCATTGATGGAACTTCAGGATATTGTACGGTGACTTAATCGGTCTTCGTATACCTTTTTATAGTGCTCTCAATTACAATTTATCTCTGTACCATACGTGTTTTATATCCATTCTGTTCCTCACAAACTTTCCCCTTTTTTAGTAAGATTTTTTTTAAATTACTTTAGCTTGCTTGCTAGCTGTAGCATTGCACATTACACTTTCATTCTTCAACAATATCTATCTGATTGTCTTACTGTAGTGAATATCACTAAATCGAAATGGAATCGAAAGATTGACAACATTCAAAATTTGTCAGATATAAATACATTTTTACGCAAATGAGAGCCAAAAATAGTGCAGTTTGGCACAACATTCTAGAAATGAAAAAAAATTCAAGGTGACATATATTTTATACTATGCTATTTTTATACGTCTGGATCGAAAAACGCACGTGCATGTGTCAAATTCTTTTGCATTTTGGTTAAAAAAACCTTATCTGATACGAAACAAAAACATAAGCAATTAATTATGATCTGTGATCAAGCGCCGAATAATATAAATTTAAAGTTACGCCGAAAAAGCAATGCCACCTAAAAAAAAAAAAAAAAAAAAAAAAAAAAGATTACAAAACTTTATAATAAATAAACTTTATAATAATACACTATTTATAAATAACTTTATAAACTTTTTAACTTTTTCAACCTTTACTTTACTTTCTTTACAAAACCTATTAACAAAATATTTTTTTAATTACCTACTACAATATTTTTAATATTTAAAGGATCGTAATCCACCAACCCGCAGTAGTCCACCAACCCGCAGTAGGCCAGCGTGGTGGACTAAGGCCTACATCCTTCTCATTGTGAGAGGAGACCCCACCCTGTAGTGGGTCATTAATGGGTACTGACATGACAAAGGATCGTCGTAAAATATATCTATTAATATGGCTTATAGTTTAAAAATCAGACACTAAAAATTGATATGTTTGATGTGTTGCAGCGGAACTGCTGGGCGCCTCGCGATGCACTTGGGGACCGTCGTATTGGTGCACCAACATCAGGTAACGTAAAACTAAAAGAATAGGTATCTCATAATTAAGACGACACTGAATACAAAAACAAACGAAAACTACTTTGAATAAACATACTTAAACAACGACAATCTTATCAGTGAGATGCCATTGGTTCCAGATTATTTTTTTAAGTATTCATTTTTCGTAATGAAACATGTGAAACTGTTTAAAAAACATCGTTGTTAACATGCATTACATTACCTATATATTACAACCGTTATAATTCAACAGTTTCTTTTAATTTCAAAGTTACTTAATGTTATGTACTCTTAAATATAATGAGACAATAATTACCCTGAGACAAATATGCATTCTTTTTTTTTCATTCATTCCAAGACAATGTATGGAATTCTTATAAAGCCTATCTTCTTACGTCTTCTAGACTAAAACATGATCTCAATTTTACTGCAGGTAGAGAGATAATCTTAAGCCCTTAAAAATTGGATTAAATAATCTACTTTTTCAAGTTAACATTGGGTCGTCATTTGTTTAAAGGTTTGTGCTTTTAAAGCGAAGGTTATTGTATGTATTTAGAACTGAGGGAAGAAAATTTAACGTTTGTTAAATTGTTCCTTGGTCTTTTTCGTTAATGTGAACTGCAACCACTAGGCATAATTGGAAGCATTGGAAGAATGACTTGCAGGCAGGTCGTTTTACGTAAACATCGCCTTCTGTCGCCAAAACAATGCGTTTGCAATAATGTTTATGTAGGTCATTCTGCGCTGTCGAAACTTCCTTCTATTATAGCCGTTCAACTGTTTAATTCAACTGTACTCGATTAGTCACACTAATCGAGCGATTAGATACGAATTTCTTTAATTAAAATTGTGTTGATTCATGTAAATAATGCTTACAAAACATTTTAATAGCCGAAAATGGTGTAGATTTAACATAAAATTATTTCGCAATAAAACGACTAATACATAACAATTGTGCATCTAGTTATAATGTCACATAAAAATATAATTATATCAAATATGGACCTTACCCTAAATAAAAGCCTAATTTTTCTATACTTTTCCATTGAGCTGCTTCCTTCTATTACTTGAAGGTACATTGTATATCAAATTGTGTCATAAAAAACCTAAATACTTGAACTATTTTAGGAAACAAAGGTCCTATTAAACTGTCACATTCGCAGTTAGATTTTTGGTCGAACTTGAGTATTCTTGTTTGTATTTGATTGGTCACACGACCAATCAAAGAATATGAGATCTTAGTTATATTTTTAACAAAGTTTGATGTCTACATTAGTTAAAGTTACACTGTTACACATGCATTGTTTCTCGTTTCTCGTACAGTACATCCCACGAGTGCAAGGCGATCAGCCACTGCGTGAAGCGGGTGTGGCCCGGGATGACCTTCCCCGAGGACACGGACGGCATCTGCCAGATATGCACCGACATGGTCGCTCAGGCGAGGGACCAGCTGCAGAGCAACGAGACTCAGGTCAGCCCTACTCCCTACTCCTTAGTCCGCAGAACCAATACCGTCTTTTCCATAAGGGCACTCGGGGCCAGTGCCCAGGGCCCCCATCCTCAGAGGGCCCCGAAGGACTGACAATTTCTCTAACATTTTCAATATCAAAATATGGTCGGGCGCGTACTTTTCTCGTTGTACGAACGTCGATCATTTTCAGATTTATGTAAATCAATACATAATTATGAATAATTTGAGTGATTCGAACAAAACACGAACAACAAAAAACAGCAGCATACATAGGTACTACTCAATATCATTAATACAGACAACTAGCACAACCAGCCTAATGTTTCAGTAGATGGACAACCAAATCCAATCTACCACTATATAAAAAAACTGTCTGAGGCTGTTAATAAATGCATTGATATACCTAGGACTGCCTGTCTCTAATTTATGTGTGTGGTAAGTCAAGCCACGCCGTCAACCAAACCAACCAAAATAATTTTATTTTATAAGATTTTGGAGATATAATCAGCAAGCAACTGCGAATGTGATTATGTGAATAACTTACTTCCATAATCAACAAAGTGCGATAGGTGGAAAAACATCACCAATCCCATTGTAAATTATATTAAACAATAAGGCACGATCATGTATACTCGATATGATGCTATCAACCTTTAGATTGCCCTATTGTGACCCATAAACCGCATGTTTTTATTATTGTTAAGAACAAAGTCGCGTCAATGACCGATAAATATGGCACAGCCAATTAATTGAGATGCTTATTAAAGTATTATTATTGTATATAGCACACAGTATGGAAATATGAATTTATTTAAATGTGTATTTTAAAAATGAGTAAAATAAAAAGATCTTTTGGTGCAGAACACAACTTATGTGAAGCACTGTACCATAACAATGTTCATACATCTTACAAATAATAATTGTTCAACCAACTGTTTCTTTCTTCTCTCCCCGTAATGTACCGGTGCATAAACCATTGAACCACGCCAGTTGTCGTATCTATACCTATAAATTTGGTCAATACACAATAATTTCAGAAAAGACCTCTACAATTTGAAGTTGTCAGTGGACTACAGTGACTACTGACTATTCAACATCAGGTGGCCTGTATACATGGTTTATAATCTATACTTATATGCTTATTATAACATTATTATTTTATTATTAATATTATAAAGCTGAAGAGTTTGTTTGTTTGAACGCGCTAATCTCAGGAACTACTGGTCGAATTTCAAAAAATCTTTCATTGTTGGATAGTCCATTTATCGACGAAGGTCATAGGCTATATTTTATTTTCAAAAAAGTTAGGGATCCGTAAGAAAATTGCGATTTTGTAACCCAAGGTGTAAAATCGATAACCTATTGACATATAGGATACCTTTTACCCTTCTCTGCACCAAGTTCTAAAATCCATGCGGGCGAAGCCGCGGGCGCAGTGGTCGTTCATAAAATAAGAGAATACATTGCAGGAGGAGCTAAAAGAAGTGTTCGAAGGCTCGTGCAACTTGATCCCGATCAAGCTGGTGCGGAAGGAGTGCATCAAGCTGTCGGACGACTTCGTGCCCGAGCTGGTGGAGACGCTGGCGTCGCAGATGAACCCGCAGGCCGTCTGCAGCGTGGCCGGCCTCTGCAACAGCGCCGCCGTCGACCGCATGCTCGACAACTATGTACGGACCAGTATCTCGCGCCCTTCTTCCCTTGACGACCCAAGTGGCGCAGTGGGTGAGACACCGGTCCGGTGCGCTGCGCGGAAGGTCCCGGGTTCGATTCCCAGCAGCGCAGAGATTTGAATGATGAATTTGAATTTCTGTTTGTGGTCTGGGTGTGTTGTGTTCTTGTCTTGTGTGTGTCCATGGCGCCAACGACACATGGAACTCTAGTAATGGGGCTATGAGTAAGCGTTACTTATTATTATTTATTTCTTCGGCCAACACTTGTCCTCTGCTGCCACTGAGTACACTGCATAATACTGCATAATTGAGCTCGATATTCAGCTTTTCTCATCCGGTTAGTTCATTGTCGCACCATTGAGCGGGAGGGCGTGCCACGTTGAGTATGCCGAAACACAGTCTCCAATTTAACATCTAGTAAAGCAACTTTTAAGTCCATGGAACAAGGCTCCGTAGGTCTTGATTGGTAGGAAGGGTTACCAAGTGATGTTATATGAGGTTGTAAGCCACCGCTAAAATTGTTATATGAGGTTGTAAGCCACCGCTAAAAATTGTTATATGAGGTTGTAAGCCACCGCTAAAAATTGTTATATGAGGTTGTAAGCCACCGCTAAAAATTACACACTCTTAACAATTTACGCTTTAGCCTTTAGAATAATGTGACATATGGATCTAATTATTGACAATGTATCAATCTTCGTTCGTGGTTTGATTGCAGTACGAAATTTTAAATAAGAGGGCAGATTGCACAGACTGCATGCGCACCGTGCGCGTCACGCGCAAGCGCTTCGACGACACCAGCTACGACGACTTCCTCGTGGGGATGCTGAAGGTTAGTCCACGGTCACGGTCGGTAGTGACGGTCGATAAACACTATTTTAACACCCTCCGTTCAAGATTTAGCTGTCCATTTTGGTTTTGAAAAAACAATAGGAAGATTATTAAAATATCGCTACCTACTCGTAATATACGAGTGTTATACATGAGCGTATGAAAATTTGATGGAAGTGGGATTCTTCTTGCAGCCTATAATAAAGGGGACTGATATGTTTTTAAATTTCACCAAGAAACTAATTTTTGTACCAGATATTCACCCAATATTTTTTGCACTAGATATGCACCCAATAATTTTTGCACTAGATGTTCACCCAATAATTTTCGTACCAGGGCCCTGATTCATTAAGTCCCGAAAGATTTCGTGCGGATATCGTGTGACATCAGAACGTCATTTCACGAACTCGGCACAACAAGAAATCTTAACGTCTATTTTATAAGGCACACAATAGATTGTCACGATATTTGACTTTTAAGCCTTATTGACTATCACGGGTAAGGCTGCTTTTCCGCCAGAGCCGTCGCACCCGCCTTAGCACAGCTCTGGTGGAAACGGTTTAGCGGAGCGAGGCTAGGTAAACGAAGCAATTCTATTGGTTGTTCAAAAACGCATCCCTCGCTACGCATCCTCGCACATCTCTGGTGGACACGCAGGCTAAGACACGACATTGCCGCGATACGAGTGTGAACGGTCATATAGAATCGGGCCGCAGATGATCAGCCCACAATGTTCTGTACCAGGCGTGCCGCAACATGGGCTCGCTGTCGGACTCGTGCTCGATGCTGGTGTTCAAGTACTACGAGAACATCCGAGAGGCCGTGAAGACGGACCTCACGCCGCGCAGCGTGTGCCACGTCAGCGGCCAGTGCTCGGAGGCCTTCTGGCACAAACACCACCTGTACTACTTCGGCGACGAGAATATGACCCTGTACCAGACGTACGAGTGAGTAAAACACCCTTTATACATATTTATGTATAACGAGTATGTAGCACAAACAGAGTCGATCGATATTCCCTTCGATGTAGATCGCATGTAATCGATGTATGATGGATGATCGAAAATTTGAGTAACCCTGGCTGGGTGTTTTTTTTAATTTTATCATTACATACTTTGAATTGTATGTAATGCAAGAAAAAAAAAGAAATTCAAGAAGAAAAGAAAAGTCATTTCAAGAAGAGCAAGAAGAAAAGTCAATTAGTTCAACGATTTTCAAGTCCTTTTGTCTTTTCAGTGACAACATTCCATGCGAATTTTGCGAACAAATTGTGAAGCATCTACGAGACACCCTGGTTGCGAACACCACTGAGATTGAATTCAAGAAAGTTCTTATTGGTAAGTAGGACGAAGAGAATTATTCTTATTACAGAAAAAGTGTACCTATTTAAAAAATATTTTTTCACCTTTGACTCCCAAATTGATAGGATTTCAGTTTAACATCGATCGCAAGAGTGCTTGTTGGATACTTTCCACTCCTCCAAAGGTAATGCCAGTTCCAAATTTTTCATATGTACAAGGCTGGTTGTTGGATCTTGTCCACAAATAGAAATGTTAAAAACTCTAATTAATTAATTAATTCTAATTAAGCATTGGTCAAAAGATTGCTTATTGGATACTTTACTAAAGTTCCATCCAATTTATCCAAGTTTTCATATGTACAGGGTCCTAGATCCAGGTCCTATATCTCGACTAATAAAAATCCACTTAACTCAAAGCTACCGATATCCGCAGGGCTATGCAAACAGACGGGAGAGTTCAAAGCCGAGTGCCTGTCCCTGGTAGAGGAGTACCACTCCAGCATCTACTCCTACCTGGTGTCCGGCCTGAACGGCACGCAGCTGTGCGGGTACGCGGGGCTGTGCGCCAGGAGCGAGGCCCGCGAGCCGGTCATGCCGCTGGTGGTGGTCGACAAGCCACTCGAGACCTTCCTGCCCAGCACGGCCGGTCCCAACGTGCCCGAGGTATGTGAAAAAAATATTTATTTAATTTAATAGTAATAAATAAAATTCTCATGTCACAGTTAGTTACCATACTCCTCCAAAACGGCTTGACCGATTTTTATGAAATTTTATATGCATACTCATAGTCTGGGAGCCAGGTGCATTTTCGGTCAATCATTTCCTCTCGAGAGAAACTTCGTAAAATACATAAGGGGCTTATACTATGGATACTAGTGGCCGTCAGCTGCCACTCCGTTGGTGGGTTGGGCGGTGGCACCCTCCCAAACATGCAGAAAAAAAAAGTTTTTTCAGTCATTTCCTCTCATTTGAAAATTTGTCAGATTATAGTTTATCTGGTATTTTGAAAGAAAAACATCGTCAGCTGACCATAACGCGGTGGATTATACGTCAGCTGGCTCCTTGTTTTTTTTTCAATGATTCCTCTCAACTAAAAATTTACCTGGTGATCGTGTATATGCTACTATGAATAAAAATTAATGTCAGCTGGATGTAACTCGGTGGAAAGCTCGTCAGCTGGTACCTTCAAAATATCGAACCTAGGACCCTCCGCGCAGCGCACCGTTGTCTTAACCACTGCGCCACTCAGGTCGTTAATTAACAGTCAGGTTAATTAAATAATAAAATTATGTTAGGTAGTTTTTATTGTAATTAGTTACCGCGTTAGCACACCGCCGCTGCGAAACTGCGAACTAGCGAAACCGCTGAAGTTTGCCACCGTTTGTCCGTTGTAATACGGGTGAAACTTGGGTGAGACATTCAAGCATTTCGTGATTTCGCGGCGGAGGTGTGCTACCGCGCTTATTGTTTTGGTTTTGTTGATTATTATGTATACAACCAACCCGCACTAGGCCAGCGTGGTGGACTAAGGCCTACATCCTTCTCATTGTGAGAGGAGACCCGACCCTGTAGTAGGTCATTAATTGGTTACTGACATGTATACTACTAAAACATGTGGCATTGTCTACAGGCGGTGCAGGCCAAATTCACGTTATCGAAGGAAGAGAATGTGAAGATCGTGGGCACGGAGGCGCCTCCGTCGCAGCCCCCGCAGCCGCTCCCCGTGGAGAGGATGTTCCTAGCTGCCCCGCAGAGCCCTGCGATGTGTTCCTTCTGCCAATACTTCCTGCATTACGTACAAGTGGAGCTCAGCGATGAGAGGACTGAGGTCGGTATTCACTTTCGACGACTTATTATGACAACGTAACAATGCTAACAGTTATTATCACAGTCCAATCCCGTAGAGACACAGCCCCACAGAGTTCTGCTCTGAAAGAACTGAGGTTAGTGTTCAGTTTAAACAATCAGCATAGAGATTTAGTATATTATATGATTTGAAATGCCAGTTAACACTGGTATGTTAACTGTTATTCCGTGACTCTGTCGTTCCTTATTCATTGGCAATAGCAATATTTTTGACGGAATATTTTTTTTTACCTAGTTTGAATAGAATAGTTATTTAATTTATTTGTGATTGATCAACAACAGTTTGTATTGTATCATATTGTAAAGATGCGAAGCTTTATCTATATATCTGTGATCTCCTTCAGGAGGCCATCCGCAAGACAGTGGAGAACGCTTGCGAAGTGTTGCCCGAGTCCGTCAACAGCGAGTGCCGTCAGTTCGTCACGCAATACGGGCCCGCCGTCATCGCGCTCTTGGTTCAAGAAATTGATCCCGCCAGCGTAAGTGGTTCATTATTTGATAGAATCTTGTAGCTTGTCTGGGGAGCTCACCACGGTAACGTACCGTGAAACGGCATGTTCTTCATATCGTGTGTTGTGTTCGTGAGATGAGGTTACCGGAGAAACTTAATTTGAATGAATTAAAGTATATATTTTTTGAGATAGGACGTAAACGATAGCACGAAAAAAGTCACTGGCACTACTGAGATGGGATTGTTGTGATACACTCTTGAGTAACAGGCTGATGGCTGATCCACTGAACTATCACAGCTATTATGTTGACATTGTTTACTATCCTATGCTTAATCGAGGGGTTTGGGTTCGAATCCCAGTGGCACGCACCAATGACTTTGTAAAAAACAGTTGTGTGCCCTTTATAAAATTAAATATCACCTGCCGTTACGGTGAAGGAAAACGTCGTGAGGAAACCTGCATGCCTGAGAGTTAAAAAAATGTTCTCACAGGCAAGTGAAGTCCACCAACCCGCATTAGGCCAGCGTGGTGGACGGCGGCCTACATCCCTCTCATTGTGAGAGGAGACCCGACTCTGCAGTGGCTCATTAATGGGTTACTGACAATTGAAATTCTGTTAATTATGACGACCTGAGTGGTGCAGTGGTTAAGACAACGGTGCGCTGCGCGAAGGGTCCTGGGTTCGATTCCCAATAGAGCAGAAATTTGAATGATGAATTTGAATTTCTGTTACTGGTCTGGGTGTGTGTACTTGTCTTGTGTGTGTTCGTGGCACCCACGACACAGGGAATCCTAGTTTGGGGCGCGAGTGTGAAGCGTTATTTATATAAAATTTATATGTATGAAAGGTTTGCCCCGCCATCGGCTTGTGCCCCGGAGCCGGCGTGGTGCGGCGCGTGGCCATCAACGCCGGGCGGTCCAACTGCCCGCTGTGCCTGTTCGCGGTGGAGCAGCTCGAGACCATGCTCAAGAATAACCGCAGCGAGGTCTGTTAACACCTTGTCACGTTGACTCTGTGTGTGTGGGCGGAGGATAGAGCGTGATCCGTGCCCACCGAGTGACATGTTAAAAGGTTTCGTTGTTAGTTTTATGGACCATGACATGTGTTCTCGGAGACCGAGCTCGTTCTAGAAAATAATTCTTGTGGTAGTAGTTAGTATGTCGACAAATCTATAGGTTATATACCAAAGATCCTATAAGTTCAATTAGTATTTGTAGTGTTTAAATTATTATGTAGAAACATTCTAAAATTATCATTTTTCGTCTCCAAACATAAAAGATTACAAATAAATTTCAGAATAAAAAAAAATACAATAAGTGTTGGATGAACGTAACTAAGCCCCCAATTTTAATAAACATGAATCACGCTGTATAATCGTTAATAAGCGATGATAGCCCAGTGGCTTAGAATTCGACCTCGAATCGAGGGGTCCGGGTTCAAATCCCAGTGGCACGCACCAATGACTTTGTAAAAAAGTTATGTGCGCTTTATAAAATTAATTATCACCTGCTGTTACGGTGAAGGAAAACATCGTGAGAAAACCTGCATGCCCACAAAAAAAATGTTCTCAAAGGTATGTGAAGTCCACCAACCCGCAGTAGGCTAGCGTGGTGGACTAAGGCCTACATCCCTCTCATTACGAGAAGGAGACCCGACCGAGTGGGTCATTAATGGGTAAAAAAATCGTTAATTGTACTTCCGACAGGACAACATCCGCCACGCTCTAGACAACCTCTGCAACCACCTGTCCGCCAAGCTGCGCGCCGAGTGCGTCGACTTCGTGGACACCTACACCAGCCAGCTGCTGGAGATGCTGGCGGCCAGCATGGACGCGCAGGAGATATGCGTCTACCTCAAGCTGTGCCGGGACGACGCCCCCGACCCGCTCGGCGTCACCCACCACACCACACCACGGAACAAGAAAGCGGAACACTCCTTGAAAACTGTCATGGATATAAGCAGGGGAGATATTGGTAGGTGACATTGCATCCTACCATTAATAATTTTATCCAACATAGAAGCACATGGAATGAAACAAAGATTTTCCGATGTCCCACTAATGAAAGTTTTGGACTACTATAATACAAGTGCTATGAAAAATGTAAAGTTTATAAACAGTTTTTGTGTATTTGAGTACAAATAAATGTAAACCAATGTTTCATGACAAACACGAAGAAAATTATGCATTAACGAGTAACTTAAATTGTGCTAGAAAATCAGAAAAACTTGAAAAAATGATTTATATGCGCAGGAATGATATAAAAAATACTCTTGTCTTCATACTCATTCATAACTAATATTAGCGCCATTAATCTTGTGACTTTGGTATAGTTTTTATCAGCATAATAATTGCTAAACCATTCTGCAAGATCACTAAACTTCTGGGTGATCTAATTAAGAAATGGTTCCTAAATGATGAATCTTTCTTGTCTCTAAGGCTGCTTTTCTACTAGCCTCGCTCCGCTAAGCCGTTTCCACCGGAGCTGTGCTAAGCGCGGCTAGGTAAATGAAGCAATTCTATTGGTTTTTAAAAGCGCATCCCTCGCTACGCATCCTCGTACATCTCTGGTGGAAAAACAGCCTAAAGAAAGGATAACCCCTGAAAGAGCTGGCTTCAAAGTAACCAGGATCTTAATAACTTCCAGAAACCAACGAGATCCCCGACCGCACGGTGAACGGCCGCCCAGTGATCGCTTCCGCCAAGCCGAAGACCGTGTGCATCGTGTGCGAGTTCGTCATGAAGGAGATCGACGACCAGATCAAGGACAAACATAACGATGTATGTACGAGTATGTCTTGCACGATCCTCTGTAGAGGTCTGTGCAGTTCTTTCTGCCAATGCAAGATAATGGAATATTTTAATGTAGAATTTGCTTATTCCCTTCCATTTAGACCAAATGCTAGTTTAATGTATATTTTAGATAAATTATGTATGTTGCTAATTAAAAGTATTTTTTCATTCACAATTCCGGACAATTTATAGGTGGAAAATGTGGTAAGCAGCTCATTATTTAAAAACCGTTTTTTAATTTTCCATTCTGCCGTTTGTACTTTATCCTAAATTTCTTGAATGTCAAAGAGCAAATCTTTTCCAATACATTCAACATTTGTATTCATTTTAATGTAACATCATTAGGACGAGATCAAGAAGATAGTGCGTGGTGTGTGCAAGAGAATGCCGAAGTCTGTTCGCTCTGAATGCGACCAGTTCGTCGCGAAATACGCAGACTTGGTTATCAGTCTGTTGGCTCAGGAGCTCGACCCCAAGGAGGTCTGCGAAGAGATGAAGCTCTGTCCGCCTGAAAGCATTCAAGCCGTGAAAGGTAATGTGCCAATTAAAGAAAAAGTTTGTTGACACACACGTTAGTAACATGACACGATAGTAGATGCGCTTAGTTGGCGATCAGTCCTAACTCTGAAGGTCTGTAGGAAATGTTATTTATTAATAAAATATTTGTCTTCTATAATTTGTGAAAAAATATTTAAAAATAACTTGTAGCTTGGTGGTAAGCGAGACTGTTGGACGATATAATTTTTTTAGCGCTGTACTCTTGAGTTTTGGTCGTTTTATTTTATACAAAACTGTTTTCTGATGACCGCCCAATTTGAAACCGTTATTTTTGTAGCATAGATCTTCTAGTTTAGCCATTATTTGTATCAAATTACGTCAGTCAAAATCGGTGAGCCCACGGTGCAAGTTGAACACAATATCGACAGTAGTAGATAAGTGTGATCGTCCGCAGAAGAGATCCTGGACTGCGCGGTGTGCGAGACGGTGGTGATGGCGGTGAAGAAGGTGCTCAACAGTGACAGGGTGGACCGCAACATTGTGCACGTCGTGGAGAAGGCCTGCGCTCTGCTGCCCGCCAAGTACTACGATAGGGTGAGTCCGTGCCAAACGTCAAACCATCTCTTATGATATTCTAGTCTACACTAATATTACAAAGAGGAAAAATTTGAATTTGTGTGTGTGTGTGTGTGTGTGTTTGTGTGTGTGTGTGTGTATGTTTGTAATGAATAAACTCAAAAACTACTGGGCCGAGTTCAAAAATTCTTTCACCATTGGAAAGCTACATTCAGCCTGAGTAAGATAGGCTATATTTATTGCTAGAAAATATTAGGGATCGTTACTAATACTTAAGTAACGTAACCCAAGGCGGCAAAAAGTGCCCTAAAACGTCTTTCGTCGCATGCGCTGCGGAAACTATTGATGATAGAACAAAAGTATGTTCTACAATATTAAAGAACGTATCAATATCTACAAAAAAGTTCGCGATATTAGTCAAATTAATTGGCAGAGCGAAGCCTGCCGGGTCAGCTAGTGAGTAATAAAAACAGCTGCCTTTTTTCTTTATGTTCTGTTTGTCAACCCACCCTACATTCATGAATCTTCTGTTCACTCTCTTAAAATTGTGGGCTTGCAGTTGGGCTGATGGTATTTCTTGCCATTGACAGATAATATTATTATGATTGTGTTGTCTGTGGTATCTGGCACGTATGATGTCGCTCTTCGTTAGCAAGTCAGCACTATATATAGGATTTATAGTACTGACTATTTTAAAAATTCATACTGGATTGCTATATATTATTCAATTTTAAATCTAAACCACTTCAAGAATGCCTCCAGCTAGTTTCTTTTGATGACTTGAATGGGTTACTAATTTTTAGCGCTCAGATGACCACAACTTGTTAGCTCATTGGGGCAATGTCTTGCCTTAAGAATTTTGTCACTTTTTTTTTCCATTTAGATATTATACACATGGCTGGCTGTAACTGTTTCTATTAAACACGGATCTCCAACGCATTGGTAGAGAATTATAAATCTATCACTTAGAAATTGTATTCTGTTGTTAGTGCCACACTCTCATGGAGATCTACGGCGAGGGCATCATCCACCTGATCGAGGACTACGGCACCAAGGGCGTGTGCGAGAAGATCGGCATGTGCGCCGCCAGCCGCGGCCGAGTCGACCTCTACAGGGAGAACAGGCCCTAGACGTCGGTTACTCGAATACAGTAGTACAGTAGTACAGTAGTACAGTAGTACAGTGGTCGGCATAAGTCGTGAGCACAATTTTTATTGCTCGGTTTGATATTACTGCGCTGCGGTTCCCGCGATTGGCTTGTCAGACGTCAGCTCGTCAGTGGTTCGTCGTCTATTGATTTAACGCCTTTTTCGGCTGCTGTTGATTGGCCGAAAATGTACAATATCCCTACCACTTTTATCTGTGCTCACGACTCATGACGGTAACTATAGCATGTTAAGATAATAGTGACTCATTGTTGTCACTCAGCTTAGCTACACCCCTTGACGAATAAGATTATAGTAAATTAGAAAGCTGTATTCACACTGACCATTTGAAGTAAGCCTTTAGATGTTGCAGACTTTTGTCAGTAACCCATTAATGACCCACTACAGGGTCCGGTCTTATCTCGCAATGAGAGGGACGCCTTTAATCCACTACGCTGGCCTAATGCGGGTTGGTGGACTTTACATGCCTTTGAGAACTTTTTTGTAAACTCTGAGGCACGCAGGTTTCCTCACGAGTGACATTTAATATTTTTAACAAATGCATGCCTCTAGGAATCAGATTTTTTAACTATTTAAAATGAGAACAGCTCGCTTACTCCCGAAAAAAATACCACTATGAATACGAACTATTATACATTACAAACTAATTAATGGACGCTCCAGCCAATTAAAAGTTACTCCACACAAAAATTAAAATTACATTCTCCTTTTGAAGTGAAAGAATAAAATTTCTTTAAGCGACTAGCCCCTTGCATGTCTTCAATGTAAATACTAAGTTTTTTATACTGTCTACAGTAGCATCTATCCTTCACACTCTTAAAACTAATATTAATTTGCCACTTTTTCTTTTTCAGGTAAAGCTTCAGAAGTGAACATAATGATAGCGTTATAGTAATCTCTTTTAAATCTAAGTGCATTACTTAAGCCAATATTTTACCAAATGTTTAGAAATTGGTTAATTACGTAGGAGTAAAAAAATACGTAGCAAAATATATTGTGACTATTTTAGTTAAGATATTAGAAGTGAGATCTGTCCTTCAATCTCTATCTAAAGTTCTTTTACCTACTTTTTTACTTTATTAAAAATAGCCCGGTATTGTATTTTTATTTGCAAGAATTAATGTTTTGTGACTGGAAATAATAGTCACAGTAGCCTTTTCTCTCTCTTTTAAACTATATTTTTTTATTTAAACAAGTGATATTAAATGGAAGTAAACAATAATGAATGTATTTCAGAAGATAATATCTCTTTGCATTCTTATTACCTATAATTATGTTAACCTGTGATAGAATAAAACTTTTGTGTATTAAAACTTTGTGGAAATAAAACCCGGGGAAAAATATTAGTGTTTCATTTACTCCCTTTGCGGCCTCTATCTGTAGTATACATAAGAATACTAAAATGATTCTTTGTAAATGTAAATTTCAATCAAGATATTTTTACATCGCTTTTACTTATTAATATTTGTCACTTGTCACTTTTTAGTGTTACCTTGTTACACTCTAGCAACATATCGATCACAGGTGTTCAGGTAATTTATTAAGGCGACGTACGACTAAAGCCACACACGTTACGAGAAATCGTTACGGTCGCATTGTACCATTTAAACTGCACCGATAATCGAAACGTGTGTGTGATAAAAACTGTACAGTTTTTACGATTTTTCAACGTGTATGGTCTGTAGGGACGTACGACTTATCTGTTCAGTTCGACTGCACAGTTTTATCGCAGAGATGAAACTGAACATGTGTGGTAGGCTTAACTCGCGCAGTGTGAGCACTCCCATAGTATTTCTAAGGTCGGGACTTTTCGTGTATAAACGTAGGTACGTATACACACAAGTTGAATTCGTACGAAAACACGTCCAAACTGAGCGCGGCCTAACTCTATCTATACTAAGCATAACTGTTTCTTTCCTTCCAAATCCTTGCGCACTACTTATCACGCGACGCTTCAGAAGGCGACGGCGTATGGCAGCGTATCTCCTCGCGTGCTTCCAGCGCTTGAGAAGACATCTCCGGCTCGTTAGTATTGTGGCTCTTTAAGTACTCCGCGAGCCACAATACAGGCTCTGCGGGCCGCTCTTGAGCCAGTGCGGTCAGAGCTGGTAGTAAGAAACTAGTCAAATGCTTCTGGATGTAATCGCCCACCTGCCAGTTACGGAGCACGGGGCCGACTATCACTGGAACAAGGAATACTACTTACATATAACAGCTTTTTGAAAATATCGAACTCGTAGCCACACGTTTCCAACGTAGGTATTCGGAATTCGCGTTGCAAGGAACATCACTCGAGCGTATTTTCCATTACGTGTAGGCACTAAAGCCTCAAACGAAGTATAATTTTGCCAAAATTAAGAATAATTGTAATAAGAAT
Source organism: Erynnis tages (assembly GCA_905147235.1). Classification (NCBI taxonomy): domain Eukaryota; kingdom Metazoa; phylum Arthropoda; class Insecta; order Lepidoptera; family Hesperiidae; genus Erynnis; species Erynnis tages. The sequence continues at coordinate 3,743,931 of LR990078.1, read as the reverse complement.
TACATACCAACGATATTCCGAAGATTTGTTAACTAACGATCGCACATCGACACTCAAACTTAACTGGAATTTAATGATAAACAAGGCTTACTGTTTGGAAAGAAGAAATGTATCTCCCTCAGAGCTTCAGCGTAATTTTCACTACCATGCAGAGCGTTGAAGTAGTCCCCATATTTGGTGCGTCGGCCATAGCAAGCGCGTAGGCTGTCTGGCCAATACGCCTGAGCTTCTGCTACCCTGTTAATAATAAATAATTTTAATACCCCATTTTCTGTAGGTAATGGTTTAAAAAAATCCAACTTAAAGATACCATCGAAATTTCAGCTACCTTGTGAATCCTAGCAAACTAACTCGACACATTCCAAATAAATGAAAATTCCAATGAAATGAGAATTCCAAAAAAATGAAAAGACATAATATAGTCAAATACTTGTTGTATTTGACTATAAGGCGATTAACGCACTGCCCCGCATCCCGCAGGGTAGCGCGAATGCGCTCTATAATGATCTAGCATTGTATGTAAGTATTTCCATTTGTATAAAAAACCACGGAATAGATGTTCTGTGTAAAAAACAAACACAGCCCAACACACAAAAACGCATCTGCACGTGCGCCGCTTGATGCGGAGCAGTGTCACAGTGTGTGAATCGCCTAAGATATCAATGAACCAATGAAGATTTCTTCTACCTCGCTGGCCCCATCAGAAGCCGCCACTTCTGTATGCAGTTTCTGGCAGCCAACACCATTGCGATAATGGGCCCGTTGGACATATGGGCCACGAGGTGCGGGAAGTGATGATGGCCGTAGTGACCACGATACAACTCTGCTGCCTGCTCCGGAGTCAATTGCACTTCACGCCTCTGAAATCAATTGGAATTACGTACTCTACTCAGTACTCTGGAATGATTGAAATACTTCAAGTAAGTAGGTATTTAAAGTAAGTATTTTAAAGTAAGAGAAAGGAATCAATTGGAATTACGTACTCAGTACTCTGGAATGATTGAAATACTTCAAGTAGGTAGGTATTTAAAGTATTTTAAAGTAAGAGAAAGGAATCAATTGCAATTACGTACTCAGTACTCTGGAATAACTGAAATACTTCAAGTAAGTAGGTATTTAAAGTAGGTACCTAAGTATTTTAAAGTAAGAGAAATTATACATTTTGGTTTTGATGTCACTGTGTATTATTATTGAACGTTCATCACTTAGCGTATCACTTAGTGAATTCTCCTTATCCTCTTGGCAACAAAGACTTTCTACTGTGTGGTATCTACTAAAATTCCATAGATAGCCAATTCTGTTTTACATGCTACGAAATCTCGTAGACCAATAGTAGAGTAGTGGATGTGTAATTTAATGGACGTGAAATGTAAGAATGATAGACAGTGAGAGCTTTAAACTGTACACAAGTTTTAGGTTGTCAACAAAGGAAGATCTTTGACGCAGCAAATTTACTCCCCCTGCCTCATAGACTACAAAAAGAAAAAGGCTTTTTAATTACAGCTACTTAAGCCTGACTGAACCCTGTCTAGACGCATAATTAGCGTCAAATCGTACCAACATGATAGTTGATATTTTCCGTATTTATATTTCTCGTTGTTTAGATAAACTATTAATGCTTTGATTGCTTAGTAGGTCGTTAAAAAACAATCAACTTTTTGATTTAAATCAGTGAAAATCCCTTTGTTATGACATTTTACATTGAAAAATTTTCTAATTTATCTGATAGGTGGACTGGTATTTATCAAAGAACACCTTTTTTATCTTTAAATATCAAATGGCTGCCTTTGAGATGGATGAGGAGGAGGGCCCATTAGTGTAAAAACAATAAACCTATTTAGGATGCATTAATAAAGTATTTTATCTGCATAGTTTTAATAGGTTTACCTATATAAGAAAGTTAGGTAGCTATTGTCATTACATTACAAACACCATCTTACGAATATCGTGATTGTGCTACAAGACATAGGTACAATTAGAAACAATACGTAGAGCCGTTTTTATATTTGAACGGAATAGAAATAAACAAATTAAAAGTCAATAATGTACGATGTTTGTAAAATCATGTAGTTTTAAATAGCTCAATTGTGTAGGTAATGAAAAATACCAATTCCATGGAGTAGTGTTTCGACGTGGACCCCCCAGGAAACGTCAAAGGGTATGTTTAATCAATTTTCGTATGGCTTTTGTAGATAACAGCGCTGACCGACGCGAATTAGGGAGAGAAATTGTACTGAGGGATAGGGTTTAATACGTGAGAAATATCTGTAGGTACCTATGACGCGTACTTATTTTATAAAGATGTGGAACTTTTTTAGTAGATAATAATTAAAGAATGATACTTAATAAATACTTTTTACATAATAAATAGAAACACTTGTTCACATCAATCTTGATGTCTTAGTAATTTCGCAGTCTTTACTTCAAAATAATCGAAGAAAGCTGTTTCAATCGCTATAAATCGTATTGAAGCTAGCAACGGACTCGTCAGTACAGAATTCCGGAAAATGTTTTGATAACGACGACTGCCAAAGCTATAAGAATACGAAAAATATATTTCAAGCTTTTTTATGTTAATTTTAAAGTCAAAAACGTAGGTACCTACAAATTCCCCATAGTACAGACATTTTGGAGGTCACCCCACTAGAAACGTCAATGAGTTAGAGATAGCGGTGACCGGCGGCAGCGGTGCCCGAGGGTGTTTAGTATCAGGAGGTGTAGGGCTGTCGCGTACGACATTTATATTTCGTTTTCCTATATGTAAAGGAACCAAATGTGACTAAATGAATCGGAATTAATTTACTCACGAATTTTATGTTAAATGATCATTAGTTAAATCGTTGATTGCCTCTTTTGTACCTCTAAAATAATGCTTTCTGTTGAAATGTTTTTAAACAATAACCGTAGGTACAACGTTAAAAACTTACTCCTAAACACACACCAAGACCTATAATTTGCCATAGTTTCACAACTCTTTAACGAAGTATCAAAAGTTTACAATACAGAACAGACTTCAATGAGTCTAATTTTATATTTAATACTAGCTTTCACCCGTAAGCAAAAAGCAGTAGTATTTTGTGTACAAAATTATATGCTGTTTAGTTAATGAAAATATAACAAAAAAACATTAAGAATACCATCCTCATAAACTTAAAAAACTTATTGTAAAATTCAGTTTATGAAATCAACAAATTTAAAAGCGTCCGTTGAACATGTGCCAACCCTACACTAACGAGGGTTGGTTGTGACGCAGAATAATGAAAGCGCGCCCTCGCCTTCTCTCAAACTAATGTAGATATGTGTTTTGCATATCAATTGAAGTAACCATTCCTTAGGGAAATAGTAGGAATATTCATTGATTCATTTTATTTTCAAGACAACATTTTTAATAAATTCTATTTATTGTTTCGTTATGAATCGTATGTACTTATTCTGTATTCATAGACATACTACATAACTTTAGTATACAGTATATATTAGTAGACATTCGCGATTCTCATAGAATATGCAAACCATATCAGAAATTAGCTACCGCTAAGCGTGACTGAGTAGATAGGTAACCATTGCAGTTACTTAACTAGTAAGGAAAATAACAAATATGTACTTATAAGTAAATCGTAAACATTCGATGTAAAATAGATTTATTAGCGAGTCAAAAGTATTACAATGTTTCTCACCAGCGTATAAAACGCATGGTCACCGCAACCAACCCTTCACCGCCACGCGCCGGCCACTCGGACATGCACATTCAGAGCCCCTCCTGTATCGCAGATTCGTCTTGGGGTGCTTTGCATGATAAAACACGTCACGTTTTAGTTTCCAACATTTTAGCAGCACCTATGCAGCACTATACCTACCTACTAGAGGGCTGAGGATGACCCGTACTCCGATCCAGCTATGAAGCGAAAGTGGTTCCTTTTTAATCTTAACTCCAGAAAAATTTGATAGATACTTAAAAAAAGTAATTTAATACCACTTACTTTTTTACATTTATTTTTTACGATTCCAATATTCCAACATTTTAATAAAATCAATGGCACATAAATTAATCGAATATTAGTATACCTATGTAGGTACTTGTACCTACATATATTCTCTAAAACACCCTCTGCTTTAATAAGAATTTTACAAGTTGAGAACCAAATGAGACTACACAACTGAACAGTAATAAAGCGCATTACAGTCCAATTCAATGTTATGCAAAAATAATATACACCTATTTACTCAGACTTTAAATTTTAAATCTAAGTTACTTTGCAAAGTGAAACAACACATTTGACATTAAAGTTTTATCGTTCAACAAAGTACTCGTAGAGCAGCCATTCCACGTCGATTCGCATCGATCCGCCTTTTATGGTGTCATTAAAGAATGATATCGTCAAAAGTTCTTAACCTTCGATCAGTTTTAACTTACAGCCTTTATTTCATTTTGTGTAATTTATCTATTTTTGTCTACGTCACTCTTTCAAAATTAGTAAATGTGAGAGCGTGTGAGAGCGAGCAGGTTAAGGGTGTGTAAAGCTTGTCTCTCCATAAGATCTTTTTTAATTGTGCAAGCAATATGCATTCTTTTTTGGCTTTAATTTGCATGAAAATGTTTTTGGTTGGTTAGAAATATATATACGATAAATTCTTGAAATATTTTCAATATATAAAAATATTCTTATTTGAGTAGAGAAACTGTTGAGAATCACTGCATGAGTCATAGAGCACAGGCGGCGCCGCTGCACGCCTCTGAATGCTCTCCAGTAAATACGAGTATCTATTGGTTTTGGTATTTCGATGACGTATCCGTTTGGTCTAGCAATAAAATGGTTAATACTGTAGAGAATAACAACGTAGATTATTATTTACATTCTAAAGTATTCTAGATACCTAGATAAGATAATTTTTTCAGGTTATTTAATTGACAAGCATATAGGTTTTTCTCATCGTGTTACCGTCATCTAAGCCTTGAAAAAGAGATTTTTTACTCAAATTAATAGTTATTTAAGCTAGTAGAGCCATAAAAGCTTGCCCGGGGAGGCGCCATATCGCCACCCTCTTATCTTGCCGTGAAGCGTTCTTCTTAAGGCGAACATCTTAGTCCCCATAAATAGCAGCGCACCTACTTAAAAAGTATGATCTCAAATAAGATTTTAGTATCAGGCACTCATGTTCAATGTAAAATGTTAATTTAAGTAGGTAATACCTAATTTGTAAACATATGTTCTTAAAAATGTAAAATTTTCCATGTTTATCACTTACAGCAAGAATCATGAATCCATTATCGCGTATATGATTTTCTATGTCTTCGGCATTCTCATAACCTTCCGGCTTTATAATCGCCAGTGTACGCTCAGAATATGTGTGAATCTCTGTGTTCGATTCAGTTGAAGCAGTGGACATTATATTTTTGTGCTTTAAAACTCAAAAGATACAAAGAAAGTAGAAAATAATAATATTTTGATCAAAGACGTTGTCATTGATTGATACGACAAACGCATCTACATGGACAAACGTCACGATAGTTTTTTATCATGCAGAACGCTTGCTTTGAACATAATAATAAATTGACGCCCTTATCCTAATCCGATCGACAAACCAACACGATGAAATTTAAACTGGTAAAAAAGATTTCGTTTATATAGAATATTAGTGGGATACATATAGAATAGTCTAGAGTTTCCTGCGGTTTCGCCTTTGAACTTGGTCAAAAGAGAGATAAAAAGTATATGTTAGTTTAGGTCGTAAACAACGTGCATGCCAAATTTCATCCAAATCTAATCAGTTATTTTCGTGTGAAAGAGTAACAAACATATGTACATCCATACATCCTCACAAACTTTCACGTTCCTCAAATAGTAGGATGTAGACGATGAAAACAGCGAAAGCACTATCTTTAGCAAACTAAATTCGCGTTTCGTCTTTCGAAACAATGGAGCTACATTTAGCAAGAACAATGAGATGAAAGTCGTTAATTCCGGAGCTTTCATTGTTCAGTATGCAAGAAAGTTTCTATACAAGCTTATCTCCGCCCATAAAACAGGCGAAGAAATGTTTTCCAGTAGTTTCTCTAGCCAGATAGTATTTTATATCGAATATAATAACCCAAGATCGGTTTGAAAATTTGTCATGTGTTGGCCACTGGCCTGTGTTACCATCATTTGAATTGGTTTCTACAAGTTTGAAAAGCGCGGGCTTCTTATGAAGGTTGAGAATAGGTAAGTACCTACTGTGACCAGAACAATCGGTCATAAAAAGAATTGTAGATGTTTGCGACCATTGGAAAGTGTTGAAGCATTTTTATGCTGTGCTGTGTTCTTTTAAATCAAAGAAAACTCGTAATATGCAGATCATAAATTATCAGGTGTCACAAGAAAATTGTTATACTTACATGTAAGTAGGTAGTCTTTTCTCGTGTATGTTATAAAACCGAAAACAAAATACCTATTTGAAGCTTAGGTTACTTATAAATTATTCATATGCAAAATAACTGTAGTATCGATTTCACCTAAGCTACCTGACCAAACAAGGTCAGAACCATTTAGTATAAATGACCTCGCATGACTGAAACTTTTAAATAATAATTTTTCATAAAAGATACCGTACCTCAATGAGAATTTATATAATTTTTAAATCGTTAGTGTATTTAGTAGAAGAGGTAGTTTAGAATAATTCAGTAGGTAGATCTCAATTTCAATAGGTACCACAGATGATAATGGTGCTACCAGGAACTAGAGTATGTAAAAGTGGTAGAAAAAGCGAGAATTTTACCCGGATACATTAATCTCGTATCAAAGCACGATAATTGCGTCATAATCGATACGCTTAATCGGCAATTGCAGACGACGTGGAAAAACTGGCACGCATTTTCCGGCGCGTTTTACCACCCTGCGCACCGAGGGCGGCGGGGGTGACGGGGAGACGGGGAGACGTTCGGGGCGGCGAGGGGGAGGCGGGCGGGGGCCGGGGGGCGTGGGGGCCGGCGCGCAGGCCCCAGTACCCCCCGGACGCAGCGGCGGCGCGACGCCTCCCCGAGCCAGCACCCGCGGCATGCGGCGCTGACCGTCTCCCGCCACCCGACAGCCACCGCCGTATACATGGACAACTCCTGCCTCCTCGACCTCCTCATCAGGTGCTTCGCGATGACCGAGCCCGAGGACCTCAATTTCACCGCGTTCACCGACCTATGTCGCCTGTGCTCCCTCAAGAGCGGTCCTCGGCTCCACATCTTCGACAAGGAATCGGAGCAGCGGCAGATCCTGTTCAAGCTTCGCACCTGTCTTCCAACCATGGTGAGTGACGTTTTACCTGTACTCGCATTGTCCTTGATATTGCGTAATCGTGTGCACAATGGCAACGATAGACTTACTTTTGTGTTATCTGGTGTAGTTCAGTTGTTAAGCGCATAACTTCATATTAAAAAGTTGCTTACATTAAGGTTTATTAAGAAAAAAGTGCAATAATAATGCTACGAGAGAATCGCGTCTTCTAGGACGGCTGGCCGTAGCGCTCGTAGACGCCTGCGCGCTACGTGCTACGAAGATAACAGAGTACAAACATAATGTAATGTCATGAACACGATACCTGTTGAACTAAGCTAAAAAAATAGATTTATTAATATGCGGACTGAAAATCTCAAAACTTTAGATGTTTCTGATTATAAACTAGAGTAAGTAAGTAAAGAATTACAGAAATAAAACTTTTTCGGAGGCAATATTTAACGCTTCATTTGGAGGCTACACCTTGCACAAATATGTAGTGTTTATATTAAAAATTATATTAATGTCTTTTATAAAATACTACTGAGAAATATTAGCCACAATTTTTATCAAATACTGCTTGAATAGCACAAAAATATGTAGTATATGTAAGATACATTGTATGAACAGATTTTATAGTAGGCAGAACGCGATCAAAAGATATAAATAAACGACTAGCCAAAGCTGCAAAATTAATGAAAACGTCTTTTATACGGCTTTCATCCAGAGCCCTTTGTTCATAATCAGAGAAGCGTTGCGATTCAAATATCAAAGGGATCGCGAGCCGAGTTAAATGTGAAGCCAATCGGATTTTAATTTAGATCGACGCAGACAAGCAAAACCTTCTAGTGCTCTTTATAAAGAATTCAATTTAATTCTTTATCATGTATATTGTACATTAAATGTGTTACAGTCAACATGTAAAGTCCAATTACTTCTGCCTACGAGGTATGTAATTATATAATTGTACGTAACAAATATTGCTACGGGTAAATTTAACAAACAAACTAAAACATTGTACAAAAAGCGAAGCGTGTTAGAGCTTTTGATTGCGCATCGACTAACATTAGATCAACGATAGTTTGTCATGTCATCGCCATTCCTAATAAACTAGCAAAAGCTAGTAAGTAGGTATATAATAAATAATACTATATAGACCTAACGACAAATCCTCATTTGTTTAGGTTTATTCCTCTGGATGTGACTGTTTATTACTACTTATTATCTATTTACTTTATTATGTAACGATTTTAGAATTTATATTTTGGGAGTTTTCATTGAGGCTTTGTATAAGTCAGGAAATTGAAAATCAACGCCGCCGGCTTGGCAAGCTATCATCATTTCCGATCTTTTACACTCAATATGCAGGTTTATCTTCGTTTTCAATGTCTGATGTTATGAGTTCGATATTTAGATATAGATTTTTTTTTATAGGTTGACTAGAGTAGGGTATGCCACAAGGCCTTATATCCGCCCACTGTAACTCAATAAAGACTAAACAAATAAAATAATTTTATTTTTACATCTCGACGATAGTACCTACATAATTAATAAATAGTACAGTCAACATCATCAATAGATTAGCTATCAGAGCGGTCAAAAATATATTGTAGACAGTTAAAATTTTTGATGCTGTTAAATTTTAGAGCCACACCACACCAAGACGCCACGGCTACGTCACCGGCTACATATCTAAACCATATCCAAACAAATTGTGTTTAAATTGCCAAACCGTTGTCAACTTGACACTACTATAAACATCAATTGTATCTTTTATAGAAATAAAGAAACCTAAGTAACCAGCCAAAAATAAATAGGTAGTTGGAACAACATAGAATAGTATACTTCAAATCCAGATAGGCTTCAGCAAGCCTGTGATAGTATTCACTATGTAAAGGTCTAACAGAATAATAACTTTTAAACTTTAGGTCCAAGATGCCCCAATAAGTACCTAATTCCAGATTAGACATTTATTAGCGTGTTTTAATTTCTCTGTTTTATTGATTATATCAAGGACGAAATTACAATAGGGTCGAATGTTAAATTTAAGGTCGTGACAATTATCTTCCACTTTCAGCAGGTATCGAAAGACGACTTCCTGCCGAAGAAGATCTGCGAGCGCTGCGTGACGCGGCTGGAGCAGCTCTACGAATGGCGCCAGAGCTGCCTCAGCACCGACTCCGTGCTGCGGAACTACGCAGAGTCCATGCGGATCGTCACATCCACTATCAACTTTCAGGTGAGTGTACCTAAGAATTTGACATAGAAAAGGGAAGTAAACAGAACGGCAACAACATGGAAAAGGAAAGCAAACAGAACTGCGATACTAATATATTTGTTCCGAATCTACTGAAACTAGCTCAGGCAGCTAAATCATATCTAGCTAAATATCATCTAAACTGACTCTATCACTCTCCTCACAGTCGCGATGAGAGTGATAGGTGAGATGCGCTCTATTTAGCAAACTCAAGGCCGCACTCAGTTTGGACATGCTTTCGTACGAATTCAACTCGTACGTATACGCGCGTTCACGGACGAACAATCCCGTCCTTTGAAGTACTAAATTATGGAATGCGCACACTGCGCGCGACGTAATTGACGTTGAATTCATACGCAAACGCACGAGTTAAATTCGAAGGCTGCCTAAGGTACAATCGACAAAATGATACCTTGACCCACCGTCAACTTATTTTGCTACAATCATTCAAAATCAATTAGGTCGAAATTCGCGCAAAATGACAAAATTTGATTAGCATCTGACTCTTTAACATAAAAATAATTTTAATATCAAAAACATCCTAAGTGCAACATGCATGCTGGAGAAGAAAATGAATTGATGTCATTCAAAAATTCAAAGAAAATTTCGGCTGAGTAGGTCAAGGTATCATTTTGTCGATTGTACATACATATGTATTCACCGCCCTCTTAGTCGTTTTATTTACTTCCTATATATTTGGTTTGAACTTATTGTAAGAACAAAAGTATAAATACGTAACGTAGGTATATATAGATAGTAGTCATTCATAGTTATCTCTACGCGAAATTCGTAGAGATAACTACGAATGACTTTTAAGATATCTCTTTCGACTATCACTTACAACAGTTTTGACTTTAGACAACTTTAAACAACGCATTTGCTTATTGGTCACGAATCACAGTTTTATGTACACACATGGCACAATGGAATAGTTAAGGTAGAGGCTACAGACTAAAGAAAGACACGAATAAGAATTGGGATATGCAGTGCGTAGCTCGGCTACAGGAGTTCTACGAGAGACAGTAGTGAAAATGGCATCATGAAATGAAATGGTCAGTTTTAAATTCAACTCAAGAAAGTACCCATAGAGTACTTTAACACTTTGTTATAAAGTACCAACAAATTCTACAAAAAAATATATTATATATCTGACTTTGCACACGTATCTATAGATAAAAGAAGTGGCAACGTCTGCGTACGCATGGATTTCCAACTATCAAAGTCTTAAAACTAAACTTTGACCAAGCAATATGATTATTATGAACGAAATTCGTGAACACCCATTTTAGAGATAAAATAAAAATAAGGTGAGTTAAGGTGACGCGATCAATATTCATATTGAAGTAGATATTGCCTGATAAGATTAAATTAATCAATACGTGCCTACTAAATAGATAAGCAGATTCTTCGTTAATCAATAATAATATAATCATTAAAAATTAACACAGTCGACCTAAGGATACAAAGAGTTTGATGTCAAAATACCTAATATCTACCTACATATTATTATGTTTTTTTAAGTACCTAGTTTGTCCAGGTTAGAACATTCAGTACTATTATATCTAGGTATTCCACCATCAATATTTAGTCGCGTTTGCTCTGTAATATTAAATGTACATTCAGCTTTCCTCGCAACGTAAAGAAAGAAATGTATCAAATGTAACGTATTCCGCTACAAAGGTTTCCTAATTCGGCAACAAAGATACATTAATGCGTAGGCATTTCGCATGAAATGCGGAATGGGGTGTGACGAACAGCGAAGTAAGTCACGATGCGAGCTATTGTTGTTGCGAGTGTCGGCTCGCGGGGCGATGCACGCGCCTCGGCCGGGGTCGGGCTCTGTATCGATCCGCGCGGCGCCCGGCACTATCGATCCAACCCCACTCGCGACATCTCGAGCGAATCTCTACCTTATCCCTCTCGACTACCTTCCAAAACTGCCCGACGATCGCAAGACGTAAATATTTCGTACACGCGATTTCGAACCCAATAAAAACGCAGCACGAATCACTACTGAACGGCCGCGATCCGTCTTCGGTCGGTAATGAATTGTCCGCTCTAATGGGATAGTCATAAGGTTGTCATCGACACACGGTGCGCAATACAGTCCAAAATTTGGATATTGGCTACGCATGTCCGCAGACTCTTTGTTTTCGTGACGCTCCCTGATTATTATCTGCGAACGACGAGCTAAAAATGGATTGTACGATTTTCGCAGCCTTTTTGAACTACTCGGGGCTGATTATGCTATTGTTAAGCAAGAATCGTTGGCCGTTAAGTTGAATATATAAAATGTTTGGGATAAAAATTGCAAAATCCCCATAAAGGCTGATGGGGAGGTAAAAGGGCATAGAGTGCATTAGCACACGCGTCGGATCCAAGGTCGGAGACTCCCAGTCACCCAGCTCGGGGGTACAGTTAACCCTGACCTAGCGCGGGAGGTGAAGGATATTCCTACTACGGCCTCCCGCCCCCACGCGGGGGAATACGGCCCCTGAACATCACTTGCACTGAAACGCTTCAAACCTTTCCCGCTCACATGCCATGGTGGCATGGTGGCAGACGAATGTAGTCAACCCAAACAGAATTACAATAATAGCACTTGGATGATTCCATGACATATTATAACCTTATACTTCTGACGAGACTATTGATCTTTATAATTTGTTACAAGTTAACAAATATTACTTGCAACTTAATTAAATAATTACAAAAAAATGTATGTTTTCCTAGTTATAGTAGTATATTGGTACTCGTAATAGGGCAAGAGTTCTTAGTTGAGTAAATCTTATAGGTAATAATGATATGGCTTATTTATTTGAGAGTCTCTTACAGAATTCTTAACGAAACAAAATAAGGTGACCTTAACTCAATATTTAAAAGTTTTGCATAAGTTTGAATATTCATAAGTACTTAACTCTATATAATGAAGATATTAAACGATAAATTCTACGTTGAACACCTAGCGATATCGATATAATCGACAGATAATAGAGAGTTAGAGACGCATTAATTAGTGTCTGCGGTACCTGGTCTAAAAGTCTAGACAACGTCTTTGTTATTGGGTACACTTGAATGATTACGACATAAATATCATCAGATTATGTCACCCTATAATGTTCACCTTGATATATGTATATCTATGAGACATCACACTAAAATTATAGACACATCGAGTACGTAAGTATAATTATATTCCAAAGTAGATATTATGCGTTTAATATTTTATTCCGTAATGAGGTACTGCTGTCAGTTTGCCGTCGTAGCTAATGCAATGCAGGCATATTTTATATTTTTTCTTTTTAACACTTTTACTGCTTCCTTTCTATATTATAGAAAATCGAATTAATGTGTTTTTTTGTAAAGGTATATATGATGTATAACAATTACAAAATAATTATTATTATAATATGGATTTTATGGCCTGATAAAAATTATGGAAAGTAGATCACCTTAGGTGGCCCTGGCACACATGTGATTAAACAATAGCTACGTACATATTCAACCAAGAGGTACCGCCAGCGCCAGAAAAAGACGATCTTGAAAGGGTAGATATTGCTACGTGAGGCAAGCCGGATAATTTTTCAATAATGAATAATGAGATAAGAAAATGAGTCAGCAAAATTGTAAAAGCTCCTAAAGATTCCTCAGTTTTTACAGAGACCATATTGACGGTTCCCGTCCTAAAAATGATCACTGGTAAGACACACGCCTTCTAGTGGTATTAATAGTTACCTGTACTACCTAAATCAGATACAGGTATAATTATGGTATAATTATGTAATACCGGAATAATACCATCCATAACGTTACGATTTTCACGCAGTTGACTGTACATTGGCACGTATTTTCACGAGACGTTCTTTCATCCCTATAGTTCAGGTATTTAAAGAGGAAAGCGGATCGATGTAAACAGCCCTTAGACACTGCACTTCGAGGATAGGGTCCGCAGAGGGTGCCCGCTTCATCTCTGCTTAATCCAAAGTACTATTACTATTTTGAACAAAAAATACTTAAAGCAAAGTGAAGTAAATAATCCGTTTTTCAAATTCATGGTTTCAAGGGAAATGTGTGATAAAATCCAATTAAAAAGTGAATAAAAGTTTTGTGCTCTGACAAATATATATAATTGAAGAAATCTAACTCAGAACTAACAACCCTAACTTTTGAGACACAAAAATGTAAGTAGGTACGTTCAAAATGAAAACAGCTCAAATTTTATTCAACTCAAATTAATTATAACAATGTTAGCTCAAATTACTTATTTTGTAATTGAGTTATTTAACTAACGAGGAGCGGTTCTTTCGTTCTTCAGCGTCACGCTAAAACATATTCATGCAGATGGAAAAAAATTCAGAGATATTATTACAAATGATTGCGCAATATTGACGATCTGATATTCATTATAAATTATTGTATTATATCTCAGATAATATGGATATGCCCCATGTTCGTAAAAAAATTGTAATATTTATAGGTAGTTAAGCCTGTCTAATAAATATGTAATAATAGGTACTCAATAGGTATGAGTCACATGAGACTCACTGGACACCGAAATGATAAATATTGATTTTGATAATTGCTTTAATTAGGTACTGTCATAAAAATAAATATGGATAGATCAAACCGCTCTATAATTCAAAACGACACACGCTCATATTTTACGCTTTTTAAGGAGTTAAGAAATTGTTTTAAAACTCAAATGTTCAATTATTACTATTACAAGAAGTAAATGATGTAGTGGCAGAAGATCTAATAAAAAGAAAAATTAAAAATTCTGAAAAAACCCGCGACGTGAAAAAGGATAAAATAATTAAAAACCCCCGACTTAAGAAACAAGAAATTGAATCCATGAAAATCAGTCCCGGGCTGCCATTAAATAAAATACATTTGTAGTTTAGTAGTAACGAGAATAATTTCGATATATTTTATTGTTATATTTATTTATATTTACTATGGCAGCCCCGGATTCCATTAAATCTAAATTGATACAAGTACATACGAATTTTTATTGTCAGAAAAACGCTTAGGAGATTGTTTATTTTTCCGAAATGCATCAGCCGAAGTCATGACTTCTTTTACTGGTTTCAAATCAAACTCGGTTATATTAAAATTTTACCCTATCAGTCAACCCTCACATACCTCCCCCGTTTAGGTAAGTTTGCTTTTAATCAGTGCGCGAGTGATAAGGTTCGACCCTCCACACTTCCCGTATCTTGAGGGGTCCTTCCTCAAACAAAGGGAATGTGAATTCAGATCCGAGGACGCATATGCGTAATCACTCTGTTGAGAATTGCAAACGAGCGATATCGACAAGTGGCGTACTTAATTTTTGAGTTATTGATCTTAAGCGTAATAAAAATATTCAATGGGTACAAGCTTTTGCTCGCGACTGTATCCGCTAGAACTTAAGAATTTGATTAAGTAAGTAAAAAAAATATTTTTCTTATTTCACCTTTTAGTTTCATTGGCACCATACAAACATGTTACGTTAGGAAGTTTGCTTTTATTCTTGGGTTTTCGTTTTTTCATCTTTCCTTTCCGTTTTTCCAAAATAAATCATAAATTACATAAACTTAAATGATGTACCGTAGTGTACCGTAATCTACGGAAAATATTGAAAGTAAACCTGACAAAGTTTTCCATCAATCAATATTTTATTTATCGTTTAAA
The DNA here is from genome assembly GCA_905147235.1 of Erynnis tages. Classification (NCBI taxonomy): domain Eukaryota; kingdom Metazoa; phylum Arthropoda; class Insecta; order Lepidoptera; family Hesperiidae; genus Erynnis; species Erynnis tages. The sequence continues at coordinate 3,728,757 of LR990078.1, read as the reverse complement.
CAAATGCTATTGGTACAACAAAAACTGTTGTTCCAATTTCAGCAGTCACCTGCCCTCTAAATGAGGTTGAAATTTGAACTCATTCCCCAAGTAGCATAAATTAATGTACTTTTCCTCACAACCTCAACATCATATTATTATCAACTTGACAAAAATATCGACTAATCGCATATTCGTCTATCACTGGCCGCGCAGACGTTAATCCCCGCATTACAAGAACTTACGTGGAAAACATGTCGGTTTCCCTATTTCCGTCGGTCATTGAACCTGCCTCGTGCCGATTTTGGGCAATTAAGCATAGGGTGTTCAACGTGTTACGGTATGACGGGCCAGGGGGACGATCTCACTTTCTGCGGGGTGAATGCACTGGGGGTGGCCACCCTTGCCACCCCGGCCCTCCGACCGCATCAAAGACACTCAATGAAGAAGCCGAAGTAATCCTGACGTGGCAACTCACAAAAAATTTGCAACGATCCCGGGTCGGCTCGATTAACGATTCGCTTCACAACGAAGTAGATTTGTTCAGTAGTAGATATTCAGTTCTCATAATACGAGTAAGACATTACTTTGAACACTAAACTTGTTAGGGTTTGGTGTTTAATATAGGGAGAAATGATAATTCTATCTACGGCTCAAGTTTCAATACATATATCGTAACAGACATCAATGTTTTGATTCAAAAGCTACATTTAAATTCCTTCCTATTTAAAAGCAGTAATTAAACATACATTAGCTGTTTGTATTCTGACAACAAATTTTAATATAATTACAATTTAAAACTAAGTAAAGGGTATGAAATTAAACTTGAATTGATGGTTGTATATTTTTACAGGATGGAACAGTCAACATGGATAAGATGACCGAAGCGCAGAAGACTGCTTATTTGGAAGCTCACGTTGCAGTACAACAGCATATGGCACAAGCGGCAGCTGCTGCGCGACGTGAGCAACAACAACAGCAGCAGCAACAACAACAGCATCAGCAGCAGCAACAACAGCAGCAACAACAACAGCAGCAGCAACAGCAGCAGCAGCAGCAACAACAACAGCAAGCTCAACAGCAAGCACAACAGCAAGCTCAACAACAAGCCGTCCAACAGCAACAACAAGTACAACAGCAGCAGCAACAACAACAACAACAAGCCCAACAGCAACAACAGCAGCAACAGCATCAGCAACATCAACAGCAACAACAGCAAAACAACGCTTCTAATAACGCCAACCGACACCACCAGGAAATGCAAGTTAGCGTAAGTGTGGTATGCATGTCTTATTGTTATAATCATTTATTGTCCAAATTTATTGTAAATCTTATAAAGTAACGTAGAATTCTTGAAGTAATAATAAACACCCTAGCTTTCGTAAGCCACTTTTATTGTATTTTATGGGTTTCGGTGTAACATTTTATTCCAGCAGGCGCAAAATGCCAATGCTCACCAAGGACACCCATCCCCACCAACGGTTAGTTCAACTCAACACCACTACGCCACCATTAACTCACCTATCAAGGTTCCACAAGTGAGCTCTAGTACTCAAGGACCCGACTCCACCTTTACCGTCCCTGACGATGTCGGCATGGGATTCGAAGGTGGCGTTAGGGTACTGCAAAGCCTTGGGAATTGGTAAGCTATCATAAATTTCAAAATGCATTTTATTTAACATTATCAGGTGTGCTAATTAAGGATCAGGCTGTACAGGATTTTTTTCTTTTTAAGCCGTGTTGAACTCTTGGAGTGGAAGAGTGGATTAATGGAAATGTAAGGGAATTTTTAATTTTCTATTTTATAAAATTTAACTCAATTGGCAAACGAGCTTGTAGAATATTTGGTGTAAATTTAATATAAGTTCGCTACTAATCTGCGGGTAAACCATCATACCAGTTGGTAAGAACTCACTTTTTTTAGTCTGGATTTCGTCGTCAATCCGGTGTTAAATCTTGAAAAAATTAATCAGAATTAAAAATATGTAATATTCGTTTTAATTTTTAACTTAAACATTTAGCAGCACTGATGAACATTCTCGCTTGCAGGTCACCAGAAGTGGCGAATAATATTCCAAGGCCAAATTTGATACCATTTACTGAACCATATGCAGAAGGTGGATCCATGCATCCAGGCACAAGGCTCAAAGCTTTGCAAGGGACTGTTGTCCGTAAGCATCCAGTCATTAAGCCTTCTAGTTCAACTAACGAAGGTAGGAAGTTATAATGTTTTGAATGAGAATGTTATCATTTTTTAGATGGATATTCCTTTGAATTGTATTTTTAGTCATTGTTTCAGGAAGCAAGGCTTTCGAATGCACAGTGTGCGGCAAAGGATTAGCGCGTAAAGACAAACTTACCATACACATGAGAATACATACAGGTAATTCATTAGACAATGAGGGAGAACCCAAAGTCTTATATTTCCAAATGACACGAAATTTAGCATTTAATATTTCGTGAACTTTACAGGTGAAAAACCGTACGTGTGTGAAGTTTGCAATAAAGCATTTGCCAGGCGTGACAAACTTGTTCTTCATATGAATAAATTGAAACACATAACGCCATCTAACATAGCGCCTTTGGGTAAACGAACTATTTCTATACCCCGTAAGTACTTTTGAGATATAAACATGATTGCTTTATGTAATCTGATTCAATCTATTATCAAATTGATAAACATTTTCTACTACATAATAATTACCATATAATAGTCTTAATAAAGTTACCCAAAGCTTACGATTTTCAGCGCTAAAACTAGACGATGTGAAACCGCAACTTACAAAACAAGAGGACACAAAACCCAGTCAGGCGGAAATTGCCGCGGCTGCAGCCCAACAGCAGCAGCAACAACAGCAACAGCAACAACAACAGCAGCAGCAGCAACAACAACAACAGCAGCAGCAACAACAGCAGCAGCAACAACATCAGCAACAACAACAACAGCAACACTCTCACCAGCAGGCGATTCAGGTCTGCCAGGTACCTGGACACAACTTTACGGTAAATTCAACTGAAAATCTAACGCATGGTTACCTAGCATCAGTCATTGAAGAGTTTGGTTTGTTCTTTAAGTTTTTCGCATGGATCGTTTCTTTCAAAAAATGTAAAACCATTCTTTTAGCTATGCGTTATTTTTTAAATAGCCTTTAAGTGATAGATTGTAAGATTTCTTTCCAATTATATTACCTATAGATCTATTTTACTTTTCGATACAAATTAAGTGTCATTCTAGTATTCACCAAAGTAACTTTGTTTGCTACCTATTTATCAATGTCTTCTTTTGCATAATTTCCATGTTTTCATTTTAGATGTTTGGCATGATCATTTGGTGTTGTGTTTTATTTTGAAGTAATTACAGTTTTACATAAAACAGTTCAACAATACACAGAAGTTGCGTACTTCGCTATTTCTTTTACTGGTAACTACCCTCTAATGACAATATCAGATTTTTGAGGTTTGAATTAAATTGACATCGACAACGTCATAGACGACCGATTGGTAATTGGTGTGGCGATATCAAAGACGAATGTGGCGCCACCATTTTAGGTGGGCCAAAACCCTAGATAGTACAGTTATGAAATTACCAATAAATACTCTAACGCAAAAGGCCCAGCATATATGATAGCAGGATCCAAATTTCAGAACACAAACCTAGTCCACACAAGTGCAGGATCGGCCACAGTCGCGACAGGGGCTGGTGGTATGGTGGTGTCCTGGTCCTGCGAGCTGTGTGGCCGACTGTTCGCCACGCGGGAAGAATGGAGCGCTCATGCCAAATCGCACTTGCCAGAAGCCAAGATGCTTCAGGACAAGATGCAAACACAACATCAGGTAAACTACTTTTTTGAAAATCTCTTATTTATCTACAGAGACATTATACAGGCTGTTAGTTAGTTCCTTGGTCCTCATACGACTGTTCGACGGCGTGATGACCTGCAGCGGGAAGTAACTGTATGAGACAAGCCCAACATGGGGATCGGTGGCGCATTTTGAGAGAACCTTTGGACTACCGTCGGCTGAAGAGAGAGAGTTAGTTTATTCAACGAACACAATATATTATAGTCAATTTTCTTTGGTCCCGTTGATGGCATCCTTTCATATTTTTATTGCAGCTCTAATGAAGTATTTATTTTTCTTGTATTTTTACCAATCCCTTACATTCTAATGATAATATATGAAAGTTTACCTACAAATCAAGCTATTCTGCCTCCCACCCTACAAAATTGATACGTTTACAACAAAAATACGGCTCCAATCTCCAATCGTTATCTCACATACCTGATACCTAATTGTTATTTACAGCAGCAAGAAAAGGTCCATCTCACGAATCAGGAGAAACTGCAGTTGCTTCATCACCATAACCAGAACCAGCAAATCATTAACGGGCACGGCATCGCCACGGCGTCGGTCTCGACAGCCACGGTGGTGAACGAGGCGAGCGGTGGTGGCGGAGGCACCTACTTCACGCACGGACACACACACTACACGCAGGAGAGGCAGCACACACACGCGCACCACCTCTGCCTCATGTGCAGGCAGGAGTTCGTCAGCAAAGCAGAGTTCATGTTCCATGTTCGAGGACACTTTGAAGGTATGTTTGTGTGTATTAATAATGACGTTTATGAAGGTTACAGGTTATGTAAGGTTTTCAATCTAATTATTACAATTATTATTTTATCATTAACTAGCTGACCCAGCAGGCTTCGCTCTGCCAATTAATTTTTTTTTATTTATTTTTATTTTTATTTAATAGCCTATGTTACTCAGGCTGAATGTAGCTTTCCAATGGTGAAAGAATTTTTGAAATCGTCCCAGTAGTTTTTGAGTTTATTCGTTACAAACATACAAAAATACAAATGTTTCCTCTTTATAATATTAGTATAGACGTATAGATGGGCCACTCGCCCAGGTGGTTAAGAGTCCGAAATACGATTTTTTTTCGGTAATTGCCATTATAAATTTCATACATACTTGTAAGAAACCTCCTGTTGTTAATCGTAATTTTTGTATTGACGAATAACAAATGGCAAGCAGGTAATTTATAACGCAATCTTACGTACGTTTATAGACTTTGCATCTACTGTAAAAATAGGAACAATACTTGTATATTCTGCGTGCATTTGAATTTTGTGTTCGAGCGTATCTCTTTTCATTAAAGGTAAAGTGAACGACATCGCGGCTGCGGACGTGTTGGCGCGTTCGCTGGTGGACAACCCCGGGCTGTGCACCTGAGTGGGGGCCACCGCCAACGGCGTCTTCCAGCCTGACGCCTGCGGCAAGGCTATCCTGCACGAAGACACCATCATGCTGAAATTCTAGACACGAGTGATGTTAGTGACTGCCTCGTGCTAGTTTAAAATTGTGAATAATTTTATTAACGTGTAAAATATTTAAGATTTAGGGCCCCTTTAAATGTAAAATTTTGCTTTGCTATAGTGATCTCAATTACCTCAAGTTATTGATACCAAAGAGTCTTATCAGACAACCGCTGCGAATTGGTTCGATCGCTCTGAATGTTCTCTTTTGATAGTTTCCATAGTTCCGTCTAATTAGACGCAATTGGTTTATGAATGTTATGAATTTTGACAGATTCCATAGTTACTTTGACTTTCTATATGCTTCTATAGCTGCGTCTCGTAACGTTGTCGTGAGTCCAGAGATTTTATCTCATCCAAAAAAAAAAACAAACAGACGAATTGAGAACCTCCTCCTTTTTTGAAATCAGTTAAAAATATGCATACCGTGCTAAAAGAAGTTTATACTTCCTTCAAAAAACTTACATGAAATGCACATAAAGGAAGGTCTACGTTTTCATAGCTGAAATATAAACATTCATTGCCATTGGGAAAGTAAACATTTTATTTTATGTATTTTTTAATACTTTCAAATTATGTTACAATAAATAAATTAAGTTTTATTACTTACCTTAAAATCTTTTTTTAATATTATTTTAATTGTAATATAGATAGTAATAAATTATTATTATGGTTAGTATTTAAAAAGCTATAAGTAAAAAATATTTATTTGTGTAGTACGTAGAAAACTCTGTAAGTATCAAAAAAGGATGAGTGAAATCTAGTCATTTTGTAAATAAAAATAGTTTTAAGTTTATAACTTAAGTACATCTAAAAAGTCAAACCTAGGGTTACATAATACGGATTAATTTGTACAGTATTTAAGTGTAATAAGTAATGTTTTTTAGAAATCACACTTAACGTTATATAGATGTACATTGAAACGTATTTGAGCGTACCTACCTAATTGAATACTTCTTTAATTCAATAGTAGGAAATTACTGAAGTTAACCTACCTATCTTATGATCGGGTATACCTGCGTTTTGATTGGACTTAGATAATTACTAAACATTTTAGGGACGACTTCAGTCCTCGGTAACGGATACACTTACAACCTTAGAGTATTTCGATATGTTTGAGGTTGAATGATCTGATTACTTACAATAATAATATATTATTATAATCCTCTAAGTAAGGCCTTGTTCTTATTGGCTGTCGCTAAACGGCACAACCGATCGACCAACCAAAACGACAAAATTCAAACACAGGTTTTTGAATGGGGCTGTTCTAATTGACAATACGCACTGAAATTCGACAAAATTGAATGTACTCAATAATCGTGTCGTACAACAAACTTGTCGCAAGCGGACGATTTTATCGTCGAACGACTTGGCAAATAGGACAAGGGGTAAAATGCGCTGCATAATCGTTTGTCACTTTATAAAAATATTACTTTAATTATTAAGTAATGATTCATAAAGTCATAAAATGGCATTATAGGGGTAAATAATTGAGAAAAACTCGTAGGTATCGGGTTTGGTTGACTATTTTATTTTTATAATTGGATCGATGGTTAGTATTGTACTTAAGGAATGAGGAATGGTTAGCTTAAGTGTAACTTTGATGTTGAATTTATTATCTATGTCATAATTATGACCTACTTAGATGGAAGAACTTTTTGATTTCAAACTAAAATAGCAATACGTTTTATTTTCATACTCGACTCGTACTTGAAAATAAACTCAGCATCGAAGATGCATTTTGGCTTTTATGTAGTAAGGAAGGGCCATACGTAATCTTATACATTATTTCGATATGATTATTGTTTTCATGTAACCCATTGTAAAATTAAACTTGATTTTAAAATTTACCTCAAATGATAACAGTGTTTTCAATATTATTTTTTAAAATAATTAAAATAAAAACGACAAAAAGTTACAAAATATTATTATCATGCCAGATAAAAACGCGATCTCAAGATGATACCTAGACACACCAAACTGTTTTCGGCCTTATAGTCCAGTCAGTTTGAACATTTAATTCACAATAATTCCAAAAGTTTTCAAACTTCGGTCAAGTGAATGGTACATTGGGACGACAATAAATCTCATTTTGCAACCTTGTCCGCAGTCCGGAACATTGCTAAAATTGCAATTAAATTAATTTTTGCTATATGGTCGTGAAAAAAATTCCAAAAGTTCTGCAAACTTGGAGTGGTGTTAAATATATTATTTTACATCACGTGTCAAATTTGCAACCAATTTAAGTGTACGGAACATTCTTTTTTATTAAAATTAATGTTTTTCTTTATGAAACTGAAGGAAAACGTTCCAAAAGTTCTGCAAATTTGACAGATATATCGGAAAAATATACCGAACGATTGTATAAATTTGCAACCTTTTACGTTGACCGGAACATATTTATTTATAATTCTTTTTAATTCGTGGTCATTTTTTCGAGTAAGGTGGTCTCGGAATAATTACAAAAGTTTTGAAACTTGGTTGCAAACTTCGAAAACATCTATTCTGATGCATTTGCAAATTTGCAACCTCATACGCGATCCGGAACTTTATGCAATTTGCAAAAATGTAATTTTTTTATTTTATCACCTTATTACATTTTTGCAAATTGCATAAAGTTCCGGATCGCGTATGAGGTTGCAAATTTGCAAATGCATCAGAATAGATGTTTTCGAAGTTTGCAACCAAGTTTCAAAACTTTTGTAATTATTCCGAGACCACCTTACTCGAAAAAATGACCACGAATTAAAAAGAATTATAAATAAATATGTTCCGGTCAACGTAAAAGGTTGCAAATTTGTACAATCGTTCGGTATATTTTTCCGATATATCTGTCAAATTTGCAGAACTTTTGGAACGTTTTCCTTCAGTTTCATAAAGAAAAACATTAATTTTAATAAAAAAGAATGTTCCGTACACTTAAATTGGTTGCAAATTTGACACGTGATGTAAAATAATATATTTAACACCACTCCAAGTTTGCAGAACTTTTGGAATTTTTTTCACGACCATATAGCAAAAATTAATTTAATTGCAATTTTAGCAATGTTCCGGACTGCGGACAAGGTTGCAAAATGAGATTTATTGTCGTCCCAATGTACCATTCACTTGACCGAAGTTTGAAAACTTTTGGAATTATTGTTAAATTTTCGATTTTTAATGTTCAAAATGACTGGACTATTACCTATCAATTCCCGTTTAAATATTGAGGTACTTTTTATCTAAAAATCGGTTTCTTATAAAACACATACGAGTAAGTAAGAAGATTACGTATGGTAGGTATTATGTGTAAGAGAAATTCAGAGCACGATGGAAGTTACAAATTCGAGTAGGCATAGAATGGTTCGAGCAAGTTCGCGAAGGCGGAATAGGTGGGACATGTATGCAATACAGTGTAGTATAACATTAATTATCTTATTGTAAATAGACATCAGCGTGTACTTTTGATTTATCAGGGTTGCATAGGTAGGTACTTTTCTGAAAAGTATTATCGATCGTGGATAGTAATATCTATGTAGGTACCTATTGTAAGTTATATCCACGATATATTGCTTCATAGAGAATTTTTTATTGGAAAATGACGTGTTTTTTTTTAATTTACTTAAAGTTGAAAATATACTATTCAATTGAAAATTCAATAACACCTGAATATTCGAGTAAAGGTACCCAATTTATGTAAAAGACATCATCAATTTGGCCTTCACCTCACAATTTATGTGAAACGACCGCATTAAACTAGGTAGGATGTAAGTAAAAGTATTAAAGTTTGGTCTAACGTTTATCTTAGACCTAACTTCATAAATAATATTTAAGTTGTATTTATATTTCTTTGCAACAATCCGCACACGTGGAACGTGTTTTGGTATGGACCCACCACCCTCCCTTATCTCCAGGTAAGTATATATACCATCACAACTTATTCCAATAGCACACGCCACGTGTTTCGCCCCAAAACAAAGCATCATCAGGTGATGTGGACACTCTACAACCAACCGTTGTAGAGTCCATCATCAAAATAAAATAATTATGTACTTATACACCTATTATGATAATACATTCTTCTCCACTAGACTACTCATAATTATGTACTTGATAATAAAATAGAGAATATTAGATATTGTATAATATATAGCGTTATAAAATATAAATGACTTCTACTTAATATTTTAAAAGATTGAATTAAAATCGAAAACTGCCACAATGTTGAACACATGTTTTGTATTTACAAAATCATGAATATTTTAATCATGTCCATTTGTCTAAAAACATCAGCAACGAATCTTTATAGAAATAACTACTGATAGCATTTAACTATATATTGTTAAAAACTCTGTAAATATAGTTAGCCAGGTTTTTTTACCTTTTTACGAGAGTGTCTCAAACTGTCTCAAATAATATTAAATTATAAAATGTAAATAACGATTGGCTTTCGGAATGATCTCAATGTCTAGTCGTTTAGTTTAATTGAAAATATTGACCAAAATAGATACTTTATTGTAAATATTTATTAAATGGTAAAGACTAATGCTAGACTTACATTATCTAATAATAATTGCTTTGTAGATGTATAGTATACATTATTTTCATATTGTCTACTGTATTGATTTCAGATGATACCCACGAACTTTTACGATTCATTCGTAACGTAATGAGAAACTTATAACAGTCTTGTCTTTATTTGTATGTATTCAAAGAAGTTTAATTACCTCTTGGATTACATGTCGCAAGTTTTAAATAATTTACTACTATTATACATATATTATACTTACTTACTACCATACGTTATGCCCACGTAGATGCCAACTTACGATGAAAATCTGTGATTTTTTCATTGATTTGCTTTATTATTTTGATAAAAAAATTTGAAAATGTAAATTTTAAACAATGAGCGTGAATTTAATATTCTAGTTAATATCTTATTAAAACCTAATCGCAATTTAAGAAGCAATAACTGTCTATCGCATATCGTTGTTAAGCTAATACTGTAAAAAGAGCGACATATTGTAAATTTTCGGTAAAATTTAAGAAAAAGTAACAGTTGTGGGAAATAAAATGTGAAATTCAATAAGTGTTTTTTTTTTACTTCTGCCTTCATATTCGTATTTAAAACATTTATGTAGGTATCCAAAGTCTGGAGCACTATTACGTGACAATTTCTGTTTATTTCACAGTTATGTTTTTATGATATTCGTTCAATGTACCCTTTAAAAATATTATTATTAATTTAAATATAAAGAACGTACAAACTTTATAAATATTTAAACAAAATACCTTTTTTAATATTTCATGATTATTACTGGCCACAAAAATAATTTTGACAGTTCTACACAAAAAGTAATAAATCTTTCAAATTAGTATGATGGCCCTAAATTTCAAGTAAATTATACTTTGGAAAGGATCCACTAGAGATAACTAAATTATTTGTTTAACACAGGTAAATTATTATATCCTTTTACTTTATAAGTAAACCCTAATGTGAGTAGGTAAAAAATGAAAAGGTAAGGCAAATTTTTAGTTTCTATTCTTGACGTTATTGATAACCATATTGACAACTTTCGGCAAGTAACTTTCTTAGTTATAAGGCGGATCTTACCTATATAAAATTGTAACGTAATTGTATTATATATACTTCTTATTTTCTGATTATGCACTACCTAATAATACCAATAAAGTCGTACCTACTATCAACATTTATATTGCTCACTCACAATTTCATAAATAAAAAATAGAAATTAGTTCATATTTTCTATGTATCTGCTGATTTACTGCGTAAAAGAATCGGTTGCAATCAAATGGCACTATTTTCTTTTTTTATGATTTTTTTTTGCAGTTCCAATAAACATGCAATCAACTTTTATGAAAATTAAATTTATATCTCTAATAAAGCATTTAGAGAACGATACTACAAAGTGTTCATTGGAAATAATACCAGACGTCTCAATTATTGAAAACCTTGATAAAATCGAATGGACTGAAAGCAACAGACTTATAGAATACAGTATTCCAGTAATATATAAGATAATTTTAAAAAAAGAGGCAGACTCAAATCGAGAAAATGTGTATCACTCATGTATAGACTTGCCACATTCCACTACAAACTCAAATTTAGCTTGTGGTGATGTACCCAGAGCTATGAGTGATAATTTTATTTTTAATAATGTTACCATGGATTTTAAAGGACTCACCAATTTATACAAATTTGACAAAAACAAAATAAGTGAACTATCTCTTAAGAAATCGTATAATACTTTAAAAGATTGGATACTTCAATATTTCGATAAAAATGTCATGAAGTCTTTCCATGAAACTCAAGAATTACATGAAATATCTCTGGCGTCAAAGTGTGGTGAAACAGGTATAAATATATAGGTAGTAAAATTTATTTAGTAAATATTAATTGTAAATGTTAATAATTATATTAGTTACTTTTATTTTAAATCCTCTCTGATGTTACTAACATAATATTATTACTTCATTTATAGGAAAGAAAAAAATTGAATTATTAGATGATGATGAGAAAATAAAACAAAATTGCATTAAAAATGCAGTATCTAAAGAGACAACAACAGAGAACCATAAGAAAGAACGCAATCTAACAGTAACTTCAATTTGTACACTCAATATGATTGATCCAGTCTTAAACAATTTAAGTAATTCAAAAATCTACATGAAAGACAATCAGAAATATGAAATAGACCTTAAGAGAAATAATATAAAACATTTATTTTTTGGAAATAATGATCTTTTATCTGAATTCAATTCATATAAATGTAACAGATTAAAAAAGATACCATTTGAGAGAATACTACCGGAAATTCGAGTTGCTCAATTCATGATGACCTTGGAAAATGAAATCTTACCTTTGAGGATCATCCTTGAGGAAATAATCAACAAATGTTCATCGTTAGGATTAATCTTGACATCTAGTGCATATGAACGTAAATATAATACAAAAAAATATTTTAATGAAACTAAAAGAAAACCAAAATGTAATCGTGTGGTGTACACTATAGTGTTTGAAGAACAATGTAATTTTAAGAGAGTGAAATAGTTCCTTTGTTTATTTTATACTGAGCGATTTATGTGTATATTTCATTACTTTAGATATTAAATTACGTTACGTCTTACAAAATCATAAATAAAATTTTATTTGTTAAAATCAACAGACAAAAGTTTTATTTTATTGTTATTAAATATTTTAATAGCTAGTTAGCAGTTTTGTGAATTCTGCCCAAAAATATATTACAGTAATGGAATAAACCTAATAATGGATGAGATACATCAAAACTGGTCTTTTGAAGTCGTAACCATTCCCCAAGATAATACACAACCAGGAAGCACTAGTAACACCCCAATAAATATTAAAATTAAAGTCAAAAAAGGAGATAATACAGATGAACTACGACATGGGTTTATCTCAGTCTCAAAATTAAAGGCGAAACATAGATATTCGAAAAAAATTCGTGTGGTGAAAAGCGATCAAACCATAATGTCTTTTAACATGATTGTTCAACCAGAACACAAAACAAAGCCACGTCGGAGTACGCGTAATAAGTTCTTTCATCTTTTTACAACAGGTAATCACTATTTTAAAGTACTTTTTATATAACCCAAGTTATTTTTAATACAAGTTAAAATACGACACTTTTTAGGCAAGTGTCTTGGCATACAAAATGAAGACGAAGTTGATCCACCTTATATGTTGACAAATTCAACCAAAACAGATGAAGTGAACTCACAGAGTCTACTTGGATCGAATAATTATATATTGAAAAATACTTCTACTATTATCACCTCAGGGAAAGCAAGCGATTCTCTATATTTTTTAGGAAAATGTAAACGAGGCAAGTACTTTGTGATTCTCTAGTGCTTGAAATAGAATTTGATGCGCAAAAGATTTTTACCGACTTCAAAAAAGGAGGTTATCAATTCGCACGTATATATGTATGTAATATTCTCGGAACTGCACAATTAATGTTGGTCTATTACGGCTATCAAACAAGAATAACAATAAAATACTTGATACTAAATACACCAATCTCAGAAAATAGTAGGCCTAAATCCTAAAGTATGTAACAAATTTTATTTCATACTTTTTTGATGTTGGTTTAATTTTTTTTTAATTATTTTCACGAATTAGTTTTATCATTGTTAAAAAGTTTACAGTAAGTTTAAGTTTACATTATTCAACAGGTAGCATTTGTTTCGTTAAAATTATTTTATTTACAAATTTGTTAATAGGTGGATGCCTTGATCCACCGTTTGGTGAAGACAGACATCCTTATCAGCCATCTAGAGAAACGCAAGTAGCTTCTTTGGAAGGGAAACAAAAAGAAAAATATAAAAATGATAAAAAACTAATAGGATGTAAAAGTATACATTCAGAGGTCACAGTTAAAATTGCTATTTCCATGACGGAAGTTGAGTGTAATGAACCAAGCGCTGGCTCTACTCTCATGTTGTACAAATCAAAAACAGAACAATGTTCACTGAATGAAAAATACTCAAATTCGATTATAACCTACCCAGTGGATTCATCAAGCACAGTTTTGAATGAAAACATTTCTAATAAAAAAAATTGTGTAATTAAGACGAGACAGATCAGTGATGTAACTGATACTTATTTCATACCTAAAATAAATAAGAGTCCGGAGCGAAACAGTAACAAACTAAATAATAATCAGAACAGGGATTTAAGTGTAAATGAAATGAAGCAAGATCATGTTTTTGACGTAGCTCATCAATTAATACCAGAGAGCAATATAATCACTCGAAAGTCTTATATTACTACAGAAACATCAGGATCAATTGCCCAACCAGAATACAATTATTTACAGCTACCCGATTTCACTGAAAACGAATTGGTAAAGGTGAAGGAAATAGAAGACCCACTCATCTATACCAATACTGATAGTAACGGAATTAATACTCTTCAGGTAACCAATGTTCCTTTAATACCAGTAAACTTTTAGAATTTTTTTTGTCTAATAAAGTTTTTAATATTTATAGGAAATGAAACCAAAGAATAAGAGTTCTACGAAAAATAATTTCATACAGGACATAGGTGAAATGTCACCGAAAGAAGATGTATTAGTATTGAAACCACCAATCTCGGATAACTGCATACATGAAGATTTTTATAAGAAACCTTTAAAATTAAAATCCGCTATCTTGACACAAATTGATGATGACAAATTATTGAAAAATATATATAACACAAATGTTATAAAAGCTAGTTCATGCGAAGATATAGAACATCTATCAACTATTCCTACTCTAACGATAGAAACCGAAAAAAATGATAGCAGTAGCTTGAAGTCATTAAAATTTAAACATGAAACTACTTTATCTACAAAAACTTCGGTAGTATCAACAGACAAAGAAAACTTTGTTTTTGAAAAACAAGATGCAATATCGCAATCAAACTTAACGATTTTGGAACAAAAATCTTCAGATAATACAATAAAAAGAAATATCGAGACAAGTAACTTAGAATTAAAACATAATTTTGAAAATTTTCAAGGACAAGACCTTTATACTCCGTTAGATGTTAACTCTCACCTAGACGAAAAAAAAGAAAGGGCATACAAAATATTCCTAGATACGGATGAACTCAATTCACAATTATTTGACTCTGAGGACACACAAAAATTAGCTGATACTACTTTAGTCAATACAAGCGAGAAAACTAATAAAGAAGTACATGAAATAGAAAATAATGAAATTGAATTTCTCAAAACTCAAAACAATCTTGGTAAAATTTTAAAGACCAATGCCTCTAGCGATATCGTAATAGAAAATGCTGAATTTCTGAAAAACGAAAGCCGATTGTCCAATTCGGTACAGTAATTTGACTTGTTTTTTATTTACATTTATGAAAAATATGTAGTGATAATAAATGTCCTTAATTAATAAAACATGTAATTCCCAAAACCATGTCAACCCAATGTTTGATTTATTTTCAGATCTTAATTCGAAAAACTTCCAAGGACAATGAAGTGAATGAAAGCAATGACAATGAGGACACTAAATTAAAGCAAAAAAAACGTTCTTTGATTATAATTTACCCAATTATCACAGAAAAACAAGATAATATAGTTAATCCTATTATTAAAAAGGATCACATTGAAGGTGCTCATAAATATACTGATAACGAAACTAATGAAAAAAATTATGATGATGAATCTAATGAAAAAAATGCAACCACTATCAATAATTTCGTTTCAAAAAATGATGATTCATTTTCAATGAAACACAAATCAAGTAATAACTCTACAATAAAAGAAGATGCAACAGTAAAAGCAGCCAATAATGAAATTACAATTAGTGATAATTTGTCTAAGAAAGATAAAATTGCCGGTTTAGAATTTAAAAATATGAAAGAAAATGACAGCAATTTGAATAAGCAAAAAGATATAAATGAAACCACAGTGAAAGCGCCATTAGATGAAATGCAAAATACACGTTACCATAATAAAACATATGAAATAGACCCTTTAGATAAATATATAAGAGATATTATAGAAAAACAAATATTAGGGAAATGCTCACCTAACTTTTCTTTTAATAATAACAATCAACCTGAAGCAAAAGACATTTTAACTGATAGAATGCCTGTTATAAATGTATTACAGAATGTTAATAAGGCTAGTGAAACTTTTGAAAAGACAACCAGTTTTGGCTTGGAAAACGACAAGGAAATTGCTGCCAGTATTTCACTCCACCTCAATAATTCCATTCATGGAATTGGCGATAAAGGTCGTGTCTCAGAAAGTTTTCAACCTCAATCCAATGAATTGCAAGAAAATTTGCATATTATTGAAGATAAAATAATTAACTCAGTTAAAACTTCCAAAACATTTACTGAAAATTCAAACGACGTTGAACTAAGAACACCTCTTACAAAAACAAAAAACAATATTGTAAGCCCTGTAGATATAAAAGAAGTTCAATTGACCAAAAACAATGTTTATGATAACGAATTATTATTCAGCGTTTCTAAAGTAGAACAAACAAAAGAAACAAGCCTGATCGAAACATTCGAAACACATTCGAAAAATAATAAACCACTAATGTCAAAACCCTCCTTAGATGACGTTTTGAACAAAACTATGATTTTAGATTTAGGTTATCAGATATACAGAAATGAAAATAATGAAATAATATTAAAAACTTTTAATGCTTCCAAAGAGCCTCGAAGGTTTCTGAATGATAATGTTTCTGTTATAAGGAAGAGATGGAATATGGGCGATAATAAAAAAATATTATTCGATATAGATTCTAAAACACAATTGTCGTTACAACATAACAATAAGAATAATTCTATCAAAAAGGGGGGAAAATCTTTTAAAGTAAAAGGTATTTTCTATGATTTTTTAAGGTGGCAATAAATATGTACCCCGAATAATACATATTTTATAAATTATATTAATTTTTATTTTGCAGAAAACTCTATAGATGCAAATTGTCCCGATAAGGAAAACAATCAAAACTCCGGTGAAACAGATATAAAATTGTTGCACGAATCTTTAGCTGCTATTTACGAGAACGATCTAATTCCAGTAGAAAAAATTATCAAAAGTTTAATACTAGAAATTAAAAAGATATCGAAATACCGAACTTTGCTCAGAAAGAAATATATTGTTACCAAAAAGCCTAAAGCACTTAAACCAATGTATACTAACAAATGTTTTTGTTTAAGAAAATAAAAACCTAGAAATAATATTAAAAGTAAGTGCTCAGTTGCAACAACAATGAAAAGGTTTCATTTTAGGTAAGATTTCAAAGTTATAATTTTATTAATAATATAAATAAAATTTATTTATGGTAAAAATCGGTTAATATTTGTATGGGAAAAAACCTATTTTTTTTTAAATGAGCTCTATCCTTAATTTTGCCGTATGTAATTACTTTCCAGAATTTGTTCCTTCTTAATGACACTATCGAATGGTATAATAATTTTTCAAAATCAATGGGTTCGATTCCTGGTCAGACTTATTGATTTTTCAAAAATCCAACGATGCAGTTTGTACTTATTTTATAAGTCAAAATCTATATTAGTCAAAGGTTTATGTTGCAGACGTAGTTGTAGTATTCGAATTAATATTATCAATTTAGTTGTGGTGATAATGAAAAATTACTAGTCCTGTATTATGACGAGCCAATAAAACGAAGATTCCGATACCGTCATTTTTATCAGCATTCCGTTTTTAAAAGGATTATCTTGACGAGTTTTTAAAAGGTTGATGAATTTACAACACTATACCATAGGTAGTCTTCTTTGAAATATCATTTACTACTTAACTACCTTAGACGATATACATTTGGTTTTTATAAAATTCAGTGTCAACAAATTTCCAAAAAGTTGTGAGAATACATCGACGAAATGGGTGATGCGCTAGGAAACTCGAGTGTTTCTATGGTAAAAAACCTACAAGCAAACTGTTACCTATTTCAGAAGACTGAAACCAAACTATAGTTGGGGTCTCCCTGACCTTTACCTATCTATTATAACCGGGCCTAATGGTGTCATGTTGCTATTCTTGTTTCAGTGTGTGGTCTTCTGTCATTTCTAAATACTACCGAAGTCAGAGTCAGAAGCGCCTGATAAACGAAGACGTACTCTTTCTTAGCGCGAAAATAAACATACATGCTCTCAAGAAAGACTGCGTTAAGCTTATAAGTTCGTAAAAAACTCAAAAATGCTCTGTAGAGTGCTTAGTAATAAGAAAACTTTACCGAATATATTGAAAAAATCAAAGTTGAAATAATTATATGTTCGATACTGGGTATAATTACTAGGTACTGTGATTTCTAATGGGTGCTCGCCCAAATATTAAACGCTGAAGTGCCCAGGGACTAAAAATAAGACATCTGAAAAAATCTATAAGAAGATGGTATAATATAATATGTAATACTTAATGAATGTTATTCTGAATTGCCTATAATATGTGACGCGAGCCATCCAAGAATACAAATATAAAACCCTTTAATTACCCTTGTTATTTCCATTTTCTTCATTTAAATAGGTATATGACAACTTTATTAATAAAATTATAATACCACATATTACCTAGATTTATAGATCACTGAATAGATTACAAGATTATACCTACTGTTGATTCGCTTATCTTGTGTACTTACTTACACTATAGTTTTATGGTTGCCTATTGTAGTCTCGATAACATGTGAGTATACAAGAAAGATAATGGCATCGAATAATAATTATAATTTCTAAAGATTAATCTAGTTTTGCTCTTTAGATGGCAGAGTCCTTGTTGCTCGTCGTTGCTTACAGCCGGCCTTTTAATCTTTAGTGTTTTGGTTGGAGAGGTATATACATGTATACAACCTACTTTATTTAATGCGTCCATCTTAGTCCTCATGAGTAGCAACACACTCTGATACGAACACATGACTTCTTTTCTATTCGACGTAGACGGACATGAATATAACCACCTATCGTCTAGGTATTCTTAAAGGTGTTTGAAATTTTGCTCGTAACCCGTATGTGCTCGTACGTTTGGTGCCAGGTGCCAGCACTGCGAGCCGCGAGCCAGTCTGTTTCGCCAGTCGGTGGACGCATAACACTTGTTGTAAGATGATTTTGTAAATTTTCCTAATTTTGATCCTTTTCATCCTAATATACACTCTACACGTGAAGAACATTCCTTAAATTGGGACTTTGGCTTCGCTGGATATTTTTAGATGAATCAATTTGTAATAAAATTGCCTCAAGATCATCAAGATAAATCATATTTTTTTATTAAATATAAGGCACTTTATTCCTCGTATCAGTGTTATATAATAATAATAATAATAATTTATCTTAGCCGATTTCGGCCACAGCGACTGCTGGACAGGCTCAGCAGCTGGCGTCTCGCTGGTCCGCGCGGTCGTGTGCTCTCATATGGCTGTTGTAGCCTATTTTGGCCTTAAATGTTTTTGAGCATCTCGGACAAGTGAGTGCGCCACCACTATAATGGTAGTTTAAAGCCCTTGGTGGTCTGGCTTTTAGCTCGTCTCTTTTTGCATCGAGTTCGTCTTTGCGTGAGCTTTCAAATGCGTCGATCTTCTGCATTACAAGACGTCTCCATTCCGGGCGGTTTGCAGCAGATGACTCCCACGTCAAAGAGTCAATACTGCAACTTGTCATATGTCTTTTAAGTACATCTTTGTATCGCAAGAGCTGTCCGCCGTGCTTGCGCTTGCCATGTTGAAGTTCGCTATAAAAGATGCACTTTGCTATCCTATTGTTTGGCATGCGGAACACATGTCCACACCACCGTAGCTGACGGCGCATCAGATATGCTTCAATGCCGCAGATCTTAGCGCGACGAAGAACTTCCGTATTTCTGATGCGATCCGTCCAGTGGATGTTCATGATATCCCGCAGACAACGGAGATGGAATTGGTCTAATGTCTTTATGTGCCTGCGGTAGAGGCACCATGACTCTGAGCCATACAATAGGCTTGGCAGGATAATAGATCTATAAACTGAAATTTTTGTAGCCAGTTTTAGATCATGCGAACGAAAGACCTTAGTTCTAATTTTGCCGAAAGAGGCTGAGGCAGCACCAATTCTGCAGTTTATTTCGGCATCAAAGTCGCACTGTGAGGTTATTGTGCTTCCTAGGTACTTGAACTTCTCTACACGCTTCAGAACGTCTTGACCTAGACAGATTCTCAGAGGTTCGTCTATTGAAGCGCCTGTAGTCATGACTTCTGTTTTACTGATACTTATCTTAAGACCGAACTTGGTGCACGCCTCGTCAAGACCAGTCATCATCTGTTGTAGAGAAGTTGGGGAATCTGCTAAAAAGCATAAGTCATCCGCGTACATAATCTCGGTGATCATTTTGTATGAAACCTTAGTGCGGGCTTTCAGCCTAGCAAGGTTAAAGAGCATTCCATCAGTTCGGAAGCGAATGTGAATGCCCGCAGATACTTTTTGTAACGTCTCTTTGACTACAGCTGCAAAATAGATGGCGAACAGCGTGGGAGCAAGAACACAGCCTTGCTTAACCCCACAGCTGACGGGGAAGAAAGCTGATTGTTCCCCATTTGCAGACACACAGCATGTCATGCCATCGTGTAGTAGGCGAACTAGACGTACAAATTTTTTCGGGCAACCCACCTTCTCCAGAACGACCCATAGAGCCTCTCGAGGAACACAGTCAAAAGCCTTTTCTAAGTCGACAAAACAGAGAAACAATGGTCGACCTTGTTCACGGCTTTTCTCTTGCAGCTGTCGCACACAGAAGATAGCTTCACATGTTCCTCTTTCCGGGCGGAAGCCAAACTGGGATTCCGGAAGTATTTCTTCCGAAACTGAGGTTAAACGGTTGAGCAAAATCCTGGCAAAGACTTTTCCAGGCGTAGAGAGCAGCGATATGCCACGATAGGAATTACAACTGGACCTGTCACCTTTGTTCTTATAGAGTGAACAGATGCGCGAGATCTTAAAGTCAGATGGGACTTGCTCATCGCACCACATCTGAGTAAAAAGTTTCCATATCATGTCATATAGCCTCTCCCCTCCGCACTTCAAAAGTTCACCAGGAATACCATCGACGCCAACCGCCTTCCCGTTTTGTTGGCTCTTTATGGCTACTATCACTTCCTGCAACGTAGGTGGCTCATCAAGCTCAAGCCTTTGCGGGAGAGATGTGATCTCCTTTATTTGCTGAATGTCAGCTAAGCGATCAACATTGAGTAGCTCCGCAAAGTACTCAGCCCATCGATTCAACACGTCCTCCTTGGACGTCAACAGTTTCGCGCCGTCACGTGACCTTAAAGGTACACTACTTCGCTGAGTTGTTCCCGTGAGTGTTTTTAACTCGCTGAAGAACGCACCAAGTTGGTTTGAATCTGAGAGCCACTGCAGATGTTCCGCTTTCTGTAGCCACCACTTGTCTTTTATCTCTCTTGTCATCTTTCGGAGATCTAAGCTACTTTGTCTTATTCTATCCGATAAATCAGTACGACCATGTTGTAAGTGTAGAAGGTCTCGGTGTTGTTTGAGTGCTTCACTTAGTATCTCATCATTCTCATCAAACCAGTCTTGGTGGACACGCTTTTTAAGGCCCAAGGCTTGTGTTCCAACTTCAATAATCTGAGAAGTGAGGGCACTCCAGTTGGTACTAAGATCACCGACGTCGACGTTAGAAGGTAACTTATCGGAAAGAAGATGTTGGTACTCCGTCCGCATTTCTTTATCTTCGAGCCGCCCAACATTAATGCTGGGTTGTTTATGTCTGCATGACCGGCGCGGTGGGTGCAGGCGGAGGTTGAGTTTTGTGACTATAAGTCGATGGTCAGACCAGCAGTTAGCACCACGCATAGCGCGTGTGACATGGACTTGGGAGATATGTTTTTGTCGAACGATCGCGTAGTCAATTAGATGCCAATGTTTCGACCTCGGATGCATCCAGGTGGTTTTATATTTTGCTGCTAGCCGAAAGCATGTATTGGTGATTGTTAGGCTAAATTGAGCACACAGATTTAGCAATAATAGACCATTGCTGTTCATATTGCCAATCCCATGTCTCCCTAAGACCCCAGGCCACGCTTCATAATCACAGCCTACTCGAGCGTTGAGGTCACCCAATAGAAGAATCTGCTCTCTCGGGCGTATCCTGGTGAGCAAGAGTGTAAGGTCTTCATAAAACTTAGCTTTAGTTTCATCATCCTTGTCCAACGTTGGGGCATATACGCTGATAACGTTTAAATAGTTGTCATTGTCAAGATGCAGACGCAATGATATAACGCGGTCTGAGATGTACTCAGGACAGTATTCCAGTTTGCTAGCAATCTGGGTCTTTATTGCGAATCCAACACCAGAGCGTCTTGGTTCTGTAGCCGGGGTACCTTTCCAGAAGAATTTATATCCACCGCCGTGTTCTATGAGCTCGCCTTCATCTGGCAAATGGGTTTCACTGAGAGCGGCTATATCCACATTGTAGCGCGAGAGCTCTCTAGCGACAACAGCAGTTTTCCGTTCTGGACAAAGGTTTACATCACGATCGAGAAGAGTACGGACGTTCCACGCACCGAAAGACATAATAGTTGTTTTTATATTTTTCTTGTAACTTCGACCACGAAAAAAGGGAGGCACTGCTCCCCCCGCACGGGGAGGGGACTAGAAAAGGTGTCCTAGACAAAGCTTGTCCCACAGTTACTGGGGGGTAGTAACCGCGGCTACTCAGTGTTATATAACAGAATTAGATAGGTAGTTTTTTGTTGCAAATAGGTTATAGTTCTCAAACTTATAAGAAGTTGACAAGAAAAAATTAAAAAAGAAACAAAAACTTAGCTATTAGCGAACTCGCGCAGCTCATCCCCCTCTTCCAACCTCAAATACAGAAGAAATTGTACATGAGGTAGTATGCGAGTGCTATGCTATTCATGAGGACTAAAGATATTTTCCTTAAATAAAGTATCTCCGGCAACCTATACGATAGGTACCTCCCCAGCCGAAACACAAGACATGAAGAACAATGACATGCTGCTTTACGACGGGTTAAATGGTTGTTTCACCCCGGGCAAACTGCTATGACTCTACCACCTAAAATTATGTTAAATTTAAATATTGAAATTTCAATTTGAAACACAAATTATGGTTGCCGCCCTCCTGAAATACCTTTATCGCGATTATTAAACAGTATAGATAACTTAATAAAATTAATGATACAGATTATATCCAACAGCAAGTAGCGTTGCTAGCCGAATTATTCATAATATATTAGATGTGAACTAACCTAAGAAGATATAAGCCGCGTCTTTAATAAAATATTGTTTTGCAAGAAAGCTCAAATAAATATTAACCTAGTGATCTTCAACTGTAAAATAAAGAATAACTCCGTGGTATGAACTTTAAAGAACAATGGGAGGAGATAAAATAAAAACGGTGACAGAAGATGTGCAGTGGGATGAAAAGGAAGCTGTTAATTTGGATCACGCTCTCTCAGTAACTGGTCAGTTTTATTGTATACAATTTATTGTTTTATACTATTCGTGTTAATATTTTATTGTGAAGAGAAGTACCTAGTAGCACTTACTCGTAACTCTATAGCCCAGGTACAATATTTAAATACATTTCACGTTTAATTTTAAAAATTTTCAGACTTTAGTCTTTTAAAATCTCAGACTGTATAAATTCAGTTATTATGAGTTATTTTTCATTATTCATTCATTTATTTTGAGAATATAGTTTAAAAAATAATAATAAACATTTCAGTTCTATTATAGTTATATTACAATTACATTATAATTACAATTATAAATCAAAAATCCGAAAATAAACCTCTACCAAAACCAAACATACTCGTAGATACATAATGTCTATACATTCTTAGTCTTCTTACGTAGGTTTTTCTACATGCCGCAATTTATCAATCTTACCATGTTATCTTTTAGTACGTTATTTTTCCAATTGAAGGTCAATTATACATGAATTTAGCATGTTATTGTCATAAAAATATGTACCTAATATTATTATTGTCAAGAATAAGTCACAATTACGATTGATTCCACTTGCCCAAACGCACAGTCACAAACCTAAATAAAACATGAACGTACTCGTACGTAAGTGCTTGGAGCTTAGCCGACTTCTCACCATCATTTCTGCCCAGGCAGATTCAGTTTCTTTCGTTGAAACTACATCAACATTATCAAAATCAAAAAGCAACTTAGTCCTAGCTACGCCCATAAGTTATAACTAAAAAAATCAAGTCAATTTGTACCTAGAATACAAATTATTTCTCTACTGACCCACTATCTCAATTAAGGCTAGTACCGTGTTGTTCCCTAGTTTCCCTAGTTCCCTAGTTTACTGCTAACAAACGCACAATCCTTAACAACGGAAGCATGTGTCTTGTTATTCTTGTTTAGGACGTGCATAAGAACCGGTCATTCCTCATGTAGAGCGGTCAGTCCTAAAGCAAAACCAAAACTTATTCATAATAGTAATACCCTCTTATGATGTGAATATTCAATCTAAAAAGATCACGTTGTATATGAGTGTTTAAATAATTATCTGGGTTTACCTTCGTACTCGTGCATCTGAAACCAAACTGTGTGAGTGATAAAGTAATCATCACTATAAATAACTGAGTAGATGTTAGGAAACTGATGTCGAATATGTCAATTATAATTACATTTGAAATTAGGGACGGGAGAAATAAAATAATTAACCGTCTTGTAGGTACACGTATGAAGAAGAATTATACGTAAGCTTAAAATGTGAAAGAATGTGTAAACAAGTACACTATTTCAAGGATATAAAAATTCGTGATGTTGTAAGTTTTCTCTATAACTATACTAATCTAGCCCGACTGCCTCTCTACTACCTGGGAGCTACCAAAAATTTGCGTGATAGACTTTTGAACTCTTTAAAATTGCTAATTTATATTCAGCCAAGTTCAACAACACCTTATTTCACGATAAAGCACATCCTATTATTTTGCTGATTTTTTTAGGTTTTGGAATACACAACGTAAAGTACTGTCTAGTGCTGTCACTTTTTTTAATTGGAGCCATCGTGGAACCAGTCGGTAACGCCTATATTCTGCCGGCGTCAAAATGTGATTTAGATATAAGTGATAGTCTCAGAGGATTTATAGGATCCATTCCATATATAGGTTAGTAAGTATTAATATATCATTGTATTTATCTATTAGATAGTGTCCAAGTCTAAAATGTACATAGTCTTTCGCAATTAACAATAATTATGACATATTCAAAATCTATCTTTTATATTTTTCTAACGGTTATGCAAAACGTCTTAAGTTAGGTGGTTACTGCAGCATATGAAAAAGGCTTAAACTAAGTAAATTATTACAACGATCCAAAAATTTTAACAACAAAGAAAATACGATATAAAGCAGAATTTTAAAATTGAAAAATATTTTGCCATAAAGTTTTAACTGTGTTAGTATTTCCCCCGACTACTACTTTTAAACTCGTGTACGGTTCAGGTATCGTCTTAACGTCCTTCCCGTGGGGTTATCTGGTGGATACGCGAGGCAGGAAGTGGACTGTTATCTACAGCTCAATTGCTGCTGGGCTCTTCGGCGTGGCCTCTGCCTTTATGCCTAACTTAATCTCCTTCGTCATTTTTAAATTCCTCACATCCCTATGGTGAGTTTTACTCATAAGTATAAAAACAACCTATTATTATAAGCTGCTAAGTTCAAACAAGAAATCACTTACATAGGTTATCAATAGTCACAGCTAGGTTAAAAACCCATCCCAACATTGCCCTACAATCAATCTCTACATACTAAATAGAGCTACGCAATTTCGTTCACATTGCAAGCTTAGGTTGCGGAAAACAGTAAAACTATTTTTTAAAATATTTATTTATTCTTATGCACCTTAAAATAGTAGTAGATTTATTTTTCAGGGCACATTTCCACCCTGCCAAATGTCACTAAAATTCGTTCAGTAAATTTTTCGTGATCCCGAACAAAGTTTACGTAGGTATTTACAATTTTATTAGATATATACGTATAGATTTACCGTTACAAAAACTATATAAGTATAATTTACGTAAATAAATATAGTATAAATATACAGATATAAATATAATTTACGTCCTTTACAGCATAGCATGCCCTGCTGCAGTACCGTACACATTTATTGGCGAACTTTCGCCACCAAAGTACAGGGATATAATGCTTTCTGTGATAAACGCAATACAGATTTGCGGAGCAGTCCTAGTGCCTCGTAAGTTGCTTTTTTCTTTTAAAACATCAATTCCCTTACGTATGTTAGTGTTATATAAATTCATTACCTATATAAGTACGTTTATTTAACTTTAATGCATTTTCCAACAATGTCCAAGTGTCTGAATAAGGAACGTGTAAAAATGTAAGCCTGGTTTTATTTTTACTTACTTGCTTAACTCTTAACTACTAATTCTACTAACTAGTGGCATTTTTAAATTCAATCATTTAAAAATTATATCTTCGTATGCATAATAGTTAATTCTAAATAAATAACGCCAAGAAAGGTATCAACGACTGCCTCTTCTCGTCGAGACGACACTTTATCTACCTACTTATTAATTTATTAACTGTAAAAGATTGTGTAATTTTCTCAATTTTATCGTAACGTTTCTTAAACAATTTTCAGTATTTGCCTGGGCAATTCTGCCACTCGAATTCAAAGTCGACTTTGGCATGTACTACTTTAGACCGTGGAGGCTCCTCGCAATAGTCAACGTAACCCCCTTCCTCATGGCGGCGGTTCTACTGCTCTGGGGGCCAGAGAGTCCCAAGTACCTCATGGCGCATGGTCGCGAACAGGAAGCCCTGAAAGTACTGAGAACTATATACGCTCAAAATAAAAGAAAATCAGAAGACGATTTTCCTGTAAGTATTCTCACCTTATTGAATATACAGTGTACCGTAATCAGTAGACCAACGGAAAACTGGTGAGAACGGGGACCATTATATGTCAAAATCACATAATTTTACCGCCCTAGACCTATTGGTTTAAATTAGTTTAAAAGATATATTATGTATATAATAGTGTAAATTATATTCTATAGCTACATATAATTAAATCGCAGAAAAGTAAAATCTGTACATGGAAAATATGTTAAAATGACTAACTGATTTGGTATAAAGGACGATAACAATTTTTGCGTTTTTAGGATTAATGTCTGTCTGTCTGTCTGCTAATTTGTTACCCGATCACAACAAATCTACTGAACGGATTTTGATGAAATTTGGTATGGTCATAGCTTATAGCCTGGACCAACATAAAGGATAGTTTTTATCTGGATATCGACTATAGAAAAAAATAAAAAGTTAAAAAACATTCAGGAACATCTGTTTTATTATTGCACGAATTTAACACAATAAATTTAAATGAATCAGTGAAGTTCACGCGGACGAAGTCGCGGGCAAAAGCTAGTACAAAATAATATGTTAATGATTAAATAAAGTGTTGTTTTAGATTAAAAGACTGAAATACACAGAGGGTGCCACAGCTGAAAAAGTCTCCTTCCTGAAGTCACTGAAAGTGCAGTCCGTGCCGCTGTTGAGACCTCCCTACTTGAAGTGGATGTTACTGAACAGTGCCCTTATGTTTGGTATATTTACAACGTAAGTGGTTTTTTATGGTTCTAGTGGTTCTATGACTAAGTGAGTGACCAACTGAGGAAGAGGAGTGTTTCTTTGCCTTTTCAGTTAGTAGGCGAAATAGTTAAACAATACGAAAGAATCATATGTGATTCACAGGACGGCGAAGTGGTTAATAGCATTTTCTTGAATTACAGACTAAACGGCCTGAATATGTGGGTGCCCGATACCTTGAATCGTGTAATTTCTGATTCAGCGGAGGGAACCGCTTGTGATGTAATTACACAAGGAATGAACGAGGTGGGTAGGTATCGTAGGTGACTATGTTGCTTCCCGACAGAGCTATTTAACGACCGGCTGAACTATTAATTAACTTCAAAAACTGTTACGGACTCACACAAAAAGATTTAATGTATTAACTTTTAATAATTAAAGTTAACTTCCGTTACATCTTTCAAAGTGTACTTACAGCTTAAATTTTTATTGAAATTAATTTTATTAGTAAAGGATAGGCAATTAACATAGTTAATATATTTGATTAACAATACTCTACTACCTACGATTCATTCTGAATTCTGATAGTCATTTCAGAAAATTTCCATTTGACTAATACTAATTTTATATTAAATTCATGGACGTAAGACTTTTTTTATACGTCCATGATTAAATTATTGTTTTTTGATAAAAATTACAATAATTTCAGACGGCTGTTGATGGAGAATGTAACGATGACATCGATCCATTGACCTACCTCATAAACACGGTTGGAAACGCCAGTAGTGCAGTGGTAGCGATAGCTGTCAGTGCCTTGATAAAGTACATCGGGAAGAAAGTCCTACTGATCGCGACCTACTGCATCATAGGTGTCTTTTTGTTGGTCATCAACTTCGTCACGCAGAAAATAGTGTTCGCCATACTGATGTCGTCTATAGCGCTTATGGCTCTGGCTATAGGCCCCGTGAACGCGTTTAATGTGCAACTATTTCCGACGCATTTGCGGTATGTTTATAATTATTTGAAACTTATCCTAAGTTGAAATTACCGTCTTAATAACGTCAAAGTTCTTTTAAAGCGGCATTTTCATGTCCTGTGTTTATATACTGGAGGTTTGGTCGCCGGAGATTCCTTATTTGAGGCGACCATTTTAACATTGAAGTCGGAGCAGCAACGCAGTCCTGTTTCATTTGAGGTCGGACCGGGCGTCCATGGACATCCATTGCAGTGACTACATCAAGTTGCATGCTCGTTTTTAGCTTTGGTAACATTGAATTGGTGACATTTAATTTTCTCACGCAGGGGCATGGCAGTGGGCCTATCTATGATGGTCGGTCGCGCTGGTTCAGTGTTCGGCTCAAATATAGCGGGAGTTCTACTCAATGCAGCCTGCGAAGCTACATTCTACGTCTTTGGCGGATCATTAATATGTAAGTTTTCTTTTTAAAGCACCAAAGAAAAATTTACAACTTTTGTGTCGTCAACACTTGTTGGTCACAAAAGCTTCTGTAATTACCTAATGACGGGGAATGTTGGGACGGGAGCCTTGTTTCAACTATAGTATCAAGAAATTATTTTATGAAACTCATTACAAATACCTAACCTCACCGGCTGTTTATGTCAGTATTATAAAAAATGATTTATATAAATACATAATCTGAATTTCATTTCAGTGTGCGGTCTACTGTCATTTCTACTACCGCGGTCGGAATCACAAGCTCCTGTCAAACAGAGACACAGCACTCGACTTTAGCATGAAACAAAGTCGAAACATTCCTTACTCCTGTAATTAATTTAAAATAAGTGAAAAAAAAGCATGGACTATTTTTCGGGCGGCAGATTGGTGATGAAATTTAATAAATATTAAGTAACTAAGTATTAACTAAGTAACTAAATATTAATTAACTAAGTATTAAGAATTAAAGTACTTAAATATCTCTTTTAATTTTTTTATTTCGCCTCACATTTTGATTCCACATTATTATTTTAACTTTAGACTTTTTATCAAAATATCTGAGGCCTTAATAACGTTCTGCTAAATAATGAAACACAATGTGTTATAAAAACATTTTATTTTCATTTATAACAATTCGAACTTATTTTAGCAAGTATTAATAATATGATATGGCACTAACGTAAGCATTTATTATCCACTTCTGTTATTTAACCGATCCTCTATTTTTTTCTTTGCATCAATGGCCTTTTTCAGTAATGTATCTTCAAGGGATTTAAGCTGAAAAAAAATATGAAAATCCAAATATCTAAATATTAAAACCAAATTATTGATGAAACTAATTTTGGCAACTGAATGCTCAAAATACTGACAATGCCAGTAATGTGTTTTAAAGCTTGGTTACGTTATTGGTGTGGCGATTACGATATTGAAGGCGAACGTGGCATCGCTTTTGAAAGTGTACAAAAACCCGAGTCAAGCTAAACATTATACAAAAAAAATTATATCTACCTTTTCAGTAAAGTTTTTCTGAATGTGTGCCAGCTCCTCCAAACGCTCTGCCCTCTCTTGTTCATACTTGGCGGTCATCTCTTTTATCTCTTGCGTTCGTTGGATCGCTCGCTTGCATCTCTCCTTGCACTTTCTATCTTTTTCCTCTGCATCTCTTAGGTTACTGAAAGTACATATTTAGAAGTTGCATTAGTAGATCGACCGTGATCAAATCAAATCAGCGATCAGTTTTTGGTCCGTTGATTTTAAACTGTTTGATGTCAATCAGCGCAGTTTTTAAATTTAAAAAATAATCTGTAAACTTCGTAACTTTTGAGTATATATTAAGCTATATTTAATAATAAACTAGCTCATCCTCTTTGTCGTTCGCATCTTAGCTGCAGTTCTCGCGTCTATTATATATGGTTTCGCCTCTGGACATGAGCATCCCCTAATCGGTACCAGGTCGATAGAGCATCGTACATACAGTCTACGACTCTGTTGGCTCCGTAGTAGGCCAAGTCCCGGTTTACTTGCTGTTCCCTGTACCTGATGATCCTAGCGCGGTCCTGCTGCCGCTTGGCGTGCGCGTCGCAGCGCTGGGCGGCGGCGGCGGCGCGCCCGGCCCGCAGCTCCGCCAGCGCAGCCGCCAGCTCGCTTATTTCGTTATTTACTATGTCTAGCTCGTCCTCTTTGCTATCGGCGTCTCGCCCGCCACTCTCGTAATCTCTGGAAATAGTGAAACTTTTTAGTCTCGACTGTCACGATTGGGATCTGAACACTATGCGCAGTTATTTTCAAAGTAGGTATATAATGCCAAAAAAGTGCTTTCAGTTTCAACACAGATCGCGTTCCAATATCTATGAAAAATAATTGGGTAACAAGTCAGCTTGAAATATTGATGACATCATAAGTTGGTGTCTTTATATTAAAGGAACCACCAGAAATATAATAGAAAGATAGAACAAAGTTAATAGAACCTATACAGGTTAATACAACAGTATAGATAGACGAATACTATATTCATACCTTAAACTATCATGCCTATTCTGAATGTCATGCAACAAATTATTAGCTGCATCCAATTTTGGTTTGATGGTCTGCAGATTCTTAATACTGTTCTCCTTTTGCATCAACGTTTCCCTTAAAGACTTCAGCTTTTCATCTGCATCCTGTACATTGTGAGCCGCCTGTTCTGCCTGCGCCTTTATATCATCGGCGTCATAGACCCTCATGGCCTGGTTCTTCTCAATCTCGGAAATAAGCCCATCTTTTTGTCCTTTCTTCTGCTCAAGTACTATGGAAATTTGTTTGTTCTCTTTTGTAATGATTTGCAACTCTTGTTGTTCTTTGTTGTAGGGCTCCTTTTCTATTTTTAATTCCTCTTCTATTTGCTTTATTCCATTATCTAGCTAAAATTAAGAATAGTAGTATTAAACATCTATATTTATTATTTATCTGGACAGGAGTGACAAAATACCAGCTTAGCATATTTCACTTCATCCAGAAAAACTGTCCAAGGTTGTACTTCCGGCCCAAGATTGTACTGTACAGAGCCTTCATTGTGACATAGATTCTCTTTGTACATTTTACTTTTTACCCATCACCCTGTATTTGAGTGTCTTATAACCCATTATAAAATTGACATTCTACAGGATAGAAGCAGAAAAAATATATTATACCTTTTTTACTCTTTGAGCTCGATTTTCTTTCTCTAAAGCTTGTTCATTCAGCAATTCTATCAATTTATTCTTTTTATCTTCCAATTTTTTCACCTGAAACACATTTTTTCTTTAATTAACAAGAATAGAAATATGGCTTCATTCAAGAGTTCAAAAAATCTATAAAACAAATATCCATATCTTATAAAGGAACAATGGTATTAATTTAAGGCTATGATAGTACACACACATACCTCCTCCATAAGTGAAAACAGCACATCCTCATGAGGTTTTATATCCCTGAGTCTATCTTCATTAAATATCATTAGGTTGAACAAAACAAACAGTATGGAGTGGGAGGTGGTGACCATCGGCTGGAGGAGGTGAGTGATGGTGATGGTCACTGTCATCCGGGGCATGCACGAGACGAAGTGGTTGACCACCCGAGTCATGTTGATCACAGGGAGCAAGTCCCAGTAATACTTCAAATGTTCATTGCGATATTCTTCTGGAGGGGGCTGTGGAATAAAATAATAACTATGTTAAGGATAGGTATGTCTATTATAATAAAAAGCCTTTTACGAATGTATACAGGATTTGTATTTGGAGTGCCTTATCAATTTTCATGAGCACTTCAGAAATGCTGCCTATAAGTCATTATATTTACCTATGTTTTAGACACACAATGTCTAACAACCCTATTGCATCTTACATGAACTGGCTAGATATGTCAAAGGCAATAAATGTGTTAGCATACTATGGCATAGGATTTTAAATTTGGTGAACTGGAGATATACATTATGATTTTATTCTCAAGAGTACACTGAAATTTTTTGACTATGCCTAATTTACGGTCATATGTTATTTTACGGAATTATAAAAGATAAGTTTTATTATGGCCAATGATCACTCACAGCTAAAACTGTGTCCTTATCAATGCCTAGCCTATCAAACACTTGGAACAGCGCGCTCATCACAGCATGTGGCTTCTTCAGGTCAGAAACTGTCAGTGGACAATCGGGAAACTCCTCATTCCAGTTGCAGGTGAAGTTTTCCACCTTGATTGCTTGTGAATCTGAAGACATCCAAATTTTCTTATAATCGATTTATTATTATTTATTTATTTTAAAGCAGTTTGTAAATCGTATCGTCAAGTCAGGGATAGACAGGGATGTTGAGAGCATACACAAAATAATTAGAAGTTTCTAAATATTGCAGATACTATGGATAAACAAAAATGTACAAACTTTTTTCCATGTTGATAGCACACACACAATTCCAATAAATAAAGGCTTTTGTTTTATATGTCTAATATTGCGCAATTCAATTACTAAAGCTAAGAATATTTGATAGTAATAGATATTTATATTTTATAACAAAATCCAAGAAAGTCAAGTCAACTAGCGAAAAGAAATCTAAAGTAATTGTTACTGTTTGACAGCATTTGAATTTTGTATAAATGTCAGAATCAACGGTCAAATGTCATTAAAATAAATATTTTAGATGGCAACACACACCCGTACCTAGCGGTAGCGCCAGACTTAACTTTTTGCCAATGTTCCTGAAACGTCTGAGATAGAAAAATTTAATTAGGTATATTTCGAAAGTTTCTTGTACAGATTCAATGGAGGAAATAAATGGTCAGGACAAAAAATGACAGACAGTAGGTGTATAAATCAATAGGTAAACGTCATCAAAATCAAAATGTCATAGTGGCATGTCAACATTGTCAACAATAATGTTAAACGTCATCGGTCGGTTAATAATTTGCTTTCTCGACACGGTCACGACTCTCGTAAATTTTAAACAATAAAAGGTTTTATTGTAATGTACAAATAACATATACAAGCACAATAATGAGAATCACAAACGTTAGACGCGGAAGGATTTTCCGCATGGCGGGTGTTTGTTTAATTCTTTTGGTGTTCATTTACGCACTGCACAGTTACTCGAATGTGAACGTCGGCAGTGTTTCGAACGACCTGCTCCAAGCTGACCCTCAAGCAAGCTACTATAAGTTCCATCGAGATGTTTATCCGACACTCAAAACGGGTAAGAATCCTTTTCAGGAGATTTGTACAACTTTATGTCATGGCACAATTTCCGAAGTAATTACAGTTATTTGCCCTAGTGCAAGCCGGCGATGCGTGATGTTTTTATCACGTGTAAAGTTTACACGCCAGTTATGAAATCAGATTAAAGCAGCGATAATGTGGGAGTTGTTTTGTATTTTACCTGTTTCATGGTTTAAAATTGATTTAGAAAGTGAATGCTGACTGCAACAGGTCACACTTGCATTCACCACAAATGATTTTCTTAGTGCTATGAATATTTTAATTTGAATACTTGGAGTGTAGTCTGTACATTGAGATGTAGTTCCTGTTTTTTTGGTATTATATCTCATTGTGTGATTACTAACGTTGTTATTATAACATTTCAATAATGGGAATATGAAATAGATTGTATCTTTGATCTGATTAACTAAACAAGTAAAAAGGGTTTTATTTATAAGTAATGATAATGATAATAAAAAATTTGGTAAAGGTTGTAAATACATTGGAAACTGCTAGCATTATCTTTGCAATCTGCATCACAATTTTACTTAAAAATATACTCTAGCTATAAAAGTTCAAACCTTGATATCTTAAAACAAAGTGAGATGTCTTAAAGTTGCCAATACCTAATGCTAATTTTTATCTTTACTACTTTTAGAGCTGGGCAACTTTGAACCTAAAGTTAAAAGGGTAGTCAGTGGTCCAGGAGAGGAAGGCAAGGCCTACCACATGGCCCAAGACCGTGCCAATGATATCGCAGATTCAGAGTCTGAATATGGCATGAACATAGCTGCCTCAGATGACATTGCTATGAACAGGTAATGCAACAATTAAAAGGAATATTATGGTTAAATTTTCATTAATATTATTAATGTTAGGTACCCTGTAACAATCCCAAAGCACCCAGTCTGAAACTAGTAGAGCTAATAGAGTTTCACAAAACAAATGAGTATGTACAATAAATAATATTTTAAACACCAGCTGTATTTCAATAAAAATTTACTGTTATATCACACACACACTCAATTACTTTTATGAAAAAATGTTTCAACATAAGTTTTGCTTTTCTTGAAGAACAGCTCTGTATGAGTCAGTTTCCACTCTTCTGACTAGGAGTGTGTTTTATCAGTGATAAGCGTTTTTCGTTGATGAACTGCTTTTATTTTTTTAAATAGAAAGAAATCAAAACTATCTATTTATTTATTTATTCATAAAAGGTTTTGGTGCCTATTGTCAGTACTTGAATTTTGACACTTTTTGATACACAGAACTATACCAGACACGAGGCTCGACGAATGCAAGTACTGGCATTATCCTGAGGACCTGCCAAGCACTTCTGTGATCATAGTCTTCCACAATGAAGGATTTACAGTACTGATGCGGACAGTACATAGTGTAATTGATAGATCACCACCAAATATTCTTCATGAGGTTGTTTTGGTGAGTGCCATAACATATTAGATTTGAATGCATTAATTAACACTGTTAAAGAGAATTGAAGGATATAATGTCTTTTACAGGTCGACGACTTTTCAGACAAAGACAATTTAAAACAAAATCTAGATAATTACATAAAGCGTTGGAATGGCAAAGTTCGTTTAATAAGAAATACTCAAAGGGAAGGACTAATTCGTACTCGGTCTAGAGGAGCCCAAGAGGCTACTGGTGACGTTATAGTATTTTTGGACGCACATTGTGAGGTCAACGTCAATTGGCTGCCTCCTCTCTTAGCTCCCATATACAGAGACTATAGAGTCATGACAGTGCCAGTCATAGACGGAGTAGACCACAGAACCTTCGAATACAGACCGGTATATCAACACGGAACAAATTATCGTGGGATATTCGAATGGGGAATGTTGTACAAAGAAAACGAAGTGCCAGATAGAGAGGCGAATCTACACAAACACAAATCGGAGCCTTACAAGAGTCCAACACACGCGGGCGGTCTTTTCGCAATAAATAGACGGTACTTTCTAGAAATAGGCGCCTACGATCCCGGCCTCCTTGTTTGGGGTGGCGAGAACTTTGAGTTAAGCTTCAAGATCTGGCAGTGCGGCGGAAGTATAGAGTGGGTACCATGCTCCAGGGTTGGACACGTATACAGAGCGTTCATGCCTTATTCTTTTGGCAACCTTGCAAAGAACAGAAAAGGTTCCTTGATCACGATTAATTACAAGAGAGTTATCGAAACTTGGTTTGATGAAGAGCATAAGGAGTATTTCTATACGAGAGAACCAATGGCCCGGTTTTTGGATATGGGAGATATATCTGAACAGATCGCGCTGAAGGAAAAGCTGAACTGTAAAAGCTTTGGGTGGTTCATGGAAAACGTAGCTTACGATGTATACGACAAGTTCCCGAAATTGCCGAAGAATGTTCTCTGGGGAATGGTTAAGAACAAAGCTACTGGTGTATGTCTAGATACCATGGGGAAAGCTGCTCCAGCTTATATTGGTAAGTTTAAATAAATATCTTTTGTTTAAGTAGTCATGAGAAAAAGAATGGTTCTGCTTATTTTACATAGAAATATCTTCCAGCAGATTATTATTGGAAACCAAATTTGTAGAGGCAGTAGTTTTGTATCTAATCAGTGTGTAAATTGATTTTTTTATTAATTTCGATGGATAAGTTATGTTTGTGTTCTAGCATAATTATTCTACTAATCTAATCTTAATTCTTCTACTAATGTTCAAAACAAAAATCAGTATAATTTATTTTTTCTTACATTTCGATGAATATGAGTACCTATACTACTAGTCTCCGCATAAAAATGTAATCTTATCACAAGATTAGATGAAGTCTAATACCCAGTTTCAATAATAATTTCATATTTAATATATAAATTTTTATAGTTACCAAGTTTAGTTACTAGGATATTTATGGCCTGTTTTTAACAATCAGTTGTCAGATCATTAATTCTCCCAAAGCAATTAAAATTAGTATCTTGAAAACCAAATATGTAGTATCTACTATCCAAAGTATCCATATCCATAGATTGGTAGTAGAAGAAATCAAATCGGCAAATAGCTAATGTAACTTAGGCTATTTTTATTTTAGAACTAGACTGTGCGCGCGGCTTCGCCCGCGTGGATTTTAGAACTTGGTGTAGAGAAGGGTAAAAAGTAAAAGCGGTTATTGTGACTAAACTATGATAGTTAGATATGTGCTCTCGCGGACTTTTTTGTAGATCTTAATAAGACCTACAAACCCGTGGTACATCATTTTGTTCTATTGTCAATAGTTTTTGCAGCTCAAACATAAATAGGTTTTCCATTCAATTTGCTTACGTAATTTTTTTGAAAATAAACTATAACCTATAGCCTTCCTCTATAAATGGACTATCCAACACTGAAACAATTTTTGAAATCGATCCAGTAGTTACTGAGATTAGCGCGTTCAAACAAACTCTTCAGCTTTTAATATTATTAGTATATTAGTATTAGTATAGATTCCACACGGACAAAGTCGCGGGCACAGCTACATAGTTCTTAACTATAGTAGTGATCCATATCTGTTGGTACATTATTGAGACCAGCTTTTAACTGTGACCTTTCTGTAATCTTACCACTGCTCGTATGTTTTCAGGTACCTCCACTTGCCACGGTTCAGGCAACAATCAGCTCTTCAGGTTGAACGAAGCGGGTCAGCTCGGCGTAGGCGAGCGTTGCGTCGAGGGCGACACGGATAGCATCAAACAAGCCATTTGTAGGCTCGGCACTGTTGACGGGCCTTGGAGGCGAGTTACCAACGCTTTTGATAACAATCGAAAACCCTACTTCTGGGAAACATTTATTGCCATTGCACGCTGAAAATAGAAGCAGAGAGTGAACCTCCACTTGATGGTCAGACACCGTTAAAGAAGTATGCACTCAACAATGTGTCATACCATACACAAGTCCTACAACTAGGTCGTGAGGTAGATTTCTGGTGGGCCTTTAGAAAGTGATCCCACAAACAACTTCACATCAATTTTCTAGTTTCTGTCTCTTTCTGTAGCGCCGGGTTGCGTCTGCGTGCACGTTCATACTGGTGTCGGTACGGGAAAACGTTAGCTTGTCATTCAAGCTCGATATCACATTTCGGCGCGCGTCGCATACATGTTCGTTAATACGAAAACGCTAACAATTTTGCTGTTCCACACTCATCTTTATCTCTCATCCACAGGTACGACGGTGAGCACAACCATCTAATCCACCGCCTACACAGCCACTGTCTCACGCTGCAGCCGCACGCGCGCACGCTGGGCCTCGCGCCCTGCGATCCCAACAACACGTACCAGCAGTGGACCATCACGCACAAGAAGCCCAACTGGTGAGACTCCGCTCCAGCACTGTACCCTTATACCTCGTTCACATTAGTCCAGTCGAGCATTCCAGTCCAGCGCTGGATTGCCACTGGAATAATGTGAACCTGCACTGGAATGTACCATTCCAGTGATCAATCCAGTACAGTTGACTAGAATGACAGTCTATTTTTCAATCCAGTAAGCCCATTCCAGCGCACTGGAATAGTGTGAACGGCCAATCCAGTGTTAGAGCCAGCGCTAAAATGCTAGGGCGATACCTTTTCCCTTTATAAGAATGTATAAGGGTAATTGATGTACTGTTGCAATGTGATTTCTTCATAGCCTTTGTTAGAAAAGCACTATGACGTCAACAAACAATGTTTACAAAAACCTTGTTTTTTTATTTAAAATTGTAGTAAAACTAG
This sequence comes from Erynnis tages, assembly GCA_905147235.1. NCBI lineage: Eukaryota > Metazoa > Arthropoda > Insecta > Lepidoptera > Hesperiidae > Erynnis > Erynnis tages. Next base: position 3,690,507 of record LR990078.1, on the reverse strand, counting down.
GGGAGAGCTGGCACATGGCCTGTTAAAATTTATTCACGTTGTCAACATTCAAAATGTCTTATTCAACGATTTTATTCTAATTTTACTTTTTGAATTTTTAGTCTACATACATCTTTAAAGTTGTATTTAGAATTAAGCTCGAGTGAAAATTAAATCCTTGTTTGCAATTCATTCTTAAATGCTGACAAATGCAGCCCTAATTTAGACTATTTTATAAAAAAATACCCTTTAAATTAAACTTATTAAATATTACACACTATTAAAATGTCTTCTTTTATCGTCCTCCTTAATGAGCCGTAACATTTTTTGGTTATTAATTTCCCTGGGCTTCCGTCTTTTTGACGTAGCATATAGATTATTTTGGTTGGTCTCAATGAATTTATAAATTACATAATTTATTTAATATTTGTTTTTCGGTATAATTTCATAGATTATACGGCATAAATTTCAACCCCCATTAATAATACAACTATTTTTGTAGTCACATTACTATACTGACTGACAGCACAGCTTGAATGGAATTTATGCTTGAATCTTCGATGCTTAGTAGTGTTACTGTTTACCCAGATGGTTTAGACTTTTTTAGGAAAGGCAATGTTGGTCACATTGCAGATTAAATTTTAAATATTTAACTGATTTAACAATGTGAAATCCTATCTGTATGCAAATTGTGCAGAAGAAATATGATAATGGAATTTTGATTTTCATATTTTATTTTGCCCTACTTATTTATTTCTTATGTTTTGTATTGTTCTTTTTTATTTTAAATTATTTTATTCTAAAAATGTGCACTTTAGCCATATATGTATATACTTTTATAATTGTCACTTAGTGTAAATCTTATGAATATCCAATTGAATGTTATATCAGAACCACTTTCAAACAAGAAATTATGATTAAGTATGCTTTTAGGGGTATTGATTATTACATTAAGATACAAATAGGTACTGTAAAATTAAATAAAAAATTGTTGTAATAAGAAGAAAATTTTGAAGTACTTATTAGATAAATATTAGACTAGAATAGGTTATTAAATTAAGGGTGATTTAAACGGATAAACATATGAATAAACATGAAAATGTGCTGATATTTTATGAAAAAGTAAACCTAAAGTACCTACAAAACACGCACACATCTTATTAATATCACAATTATTCTTAATAACCAACAAAAAAAGAGTAACGTTTTGTTTGGTTCCAAAATGTGTAAGTAGGTACCTATTGAAAAATATCATTGTCATTTTGTACAGTGTCAAATGTAGTTAATCGTATATTCACTGTTAGACCATAAAATTTGCCTTCGAATTTTAGTAGACTGCTAATTTAGTATAAATCTTAAAATAGAATTAGTAAATGATTCAAGTAAGCTACTCATTAAGATTACAATCAAATAGCAAATTCATGTGTTCCTTACTTTTATCTGTGAATCCGTTTAAAACATGTCATTAGAATTTATTCGATAATTCGGATGTTATCTGGTTTTATCTTAAAAGGATATCGATTTCGTTTTGATTTTATAATCAACAAAATGCACTTAAAATTGATTGTAAATATTGTAATCAACACCACAAGTTAATAATTATATCTATCTACTCGTAGGTACTTATTTTACTCATCACAAATATTTTATGTCGCAAATGGTTGATAACCTGCATTTTATTGCTAGAAGTAGTAAAAAAATTATAAAAGAAAGCCTACCTGCCCTTAATCTTTATTTGACATTAAGTTGGGTCCATACGTGTGTACGAAGCTTGCGTTTAAACTCAACAAACAAATGTATGGTACACTATAGTAGTGATTTTCATTCCCCCCCCCCCCCAAGACCCCATAACACGCTTGATAAATCTGTCGATTCCATTAAGTTGAAAATATCGCTGCTTGTAATGTTGGAACTGATAAAAATAAAAATGAAAATCATTTATTGCACGAATATGAGTTAGTTTTCCGTTATACAGGGCATCAATCCATATTCATTTTTTCAGGTATGCAAAGTAAGAACAGAGACAGAAAAATAATAAGTATTATGTGCTCAAAATGAATTATCACATGGGTTTACCACCAATTTCCCTTTCTTGTGCGTTCGCAAGTTTTAAGTTTGGAACCCAAAAGTTGAATATCACTAATCTATAAAATAATAAAAAGTTTCGACATTTTATATTCCGATATACTTCGTAGATAGAAGTTAGTATTGTCACTATCACGTTGTGCATTATTCATTACCTTTTATTGAAATGGGCACGAATTGAATGAATTGCGCTGGAACTTTTAAATACTGTTTGTGTATTTTATGAGATTAGACTTTTCTCGATGGCAGGTGTTATTACTGTTTATATTGCCATTAAAAGCACTGAAGATAATAAAGAAAATTATCAGGCCATGATGTCATGAATTGATTTGGATTAATTTAGGTATACATATATACTTACTGTACCGACTTAGTTTAATTGGGTTAGTTTCTAATTTTTTTAAATACTTACTGTTTTTTTTCTTATTATGCTTTCAATAAATAAATGACAATAGGTTTTTGTTATATTCAGCTTTTAACACAATTTCGTGATTATTATTAAAATAACAAAATAATTTCACTTTATGCTTCCATCGATTAATTTTACCACATAAACAAGGCAATTGCAATTTCTAACTATAATATAAATCATAACCATTCCTTTTTAAACATTTTGAATCTCTGTTTACATTTATTTTTACTACTCTGTGACTGTTTATATACATTTGCAATGGAGTTATATTGAATGTTAGTTGTTGATTTTTTTTACTACTTTCGGTATAATTTCTTTGTGCAACTAAAATGTTTAAATGCTCAAAATTGCAATGCTCTCTTTGGAGTTAGGTATATGAGTATATATTTGAAATGATTGTATACATGGCATTTATTTTAGCTTGATTTTAATTAGTCTTAATTCTCTTATACTTCTATATACATATCGGTTCTAGTAACTTAACTTGTAAATAGGATATTATATTTTATTTATAACAAAACGGGAGAAGAAAGGAAAAATTTCAAAATTTCGTGTTTTAAGTAAAATACTTGTAAAGTTCAGTATTAATTTAAAATGACACTATTTGGTTGATAAAATACATAACAAGTTTTATATTATATAATTTATAAAACATAAAAATTGAAGTTTTATATGTGCACAAGTCAATAAATACTGCCGGGATAAATGTTTAAAAAAATTGTTCATTTATATCAGTTAGGAATAAAATACTAAACGCAACTAAGAATTATTTCTGCACATTGTTTAGTTATAAATTCATGCCACTACAAAATGTACACTCATTTTTATATAAGGTATTTAATTATAAGCAGGTATCGTTTCAAACAATTGCTTTCTAATCCTATCATAGAAATAAGAAAGAGTTTTATTGAGACCATTATTTTAAAACAAAATATTTTTGCGCAGTTTGATGTTATTTTGCATTTGCGAAGTGTTCGTGTCTTAAACCAATGTCGAATAATAATTGAATTTATTTATTTTATTTATAATTATATAGATTCAATTATTATCTCAATATATTAAACTCACATAGTGTGTTCACAATCTTATGGATGAATTTTTTTTATATGTTCATGTAAAAATATACCTTTATATCATTGAATAAATCAAAAGGAGAGGATACGCTTACTTGTGTCAATCAAAAAATGAGTCCGACTCAACTATGTAACTTACACACACACGCCTATAAATGAAGTGTCAATCGGGCGAGCGAGACAGAGCGGTAAGTTTTATCATCAGACAGGAAGGAAGGAAGGAAGGGAGCGAACCGCAGAGTGCCCCGTCATCTCGCGCGCGACCGTCTCGCTCACACATAGATCTAATTGTATTGCTATCCTTTCTTGATAAAAATGGCGAACTACATTCAAAACCATCAGTGATTTTGAAGAAAAATTAAGTTTAAGTGTACTTACGAATGCCGTGGAATTTGTTTTTCGTTTTTAGCTGTTTGTGCACCTTTTAAAAGCACACGAAGGCATTGTTTTACCTTTTTAAACACAGAAAATCCGTGATTATTGTGTTCTAAGCGCACATGTAGTTCAATAGCTAGCCAAATTGCGCCTCAACTGAAATTGTGTGCATGGACCTAATTTTAGGTGAGCACTCATGACACGCTAGTGCCGTATCTTTACTTTTTGATTTAATTTAAGGTTTATATTGCTTTCTTGGCCTATATTTTACTTCTAAATGTTATGATAATATAGATAGACACTGTGATGTATCAACATTTTGACCATTTTATATATTTGCATTGTAGAAATAAATTCGTATTTATTGTTAACAATTTGTTTTGTTTTATCCTTCCTTGCAGCGTGTCATATTACATTCAAGAGCTGTATGTAAACTGATTTGTCTGTGAAATGGTCCACTTTGTCCAGCTCCAGGTCAAAATACAGGTGGAGACGCACCCTATGGATGTGAATTATGGGCGCCACCTCCCCAACCAAGCCACAAAATCTTGAGTGCTTCAGTAGCAGGCAGCGGTAGATGGGTACCTCCCCAAGCGAACTAAAATAGTTGTAACGCCTATAAGAATTAAGTGAAATAGGTATGCCATACATGCATTGGAAAATTGAAGAAATCAAAAACCATACATACAAGTAGTAATATGGTTTATTTATAAATTATTCAATTTAATAAATGCTATTGTGTTATCCAAGCAGTTACAATTAAATTTAGTGTGAATTTATTGCAAAGGTACACTTCTCACACCAATGTCTAATTTGTGTTTTACATTGCTTGAACTAACTAGTCTACGATCTGTCTACAGCAGGGTTTCTTGAGCCAGTTAGCAACAGGATTAAGAATACAACTTGATTTAAAAACAATGACGTTTACAATCTGTTCACCAACATTTAGTATCTGTTTAATTACATATTCTTAGATATTAATATAAAGCCTTAATGAATTTAAATGGTGTTAAGCAAGTTAATTTAGAAACCCTTTTACGTTATGTATACCTACAGTAGGTATATAAAAAAACAAATATTTTATAGCTATTTCAAAGTAGCATTGCATTGCATTGCCCAATATGGTACAAAATGGGATATAATAAGATGAACTACATAAAATGTAAGTAATAAACCAATCAATGGGTCAATTTAGTTTATTTAATGGAACATGATAATATATGGCAAAGCAGGCTGTAAATGATTAATAAAATAACAAGTTACAAAGGGTAGGTAGAAAGTTACCACTTATGTATATACAAAAACAAATTATTTGTTATTAATCATTATCAAGTTCAGTAAAACAAAAATAATTATTATAAACTTGCTACAATGTCAGTTTTACAAAAAGCTTTTTTTTTTAATTTTTTGTTTGTCTTGGCCATTAATTTTTTTTACTGATTTGCGATCACCCATTGGGGCCATGAAATTTCATTTTTAAGGATTTAACTATGAGGGGACTTTAGTCCACCACTCATCCCAATTATACACACGCTGAGAGGATTCCAAAATCGACCAATTAGGTGATGGTATGTCTGGCGCCAACCAATTAAAATCGTCTAATCTATCCCAATTGTTGCAATTTCTATCTAGTGTAGACATATTAAAATGTTTCTCCAAATCATTGTAATGCAAATTATACGGAGCTGTACGAATTTCTGAACAATCCTCAACTATTCCTTTGCTAGTTACGTGTAGATAGATATCACATTTGATGGAAGTGTGCATACGAAGCTGTTGGCATGCAGTTACGATCTTACAGTTACTGCACTTTTCTACAAATACAGACGATGTCACTGGCCCTGAGAGAATGATACAGTTATCCAGATTTGTTAAATGTAGAGTGCCCATCACTCCTCGAAGTCCTATGGTACAATTTTTTAAATGCTGTAAGGTGACATCTCTCTGATAAAGCTCATCATTCTCTAACGATAGGACCATATTCTCTTTAGCATCAAAACCAAATAGCTTTTCATCCCACTTGTTGCTGTCGAGTTTTCCAGGGGCATCGTTCTCGTCAACTGAATTCTGCTTCTGACTGTGCGACTTCGGTAACTTTTTCCTAGTGAAGCCAAACTTCTTGCGAGGCACGTATCTCTCTTCTAATTCATAGCAATTTGTCTGTAAATTTTGCACGATACCTAAATACTTTCGCATGTTGAATTCCTTAAGAAAAAATGACGATGTGACAACATACTTTTGTAATTCATTCACTTCTCTCTTTATATTGTCAAAATGAGTCGGCAAAACCTTGGTATCTAATGTGGGAACTTGGGCAAGTAACTGCTCTACATATTCGGATCTAACTTTGAAGGCTCCAGAGAAGTAGTCTTCGTTTTCGTCTGAAGCGTCTACTTCTTCCCTTGCCTTGTGTGCTTTTTGTAGCTTTTCTAATCGCTGTGCGTCCCGCCGACTCAATCTTTCTAACACAGAATGTTTGTCACTCATTTTTTCAATAAATCGTCGATTTTCTTGCCGAGGTCTGAGCTGGGATTGGTTGCGTCTTTTAATATGTCTATAGTATCTTTAGTTACCTTTCTGGCGTCCGTGTGTTTGGATCCTTGATCATACTGCAAGTAAAAGTATTAAAATAGAGCAATTTTATTAAGAATATAAATTTATACAGTAAATGAAAAATGATTCTGGATAGTAGTTTGACTTAAAAAAAATTATTGAGATTATTTTTTCTAGTGAAAACAACAACAATTCTAATAAATATGAATCTGCAAAAAGTGAGAAAAATTTGTACTCAATTTACTTCTCTATACTTCTTTTTATATAAATTTTATGTTCTGCAAAATTATCGTTTCGTGTTTATGCAACCCGAAAATCAGATTATTAGGTCACACAACTCACACAAAAATATCTTTCAACAGTCTAGCCATGAGTAACGAGGATATAAAATATCCTATTGGCGTTTCTATGAATGTTGCTGATTGTGGCTGCTTCGTTTATAAAGTTTGTGATCAAACGTGATGAGTATTATTGTGAACAAAATCAATGATTGTGTGTGGCACACTGATTTATTGTAAATGCAAATTTAAAAATATAATTAAAGCATTAACATAAATTAATTAAAATTTATTATATTTACTGATGTGGTGGACTAAGGCCTAAATCCTGAAGGATGATCCACTGCAGGGTTGGGTCTCCTCCCACAACATGAATGTTGTGGGAGGAGACCCAACCCTGCAGTGGGTCATTAATGGGTTATAGACACGAGACTACGTGTTAATTAAAAAATGCACACATAATATATTTCAAGCTGCATATAAACCAAGGTAAGTAAAACATCTATACGGTATGTTAGTGGTGATTTTTTTAGGTCCTGTTATTGCTTCTTGGTAGGGCCAAAATTTATTAATTTTTATTGCTTATTTCAATTTAGAATGTATGTATGGATTTTCTTAAAGAAAACTAATGCAAGCACACTGTCCTTTGGGTTTTATGTAAAAAAATATTTGTTGTGCATAATGTTGATTGAGGTACATACATGCAACATTTTAAATTGCTTGACCAGTCATCTGGTAGATATTAATAGGATACATTTTTAATAATAAATATTAAAGAACATTTCCAAAATCATATTACTATGATAATGCAATATATTATTAAAGAGAAGGTCTTTATTAAAGAGAAGATTTAAACGTAAATCTAAGATTAAATTTGTCAAGTCATTTTGGCAAATGTCCAAAGTGTACTGGGATATTTCTTTAGTACCTTTAACTGCACATCACACAAACATAATATGTGGTGTTTTCTTTATTTTAAACTGTCAACCTCACAAACATGCAATTATTTTTTAACAGTTCAAAAAAACTTTCATCAGGATGTGTTAGGAACGAAAAAGAGTGAATAGCTATAAATATATTTAAAAAGATGGATAATTTACATGGGGATCATAATTTATCATCATGGTGGGGATCATTTTATTGATATCTTAGGTAAATTAATGAATTAACATGATGGATCTGTTCAGCTATTAGAATTCAATAGTAAATAAATAAATTCTATTGTGTTGCTGTCCAACAGATAGAAATCTAAATAAATTGTGTAAGTACTTTTCATGTCAAAACAATTGAAAAGATTGTGCTATGCACAAACATCATCATTGTTTTATTTAGTTTTCACTTCATTGTGGTTCACAGAGGGCCTGAGATATATTATTCCTCCAATCTAATAAATTTAAATAAAATCAATTTATTTGAAACTTGTCATTACATTGATGAGTTCATATTAATTCTAATAATAAATGAATTAATTGATATAGGAATGAATATCTAGGGTTTTTGATTTGGCTTTGCCTTGACATGATGTAAAATTCCCATCACTTTGTCACTTGTCTGATAGGCAAAAGTGAGTTATCTATTTAGATCTATACCAGTGCACTGTCCCATCTTCAAGCCTAGTTTTTTTTTCTCAACATTAAACACACAATGTCAAACTAAGGAGTAGTAAAAAAAATGGTTAGACATAGCTCACAATAAATCTGTGACCACACAACACATACATAAAGTACAAGTAATGACCTTTTTGAGGAGCGCATCATCAGGTTTGACAAATGTAAATAAGCCGTAGCCAAGGGCTCCAAACGTAACCACCCAGAATGTGGATTTAACAGCAATATTCATCTCACCGGTGGTTAGATCTTGCCTTCGTTTGTCCACACTCTCTTATCCAGTTCACGAGTTTTCTGATCACTAATGAACTCGCCTACTGAGTAATATGTTTCCAATACCCAGTTGTAATTTTTGTACATATAATGACGGAAATCTGTAATTCGATAATAGAAGACGATGAGTTTTGATAATTTTGAAACTAATATTTTAAAGTTTGACAGTCAAAGGAACACTTAATATTTTATTAATTTTACGAAGGACAATTTAGTTTCCTTGACCATCCTTGAACTTGAGAAGCAGATGCAATACTGATACTGACTTAAATAAGCATGAATTTATGAGAATTCATTAATGACATTTCTGATTAGATCACTCAGAATTATTTGCTTCTTTCAAATATTATAACGTGTCAATGACCTTTGCATCTACCTTAAAATACAAATTGAATGTAGTTCATGCATACCTCTTTCGGTGTTTAATTTATACCACAGGCCGTAGGACACCGCAAAGCCTAATGCTTCCGCAACAATGAAGGTGCCCGCTGCTATACTGGCATAACGCTTCAATTTAGACTTAGGCTGCTTTGTAATCATAATCACCAATCGAACTTATCCAGAATTTTTTATTCTTTCGTTGATTCCAATCACACATGCAAAATTATTTCACAAAATGTCGTAGATCTCTATATATGCGTAGATAGTTAGATACCACGTGATGACGTAAGATTAACTTTTTTAAATTTATGGTTCGTTTTGACATTAGTTATTTATCTATGCAGCCAAATACCAAGCGACGTTCAAATTTTTAATTTCATTTAACGACAAAAAATATTTAAAATTAAAATTTCATCCTAAGGATAACCTTATTAACGATTACTGTGATGTTATTATTGTGCTTGACCAGGGTTCAAAAGGTACACCTTCAAAAGGCCCCATTCACCTTTGTTAAGGGCTCTCCACACTATCCTTACTTCCTTAAAAATTAGGACGGACTAAATTGATCGAATTCGAACCGATATCTCATAGAGAAAAAAACCACGTTATAAAGACACTATTTAAGGACATAAAAATAAATGAACTTTATTTTGTAGAGGCATGACATTTTGTAGGAACATCATTTATTAATTAAAAAAAGAAATTCATTATATTCATTACGTACCTAGGGAAGTAAGTAAGGAAGGAAGGAGGAAGGATATAGAATGAGCAGTGAAAAGCTATTTATTCAGCATTGGGACGGTAAAAAATACAGGAACCAATAAGTATAAACAAATGATATTTATGATATTTTTTTTCCATTATTTTTCCCAACCCAGTCCCGGTGACACGGGATCTCGCCATATTCTTCTTTGAGCAGTAACTGTAAAATAAAAATAAAAATAGATATTATTAACTTATTGTAAATTATTGATAACTGAGGCGCTTAATGAATGTTCATTATTTAAAGAATCTTTTTGAGTACCTTCCTCACCATCATCACAATCTTCTGTGCATACTTCGGTCTCACTTTCTGGATAATTATCGAGGCAATACTGAGATACTTCTTTACTGTCGTATGTTGGGCCCTTTTAACGAAAAAAAATATCAAATGTCAACATGCAATATTGCTTTTTAACCAAAGTAGTCCAAGAGCTAATGAACTTTTTTGCGAGACCAACAGACAAGGCTGTAGATTGAAGAAAAAAACTTTAACATTTAATTTTAAATGAGTCATTTTAATTAAGTGAAATATAGAAAACTATTCGTCATAAAAGGCTTAATTTTTATTCTTAAATTCTTAGCCGCCAAACGGGTTTTTTAAAGATTTTTTTGAAAAATAAACATTGATTTAATACAGCTTGATTCTAACATGGAAAACAACATTAGTTTTGTGTGTTTGTCGATTACTATCACTCACCGTTTCAACATACTTCCTGACTGGCACATTGTTGACGAGATGGTATCTGAATCTCATGTGGTAGCCTTGTAAAACCTTGTCGGCGCAGATGCCCTCACATGGCATCCACTCTTCCCATTCTGTAATCGGGCATTCCATTGAAGAATCTGGATCGCGGGACGGTGCAATCTCGCTAAAATTTATATGAGAATAGAATATTACCTATACAGAATTCGTTAAAGTCTTCCATAATAGTCTCCGACAAGTTCTCAAATCATATCACTACTTATCACTTACTTTGGAGGCTGTGTGGCTGGTTGGGATTCTTCCGATTCGTTTCTTGTTGCTTCTAAAATCAGTACAACGGTAAAATCATTAAAAAATTAACTAAACTAAAATACTAAATAAATTTTAAATTTATCACTTGGTCTGCCGTAAACCTGGGTGAATGTAACATGACCCAATCAGGTATATACATCTAAAACTATATGTCTGGTGCCTGAGAGGCACAACCATCTTAATCCTCAAGAGTAACGACTTAACGAGAACAAGCCTAATAAATAGATACTGATACTGACAGAACGGTTAAGCTACCAGACTTCCCACGTTGACTTGCAATACTAATACTATAAAATCTACTGGTATTTTTAAGCTCAAGCTTTCTCACCTTCACTTTCCGTCACTGGGACAGTCGTAGCACAGCTCAGAGTACTATAGGTTCGTACCAAATCAAATCTTAGCCTTGCAAAAGGTTTGGTTTGTTCTTTCGTGATAGATTTATTTATAACAGCCGATGATATTGGCTGAGGGGGCATCGTATCTTCATTGGGTGCCTGAAAAATGACAGAATGAATTAAATAACTGTAGCTCTATATTAATTTTGGTAATTCTGAACGCATGAATAACCCACGGCCACAGAAATGTGCACAACAACATACGAGTACGTGGAGTGAAATATCGAGTATACTTATATTGCACACTGACCTCAAAAGTCGCCCCACTATCCACACCAGCGTCTAACGGATACAAATTGAGTGTCAAATTTGTTGCCCATTTATTGGTACCAGCTTCACATAGCTCCATATTTGCGACTCCCAGGAACCAATCTGGAGACGGAATTATGGCTGTCACAAGAGACACCTGGTGAAATTCCGGACTCACTCGGAATATAGCACTTGTCGTCATGTTGGGTTTGGGCTGGCTGGTCGCTTTTATTACCGTACGAACAGAAGTGCCGAGCTATAGGGTCACAAAATCATTATTACTATATCGTATGAACCTACAATTTTAAGATCAAAAATGCAATTTACCGAACAACTGACAATCCTATATAGTTATTTAAGTTTGGCTTGGTGTGATGATGTTACATACAAAAGCTTATAAAAATTTTAGCTTTAGTGCACCGCAAGACTCGCCCACAATATCAATATCACTGCTATTGTATGTCGGTCAGTACCTACTCATTAACGTGGTATTTACACGGGTCGATTTTCGCCGTGCGGCTAGTCACTTCACAAATCGCAAAAATTTACACGTAGTCACTTGCGACCTAGCCGAATTCCCTTTAGACGGTCGATTTTCGCCGTCGATGTCACCCGTGTAAACCCCACATAAGGCACTATACTGGAAAACTATTTGTTCTACTTACTAATAGTGCTCAATGTAAAAAAAAAACTTTTTTAAATCGTCGTTTCAATCTTAACGTACCTGGCGACTTATCTCGATCTCTAGTTCCGTGGTGTTACCCTGAGCGGCCAACATCTTTAAACCTTGACTGGCTTCTTTTTCAAATGTGTACACTTGAAAATTCTTCTTGTGTGACGCGCCAACTACGTCGCTAAAACGTGCCAGGTCCCCCGCCTCGGGAAACATCAGCGGATGAGTGTTGTAAGACCAAAGGCCTTCGAAGGTCATCTAAAACATTTGTCCTATGAAAGTATAAAGTCCCCGAAGAGTTATATCTCACGGTCTCTTTGCAGCGACAGCTGTAGTGCTCATAAACCGTACCTAAGTGATTCATGAGGGCAGGGCCGGATTTAGGGGAGGGCAACCAGGGCTACCGCCCCGGGGCCTCCACAAAAGAAGGGCCCCCACAATAGACTTGGGAAAAAAATTTAAATTAAGACTAGTATACTAGTATACTACTTTTCCTTTCATATTTTTTTTTGTGTTTTACCTTTACCTACAGTACTTTGTACAACCATGATTACATTAAATATTAACAGAAATTAGAATAAATATTTTGTTCTCATCAATTAGGCAATCAGTAAAATATCAAAATATCAAATGGCCCTGATAAGCACTTTTAATTTATTATTATTATTTATTCGAAAACTCGACTGAAAAAAATTGTTGATTTTATTTGGAAAATAATTTGGGACCAAGGGGCCTCCACTCCTTTGTTGCCCCGAGGCTTCCAGACTTCTAAATCCGGCCCTGCATGAGGGCACTTGCGAAAGAAATCAATATCTGCTGTACAATCGTGGTCATAATAAACTTGAACAATGTGTCTTTTCTGTTTACGCAAACAGCTATCTCTCAAGATGGGAGTACTGAAATTAAATGAAGTTGGTACTTATTGGGCGTACAAAAAACACTCCGAAGGATCTTCTATTTGGCGATTCTTAAAATATTTCGATGTGCAACATGACTAACCAAATATCTCGCATCTTCGCATACGTTACAGTTATCGTTTTCCATGGGCAACATGTCTTCAGCTTTACGACGGTCTTCGCAGACGCGCTTCGAAAGGGGTCCTTCGAAGCTGTACCAGACGTCGGGCTTTACAGCAACCAGTGCATATATCGTGACACATTTGTTATCCTTTGGGGGAGCTATCCAATTGACCTAAAAGTTTTTAATTCTGTAAAAATAAGTTATTACCTAGTGGCTAGCACGTGAGACTGACGAAGTCTACGCGTAGGTCAGGATATACTCAAACTACAACTAAACACTACTTGAACCGGAATTTCAAAAGAATTGCATGTCCATCAGAGAAATTAGTTAGCGCTAAAGTATCGCAAAACAATTGCTCTGCTTACCGGACATCTCGTTACCTCATTTTTTGTAATATTCGATAATCGTCCTAATTATTCAGTTATCAATCATTCCTTTTCACAGGCTTTACCTCTACCGAAGTTTTAGGCGCAATGTCGATTTGCATAACAGTGTTATTACATTCAATGCTGGACACTGAGTCCGAGTGTCCTGAAGGTTGGATGTAACCGGGATCTAGCATGATCGGTTTTCTGGGGTTTTTCTCATTGTATTTGGTGTCTCCACGAACGGAAATCGTAAACGCGATAAACGTAGATATGTTGTCTGGAGAGTATAGTCGAACTGAAATAAAAATACATCCATATAAAAGGCGAAAACCTGCATGCCTGAGAATTCACCATAATTTTCTCAAAGGCATGTTAATTTTTAAGGCATAACTAAATAGAATAGAGAAAAGGGAAATTCCAAACATTACTGGATATTGATAAGTTTATATACTTAGTATCAAAACAAACAATATAATATTTAATATTTTAAAACAAGTCATTGAAACTTACCTGTGTATTTACGTCTTGGTATATACTCGTCAGTAGTACCGACTATATCAACTTTAAATCTGTTATCTGGTGGCAAAGGATCCGTTTCAGCCCCTAGTGGTCGCTGGTCGCAAATCTCGTTGATCGACCAACATGACCGTATAATTAGCAGAAGAACTAGACTATTTAACATAGTATTTATAACTTGTGCCATGATTTTTCCCGTTATTCTGGAAAATGTAGTGAAAATAAGAACACTGGAGTATTATTTTTTCCTTATTAAGCTGGAAGTAAGTTTGCGACCTACATTATTATGGTCCAACATATTGATCGTAATGTTTTAACCCATACAATATCTTCGTGCAATTAATACCTAACTGTCTGACTATTACGCACCCGATCCAACAAAGGGTTTTCGAAAGATGTGAGCAGCGCTTGGCGGTTCATGGCTTCATTTTAAGAGATAAGACTATCCTCAAACAAAACAAGCTTACCTTCTGAGATCGAAAACACAAACATTTCAGCTCTTGTCCCCACAAACACAATTCACACGGTGTATATTTCGGGCAATTGTCGCCGGGATACTGAGTCGGCACTAATTAGTCTTAAATTCATGTAGCACGTTTAAATTACATCTCCCACACTTATTTACCGTTCAAAGCAAGCTTGATACGGGATTATGGCACTTATTTCGCTGGTAGATGAATGTTTTTTTTTTTTAAGAATAAGAACATTCTAGTGCATTTCCACGAATTAATTGGGTAGTAGGTATTAATTGGTTGTCAGGTCCCTTAAATGAAATGAGAAGAAAATTTCACGCGACAAGGCACCTGGGATGGGATATTCCATCTCCATCCATCAATAAAACTAGTGATAGGTATACTGTTACACTATTACACATACAATTGACCCAAATACTAATCCGAAGCGGAGATAAATTCAAAACAAGTGATGATACTGAACATTACTTTTTAAGAAATTCAAAAACTGAAATTCAATACTGTATGTGTCGTGAATATCGCAAGTTCACTTTGTCCTTATAAAAGATCAAATTAGTTGGTAAGTACATATTTAAGTAAGTATCTTAAATGAATTATTATTGAAACACCATGACCTTTCAGTAGCTTTATTACAAAAAAAGCATTTATAAAGAAAATAGATGTTGTTCAGTTAAAAGATTATATATTGCTATAAATATTAGCCCGAGTTTGGTGTGCGTTTCTTTTTAGAAGACCACGAACGACCAGGTGGAATATGGTCCATTATTCTTCGTTGAACTGTAAATAAAATTGGTAAAATTTTTAATATTTTTATTACCAACATTTGGTAGAGACATTTGACAATCGAAAAATAAGAAACTGACTATCGCATTATTCGCATTAGATCTTTTCTAAATATGACTGCAAGCAATCGGCTGGCGACGACGAGGGTCGTGTGTTTGGCAGCCGTGCTTCCGACATAATAAACGAACCCTTGGCTTAATTTTTGTTCGCTATGTAATTTTTGTCAACATTTTGATTAGCAATAAAACTCTGACCAACTAAATGGCCGCGCAAAGCTGATGTCGCCGACACGTACAGACTAGCCAATTTAGTCAAACAATTTAGTCTAGCCATTCATTTAGTAGATTGATAAGGTCACTTACAAAAGAAAGTTATTGACTTAAAAAGAATATTCCAAATTCCAATTACTTACCAGAAACTTCTTTACGGTGGGCAGCAGTGTCAGAACAATCGTCTTCGCACTGTTCACTTTCGAAGTCGTCGAAGTGGTCTTTGCAGTACTTTGGCACTTCCTTCATAGGAACATTCTTATTCTATAAATAATGTTTTGAATCATTAATTTGTATGACACTAAATCTTATAGTTCAATACATACGCAACGTATTGAGAGAGGCCGTAGGGCAAAAAAACTGTATGCGTCTATCTCTAAACAGATATTAGGTAGGTAACTGTTTGTAATTTGAACTGAGCTACTAAATCTTTGCGTAATGTACTTAATGATTTATGCCACAGAGACTCTACCTAGTAGTTTTATCTTAAATATCGGTAAATACCAGTCATGGAACCTTCGCCAGAGTTTTCTTATCTCTAAAGTTCTAAAGTACTACGAATCTATTACGTATGGTTTAAAAATATTTCTTACATCATATTTCTCGTCATATTTTTCGACTGCAACACCATCGACCAGGTGGAATCGTTCCCGTCCCCTGTATCCTATCAGTTTGCCATCATTGCAGATACCCTCACACGGACCCCAGTCTAGCCATTGTGATAACGGACAGAACTCACTCGAGTCGGGGTCTGTAACTAACGGAGCCTCACTGGGAATATAAGAAAATTAAATTGTGTATGACCTCAAGTCATCTTGAATCTATAAGAGCTTTATGCTTTAAGAGGTAAAAGTGTACGTTTATAATTTCGATGAAATTGGTTAAAATAAGCTTTATGTTTTGGCTAAATACAATAATAACTTAAAGGCTTATCGGTCGATAATATCGCATGCGTTTTTGCGATATCTGTTTTCAGTACATTTTGTATTAGGATGGCCATGGAGTTACACACTGCTGCGATAATAACGCCGTGATGGAAGTAGGACGTTGCGTTTCTCCGTCCTGCGATATTCCGATATGAGTTCTAGAACGTTTTGTATCGACACAAAGAACCGTACACAACTACACACACCTGCGATAATAACGACTGGTATAGTGCCGGCGCGGCACTGTCTCGTAAGAAATATCTGACGATAAAAACGCAACTGCTCTGTGTACAAGTAATTGGGACGCATTATCGCAATAACGCGTGCGATATTATTGACCGATAATAACGCACCTGTGTGGTGGAGCCTTTAAGCACTAGTTTTAAAAAGATACGTAGAGTGTTGCCAGTCGTCAAGTTAAGACCCCCAAAATTGAAAAATCATGACCAGTCATGAAAGACTGAAAGTAACAAATTATTTCATCGTAAACATACCCACACTTATTACTATAGATAATTAAATGGCTCTTTGTTTTTAACTGTGAAAACACATTAGTGATTCCATTTAAAAATCGAAATATAACTTAATTGAAAAATAACTCGTCATAAATAAAATGAACAAACATAATGAAGTGATCAGAGGTGACAATGATCGAGAATATTGGAAGCCTCACCCCCGACGCTCGCTGCTACCTAGATCTGTGTTTTGGTACCTGGAGGGCTCTTCAGGCTCGGAAAGAGTTTCTCCAACCTCTTCAGTTGTTTCTGTCGGGCTTTGTTCTGTGGTTGATGACGCGTCTAAAAACACGTATTTATCACTCTCCAAATTAATTTCAAAATTTAAATTATAAAAGAGTGTAATTTTCACATTGTTCTCGTTTCAGTTCCTGGGCAGTTGAAAGTCAGTTACTTTCAACACCAGGCACCAAATAATGTCATAATGTTAAGTTCTTTGAGGAATAATTATATGTACTATTATTGTGTAGTAACTACACTTTAATAGGTGGAAGTAAGTTAAAGAGTTTATTAAGCTATTTTGCCGCTCTGGGCTCCGGGCAAAGCTATTGAAATTGAAGTTGGTTCGAGTTCGAAGTTTAGCCCTTACCAGTCGTTTCTTCTTCACAATCCTTTTGATAGGTTCTGATCAACTTGATATTTAGTTTTCCAAAAGGATGCATGTCCTTCATGTCAGTTTCGTAGAATGGAGAGTTTCTGTCATATGAACTCATTTCTACTCTGGAGACAGCATCTTGAGGATAGGTGACGATATTTACGGACTAGAAAGAAGCCAATCAATCATCATTACAAATAAAAAAATAAATTATTTAGTATTTTCTACTTTACTTTAGTCTCTGACTATCCTAGTCCTTAGGGACTTAAGCCAAGTAAGAACGACTTTCTAACGAAAAAGCAGAGAGCAATAGAGCTTACGTGGTATTCCATGTACAAATTTAGCTAATATACCTCATAAGACACGCCGCTGTCGGTTCCGGCATCCCAAGGGTACAATCTTAGTTCCCTCTCTGGCAACCACGTGTTGCCTTGACATAGCTCAAACCTGGAGACGCCGAGAAACCAGTCGGGCGACGGATGCAGGGCTACAGCCACCGTGAATAGATGGTTTGTTTTATCTACTCGGAAAAATGCATACGTTGGGTTACTCATTTTTGGGTAACCGTGTCCTTTGCCTTTGATGAGAGTGCGGACGCCACTGCCGATCTAGTAAGGAATTTCATTTAATTAAAACATATGCTGAGAAACTACCTAAATATAATACACTGCAAAATCCTCATAAAATATATACATTCTGCATGAAAGTACACTAACTCATCGGAAAAGGCTTATATCTTCAAATAAATAAATAATAACCAGTTTAATAAGTTGGCTTATATATTTATTACTTACCTTCTCGCGAATCTCAACCTCCAGGTTACTAGAATTTGCATGCTCAGCTAAATCCTTGAATCCATCTGTAACCAAACTGCCAGGCAACCACAACACGAAATTGACGTCATGAGAAGCCCCGACCAAGTCGCTGTACCGAGGTACCCAATCATTTTCTGGATACAGACGAGGATGTGTGTTGCGGGACCATATCCCGCTAAATGACAGCTAAAACGTAATTTTAAATCATTGTTAACTATGAAGGCTGCACTCCTCCATATCCATAGCCATTACCAAAACTAAACAAAAAGCGAACGATACCTCATACTTGGCTTCATCACATATCTGGCAGTCGTGGTTTATTAGTGGAGTAGCGTCATCAGGCTGCCTCATGTCCTCACACAGTCTCAAGGTCAATGGGGCACCATCTTCAAACCACACTTCCTCATTCTCTGCTACCATTGCACGTAAAAGTACGCATCCGCTACCGGATTCAGGTGCCTGCCAATACACCTGCAAAATAAAAAGAGAGAAATTTAAATTAAGTACAGAGCGTAATTTAATTCAAATAGGGAAAGCCTATGCACCTGAGCCTAAGCCTAATTTTAGACTTATAAAGCTTGCAAGCAGTATTGGAGTAACATTAACATTAACTACAAAATTTAATGGTTCTCAAAATAAAAGAAAAATGGATGCAGAGCCGCACTTGGCTAGTACTATTAGTTAGAAATTACACTTACCTCAACAGATGACTTTGCAGAAGCAATTGCATGTTCAACTGAGTATAAACAACGGTCACTGAACTTGGATGTAATGGTATTCTGAGGCCTAAGTTCTCCAGGATATAAAGAAATTAGTCTTCGGGGATTTCGAGGATCTACTTTTGTGTCCCCCTCTGCTGATATCATAAAACTTGTGAATAGTGAGCTGTCATCTGTCGCTATTATTTTAACTGTAAAAAAAATGTTAGATTAGAAAAAAAAGAAGGTAGGTACTACAATAAGTTTTTATTCTGTATCCTGAATATTATGGACGCCGCAAAGAATTTAAGTCATGGTCTTACCGACATAAAGCTGTTCAGGCAAATATGTATCTACAGTGCCATCAACAACCAATTTGTAACGGCCATCAGAAGGTGATGATTGCGTCGTGGAACCATAAGGTCTTCTATCACAACGGAAACCTAGCACTTGATTTATGAAGGCGACGTATAAAAAAATGATCAACATTATCCCTCCACTGTAAGTAAAATTTTTGACCATCATTCAGCTAAAAAAATATTAAAGGATTAATTGTAATTGTCAATTTCAGGTATTCTGCAATAAATCTATCTCGATTAAACGTAATAAACGTAATTCATAATAATATAAGAACTATAAAGGCTGCTATTGGAGTGTGTATTTCGCGCACCTACAAAAGCAGCAAAATTTTCAAACGTAGCAAATTCAAAGATGCAAAGCGATCGACTACTTCGATGGTTACATTTATAGTAAACTCAACAAAGTAGATGGCCATTTAGAATATACAAGATATCGCATATCAGTATGAAGATCACATTTCTGTAACAATTGGCCTGACCTAATATCTCTCTATAATAGGCAATGATATTATTCCATGACCACTTTGTGTTAGTTATGAATTAAATAGTAATATTAAATGTAACCGCACATAGCCTGTAAGTAGTCTATAAGTAGAAGAAGGGTTTACATCTAAATTAAAAATATATATCGATAGGAAATGGTAGAGATTTCCGTTGATTCACTACTTACAAGATATCCGGTCTATAAATAAATAAATTAATTTTGCATCTAATAATTTTGCCGAGTGAGAACACGGAACCGTTAAAAGTCGCATTTCTCGCTTCCATATTTTTAATTTTTTTTATTAAATTGCAACACTATTCTAAAACGTCAAAAGTACTCATAAAGATTGGCAGCTGTCAAAATGAGTCTAATAATTGTCTGTCAGGATTCTCAGATTGTCATTCAATGTCATTCATCTATGCCAATGCCATGATCCCTTCTTCCTGCCTATTCGTAAAAAGTTGCTTGATATCTGTTTAATGTTTATGAATTGAAATTAAAATATTCTGTGACCGCATTCGTGTCCAGGAAGTTATTGTCAAATGGTGAATAAATGTCTGCAAAGCCAATAAAAATGCCGTCGGCAACGAAGGACACAACTATACTGAAGATTGCGGTGGAGATGTTAAATGCACCGGATAAGGTGCCACAGTTGATTGAATTCGATCAAAGCCAACCTTTATCCAGTTATATTCAGTTACTCTGCAAGCAGTGGGGTCTGCCCGACCCAGAAAACTACGCCCTACAATTTTCAGAGAGTAACAATCAGAATTATATTACCGAAAAAAATAGAAATGAGATAAAGAACGGATCGGTGTTACGACTCGAGCAGTCGCCAGCGAAAACAGTACAGGACATCCTGGCGAAGATCAACAACGGCTCAGAACAAGAACAAACGGAGGCTCTCTGTAAACTGTCCACTGTGAGTAGTGACTTGACATTTGCTTTAGAATTTATTAACAAAAAAGGTTTGTCACTCATTATTAACAACATTGAGTCTGGTCGATTTAAGGGTAGCTCCCTCAAGTATGCTTTAGTGACGTTTGTTGAACTCATGGATCATGGTATTATATCTTGGGACATACTAGAAAACCAGTTCATTAATAGAGTAGCCAGTTTTGTAAGCAACCAATCCAATACCCAGGATCCGAAAGTAATTCAGTCATGTTTATCCATTCTGGAAAATATTGTTCTGAATAGCTCTGGGAAGAATTCACATGTAGAAAAAGAAATCACGATACCCAGTTTAATCTCCCACCTGCAGAAACCATATCAGGACAGCATTATCCAGCAAAATGCTATTGCACTTATAAATGCAATATTTTCTAAAGCAGATATGACAAAAAGGAAAACAATTGCTGCAACATTGTCCTCCAAGCAAGTCCGCAATGTTATTTATGAAAATCTTATCAGTCCCCGGGAAGCACCTGGCACGGAGCTGGACCACCAACTATATGTATTGCAAACACTCACTTTAGGCCTACTAGAACCCAGAATGAGGCAAAGAGCTGATTCCCAAGAACAAGAATCTCAGGAAAAGATCAAGGAACTTAGAAAAATTGCATTCGAAAATGATAACAGTAATGTCGAGGTAACAACAAGGCGTCAAATGGGAAGCTTCTCAAAAGATTTCAAGAAACTCGGCTTCATGTTTGAAATAGACCCCATCAAGGATTTCAATGAGGTGCCTCCCGGGGTGTTGGCTTTAGACTGCATGTTGTACTTTGCGAGAAACTACCCGGAAGATTATGCAAAGATTGTTTTGGAAAACAGCTGCAGGGCTGATGAACACGAGTGCCCCTTTGGAAAAACCAGTGTGGAGTTAGTGAAACAATTGTGTGACATTTTGCACATAGGGGAGCCTCCCAGCGAGCAGGGGGTTAAATATCATCCATTATTCTTCACCCATGACCACCCATTTGAAGAACTATTTTGCATTTGTATAGTTCTACTCAACAAAACATGGAAGGAAATGAGAGCCACTACCGAGGATTTTGTCAAAGTTTCAAGTGTCGTGAGGGAGCAAATTAGCAGGGCCTTGTCTGCTTTCCCAAAAGGTTTTGACAAATTTCGTCAAAAAATAAACCAACTGACTTACACAGAGATTACCCAGATTTGGCAGCAGGAGCGCACAAACAGAGAAGTGTGGGAATCACGGGCTACCCCCATCATAGAATTGAAAGAAAAAATCACACCCGAGATTATTGACTTGATCCAGCAACAAAGGTTAGGGGTCCTAGTTGGTGGGTCTAGATTTAAAAAATATTCATCCCGAGGCCAAAGAATCAAAGATAAATTCTGGTTTGTACGCTTATCACCCAACCACAAGATTTTGCATTACGGCGAGTGTGATGAGAAAAGTACCCCTAGCTTAGAAGAGCTCACTACCAAATTAGCTGTTGCGGACATCAAATGTGTGGTTGTTGGAAAGGATTGCCCCCACATGAAGGACTTGAGAGGCAGAAAGATTAATCCTCATCTGGCATTCTCTTTAATTTTGAAGTCAGTAGAGGTGCCCTCCCTAGATTTTGTTGCCCCTGATGAACAAATATTTGACTACTGGACTGATGGTATCAATGCTTTACTAAAGGAAAAGATGTGCAGTAAATCATTTGAGAACGATTTGGAAACTTTGCTTTCCATGGATATCAAGGTAAGACTTCTGGATGCTGAAGGAATTGACATTCCTAAAGATCCTCCACAGATACCACCAGAACCTGAAGACTATGACTTTTATTATGATAATAATTAATTAGAACTGGAACTAGGGTAATGTATAATCAGAAAGTCAGAATTGACTTGTATATAAAATCTATTAAGTATTATATCACCTAGTATTTAGAATTAATGACATTTACACACACACAGTATTTATGTGTGCAGTGTTGTTTCTCTTTTATTTTTTTAAAATCTCATATTGTTTCTTTGTTGTGTACCTTCAATTATTATTTGCATACTTATAAATCACAGGTTTTGGAACATGTAACTACTGGTTTATGTTAATGTTTCATTACCTGGTATGATTTTTAAAATATCACTACTATAATATGGTAATTATTGATTTTGGTTTGATAATAGGATTGATAAAATGGGTTGAGTCAGGATGAATAGTATGGTATTGTCTATGAATGTTATATATTTAAGTGCAATAAAATCAGCTTATCCCAATTTTCTATTCTATCCAGTTGTATTATATTTTTTAAGTAAAATATACACAAAGATGAGTTTTGAAAATTTATTTGATCAGAAATATGAAATAATAAATTATGACTAGCTCTAATGTCAGTTAAAGAAATTAGTTTATTATTTTCCTACCACCCGGTGAGGTGCAATGAATATCTTATCAACATATTGTTATGAAATTAACATACAACAAATTATAAAATTGAAACATTGAAATCCTGATTATATTGCACATAAATTAATCTTTAACAGTAAATTTTATCTGTGTTTTAAGTCCTGGGCAATGCGTCATTCCATAATATTCCAAATTATAATAATTTAACTTTAACCAGAGAACTAGAGAAGTAAAAAAACCATGAATGGGGTCGAACACCCCATACATATTCAGTCAGTGTTTGTATTGTAGGAATGATAATGTTGAAAATAATAATGAATATTCATAATAATTCATTATGTTTATTCATTAATATATTCTATAAGTCAAAATTAGTTGTGCCATTATAGACATGCAAAACAAACAAACAAACATATTTTAGCTCATTTTATTAGTAATTTATGGTTATAATCTTAGGTATAATAAATATGCATGTCAAAAAGATTTATTCAAAAGCAATTTATGTGAGAGTAACAATATATTAGATTTAAGAAGCACAAAGTATTTGAAAATGAACATCTTATATAAGTATGAATACTTACTTAGTTTTATATCAATAAAAGTATTTTATAATATTTTACTATACATAATACTAAATGTTACATACACAACAAAATGTAATCAATTTCCATTTGTATTATGGACTACACTTTAAATTTCAGTATGATATTTTATAAACCAAAGATTGAACAAAGTATATTTAACAATATCATAATAAATACATTTATTAAGAATTCTTTTTTTATTTGTACTAGATAAAATTTTATTTGTACAAGGACAGTAAAACTTAGCTGCAGATAGGAAAAACAAAAAACTTGTACAGAAATTAGCTAAACCATATGTCTATCTACTTTGATGTCACATATTCATAAATGCATCTAAAACTTGGACATTTTTCAAATGATATTTACCGCACAAAATTTAATGATTTTCTTCATAATCACTACCAGTCATATACATTGAATGCCAGCTGTTGTTAAGTTTTCACAGTTGCCAATGTATACTGTACCTCCAATGGGTTTGGAGTACTGTCTGAAAGTGTAATAAGAAGTAATTAAAAGAAGTAATGGTCGGAATAATAAGATTTTCACTTCTCATCAGACTGTCAACCAAACCTAGTAAAAATGTAATACTCAATCATTATTGAGTTTATTAAGTAATGTGACTTATTATGTTCATTACTTCAATCAATAAGTTACGTACTGAAACCCTATTTGCAGGATATGACTGTAAATGACTTTTCTACTTAAAATTCATAAGATAGGTACATTATTTGAATGTCGCAGCACAATTTTGTATGCATTTTACATAAAACAAAACACGCTATAAATAACATGTCTTCTACAGTGCTAATCTATCTACTTTTTGCTTCAAGTAAAAAAAACATTACATAACACTATGGTATGTATAGGTGTATCTAAACTAATTTACTATTTACCTGGTACTTAATATGGAAGATCATCCATAATAACTTAATGTACATAATCTTTTTTTTGTCTACACAGTGATAAAGAAGCTATTGGATCTATTTAACAGACTAACCAAGAATACCCTGTGATGTACAAAACTGCAACACATCTGGGCTTTATCTTACTAATGTGAAACCGTTGGTCAGATAAGGCCCTTACACAGATCTACCATCTATTTTCGTTCATTCTAAATTGATTAAATGAGCAACAGTTAAATTTTACCAAAATTTAAACTCAAGGGACAGCTTGCTTTAAATAAAATGGAAGCCTCATAATAACGGAGGTCATTCATCGACATTCCCAATTTTAGAATACCTCGTAGAAATAACTAGACAACCATATTTCACTTATAAAGGAGCACCACAAACAATAAAAAGCGTCCATTCGAAATAAAACACGTGACACAACATCGACACTTCATACAAAGAACTACTGCATCTTGGAGACTTCAAACTTCGTGTTAATTATTTCCTCGTCAGAGTCCAACAATGGCAGCGTGCTAGCCGGTATATTGTCTTCCACCCATCGGAGGTCACTGTCTAAAGAATTTCTTGGTTCCTGATTCTGTGTGGCCTCTGTCGAGTCTCCGGTGCTGGTGCCTCTCATCTTCACTCCGTACGCGTCGTTCACGAATTGTTCTTCTTCTTCTGTAAATGAAAAATGTGTCAATCCGCCTCGACCATTTGGAATCATAAAGGGGCGGTTCAACGAAACAATACCAGCTGCGTCAATTAGTACCTATAATACCTATGTACACCAATATTCATAAGCTTTTGCTTTTTTCCTGCATTTAAAACTACTAATTAGTTTGGATACGTCGCCATGGCGTCCATCCCGGTAAGGAATGGCTGTAATAATCTCCTTTTCCCTATTCTATTAGATGTACTCAGTCCCCCAGTGATTTCCATTTGAAAGGAATTAGTCTCTATGCCTATAATATTTATTTCAAACGCAATTTATTAATTTTCATGTATTTATTCAGAACGCTTACCATCGTCATCCTCCGCATTGTCGAGCAGAGGCGTGAAGGCGTACCGCTGGTTGTTGTTGGTCGGTCGCCACAGTATCATGATGGTGGTCAGTATGCCCGCGAACAACATGTGCCAGTACGCGTCGTCTAACCATACGCCTTTCCAATCCTGAGAATGGGGTTTTAATAATAAAAATATAACCTGAAAATCCTAGCACACTGCAGTCATTGTCCTATCTGAGCTTGTTCTGAAATGAAGTTTCTAGAACACGATCGCAGCGCCACGTACCGGGTTACAAGACTTAATAATAATAATGTGCTTCAACAAAATATTTGTCCTGGGTGTAGTAGCGTTCAAATTACTGGTGCCCTCAATCTGCCGTAATCAAACAGTAATATCACAAATGTGAAAAAGTTACTTATTTTGTGAGTTTAAGTGTTCAATGTAAAAAATTCGGCTTGAAGGACCATTTTTTAAAACATAAAAAACCGAAATTTTGTGCATATCGGTGTGTAGATATCCAACGTTATCAGTAGGTACAGTTACTCACAGTTATGCAATCCATAAATCTGTAAGACTTAATTGAGTACAGCATAAATATCACAGAAGCGATGACCGCGAATATGAGCGTGTTCGTGAAGTGTCTGTACAGGGAGAGTTTCACTGAGTTTCTGTAACAAACATACAAATATATGAACAATGTCTCAAACAAAACAAAAAATAGGTAAAAATAAATAGTACGAAGAAATATGCATTTAAAACATGAAAATGTTGTGGTAAATTACCGAAATTAGTGTGCTTCACTGTGTGCCTTACCGATTTACAAAGTATGCATGTTTAAATCGTAAAAAATAAACACAATATCATATACCTGACAATTTCAAATCATCACATTTACATGCACCCCTAAGGATTCCTGTCTTCAAATTATCGTAATTCTGTCTGAATTAGTATGCGAAAAGGGTTTATATGTGTGTGTCTCTGTTTATACAAGCTTATGCGTGTGGGTGTGGTGTCTGTGTGCAACCTTGAACTGTGTGCAACGTTGAACTGTGTGTGAAAACGTGTCGTGTGCGTGTTTGTGTGCACGTGTGCGTGTGTGCGTGCGTGCGTGTACACTGACCTGCGCAGCTGCAGCGTGCGCATGGTGTGCGCCAGGGACACGAACACCCACCAGCAGATGGCGCTGTCGAGCAGCGAGAGCGGCGCGGAGGCGAGCAGCAGGGCGCGCGGCGCGGCGGGCGCGGCGGGGCGGTGCAGGCGCAGCCACGCCTCGATGCCGCCGAGGACGGTCCACAGCACGCCCGTGCCCACCACGCGCTGCAGCGCCGGGCCCAGCCGAGGCCTGCGTCGCGACAAAATTGCTATATTAGCCGCACAAGTCCAACGCTCAAATTAGGAACCTCCTTCCTTCCTTTCAAGACTTCACAGTCAACTGACTCCCCTATTCGACGTTATTCCTTCCTGCTGGTTTATTTCCTGCTGGTTGGTTACTTCGGGTCGTTAGTCCACTTCAGCACAGGAGGGCAGCTTGTACTCTTTTTGCCTATAATCTATTTGTAGTTTTCGAGAACCTTTCTTCCCCATCGGTTACCAGCCCCGTGGATGATGTGGCCAGCCCATAGTCACTTTGGTTTGCAAATGTGACAGTCAGTATTTGAACAGATGAAATACATGGATGTTTTCACATAATTTGTACTGTATACATAGCTTTTGGACCTTGGATATGGAGCAGTTTGTCACTCATAGTCATATTTCTTCGTCATGATCTTAGCCCCATAACTCCAGGTGTATTATGATTCTTGTAAAGAGTGTGAGACCACAAGAGAGTGAAAAGGAATACAGCCTTCTCTCTAGGGTCCATTGAAGGATTTGGTTGTCCATAAGCTGCAGTTGACTGCAGTGGAATAATAAAATAGTAGCTCTAACAGATAATAGTTAAAATAGAATACTTCAGAAATACTTACTTGACAATTCCAAAGCCAAGTGATACAATTATAACTAACATTCGAGCGAGGGCCCTCTTAGCTACAGAGACCCATTCAGCAAACATATAAGCTTCAGAGTTGAACAACCTGTAAACCAATAAAAATATTATATGCAAAGAAATTTATAGTATAGTGGCAAAGCCATTTTATGTTACAGCCACCTGTCTTTTGTACTTCTGTTATTGCTGGAGTTACTTTAATAACACTAAAATGGGAATGTGGAAATTTACATGGGTGTCAATAGGTTTTCTCAAACTTTCGGCTCCACGTACCCCTGTTAAAGTTTCTAGGTGACAGCGAACCCCTTAACTAATGAAATCCCCTCTCCCCCCCCCCCCACATACCCCCCAAAGAAAACAATAAAATTAACTGTTAAAGAAAATAAGGTTTTTATTTCAAGAAAAGGTAAAAAAAGTGGTCATTGCAACCCTATTTAATGCTTAAACCTAACAAGCTTTAAACTCAACAAACTCACCCTGTTCTATTAATAGAGGAGTAGACGCCATAGTACACAGCACTCTCTACCATTCCCATGAGGGCAACAGCACCTATCCAGTACTGTATCCGGAGCAGGTCTCGCCACTGCAGCGCACACACTACTAGCCAACATGTGCACAGTACAGTGTACACGCCGCACATTGTTCCAAAGAACTGAAAAATTACAATAGAAGATTTATTCGAGGTCGACTAACAGAATGTAATGATTTATGCTCACGATGTTACACACTTTTAACACCTAATTATGACAAAAGCACTCAATGGCTTACAAACTGCTGATAGATTTTACAATGTTGTTTGACACATCACCAATAAATTTTTGTCTACGCTACTAATGTGTTTTATACTTTGCCAGTAATAATTTGTTTGCTTTCACTAATGTAAGCAGCATCCTTTTTACTATGATACTGTTGTGATAGGAAAAAGACAATGAAGGTTGTGTTTGCACGAGGCCTAAGGGCACTTCTGTGAGACTCAAACCACTACTTGAGCTGACAGTGACAAGATTTCGGCGCATTATCAATTTATGGTACTAATGAAAGCTTCATGCCTCAACCAAAGCAGCCACAACTAAGAATAGACTACAATGCAACCTAGTACTTAGTATATTTGTATAAGATTTACTGACTGGTAGTAGTGGCCACATGGAGGCCGACAGATAGCCAGATGGCGCCACCATCTCGATGTGGAAACTGGCATTGAACTTGACATTACTCTGCACCTTCATGAGCAGAGCGTAAGTCCCTTCCACCCCCAGAACAATGACTGGCGGGATCACCTGAAAAGTAATAAATTTTTGAATGAATCACATAACATATCAGAGATGTGTGATGTGTCAAATTATTTTTATTCTTTTGTATTCTACAATACACAAGATTTAGCTTAGATTTTTTAATGCCAAAATATTGGGCAAACAAGCGACGAACAAAAAACGGGCCACATAATGGTAAGAAAATCAAGATAAAAAATTGAATAAATTGTTTCGTAGGATACTCACAGACTGTGAACTGCTCACTGATTGTTTCTTTCCATCCTCTGGACTCCTACTGTCCTCTGATGTAGAGAAAACTATTGAAGTCTTTCCAATACATGTGTATGTTTTTCTGACACTTAACTCTTGAACAGCTGTTGAATTATTAATGTCATATGTGGACCAATCAACTTCATTCACACAATCTACGATATGCTGAAAGAAAAATTATAACTTACAACTCTGCACAATAATTTTAAAGAAAAGGTTTAACACTGAGCAAAGGGCAGCTAGTTGGGTATATTTTATATAAAAAGAACGGGCAAACCCAATTAATCCTGTTTATTAAAACTTATCAGCTACAAATAAAAGTTTATTCAACCAATAACAATTACTTCCTTTACAAAGTTCATTCTTATTAAAAAACCTATGTCCCTCATAATACAAACTGCATTGGTATATAGATTTTTTAATTACAGTTTGCAGTATTTTGAGAATGAACTTTTCAAATATTACTGAACTTACAAGTAGATATATATAATTTTTACAAAAGTATAATGGCATAATTTAAATACATTCATAAATAATAGAAACATAGTTTATCCCAAGCAGCATTCTTACCTGTTCAAAGTACTGGTAATAGTCTGGAGAGCACCAGGTAGGTCTGAATTTGTATGAAACAGTAAGATTTGTTTCCACATCACTATCACAATGCACTGTAATAAAATATATATTCAAGATTTAAAAAAATAGGAAAATTTTATAAGGAAACTCAAACTGAAATCAATCTTGTAATATCATTGTCAGTGTTTACAATTTTTTTTGATGTTTTTTAGACTTTTTCTAAAAGATCAAAAAATTATAGCACATAGTCCAATAGCACAGGTTTTCTTTTACTGTCTAGCATGTCAAGTATGAGAACTTTAAAAATTAAAGTTTAATTTGTAATTCACTTGACACCACCTATCAAATTATAATCGAGTACCTAGGTTGGGAATAATATAAAGATTTATAATACAACTTGAGACCCAGTGGCAAGCACCAATGAATTTTTTTCAAAAAGTATGGAAATTCTTAAAAAATTAAATATCACCTGCCATAAAGGTGAAGGAAAACGATGTGACCTGCATACCTGAAAGATATCCATCATAAAGAAACATTCAAAGACATGTGAAGTTCAACCCACATTAGGCTGACGTAATGGACATAACATAAAACACATCCTTCCTTTCCTTAAGTTTTTTCGTTTTATTCCTGCTGTAGGTCACTATTGGGTTACAAAAATGCAGTTTTACTGCAAAATTGAATTTTCCCAACTCAATTGGAGCACAATTTTACAATACTTGTTATCATTGCTTAATAGAACTGATAGGCAAGCATGTACATTAAAGTAGTTTTACGCTTATCAGTACCAATGGGAAATGATATAATTCATTTGTTGATCACTAACAGAAAGTTAGTTAGTAGTAGCACAAAATTACCTTTAGTTGTTTTGATGTAGAAGTGAAATCACAAAGCTTATGTCAGAAACCCATTAATGACCTACTACAGGGTCGGTCTCCTCACACAATGAGAGTGATGTAGGCCTTAGTCCACCATGGTGGCCTACTGCGGGTTGGTGGACTTCACATACCTTTGAGAACATTTTTTTGTGAACTCTCTGGCATGCAGGTTTTCTCATGATGGTTTCCTTCACCGTAACAGCGGGTGTATTTTAATTTTATAAAGCACACTTAACTTTTTTTAAAGTCATTGGTGCGTCTGCAATTCAAACTATTTTGTGACACATGAAGGAACTTATTTATCTTAAATCAATTAACTGACTGTATTGTCTGAATATTAGAAGATTAATTAGTACATGTCCTATTTCATCTTTGGTTAGCTAACAATAAAAAAAGTTTGTTAACATACTCACATACAATAATAAGTTTAGTATCCTTAAATAACGACTTGGATATTGCAAATCTACAATCCTCCTGTAAGTATAAAATATTGATGTATTATTAATTTGATGTATTTAGGGTGTGAAGTTACATTTCATTCGAAAAACAATGAGACCACAATTGATATATCATGTCAATCTAGTTTTACCTACATAAATATTTTAATATAGCAAAATTTATGTTTTGTATGATCCATAACAATTGAAATTATCGTTTTTATTAATATCTGATATCTGATCAATAGCTTAATCTTAATCTTATGTAAATTTCTAAGTCAATAAATTCAAGTTGCGGTATTTTAACCAAAACAAAGGTTCAAAACTCATTTTCTTACCCCACTCATCGGCAAATCCCATTTTCCAACGTCGGAAAACCCGCGAGCTGCTTTGAAGATCACTGCTAATAATACTAAGTATACCAACGTTTTACCCATTGCTACTGAAGCGGAGAGTTACGTTTTATGTAAAGTAAACTAAATTGCTCAAAAACATTATTCTAATTTTAATTTCTCAAACAAAATATTTCATTACACATTTTTGTACGGGAGTGGGAGTAGAGCTTAAATAAAATTGTATGACAGATTGGACAACAAAACAATTTTTATGACAATGACAGTTAGTGGATTTACAGAGGAAAAAATTAAAAAAACAACATTG
This sequence comes from Erynnis tages, assembly GCA_905147235.1. Classification (NCBI taxonomy): domain Eukaryota; kingdom Metazoa; phylum Arthropoda; class Insecta; order Lepidoptera; family Hesperiidae; genus Erynnis; species Erynnis tages. The sequence continues at coordinate 3,658,744 of LR990078.1, read as the reverse complement.
TTAAATTAATTGTCCATTGGTTGGTATGATTACATTTTTTAAGCAAAATTAGATATTATATTCATGATAATAATAAATTTATAAATAAAAATAAAATTTTATAAATAAAATAATGATTCCAAACCACTGTCCTGCGGCAGGGTACCCAAGATGCTGGCTGCATTCCCCCTTTGGATAGCAATACTTATCATAAATTTATTAAAATTACATTTTATAATTATAATTACAGTACTTTTTTTGAAAACATTATATTGAATGTTTTAAATCCAAATAATTATATTTATATAAAAAAAACTGCTTGACAGATCTTATCCATTTGTCAGTGTCATTCTAATTTCTAACTTTCGATCTGTCAAAGATAGACTCATTTTGTGGTTGGTTCTGTGTCAAAATATTTTTGTTTTGTTCTTCGCATTTTACTTTTATATAAGCTTGATATGTGATTATTGTGGTGTTTTTCGTTTATTTAAATATTGGACTACGTGAGCGAGTTAAATGTGCACTGAACGGTTGTCATGTTTTGGTGGTGCAGTACTGATAGCTGTATGCGTTAGTCATGTCAGATTGCGCGCTGGTAGCCAATGTAAACGAACACGATGCCAGTATGGACGTGGGGAACGACAAGTCTCTATTCGAGCCGACTGTTGATATGATGGTAAATGACTTCGATGACGAGAGAACTCTAGACGAAGAAGAAGCTCTCGCGGCCGGTGAGCATCAGGACCCCAAGGCCGAGTTGAACAGCCTCCAACGGGAGGGTGATATGCCATTGGAAGAATTACTCGCTCTGTACGGTTATAATAAGAAAATGGAGAAAGCATTGCCGGAGCAAGCACCTGAAGTGGTTCCAGAGGAGAACGAGAAACCTGAGTCTGCACTCCAGCAACTATATACAGAAAACACCAGCCCAGAAGCCACTAGATGCCTTAGGTCGGGATCACGGCCCCCTTCCGAGGAGGAAGATGATTATGATTACAGTCCCGATGAGGATGATTGGAAGAAAACAATTATGGTAGGTAGTGACTACCAAGCTGGTATTCCGGAAGGTTTGTGCAGCTATGATGATGCACTACCCTATGAGAATGAAGATAAATTACTCTGGAACCCAAGTGTTCTTGATGAGAAAGTAATAGAGGACTATATGAGAAAAATATGTGCAATGAATTCCGGCACGGGTGTGGATGCAGTGCCACGGGGCAAGCAACTTAGAGATGATGAAGAAGCTCTATTCTTGCTGCAGCAGTGTGGGCACAATGTTGAAGAAGCTCTTAGAAGAAGACGTATCTCGGCTCAGACACCAGCCCATGCCAGTGTTTGGTCTGAGGAAGAATGTCGCAACTTTGAAAATGGTATTAAAGTACATGGCAAAGATTTTCATCTTATCAGACAGCAAAAAGTCAGGACCCGTTCAGTTGGTGAACTGGTGCAGTTTTATTACATTTGGAAAAAGACAGAGAGACATGATATCTTTGCTAACAAATCACGATTAGAGAAAAAGAAGTACACAATACATCCAGGACACACTGATTATATGGACAGATTTTTAGAGGAACAGGAGGCAGCTGGTACAAATGTGGTGCGCCCTGTTTCTCCATCTCCAATGATGGTTTATGTGCCTTCTCCTGCTGCTCAGCCAGACCCATTAGCGCTGGGAGAAAAGGAGGTGTTTTCCCAACTGAACCCCCACACATCACCTCCTAGAACCATTACAGCAGAAGAGCCAGAGCCAGATATGGTTTCCTAATAAAAGTACATGGCACTGCCATGTCATTTACGAAGCACTGTTAACATTATTGTTTAAGATGAGATGCATAGAATTTTCCTCATTCACATATAGCTTCATATTTTTTTTACCTTAAAGAGTTTTTATCAAGTGACATATAGAAATGTTTTATAAAAATATTAATGATACAATGTAAATAATGCTATCTACTAATTGTGTTAAAATACCTATCTGTGAATGAGGGAGCCAATCATTTTGGGTAAAGCCTATGCAATTCTCAAAGCAAGATTTTCAGTTCTTAATACAGCATTTGTAACTCTTCTGAAACATTCATGCCATTTTGTTATTATTTATTTGTATGATTAATTTAATTTAATTGATGGCTTCTGTACTTTAGTTGCTTTACATTTCATACTGTGGGCAGCCCAACGGAGTACCAAAATAAGCCAGTAGTAGTATGAAACATTATTAATAAGTTGAGATAACTTATTGGTCAATTAGTGCAATCCATAAATGTATGGAATAGTTTAATATACCTAATTATTGTTATATTATTATTTGATACAGAGTTGTTTGCAAGAGTATTATTCTATTGGATCTATGCTGTTACACTGGATACACAACTGTGTAATGAGGCAACTCAAGAAAGTAGCACTAGTGCCTAAAAGTTTTAAATTTATAATTGCATATACATAAGTAAGATAATTCAATGTTTATAATAAATCACTTTTGATAAGCAGTGCCTAATGTTTTTTTCATTATGTCTGAATTTATAAGTTTAAAATGTTATATAATTCTGTTTGTGATGTTCCAATGCATATGAGTATTTTACAAATTTTACAATTTTACATTTTACCAAAAAGTGGTGTTGCCACATTGATGTGCAAAAATATCTTTTGTGTTTCAGTGTGTTACCATAAGTAATTGTAATGTTTTATTTTTTTACAGTTTCATGCTGTATTAAATTTATGTGAAAAAAATTAAGATGAGGATGTAAAAATTGTGAAAATTTAAGAATAAACAGTGCAAAACAAACTGCTTTTATTTCTAAGTTGTTTACCTTTCTTAAGCCATTCGCACATTCACGATTTGAATGAAGGAAGATAAACATCGAAGCCAAAAAGAGGCTTGGAATAGAATAATAAATAATTTCTTCGTAAAGTTCTCTGGTAAAACACTTGGTATAGTGCTTGAAAGTTTGAGGTTTTACTCTTGACTGCCACGATTGCCTCAATTTCCTATTTTTATTTTACATGTTTTTTGTTAAATTAAAGTATGATTATGCTTATAAAATAATGAGTCGTTTCCTAAAAAAAAATCTGCTTAATCTGCGGAATTCAAGGCAAAGAATATTAAGTGTAGGTAAATTAAAAAAATATATATATTTACATCGCAGGACCTTTAGGATTGTCAAATGTCAATTTTCACAAAATGTCACAAATTTCCAATTAGCAGCATTAAAGTGCATTTTTAATCATTTTTTGACTTTACCATATAAATGAGAAGTCTACGAGGATATTTGAAGTAAAATTAATATTGTATAGGCTGTACTCTACACTAGTTTGTGTTAAAATTTTAATTATTGTGTACCTCAGCAAGCATGAATGAAACTTCTGCTATGAGTGAAAAAGAGATCCTCAACGATTTCAAAGAGAATTATGGAATAGTACGTAAATTACTTGATGAAGATAGTAAAAATGATCCGGAAAATGAGCCTTACCTGTCAAAATACAAGGCGAAAAGTATCCTGAATAATATGCGCGAGTCTCTGTCTGGTCTCAGGCCTTTGTGTGATATCCCCGAATCAAAACTTGACAAGTTGAAAATTAATGCAATGTTAGGGGCTGTGTTATTGCACATAGGTATTGTGGACATGGACACTGAAGAGTTATCATCAAGTGAAAAAGTGTTGACAGAGGCGGCTGATCTGTTAACCCCGAATGCAACTGAACCTGAAATCGTCAATACGATCATCAATGTTTACAACAATCTTGGCATCCTATGGTCGAATAGGAATGAGTATGAGAAGGCAAAGATGTGTCTTTTAAATGCTAGCGGCTTGTACATATCTTTTAAATCTACATTAAAGATGCCACAGCCTATTGAACAGACTTTAAGCAATGATTGTGAAAACGTAGCCAGTAACATCAAGATTTTTGAAAGAGCGCACACACTGACTTTATATTATTTAGCCCAAGTATACGGTTCATTAAAACAAAACTTAAAATCAGCTATTTACTGTCATGAAACTTTAAGGCGTCAATTACAGTATGTTGACTATGAGCCGATAGATTGGGCATTAAACTCTGCAACATTGTCACAGTTTTTTGCTGAAAATAATGGATTTGTTCAATCCAGGCATCATTTGGCAGCTGCATCAACAATCCTTAAATCATATGAATCAACACTAATTCCACCAGAAACTGAGGACGAAGTGTTTCTAGCCAAGATGGAAGTGTTCAGGCATAGGTCTGCAGATGTAGCCCGATGTTGGGCAAAATATTGTCTTCTCCTCATGTCAGCTTCTAGAACACGACTTATGGATGATAATGAGGCTGATCAATTGGAGGATACCTTAAAAGGCAAGCTAAATTTTGCAGATTACTTCATTTGTTAAAAGGTTATTAGTTCCCAACCCAATTGTTCTTGCTTTTTTGGGGACTCTGATAATAACTTTTAATATTTTATTATTTTTAGTCAGTAACAAAACTTTGAATTACTTTGAACTTCAAAATAGGATAAATTAAATTTTGTTGAAAAATTGCTAAAATTATTTATTCATTATTTCAGATGTATCAAAGTTAAAAGTAGAAGATGAAGAGGATATAAGCGAAGAGGACATTAAGAATTTGATATTCCCAGACTTGGATGTATCAAAACATGAAGAAACAATTGGGCACACATATTTACTCACATATGATGATGCTAGAAAGGTCTTTCTCTGCTGTCAAAATTGGTTAAATAAAGCAAAGGAATATTACAAATTAGAGACACTAGCCTCAGACTATATAAAAATAGTACAAGACTCATCACAAGCATATGCTTACTTGGCCTTCTTTGAAGAGAGTGATGAGAGACGTGCCAAAATGCACAAAAGACGAGCTGACATGCTTGAAGAGTTGATAAAAGAAATCAACCCCACTTACTACTTGCAGTACTGCAGACAGCTATGGTATGAACTGGGCCAAGTTTATTGGGATATACTGGACATAAAACTGGACAAACTTAACCAAAACAAGGAGCCTCCCAACCCACACATGCTCAAGAAAATAAACCATTTGTGTGAGAAAAGTATTGAGAACTATGAGTACTTTTTGAACTCTATCAAGGATAAGAATGGGAAGATGCCCCAGAAACTTGAGGTGGAGGTTATTAGACCAGTAATAAGTGCATATGCATATATTGGGAGAAACAGCATGAAAAGAATAGCTGTTGACAAGACAACACAACTGAGTCACGTGAAGACTAGCTATGATGCTTACCAGGCAGTGGTAGACATCTGCAAAAATGATGAGGCAGCAGCTGTGTTGATGAAAGAAGAATTCAGTTTATGTCAGGAGATGGTCAAAATATTACCAATCAAAATTAAGAAGCTAGAAAGCGATTTACTTGCTTAGATTAGATTCTGTGCAATTTGTTGAAGTTTTGTACTGTATTGATACAATAAAATATGTAATTAGTGCACAATACCCAATATAATTTTTTTGCAAAGGGAGAAAGAAGATCTGCCACAAATACATACTGAGTTTGAATAAACACTAGATGCTTAGAAAATGTTAAAAGCGTGATTCAGGATATTAGTTGCGTCTTTTTTTAGTTAGATGTTGATGTCACTTCCAGCTTTAAGCTTCTTAATCATGACTAAAATGTTGTTAAATTTGATCTCCATATATTATTTAAGATTAACAAATTACTATGTTATGCAGTATTGATATAAATATAATAAATGCTTTGTTTTTTATAATGCCTTATAGCATTTTTAAATCACTTTGATTGCTATGTGAGGTTGTTTTCAGTTTATAAATCTTCGTAAATGTATAAAAAAGCACATTCTTATATCAATTTAAGATTGTCATATTTGTTATTCTTCAACTTTTTTTATAACATGTCACATTTGTTAATTTATTTTTTTATGAAAAAGCACCCATTATTATAAAAACTAGTCATGCCTGTCAGTTGTGGCCTCTTAAGTGGTAAGTAATAACCAACCTTATGCTTGTCAGTGGTGCTTTACAAGTGGAGGTGGAGATATCGAGCACTTTTGATTGGCCAATTCACAATCTGCTCAATCGACGCACCTTGAGAGGTGGCGAGCATGGCAATCGCCCATGGCTTCACTAACTAGAGGCCTTACACAGCTACCAAATTAGGAAAATAACTTGTTATGCAATAAAATGTCTATGCCAGCTTGCACATCTTTTATTGATTGTTTAATTTTTAACATGTTTGGTGAAGTTATCCATAGTTAGATTTTTTAATAAAGCAGCATGGCCTTGTCTGGGGGTCTTGTGATCGGGTAGGAGTGGTGGTGGGAGTGCCTCCAATTAAGCTTCTACATACATCCTTTGCCAAATGAATTTCTATTCATTGTATTGCACTCATATACGGTAATAGATAGTACCTTCTTCAGGCTTCTACTCTATTGTATGGCGTGTGTGATAATTATTTACAATCAAAATAAAATTTGTTTTGAAATAGGTAGGTACTTATAACAAAATAAGACTTACTGAGAAATAAATATTTTATTGTCATAAGCTTACGCTCAGAAATTATTAAATTACAGCACCCATAAGTATAAATATCGAATAAGAAAAGATTTAAAATACAATTTCAATGCTTTGACGAAAATATTTTGGCATTAGGTAATACAAAATCTTATGAAATAAAATTAACGTATGTATGTTACAGAAAAAATCTAGCAGCATTAGTTGTCCATACATTTATTTATTGTCAGTAGTCAGTTATTATTTCATAAAAATTCTTACGCTACTAATAACACTAGTGAATCGACAAAACTTGTAGTTAAATAATGTAGCCTGTATATTGAGCATAATAATATAGATACTTACATAAATAAATGTCTACCTAGGTACCCTACTCATAATAATTAATATTTACAATTGCACTAAAGACGATATTATTAACTTATAAATTAGTTAGTTAACGTTGTTTCATTTGGCATAAATTATTTATAATATTATCTATTTTTAACGTCTTTAAATGTCTTTATTCTAAAAATTTTAATCCCGGGAATATTCTGAATTATGTTAATATTTTGGAAAATATATTGCAAATAAAAATTCGCCATACATATAGGTATATTTGTTAGTTAGCGAAGTGGTCCTATCTCCGGATTTTGCAATTACAAAATCAGATAAGCACTAAGAACTTCCTTTTACAAGATTATTAAAATCAAAAAGTAGCATAAATTATGGTTGTGGCCTTAAATCTACCCTGCAGCGTTCTATCACTATTGGCGGAATGCGACAGGTCCACGGCGACAACAATAATTGAATATCAGAATCTATAAAATAAGAAGAACATTAGTTACGAATCTGGGGCAATTTCAATAATGTGTGGCAATTCTTTTTCAGCATTGCCTTTAGTTTAAATTGCCTAATACTATTCCGTATAGCTCATTGCTGTTGGTGTTAATTACAGAATGACTAGTCGGCTGGAAAATTAGTTATATTGTTTTTGTCGCTACAGTAAGTCAATTTTTTGTCCCATCACATTTTATATCGTAACGCTAAGATTCCTAAGTAATTACAACAAGTAAAATAAGCCATCTTCCAACACTAACATTAAACTGTTAAAATAAGTAACAATCACAAATTTTCTATCTAGGTACTGTTATAAAATGGCTTAACTAATGCACCTTTTGTTTTCCACTTCTAGTGAAAATACGAGAGATTCGCGATAAAGCAAACCAAGTAACACCGATTACAGCTAAAATGGTCCCCAGTAGTACGGCAGCGACATCTAGTAGGGCATATTGGTAGACTGGCAGATCCCGTGCTGCGGAGTGGAGCGGCGCCGCTGGTCCCCATCGAATTACCCTCTCGATGGAATATACAGCCGTCTCCAACGGTGAGGATTGTCTGTCTTGCCAAATTTTTGATATCCGACGGGCGTTCAGTCTCATTCTGCAACAGAATCGTAATTACCATTAAGCTTTGAGGAATAGGTGAACACCCTTTTGAAGTTTTTTCCACCGCCATGTTGGGGAATAAAATGTCGTTCAGCAGAAACAGTACATATCAAATAAATATCTACCTACTTATCCATCATCACATACACATTTTCATAGCATTAGGATTAATTAATTTATATAATCGTTAATTTAATTAGGTACCGTCAGTCATTTAGCTCTTAATAATTTTTTTACGCTTTAAATGGAAAATCTTATATTGTTAAGTTATAATCTTAAATTATAATAAAATCATTATGTTGTGATGAATATTATTTATATTACGCACCTACTAGATCATAGCTCTACCTATTAATTAGATTTTTGAATCTTAAATTTTAGATATTATTGAGTAATTTTGTATAAAGACAAAAAAGGTTCGATTACCTCAAGTAGTTAGGTAGGTCTGTAGTTAGGTTCCTACGTTGTTGGTAGACGCTTGCTATTTTATTTTTAAATCAGAAAGGTATTCATGATTTAAAAAGCGGCATATAAAATTTATCGGAACCCACGAGACTGACCTTAAAATATGGTAATAGTTTTCAATGTCAAGAGCAAGTTTCAAATATCATAAGAATAGCTGGTTTCAATTTTACCTGCTCAATTTTACCTTAAAAATCTTAAGTTATAAATTAAGAATTAGATTTGTGGCCTATTTGTGGCTTTGATCTGCCGTAAGGAAATGAACTAAGTAGGTAGGTAATTTTTATCCCTATTCACCGCTTGTCCTCAGTTAGTTAACTAAGAAACATAACAAATAAACACGATTCTGAATGTTTTAAATAATACTACTATTTCTAAATTTATTAACGTTGAAACTATTGGTGAATATAACCGAATCGAATCCATCGGCTAATTGGCAAACAAGCAAAACGTGTAATTTAGTACCTAATCTGCTTGACTTCTATATAGGTAGGTACGTAGATAGGTACTTACCTTACTACTATAGTACTATCACATACCCAATGTAGTTACTTTAGAGACAAAACACCTGTTGTTTTCATTACGCTTGATTACTAACAGATTATTAAGATATTGAGATAGTTAGGTAAAAACTGCTGCCAACTTCCTGCCTTGTTCGAACGAAATAAATCTATACAGCTATTGCAAGTTCACGACATCTAAAAAATTAAAAGACTACAAACTTCTACAAAATACTACAAATAGGTAAGGTATGTAAATTTATCCTTACTACCAGACCAGCCAAACCCTAGTAAGATAAAGCAGACATCGTTGTGCATTATCACATGAATGAAAGCCCCTTAAGGGTTTCTCTTCTCACTGTCTTATTAAGGTTATCAGCCCCGTTTTTTGAGGGAGTTCTGTGCCTACTCCTACCTTTGAAAGATGTGCCCAACACTTGCTTTTATTTAAACACTTTAAATGCTATTTAGGTATATCTAGGTAATTTGTGATAGATTGTCTGGTGAAGCAGTATTTTGTTAAGAATGACTGAACATAATAGGGGAAGCTGACAAAGCCCATCAAATTAGGTAAGTACGTAATTGACTAGCAATTCTACCCATATAGACTTGTTATTTGTTAAGACTCTTTACGACATGTGACTGTTATTACCTACTTACAAGAAGGCATTCAATACTAACAAACGGTTGACGAGTGTAGCTATTAAGTACCATCTACGTTAGGTATAGTTAGTTTTACATCTTAGAACAAGGAAGTAAAAAAACTGGAAATGGAAAACTCTTAAAGTTGACACTTTTAAAATAAGAAAGCCTTTAGAGTTTGGTCTAGACAAAGATAAAAGTGTAGAGCACTTATTACGTAAAGCCGGAACCCAGATCTTTCTTCATCCAAATCCTTTCAACCGCGTAGATACAAGTGCACTTGACAAACATTCATCCATCTCTACAAACTGTTGCATTTTTAATAGTACTTAATATAATTATGCTGACTAAAACTCACTCAGCACTAAGCACGCTCTTGAGCCCCTCTTCCAATCCTTCTTCTGTCAGCTCCAAGTACGGTATGACTTTCGCGAAGCCGGCCGCAGCCGCAGCGGCCGCGTTGGTGGGCTGGTCTCCGAAGAAAGGTACCACCATCATCGGCTTTCCCGCGGAGACCGCTTCCGTCATACCCAGGAGGCCTCCGTGGGCGAGGAACGCTATCACTTGCTTGTGTTCTGAAATAATGGTTGAAATGTGTATTAGTTTCCAGTAGTAGGCTGTAACCGCCGGTAATGTAATTGAGTCCTTGGAAGAAGCAATCAAGTATGACGGCGGTCAGACGATGTAATGTTAATTTGTATGAAATATAGGTTGGAATTGGAAGCGCGCATAGCATCGCGGCCGGTGTACTTAGATGTGCAACATCGGACGCGATCAGTACCTAGGTATGTTAATCAATTAATGAGATCGCTAATGCAAATTACTTATTCACCATTCACACAACTCATATGTATGCCTCTGACAATTTAAATCTCATACTCAGTTGATAATTGAGAGAAAGCTAGAGCTCTGCTGGAGCTAAGTAGTTACCAGAGGCGGTTTAAATATCAATAGCGTCCTATGAAAACACCTCATCCGCACACCTTTAGCAAGCGTATACCTACATATTATAAATTTTAACATAATAATAAAATTAGTTGAAACCGCGGGGTGCAGCTGCGGTTTCAGATAAAATGTGTCAATTTGTATCCCTGCCCCACTCCCAGTTATCATCTAGTCGTCCGACTTTTTTTTGTCTTATTTTATCTGTAGCAATTTACCTAAAGTATCTACCATAAATCAAAAATCGAAGAAATAAAAAAAACTTATTTTAGCAATCATCTGTTTTTTTAGGTACCTACAAGAGACCGTTCAAGCGAAACAACCCGTTAGTCCCGTTTCTACTGGCGTAACCATTTCTTCCATAACAGAATCAGGACATTGCCTAAAGCCCACTCTACATTATTCTACATAATATGCAACACGACGCATATTTATTGATACATAGATTAGGTATGTAGAAAAACCATCGGTTGAGTGATTACTGCGATGGCATTTAATTAATATGGGTATTTTTTGTTTAATTATTTTACTGTTATATTTATTTAAATACACATTAAAAGCCTAAAGGATTTTTTATTTTAAAGATACCTTTGTTATTTAAATTACCTACTTTAAAAATGAAATCTTCTAAAAAAAGTTACCTACTTAACTAATTATAACGATAAACTGTTTGGTATAAATCAAATAAAATTTTATATTTATATATGGTGTATTTAAATTTATAAATGCTTCGTAATTCATCATTTTCAAACCTGCTGCGCACATGTAACAATATACCTACCTCCAAAGTAGGTATGCACCAAACATACCTACCTAACTAGATAACATAAAAAAATGAAGGTAACGACAAAATTATGGCCTTTTCTAAGGTTTCCGCTATCATTTACAAAAACCGCTATAATATAATTATAACAGACTGTAGTAGAGGTACCGTGATTAGTTTTCATATTGCAACAGCAGCGGTTCTAGATTTTTGCGGTGATGCGATTGGCACGATTATGTTTGCTACCGACACCGAATCGTTACGACTACGTACCTATTACTTATTTGATAAATGTAGCTTTCAATTAGTAAATTCTCTTTGTATCAGCTTAGCGTTTCCACATTAACCCCAGACCATAAGAACAAAAATATCGAAGTAAAAACATTCGAGCACCTTGTGTCGCCATCTTCTGTAACCATCTAAGCTCAAGTCCAAGAACTCTTAAATATTGGTGAACTTTTAATAGGTTCATGACTGATAAATAATTGCGAGAACGTGTAAACCACATAATAATGCATCATAAGCATAAAGCTACGTATCTCATTAATAACAATTGTATGACGATATATCTAGCGACTATTACTTCATTTGATTAAAAATTTGCCGATCGTGTCCCTAGAAAATTCATTCTTCGTATTGCATTACGAAGCCTATTTTATCAGAACGGATGCAGGTAAATACGAACAGTACAATTTAGAGGGAAAAATCGTATTATAATCTCATCCATGGAGATATTTTTAAATCACGGTAGTTATTTTACAGTGAATTTGTATTCCGCTAATGATCTACTAAGGAAAATAGTATTTAAATATACAGGCAGATTTTTTTAAAATCGAAAAATCGTGTTTAAGTCTTATTCATGTAGATGTTTTTATTCATTCATTTTTCAACAGAAACCATCAAATCACGGTTGGATTTTTATGGTTTTCTAATGAGAATGGAGCAATTGGAATCGAAATATGCGTTTTGTTATTGTTTTGTCTGTGTGCTATTGATATTCTATTATTGTCCAGCTTGATGGTATAGCTCGGGTGAAGTGAACCCAGGATATTAAGTCAAATTCTGGTCTAGGATCCATTCATATCAGCTTCATCGGTCATTGCTGGACGGGTATTACTTATAATTTATAAGTATTCTTATGGTAACTGCTGATAATATGCCCGATAAAAAGGTCAAGCCTAGCAAGTGTGAAGAACACTTATCTACGAGTATTACTTATCAAAAGGTCACTATTCCATTCATATGACGAAAAAACTATACTTACGTAGTAACTCATACTGAGGGATCCATCTCACTCGAAGGATGTTGCCATTCCCAACCAGCGTGCCCTCTTCGCCACTCTCTTCGTACTTCCAAATAACTCGCTGTTTCAGCTTCGAGAGGACTCTGATGAACATTTCTTCTTTATGCTTGGGCATTGTAGCAGTCTTGATGAGGGATCCAAAGCTAAATAGCACCACGCCATGTTCTGATTCGTTCATGAACTTTTCGATGTACTGAAAAGATTAAAAGTAATCTTAATTAGGTAGCTAAGTATTAATGTTTTGATAGGGGAAACTTCTAAGGCGTATTGGAGGACAATCGGTTAACAGCTATCCTTTTTATGACATCATTACGACTATGTATTTAAATAATACTTACAATACAATATAATAGGTACATTGAAATAGGTATATGACATGTTAGTTGTTTATTTATTAGAAGATAATAAATATGTAATAGCTTATACATACATAAACATACGTAGGTACAAACATAGGTACGTACTTACATAAAAATTTCAAATGAGAATAATTTATTATTTAATACATTTTAGACAGTGATTTTAAAGTACTTTTTTAACTTTTTAAAGAAAAACTGTTAGTAGGTAGGTAAATATTACACTTTTTAATTAGAGTTATAAATTATTACATTAATGTAACATTGTATGTAACTTATCAACAAAAATCGGAATTGATAAGATGCCATTAAGTTTATTTTTTGTTTGTCTGGATTTAACTGGAACGACGTACGATAAGTAGGTCACTTCTTACATTTGAATAAAAAATTCTAAGTGGAGCAAGAACGTACGTAGCCATAGCCATCGTATGTAATCATTATACTAACGACAAAAAATATTAAAGAAGAATGAGGGGAATGACCGATCTCGTGGTGTTACTGGTTGGATGTAACAAAAAACCAGACGTAGGAATAAACGGCTCGTTTAGGGTCAAAAGGTCAAATCAAGATTCAAGCATAATCTATGGATTCAAGTTATATTTTTTGCGGTTCTGTATTGAGTTCTGATTTTTATTTTTATTTTTTAATAATGTGGCATTAAAAATACATACAACCCTAAATTGTCACCCTTCTATCACCAATCTCTACTTTTTAATAGTCAATTTTTAACACTCGATAACTTATATTGGCAAAACCTCGTTTGCGGGGTCAGCTAGTGGCGGCAGTGACTCAGGTCAAAGTGACAGGTCAAAAGGTAAGTCTTAGGGATCGCCTCATTAAATGACTACTAGTTTCCCTTCTGAATCCAATTTGGATTAACATGGAAGTCCGGAACAAATGTCTGGCTGCTGAAGTATCGGCCCGAAGCTAATTAATAATGTTATTGAGTTCGTTAAGTGACTTGATCTAGAACATCAAATTTTGTCATGTAATTAGGAAGTTGGAGGACAGAGATATTAGGATCATGTATCTTGCTACATTAGTTACCTAATAGCTTGTTCCATATAATTAGTATGTAGGCAAAGTCGAAAAAAGAACAAGATTAATGTGCAGTTATTACTAAAACATGCTTTAGGGGCGGAGAAAAGTCGAACAGAAAAACTTGTACACAAGTTTTCATTTTAACTTATCTATCCTATGTCCTACTGGTATCTATCTAATCTAAATTTGAAGACCATACTGCCTTCTTAATTTAAATACTGGGTAATCCATTCCACATTTATATCATCAATCATTTAGCTGTTATTTCATCACCGGGATTTTGAATTTATAAGGAGTACAGTAAAAAGTACAGTACTTTTTATCTCCTTAGGTATATCCTGTATAAATCCAGGTCATAAAAATATCAATTTCCTCTAAGTTTAGCCGTTTTTGCTTTGCGTATCCATACACAAACTTCTGCATTGACTTTTAATAATTGTAAATAAATTTATAACATTAGTAACAAAACCTCATCGTTATCAAGAGTGCAGAAACATGTGTAACGAAGTACCTATGTTTGTCCACTTTTATCCAGTTTGAATGATGTAGGCCGCTCACATGACCCTCGATGTCTGATACAAAGTCATTTCTTGGTGTAGATACCTGCAGTGTACCTACCTATACCTATCTTATGACCATAATGACGACCTTTCTTACAGTTATGAGTTCATTATTCTTCAATCAAATGTTTTATAGATCGGAAACTTCGCTTGAATTTGTTTCTTTAATTAATGAGCTAGGTAGATGTGGAAATTCTCTTTTGTATAATTATGTTACATACGAGTATCTATTGAATAATTACAATCAGACGACGTGGGCATAATAACGTTCTTCATAATTTTTAATTTCATATTTCTAAATTACTTATTATAATTTATAAATTTACCTCATTGTTTGCAGGAAATTACCTGCGTTACTGCTTTTGTAAATGTGAGGTATTTTGTGCCACATGAATTTCACATGAGTTCCACATTATTCAGAAAACAGTGTTGTGCTACAAAAACTTGTCAGGCTGTCCCGAAAACTACACGTAAATTAACATTTTTGTTGGCATTTTTAATAAATAATTACGCCTTGAATGAACGTAAAAACTAAAAACTTACTTGTCTGCCTATGGCTCATGGGCTGGTAAGTTAAGATGGACACCTCAATTTTATAAATAAAATATTAATTACTCATTATGTTACAAGTGGCAAAGCGTATAGTTTGTAACGCAAATAAAACATGAGAAATTACAATTTTGCTTGGATAGGTTCCAGACTTATGTAGCGTGTAACCGTGTACCTACTATCACCGTAAGCAACTACTACTATATTCAACAAAATATAATTAGGTCTTAAAATTGTATTATGTTATGTGTATCATGTAGATATGTACCTATCAGATATGCAAGACATTAAGTCATCACTTGATGATTGTGAGCAATTGAGAAATAGTGGCAAGCATCAATAAATGAAATTAACAATAAACAAAAAGAAAATAACAAACCCTTACATAAATATACACATAATATATTATATAGAAATACGCAATAGATGAAATTTTCTCTATAGGTACAATAATTATTTTTTGCCTTGAGTTTTGTACATCCAGAGGCAAAACTTTCAGCTTTTTAAATTAACTCTTTCCTTATTTGCAACGTTAGTGATGTGCAACTGAACAATGCTGAATTGTGATATCTACAATTTAGCTGTTATTTTTCATGATACAACGTACGCAAAAATACCACCTATTAATTGAGCATACGTTATATTATGAAATATAGTGTGAATGTATACCTAGTATTAAAATTGTTGCAACTTTTCATGATACAAGTCTACATTCATATACATGAATCGTCACTTGCTGTCATAAGTAGGTATCTGTAATAATTCGTTTATTAAATTATCATGTCATTAGAACTATTTCATCCCATCGAGACGGTAATTAAAAATGCGATTTTACTACGCATTATCAGAAACGTGCTAATTACTGCGACATAATATGAAATATTAAGCATCTTCCTGGTACCAGTCCCCTGTCCACCAACCCGCATTAGGCCAACGTGGTGGACTAAGGCCTACATCCCTCTCATTGTGAGAGGAGACCCGACCCTGTAGTGGGTCATTAGTGGGTTACTGACAAGCATCTTCCTGAGTTTTCAGTTTTACTGTAGGGTTTTATTTTATATAATAAACTGGTCTTTAAGCGAACTGATTTCGTGTAATTGTACCTCTATTTAAAATCTTTTAAAGTGTTTTAACATGCTTTTATTTATTATATTGTTAATAACCCCTCAAGTTTGGTCTCATTTTATTTGTTTACTTCAATACAATTTGCATAACTCGTTCCTAAATGATTTTCTAAGATACAGGTAGTTTAAGAACGTTTTAGTATAGGGTGATTTATCTGATCTTTTTGGAAATAGTAACATATACCTACTTTAAAAATTTTGTTTATTTTTAAAACACAATGGAATTTTATATAATAGCTTTTAATAGACATGATAGGTCCACTTGCCCTCCATTTACGTCGTTAAGTACAATTTATCTTAAATGTTATGCGTCACTTAGTATATCTTAATGATAAGTCGGAAGTGTGATAATGACTGTTTGTTTAGGTACTTACATGCGGTATCGGTTTCTTCACAGGATCCAGATGCATCCCTCCGACTTCCACCACAGCAGGCAATAAGGGCCGCACTCCGTTCAACGCATGGAACGTATTAACGAGCAGCAGCGACATGTTCTTCCCCAACTCTTCAAGTTGCGGGATCTTCCTTCCGAAATGCTTCTCGAGCAATATTTGCTCCTTCTCCTGAATTTCGTATTTGAACCAGTACTGGTAGTAGTAGTTAAAGAATGTATTCCAGAGACGCTCCATAAATGTCATCTGTTGCGAATGTGGCAAGGAAGTTACCGGCACGTGTGAAGGGTTATCGTTCAAACCGACGCGGGGCGCCGACCACGGCAGCAAGTTGCTCGATAACAACGCTACGATTGGTGCTTGCACATTGTAAACATGCAGAAGCCCAAGCATGCAGTCACTGCTGAAGTTCTCCACTATAACGAGGTCGTAGTCCTTTTTCAGCGCGTCCGTCAGCGGTGGCCAGTCCACCGCTTTCGAGCAAACGTTCAACGCAATATCGGCCAACGGATTGAACTCCATCAATCGCATCACGAATGTTCCTAAGTACGGTATTCTTAATAACAAGCCAGGGTTCTCGAATAAATGTAGATCTAGCGTTTCCAGTCCGAGTGTGGCGATTCCTTGAAAACTAATGTCAGTATAATTAGCCGGTGGATCCTTAAGAGGGAAGAAGGAAGCGACGGTGACATGGTGTCCACGTTCGGCTAGGGTTCGCAGGAGGGGCTCGAACACCATCTGATGACTTCGGCCAGTGTGGGGAAAGAGGCCGAGGATCCTCGCGCCGCGAACATCGGAGAGAGCAAGTACCACCGCGAAACAAATCAGTGCGGGCCGCATCGCGAGCGCTCTTCCCTACTCAGAGTCGTGCCGAGAACTGTCCGTATACGCCACATTACGCCAATACGGCCGCGAACTCGAGTTATTTTCAGAAACAGTTACGTCGCGACGTCCACGGTCCACCCATGACGGGGTGACGTGCCTGAACAATAGGTGAATTGAACCGATAATGCACCTGCCATTAGACCGCTGCTACCAAATGGACGTTTTGTAGAATAATATCTAAGAATGCACGAACTTGATTACATAGGTAATTGATTGTTACGGTAACTATCCGTAAAATAGGTTACAGCATTGGTCTTTTTTGTTCTCTTGACAGTTGTATAAATGGAAAATCAGTTTGTCATTAATTTTAATTTGAATAAATATGCAGACACAAGAGGAGCGTCGATATGTAAATACCTCCCTACCATTATTCTGATTACGGAGGTCATTACCATTTATTGGTTATTTACTATTACTTGGTAATTTACTTATTTTATCGGACATTTCCTGAAAAAGGGGTCACCTATATTTTTATTTCTTCACTACTTGATAAGATTAACTTGTTAATCATGTTATCTTATATCAACTTAATCTACTCTCAATCTACTTACTTCTAACCGAGCAGTTTTTCCGCTGCTTTTTTCGTGTCATGGTTGAGCTAAATAATGTTTTAGTATTAGATAATCTTGAAAAATGGAGGATTTTCGTACATTTCCGTCCCTTTCCCTTTTTTTACTATTCTATATTGACCAAAAACCATTATTAGGTTCATCTACCAGTATCATTACCTAGGTAAGCACTAAATTTATATGAATCTGTAATAATATTTAGGTATAGATAGGTATGAATATCTGTACAAATAAATAAAATTGGAGTGTCTGTTTGTAATGTTAAAATAACCGCTTTTTGCTAAATGCATATTAATATGTAGATATTTACACGGTACATATATTATATCAAAACAATATCTTTTACAGCTTTTGTCTGTCTGTTTGTTCCGGCTAATCGCTGGAGAACGGTTGGACTGATTTTGACGGGACGTTAACTGGCAGATAGCTGATGTAATAAAGAGTAACTTAGACTCCTTTTATTTTAGAATTCCACGCGGACGAAGTCACGGGCACAGCTAGTTATAAATATGAATAATCTGTGTATAAAAGGATTCCGCATGAAAATTAACGGTCAGATTGGGTCCAGTATTTTGAGCAGAGTTGAATGATGATATTAAATTTTTATTTTTTAGGCCCTAGTACTGATTTTACAAGATTTGAAGTACCTTATTAATCAACAGCCTCTTATCTCTCTTCAGCCGACATTGATCCACTTCTGGACATAGGTCTCTCCCAAGGCGCGCCACTGAGCCCGATCTTCGGCTCTCCTCATCCAGTTGCTTCCCGCCGCTCGACGCAGATCGTCGCGCCATCGAGCAGGAGGGCGTCCCACACTACGTTTGCCGAGCCGCGGTCTCCACTCTAACAGCCGTTTGCTTCAGCGTCCGTCGGATCTACGACAGTGTGGCCAGCCCACTGCCACTTCAGCTTGCTAGCCTTTAGAGCTATGTCGGTCACTTTGGTCCTCAATACTTCATTTCGAATTTTATCTTTGAGGGACACACCGAGCATAGCTCTTTCCATAGCTCGCTGTGCGACTTTAAGCCTGTGGACTAGCTCCACCGTGAGTGTCCACGTCTCGGCCCCGTAGGTCATAACCGGTAGGACGCACTGATTGCCACTTATACGAACAGTCTCTTATACGAGTGTATAAGTAGTACAGTCTTAGCTCAATGTTGATGTTGGCTTACATAAGAAGTAAACTGCATGTTTAGCCAATGCCTATTGCATGTTAGTGTAATATTGTATTTTTTTTTTCACAAAAATATTTAATGTTTCTGCTTTTTTTACAAGCACCTGCATAGAATTGAAAGCCCTAGATGTAGTTTTTTTAACTGAGCCCAAAAGGTAAATGGGTTAACTTTGACGCATGATGCAAAAGTATCATTTTTACTTATTAAATACCTGCTGTTTTCGTCCTTACGACTAAACGTTGCTTGTGTAAAACATCA
Organism: Erynnis tages; assembly: GCA_905147235.1. NCBI lineage: Eukaryota > Metazoa > Arthropoda > Insecta > Lepidoptera > Hesperiidae > Erynnis > Erynnis tages. Next base: position 3,639,349 of record LR990078.1, on the reverse strand, counting down.
TACTCTCAAGGACAAACACAATATCTTCATTGTTTGACTAAAGACATAATTTATTATTGCATGTAAGCCACTTAGGTACCTACTCCATACGTGATTCATCTTAATTGTTTTTGTAACACGTTATGACTTTCCATTAGACGGCCATCCATCAATTGTTTCTACAGAAAAATAGTTTAAATTGTAAGCAAGTAAGTACTCGTACATTATGATTCTTATAGTATCTTACTGAGTAGCAAACAGGCATACAAGAAGGGGTTAGAAAAGGAAGGGGCGGGAGGGCCGTGCCTATACCTACTGTGCATCTGAAGGTTGATGTCGACTTAGCTCCATCGAATACATCAATTCAAGCCTCCACAGAAAATGACCTCTGGTTCCATGGTTTTGTCTGTTTCAGTTGGCGGTCTTCTTTTCTTAAAATCTATTCCTACAAGCATAATTTCCACTTACAACATCGGACAGGTGTGCCTGCACGCTAGCTGCCTTCGTATTAAAAACAGCCAGGTAAGTCATAAATTCTATGTGTACCTACATAGGAAGTAGAGAATAGTACGTACCTAGATTTAAGTTAACAGGAGTTTTAGCGCGATTTAGGAAGTAAAGGCACACACACCTTGGATCAAGGTAAGACGAACCACAACGTATAAATCAGTAGTGGGTATATATATACCTACCTACTTAGTAGTTAGTCTTTCGTGATGTCTTGTCGGAGAACGAGGAAATTTTTAAGGAAATGGCAAAAACCTTTGCTGTTCATTGCATTTTGTATAAAAACGCGTAAGTACATATTTTACAGAATGAGTTATTTAATTCATTAGAAAAAATTGGCGACACGCCAGGAATGATAGCGAAATAGTTACAAAAACAATAGGTATTCTTTTCAATACTGGGCGGCCGACATTAGTTAAAACTACAAGCTTACCTTGTATTTGAGGAGGTAATAGGATTATGATATCCTAACATATTTTGTAGGTATTTTCTTTTTGCACTACATAAGACCCACGGCCCCTTAACAAAGAATCTAGGCAGTTATTTCTACGGTTTTTTCAGTTAGGCCTAGTGTGCAAAAATTTCGACCTGTTTAGATTGGTCATAAAGTTTAAATTTCGTCATTCTTAGATGAAGAATTTTAATTCTAAGTGGTCATCATGATGCAGACAAGGATTTTATCGAATGCGAGGCATTTTCCTTTATGCGGATGTCTTTATGGACAGTCAATACCTATTTAGTTTGCAATGGAACATCTTTATCCTCTTTGTAAAATTTACAATGCAAATATAAGGATGCAATAGAATAAAAATTGTAATTTAAATCATTGAACCAATCAGGAGAAAATTCTTATGAAATAAGTTCTAGTTGCTATCCAATGCAATTCATGTTTTAATATTTTTTCTGTAATTCGCGCCCTGTTTTAAATAACCCTTAATTACTTCCAAATTTACGATTGAATTGCTTATCTATCTCAGATCTATGTGTTGTTTTGTTATCATATGAATGTGTACAAATTTCTATCGCAAGAGATTTGTTAAAGACAGGACTTATTCATAATCTTCCTATGAGGCAACAACTACATATCTATGTGGTAACGAATTGCTGATAAAGTAAGAAACAGCTTGGTGTACCAATTTTAATATAAGTTGTATCTACGTAATATACGTTCCTAGATTGGAAGATGTTTAAGTATGAACAATAAAGCTTGATTGATATATATAATTCAATCCAAAATTCATTATTTTTTTAATCACTCAGACGTTTGAGTGTGAAAGAAAATTAAATAAAACCAAAAGTAGGGTTTCTTTTTTATTATTAAAATACATTTCACAAACTATATCGTAACAGCATAAAACAACACTCCATTTGTTCAAGACACATGACACTCCCTTATGGGGCACTAACAATAAATAAGGACTTAACGGAAAAAATGGAAATGCATTTCAAAATCACGCTGCAATCAACACCACGATCATTCTGGAACAAAACAAACAATTATGTATTACTAAAAATATTCTCAATAGGCTACAATATTTAACATTAATATTTATTAAAAGAAATTAAGGACAATAATATCATACTGTATGTCAAAATTAAACAATGTTGGGGTAGCCAGAACTTATATGGATGCCTGCTTGCAGAAAATTACATGTGCTCTTTTGTGCTGTTGAGGGCCCATTAATGCTTCAGTCCTGTTTATATTCATACAAATTAGAACTCTTAGTAAAGCTGGAGGTCCTATGGCGGTTTGAGTCCACCTCAATTACCTTTGCATTTGTATATTAGAGATTGCTCGGGTTGTCCTCTTACTTTTGGTAAAAAAAACACCGCGCCAAATGTGGCATGAACATTACAGCTGTAAGCCATATGACAAAAGGTAGACTATTGGGCCGAAAATCATTGTTAAACAGGGTTACCCGTAAAACAAGAGCAACCTCGCAGCACTAGGTAGCTAACACCATAAGCAACAACTTGTGTACTACGACTTTTGGTAATTTGTTAATTTTTAATTTCATACAAAAATATTTATTAATTTAATTTCCCGTTTAAATGTTTCTAACTCTACGCGCATCGCAAAGATTACGTTTATTAATTAATTAAGATTGAACTTGACCTACTCGCCCGCCAGTCGAGCGTCGGTCATGCGATCATTCATGAAAAAAAACTTGTTTAACCATTCATTTTTTATGTATTGAGTTATGTTTGAACTCATACAACAAAAGTTGTTGCTTATGGTGTTAGTTACATAGAGCTGCGAGGGTGCTCATGTTTTATGTGTAACCTCCGTAAAACATGAGCAACCTCGAATTTTGAATGAATATCAATATCATTTAAGATGTGTATATCTATTATTATCATTGTACCTATTGTAGTACAAATCTGAACAGCTCCTTATAAGATAAGCTATCAGAACAGTAGGCCAGGACCTTGCATTGAATTGACATTGCCATACTAATCTTGAACTGATTTATTATTGCAAGTAAACTTAAAATACTACAATTGTTTCGACTATTATTTTTATAATGTAAATTTTACCCTTATTTAAATTAAGTAGGCTTCACATTAATAGCCCCATTAATGGGGCACCCATGCACAAGGGTACCATAGACACAAGATAAAAAAAACAAGCGCATCTGAATATAAAAATTGAAATTCTCCCATTGCCATTTCTCAACCACTAATTATTTATTATAACTTCTGCTGCACCACAAATCAAACCCATGATGCTTGTTATAGAGGTTATCAAATTCCTTCTTTATTGTGTGGTATTTCTTAAGTAGCATGGCTCACAATGGCCAACACATGCAACCTATCTATTTGAGGCTGGATGCCATGGGCATGGGCTGCAGTGACCACTTATCATCAGGTCACCTGCATGCCCTTTTGCTTCTCAATTATACATACTTATACTCACCCATAGAGATATAAAAAGAATGACAGCAGGTAAAAAGCGAGCTTTATCCACCCTTCTCTTTGACAAACTGTTAACACATCAGCATTCATTATAGTTGTGGGGTCGTAAAGTCCTTGTCGCGACATCACTGGTCTTGTGCGGTATCTGGAAAAAGTGTTACACATACGTTTTATTTTACTAATAGTATGATGGCTGGACATAATATTGTTTAAAGCTGGCACAACAAAGTTGTTATTTAAATATGATTTTGTCCATTCCATTGAATTGTTCAGGTAAATGTTAACTAAGAAGTGGGTTTTACTTAACGTTTCCTTGGCATATTTTAGCTTTATTCAAGTATTTTACTAACATAACCTCATCATACCTGTGTATATGATATATGATGAGAGGAACATTTATTAACAATGTGGTCCATTCTCCCGCTAGCAGGAACAATAAATTAATAAAAAAGTGCAGTAAATATTCCGGTAACACCAGCTGAAAGGAAAAAAGAAGATTATGAATGTTTTCCTGCAAGTCAGCACAGCGTCACTTGTATTCCAAATTACTTACTGGATTTAGGGTGTCACATTGATCTATTGGATTCTTATAGTCAGTTTTTAGTTCATCGAACGCTATAACATGAAAAATCGAAAAGAATATAAGAAAGGCATCTATAATTAAGGCTATAATATACGAGAATGCTGAAAAGCTAAACGCCATTTTGACAAAAACATAGCTGAACTGAAGTTAACTGAACCTGCTGACATTTCGTAAATGTGTCATTGTCATACGACAAATTTTAATGTCATTCATCACATTGTCATGAATGTCCGGAAATGGTAGATCCGAGGGCGTCTTCGAAATGTCTAGACATATTTTGTCTCCCACATTACGAGAAAGGATTCAATAAAATTTTCATACACAAAATTAAATGTAATTCACAAATATACAGTTTACTCTATTATTATTTTTAGTAGCCAAAGAGTTGCCATAGTACAATTTTTTTTACATGTCAAATGTTTGATTGACAAACTATGTTGACAAATGATAAGTTACCAACTCATAGCTCCTATAAGCCAGCCAAATTTAGTGGTACGAAAGCATAGGGAACTTATATTATAATTAATAGTATTTTGATATTATAGGTTAATCTGACTGACTGACGAACGAAAGGTCTAACTGTCAAAACATTTTACAATAGTTAAAAAATCAATGTTTTTTAGAAAAAAATTGCTAAAATAATTTTTATTTAATTAACAATGTGTTATTGTGTTAAATTGCTGTTGTAGATATATTATTTAGTGTACCATGAAGGCTGTGTGGTTAATTTTGAGTGTTTTGTGTGCCGTGGAAAGCAAAGACGGAGCAAATGTAATCCAACATGATTTCAGAGGTTTTGATGATACTATACTATTTTCCATCAACTGGCCGGGTCAGTTAGATACGCCGGAGATTTCGGCTGATGGAGAGAGTAATAAGTCTGAGGTGCGAAATTGTTTTTGTCAATTATTGTCTCATTAATGTTTCCAGCAGATAATTACAGATTTGTTAACATAAATCTTGGTTTGTGTGATTTGTGTCATTATTTGTTGGTTAATTTTTAGAACAAAGATACTCTAAAAGTATCGACCCACCACAAGGAGAAATACGAGTGTCATTTGCCCGAGCTTTTCTCAAAGGAGTCATTAGACAACGAAGAGTATGATGGGCCGTCACCACTGCGTCTGTTGCAGCCACTTTTCTCTCAGAAGATATGTTCGTACAGGCTTGAGAGCTACTGGAGCTATGAGGTCTGCCATGGGCGATACATTAGGCAGTACCATGAGGAGCGAGATGGTATGTTACCTAGTATCTATTCACAGACATAATAATTACCTACTGATTCAAATTAGATCTTTAAAATATGTTAGCAATATGTTAGTTGCACTATAAGTTGAACTATAAATTTCTAACTAAATTTTGCATTTTTTATTAAGTGGTTGCTGCAACCCATTGACAGCCTAAAACTAAAACCTCAAATAGGATAGAAATCCTATCTGGAGTTGTATGTGGGGGTGTGACGCTGCTTATGAGAGATAAGACTTTTCCCTCGAATAAAGTATCTCCAGGAACTACACAATCAACTGAAATATGTCACGTGAAGAACACTACAATTTTCAAAATAATTGTGGGTAGTGGTAAGGTCCAGAGCAAGCTACCATGGCTCTTAACACCTACCAACCTACTAACACTAAAAAATTTAATTTCCAGAAAAAAAAGTGACCACCCAAGAATTCTACTTGGGGGTTTGGAAATCAGAAAAAATGGCAAAGCTTGAGGCAGATATGAAGACTGCCGAAGAGATGAAGGAGCCACTTAAAACCACCAAAATGGAGGGTATAAGTCTGCCTTATGTGGAAATGGTTATGGATGAAGGTGTGTATATAGTAGTTTAATATTTACTAGAGATCACCAAGTAGGCGAAATTTGACTTTGATTTATTGAAATTTAAATTTGATACATTTCGCAATGGAATTTACGAAATGTTTGTCTATGTGTGCATGCCTAAATGGTATGGTAGTGTGTGTAGTGTGTTTTTTTCATGAGTTTCATGTATTTCTAATGCATTTTATTTAAAAATATTAGAGTTTGTGCATTCTTCTCCATACAAACTTGATTTGTGCCAAATTTCAAACTGCTCTGTTCATGTAGTGAAATGTAAATTGTACCCAAATTTTCACTTCATATATTAATTATAAGATAGAAGCGTAATTTGCTGCCTTACATCAATATCTATTATAAATTTTTTTTGTATCTCTAAACGTTGGTTAGTCCTGGGCCCTTTGACTGAAACATTTTCCAATTATCCTCCATTCACTTTTGATATTAAAATTGCCTTAATAAAAATTTTACAGGGACAATCTGTGATCTGAGTGGCAAGCCTCGTCTTACGCGAGTCCGTTACATCTGTGATGTTCACGGGAAGCATGAGGTGTACTCATTCAAGGAGACGGCTACCTGCGAGTACGAAATCATCATCCTGTCTCCATTTCTGTGTGAGCATCCCAAGTTCAAACCAAAGGAAGTGAGCGAGAATGTTATCAACTGTATACCCCTTGATGGAGCACCGAAAAAACCCAGGAGTCTCCTGCAACATGAGGTTGAGAGTGTTCGAAAACAATTTCAGTCTATCAAACTATCTGTGAGTAGTATATTTAAGAAGTTTATACTATTTCTCATTTAAAGGTCATCAACACTTTTGTATGTCTGAATAATAAAGGGTATTTTTGGTGCTTAATCTTTTTTCGTCTGATTAAATTCTCAAACAGAAAATATATGAGTAAAAAACTTCAGTATTTACTAACATTATGCAATACTAAGAATACCCTTTGATTTCATTGTAAACTAGCTTTATTTTTGAGTGTGAAATTATATTGCTAGTAATTTGCCCCATTTTGCTTACATTACTTTCTTATTTGTTAACTAGTGTTTTGTGTCACACTGTTCATTATGGTCAGATTTTAATTTGAAAACGATTGTATATGTATACCCAACCAATATAATCTACTTTTCTATAACATATTTCGCTATTGTCTCTTTACATATTTTATTTATATCGATTGAAAACAACATATCCATTCTCCACATTACCCTGAAATTAGTAAATATTAGTATAATAGTATAGTATTAATAATGAAGCTACACTTTTGTTTATGTAATTTTTTTAATTGACTTACTATAAATAATTAAAATATCTGGCCATAATGTCATGAAATAGGCAGTAGTGTCAGTACTGTTGCAAATTCTCTTTTTATACTCTTCAGTGGCTTCCTGATGTGTCTGTGTAGTATGTATGTTCATGCCATATATTTGGTAAAATAATTGCATTGATTCAGCACAGATTATTTTCCCATTGTCATTATTTAGATTAGTGATTCCAAATTATGATGTAACAGTTAAGATCTATTCCCACAGAGCCATAGCTCAGCTTGTGAGTAAAAAGTAGAATTAGTTTTATATTATCTTCCTCTGTGACATATTTCTGGTGCAGTATAATGCTAAGGCGTTACTAACAGCAGTAAGCCCTTTGATCAGTAATAAATAAAGCATAAAATTATATACTACTAGACAATTCAGGATGCGGCCATAGCTTAATAGTTTGTATTGCTTAGTGATTCTCAATCTGAAAGGTAGCGTCCCTCAGAGGGGTCCCAAAAATGAGGTTTTAAGAACATAATTTTCAATCTATACAATAATGGTTATATTGTTATATTTTTAGACTGATTTTTATGATTTGTAGTGATAAACTACTAATAAATATGAATGCAAGTTGGTGGTGGTCAGATTTCTTAACCCTTTAAGGGTTCACACGTTTAAAGGTTGAGGGACACTACCTGTTATGTTGCAGTGTGGCTAGTTGCTTAATTAACACCTATTTTCGCATGTATTCAGGGTCAGGAACCTAGAGATATCCTTGCCGTTTTGAAAATTGACGAGGTAATTATGTTTTTGTAGTATTTGAGACATATTTTTGTTTGTTTTATTTGCGCGTTTGCACTGATTGTGAATCAGTAGATGATTTTGTATGAGAATGTTTTTGATATTGTATGATGGAAGGTGGTTAATAAATGATGGTAAGAATTTATGTCACATCTCTATGTGCATCCCAAATTATGGATATGTTCTCTGCCTGTGACTGCTAGTCTTATGAGTTTTATGTATGAGGACCCCTTATAGAAAAAGGCTATGTTGAGTTTAAGAAAATTCCGTATACAGATGTTTAATTTATACCCTAATTTAAAACTCAAAAGTGTTAATATCTGCCCAAAATCATAATATGCTGTGAGAATGGATTTGAGGAGAGATTTCAGTGTTCTTATCACTCCCTTCTTTCTTTTGGTCCACAGTAGACTTATAGACTATTGATATAAAGTAATGTACATCAGACATGTTGTTGGACCAAAAACTTGCAACTGACACTATCATAATAGAAAGATATGCTGACAAATAATCTTTGAAGCCTACCTTGCTGGCTATAATGTATATTAATTAAAATGCAAAACCAATGCCTAATGCGAAATATTTCAGGAGGGTGGTCTTAACTTTGAACTGCATCCTCTGACTGATATGAGTGAGTTGACCGCCGAAGCCGGTAAAGGCGTGACTCCCAAGCCTTTACCAGTCATATTGGACGACTCCCCGGTACGAGCATTCCTTAACGGAGAGAACTGCTTACACGGGGTAAGTTAAATGATTTAAAAATTCTATTGTTCTGATTTTATTTTATTTGATATCTATACAATGTAAGTAAATCGTTTTTCATCTGCAGACTACTTATATGTTTTTATAACACTGTGAAGCAAGCTGTTTTGTATCTATGTGTTTTTAACCTCAAGAGTGGTTAAGTCAGATATCGGATAGGTACTGTTTACACTAAACATTTGTGGCCTGCCGGTTTGTTTGGCAGAAGCGGTGATAGCCCAGTGGCTTAGAATTCGACCTCGAATCGAGGGGTCCAGGTTCGAATCCCAGTGGCACGCACCAATGACTTTGTGAAAAAGTTATGTGCGCTTTATAAAATTAAATATCACCTGCTATTACGGTGAAGGATAACATCGTGAGGAAACCTGCATGCCTGTGAGTTCACAAAAAAAATGTTCTCAAAGGCATGCGAAGTCCACCAACCCGGAGTAGGCCAGCGTGGTGGACGGCGGCCTACATCCCTCTCATTGCGATAGGAGACCCGACCCTGTAGTGGGTCATTAATGGGTTACGACATGGGATGGATTAAGGGATGGTTGAGGTTAGGGTTTAGTCGCGCATAACCTTCTCTCGGCCCCAACCCGACACTGGGTATCCATGATGGATTTCCCCACGAAAAAAAGGGAGTTGAGTTCTAAAGGGCTAATTTCAATATATAGGCAGAAATTCATCATCATCATTATTTCAGTCCAGAGCTGGACATAGGGCCCTCCTAATTGACACCACTCTGTCCTTTCCTGGCCCTTTGAATCCAACGGTTTGCCGCTGTCTTCTTCAGGTCGTCAGTCCACATGGTTGGCGATATTTTACTCTTCTCCAACTTAAACACACAGAGACCATTCACAAAGTCCATTTGTCGATTGATAGCACCCATGACCGCTATCCCCAGGGTACGGGCTGGTGGAAATACGAGTTCTGCTACGGCAAGCACGTGCAGCAGTACCACGTGAACCGCGGCGGCTCCAAGCAATCGCTGCTTCTGGGCGTGTTCGACGAAGACGCCCATCTGCAGTGGATCAAGGAGAACCCGGGGAAGGCGCCCAAACCACTTGGTAAGCGAATCTCATATCTAATCGATTGCGTGTAGCATAATCCAGCAGGTAGACCAAGGGAGTATAGTAAAGCTGTAGCAAACCGTATGTATTCGGTACTGAGTAACGGGTGCGCCATAAAGTACCGAGTAACGAAACGTTACTCGCGAATGCATTTCGTTACTCCGCATTTTTCGTATTTTCGTAGATTGTTCTGTAACTGTATTAGTTCGCACAAATACCTACCGTTGATGCATATGATGAAAATGTATCCTGATTGTGAGTTTTACGCATTTTAATTATTTAAATTTAAATTATTAAAGTTTTTAAATATACTAGTAAGGGAGTTCCATCCGTACAAGCACAGTGTTAGCTAGTGTTCTCAGCACGGTGGAGACCGTTATTGTCAAGGTTAGGTGAACTATGGACCACATGGCAATATGCAGTCCTAAATACCAACTTGAATTTGAGGTGAGTTTAGCTTTTGGCTGTTAGTAGTTCGAAGAACATGAAGTGGATTGCCTTATACGCGCAAATTCGGAAAGTCTTTCGGTTATTTTTGTTTAAGGGGATTCTGATGAACAGATGAGTTCGTGGGGATCCCGTGGGGGATCGGGTTAGGGGAGCCTAGTGGACGAAACCTCAACGACGTGGGGTTCTTCAAAAAATGAGCGAGAGCTCTCGTCTCCCGCACTGGCGATTCCCCTTGTATCGCTTCAATAGGCGACTGTGATCATATACCGTCAGGTGGCCTGTTTGCCTGCTCTTTGATAAAAAATGTTTCACTCCAGCAACCACATTTCCTCAAACTTTCACTGAATTATGATGATGTGATTGCCCTTCCCTGGTGTAATGTCAACAGTTTCAAGATAAAATTGCAACCATTATTCTAAAATTTCAGAACAACGCACATCAGTGTCCCATTTCTACTCGAACGGCGAGATCTGCGACAAAACGGGCAAGCCCCGGCAAACAGAAGTCAAACTCAAATGCTTAGAGAACTCGTCCAGTCCAGCGCAGGTGTCGCTGTATCTCCTCGAGCCGAGAACGTGTTACTACATCTTGGGAGTTGAATCACCCCTGATTTGCGACATTCTACCCCTAGCCGACGAGAACGGATTAATAAAAACTACTATGCCGACTCGGTCCACTATAATACTTGACGCTCTGCCAGATGACAAGAAGGAAAAATCAGATTCCGAGCAAACTTTTAATGATGTAGACAAGATGGATGTGGTAGATTAATAAATAATAATTTATTTAATGAATACTTTTGTTTTTATCATTTTATCATTAAATCTCAATATTTTCTTAAGAGAAGTAGCTAGAACGAGGAACCTATACTTCCTAGTGGTAGTACTCCAGATATTGTCCTAAAACATAGATTTTAAACTGTTTTTTAATCGTATAGGCATGCGTAGCAAACGAATATGTAGCCCACCTATTAAGTGTTCACTATGAGCCATGGACAGCCACGTCCGACCTCAAACAGGTTAGGAATCCTATTTGAAAAGTCTTTATTTCACTCAAAACCATAGTTCAATGAAAAAAATGTATACTGCAATTAATAGGTAAAGGGCAGGTGCCCCATTACTTATGCACTAAATAAAAAGTTATACGTATATATTTTAGGGTAACAAAAGTATTTAAATCACAAAGTATATACACATAAGACTTTTCTTGTGTTTCAAATACTTTTCTACTTCTATGAAGTAACACAGAAATTTACTGGTTTTGTTTCAGGAAAGGGTATGTGGGAAATTTAATTGATACACAGGCATTTAACTTGACATTTATTTACATTCATATCAACAAAACGGGTGTTGTATAAAACAGTTCTTTATATTAATTTTCATACCAATTGTATACCTACTAAATGAGGTGCCTCGAAATAGTGAAAAAATAAATTTTGCGATTGTATGGATATGCTGGTTTTGTAGGTACCGTGACTTTTGTTTTTCATAATATTTTTTTCTTTAAAATTCATTTGAATAAAGAACTCAAGCACATTAAAAATTTATCCATAGCCTTTTGGACAGCAATCTGTGTTATCATAATCTTTGCATTCACCTCACCAGGTTTTATAGGATATTTTCTTTATGTATCTACTGTGAGGATTATTTTGTAAAGGAAAGTATTATGATAACGAAATGACAATATTTTGCGTCATGCAGTACTAAGTACGTAAAGCAAAATCAGGCAGGAATAGTAAGCAATAACGCACTATCTAGCGTTATTTGCAAATTGCTACAGCAACTCATCGCTATGTACAGTTTCGATTCATAGAGAAATTAGGACATTGGCGAGATTTTTGTATTATGGTACTTAGATTAGTTGCATGTTTTCTTGTAAAGTAAAATTAATTTACGACGATTTTGTAGAAACTTTGGTCGATTAAATCAATTCATAGATTATTAAATAGATATTTCAATATTTGGTATCTTGGTTCAAGAAAAACTGAACGAATTTAAACTGAATGTGTTGGCGTTAATTGATTCTACTTTTAATGTGTCTATTGGCATGATTTTTTTAAAGTTTTAGCTTAGCCCTTACAAGTACCTCGTATTTAGGGTAAATGGGAAAATTTTCTCTAAGAAAAAAATACACGAAATTTTAAAACTGTACATTCGAATTAGATTTTTCAAGCCAGCTATTACGTTAGGAGGGCGGTAACTATGCGAATTAATTGTTACAACAACAATAACGAGTTCTCACAACTGTATAGTTAAGAGAAACTATAAGTAGGTAGAAAATCCTCTTAATTTTATACACAATATTCTCATTTGTTTAATCTAAATCACACCTATAAAACAGACTGTTCGAAGTAGTCGTGCCCAGGATCTTGTTCAAAATACAATTGCCGTCAAGAAAAATGTGGGTGGGTACCAATCGATTTTTTTATCAAATAGCTAGGTATTTCAACATGTGTGATGTAGGTACATACCTTATATCTGATGATAAAGATTAATTAAGTATTAAGCTTATATTCTGATTTATTGGGTGATTTGTTTAAAATGTATTAATTTTTAAAATGTATTAAAAATTAATTTACCCAAAATACTTAATAATATTTTATGAATGATTTAACCATTAAATAAATATGTCTTGTTATGTCACAATACGATAGTGTTGTGCGTCCCAATTTTCTTAGTCTGAAAATATATTATATTTTCAAACTAACCAATAAATAATTGCAAAAAGAAACATGATTACTGAATCATGTTTCTGACTTACTGAAGTCTAAGCATATTTATGTAGATTTTTCGTGATATGACAAAGACAGAACTATTCCGAACAATATAAAAACTCAATACATCCCCTTTTGCATTAATTTATTAACATTAACAGTGAAATAAAGATGTATTGTGTAGGACATAGAATGATGGCTCATCACTATCAAATTTCAGCTCGATCACTGCGCAAAGGTAGACGCACAATATGATTAAGTATCCAACCGATAACTATGACGTATGCACAAGTGAGGCATGAGCCATCATCAGTTCTTAACGTTACATCATTGACAAGAAGAGATTAACTGAAGTTACAACACAGCTGTATAGACATCTACGACAGGAAACTTATTCAGTCTAGGTATTGTCTTTCCTCAGACATCAAAACTTGACTAAAATTATACTAAATAAACAATAAGCCCATTTCGATACTCTTTCTCTTTAAATACAATATAATACTCAACTAAATTAATTTATAATAATGATGCCCTATATCAGTTCTTTTACACAAAGAATAGAACAATTACTTCCTTAAATTTAAACAAAGAAGAAAAAAACGGTAGATATGTTATTGGTCATTTTTACAGACAGCAACACAAGAACAATAACAGGAATACAATTTAAATGAATATAATTTTAAGTAATCTGTTCGTCGCATACCTACAGCACATAAATGTCCAATTGAGCGATATTTAAATAATATTAAATTAATGAAGCGATACAAAGTAGTGAACAAAATTTATTAGAATAAAATATACTACAAAAAGTATAGGTTTATTCACAGTGGCTGTATTTAAAGACATCGAATATACGCATATGAAAAATGCGAAAAAATATTCACATTAAAATTAGCCAAATGAATTCAAAAGACATCAAGACAGAAAATTCATAGTGAATGATAGTGTGCCAAAGTCTTTGAGAAAAAAGCGATGAAAAGTACTTATAAATAGAAAAAGAAAACAATCAATTAGCTTAATGTATGAATGTCGAACTTACACAAAAACGATTACATTAAATACTTAACCTAACCAAATTTTTTGACTAAAGGGTCGTTGTTTATAATAATTATATAAATAGGTAACATAGGGAAAATTATATTACTAACGGATGCAACACTGTTCAAGGCTGTTACTATTGCATCCCTCTGGCTGGCTAAATAAAGTGTTTGTGAAGATGCCACGAGACTCGACAAAAATTAAGTTTTCATTTTGTAAATTATATAGAAATACTTAAATGCCTTTTACTCGTTTCAGATCGCCATTTCAAAAGGATAATAAAATTTAAATGTAAGATTTTTTGTCATTAATAAAACTGTTTTAAATTCCCCACGTTTCTTTATGTTTCAATTTCAAAAAGAAGAGTCATTTTTGTGTAGAATATTATTTTTATCGAATCTGTCGCGTCGAACAAACAAAAAACATACAGCCTGAATTCATCATTGTCAGCATGACTACTTGCTTTGAGCAGTTAAATTTAAAATTGTTAATCTACCCGCAATAATAGTAAAATTTACGGACTTTAAATGTCTTTTGATACACGATTATTTGCGCGTAAAAATGGGCGCCATTCGTTTAAGTTTTAATAAAATTAAGTAGTTCTGTTGTTTGTAATGTGTTATTAGGAAAAGTAGATTTAATAGAACCATTTCAATGGTAATAAAATAATTTAAATATAAAGATTTTCCAATGTCGTGTATAAGAAAACAGTCTGACATCACATAGAGTTTTGTACAATTGAAAGATATTAAATCATGTTTAGAAACTTGACATAATCTGTTAGGTCTAGGAAAAATATTTAAGTACGATATTGACAACAAGTTAGGGAAACAATAAATACACTGATCACTTTGAGATCATTTCGTTAATCTAACGTCTTATAATTTTACACAAAGAAGACTAAAACTGTTACTGACAATGGCCACATCACCTATAAAAAGTGGTAACACGAATAATAAACAAGCTGAAACAAAACATAAATAATATAATTGTTCCTTAGAACGCAACGTTAATTAAATCTACCAGCAATACTCAAGGTAAATCGGTTGCATAAGCATCAGGCGACAAAAATATTTCTCTTATTATATTTTACAATATAGTTATGACACAAAACGACGCGTTGAAACAACCAGTTCGGAAACAAAATATACTGCTCTTTGGCGTTCCCCGATCGCGACAGTCGCTAACGCATCCAACTTATGCTTAACGTGACTAAAACTTATCGTTTATAAAATAAAATAATATAATGAACATTATACAGTAAGTAAGTAAATAAACAAATTTGGGGAATACTTTGGAAACGATAAATCCTTTGACACAAACCTTAACATTATTCTTATTAGATAACAACTGTGCACGTGGACTCGCGTAGGTATTCGACATTCGAACCTTACGAACTACCATCAGTTCAAGTGCACCGGATACATCACAACAAACGTTCGAAAACTTACAACCTCTTTGCGATGGCTTTTCTTTGTTATTTTTCTTTATTTTAATTTAAATTGTTTTTCACTAGGAACGAGTTCTGGAATATTCTAGTACGGTCTCGACAGTTCTTTGGATCGTTTCAATTGAACTTTGAGTCTCTTTGTACCTATTTGGAAGCCGTTCATGGCTTGTATCGCGGCTTGCGCAGAGGCGGCGTTGTCGTACGAGACGAAACCGAAGCACTTCGATAGGTTCGTTTGTTTGTCTATAAACACTTTGGCGGATATCACGTGACCGAATGGCAGGAAAGTGGACGCGAGGTCCGTGTCCGTGAACTCCTGCGGTAGGTGGTAGATGAACAGGTTTCCGCCTTCAGGACCTGGAAATTGAAACAATGTTTATTAACTTTTTGTTGATTACGTTTTTAAGGGTAGGTATTTGAAGTTATTACTAATTAACGGGCACATATTAAAGCTGGAAAAGCTCGAAATTCTGGTGGTCAGGTTGGATAAAGTGATAGAGTGAGTATATTAGTTCTGAGATGGAATGAGCGTTTCATAAAACGTGTCTCAGCGCTGGTTTTCTACTCCGGGACGTATATACCCTTGGGACAAAAGGGCCATGGCCAGGGGAAAACTACACCATACCGGCCAAATGAAGGGCGGCAAAATTGAAGACACTGGGCGTGCTTTACTTATTTTCCCCCCAACGAGCGTGTACGCTACGCCCGCCTTTAAAAACTGGCATAAGAGAGGACACCTATAAAATGAGTGATAAGAACTTAATATACTTAATATACAAGTTAGATGACCCACCTTCGACCTGCTTCCCCGCCGCTGCCGCCGCGGCCGAGCCGAGCACCGAGCCGAGCGGCGCGGCGGCGAACGTGCCGAACTGCGCCGCGTACGCCGAACTGAGCGGCTCGGCGGTCGACCCTGTAAGTGTTGCAAGAGTTCAGGCGTTGTCAAAAACCGACCATCCACGGCCGCCACTCAGTGACTGAAGTTCTGACCGCTATAGGCTAATCTGACCAACCTAGGCTAAGACTAAGCCAGCTAAGGCTAGGCCAGGACGCTCCTGGCGGGGGCGCGTTCGTTAAACACATAGATGACTGCTAAGTTTATAGATAAAACGTATTGATAACGCACTGACGCAATACTAGCGTAATTTTTAGTAAAAAACATACCTATTTTAAAATTTCTATTTCTGGACAATTTTTATGTAACATTCATTGTACCTACCTAGCAAGTAACTACTCCTTAGATTTACTAAGGATGTCTTCAAACCATTCAATATAACAACCAAACCAAAATAAAAGAAAAGCGGTCACATTTCTATCAACCAAATGGCAACTAGAGACGACTTATCCGATTTTCTTTACGACTATTCATAATAGAATCGTATTCGTAAAAGGGTAGTCTTAAAGGAATAAAAAGTGGCATCCAGACACGTGTCAATCCGAATTAGGGAAATGTGCCCTTCGAATCCTTTTCAATGCGAGAAAATCCTTTGTATAGAAACCTTTGCACGGTTGAACTGCGATCGTAAAGAAGTTATACTAACACGAGTTATGGTGTAAGACGACGTGTGTGTGTATATTCATACGAATATCTTGCGACTTTGTGGACATGTACCATTTTAAAAATTTCGTTTTACTCGTAGTTGGGATTATAATTTAAGTACTTTAGGATGTAAATGCCTGGCGGGATTATAGTGCCATAGTTTACTTAATTCATTCATTGTTTTAAAATTCTTATTTATTACCATTTATAACTTTGTACAAAAGTCGAAAAGTCGAAAAAGTAACGTTTAAAATTAATCGCTAATTTTTATTGTAGGTTTTTATTATAGGATCTATATCCTACATTTAAATAACTAATGATAGTAGGTAGGTACATAAGTCCTATACCTACCTTTAGAAAATGTTGCTCTACTCTCGTGCGATATCGGATCGGATAATGTGAACACCACGAATACATTGTTATTCACACTTTATTCAAAACATTTGTAAGGGTTTGTTTGTTATTTTCATCCCATAGGTATAGGTAGAGGAAACTTTTGATGTAAATAATACGTGGGTGTGTGTACTACTTAAAGTTCCTCTAAAACAGTAGCTACCGATTTTTTGAGCAGATTGGATATCTATTCGTAAATCGTATCTTGTGTCTGTATTAATACAGTTAATAGATTCGTAGATTGTATCAGTATAATGCCGTAATAACTAAAATCATTACAAACATCGATATTAGTACAACACACACCGACAACCGCTCAACAGAAAACAATAACATACTAGAATTCAACAACTGTTCGAACATCAAACAAAACATAGCATAACACACACGAAGTACCTACAATGAAACAATCATTTTAGTTTTTAGCACTCTCATGCAAAAACATAGAACACAATATGTTAATTGACAGAATACGGTGCAAAACGGTTGCGGTTATCGTTTATAAAATATAATTATATTCTTACCAAAGGTAATCATGAAATTTCTTCATGTTGAAAAAGTCTTTAATCCTATTCAATTCGATGGTGACATCTTTTAAAAATAATCTCCCTATTATCGACATAACCTCTACTTGTAAATTCAGATACCTAGGTACTTTTTGCTTAAATGTGTTTTTAGTCAACGATGCAGTTTCGTTTTGTTTTAAGCAGATAGTGTACATCTTAAAAACAACAAAACGCTGCTGCAATAAAACGAAATCATCAAACGAAATAACACCAGTGGTCA
The DNA here is from genome assembly GCA_905147235.1 of Erynnis tages. Lineage (NCBI taxonomy): Eukaryota > Metazoa > Arthropoda > Insecta > Lepidoptera > Hesperiidae > Erynnis > Erynnis tages. The sequence goes on along the minus strand of LR990078.1, from coordinate 3,621,298 downwards.
AACCATGAAAGCAATCAGTAAATTGTATGCAGGTAACTTGGAATTGACCTATCAAATTTTGACTCCACCTACTTTCCTTAACCAATTATCAAAATTAACAAAATTTATAGTTAAAACTAAAACAAAAAAAAAATATGTGTAAATGTAAAACATGAGCATCAAAACTAGACTAGTTAAGTACTATCAGCTCCATTTATTTGGCTTTTAAATTAAATTAGCAGCATTATCGTATGATCCGTACGTTAGTGGTTAAAATCGAAAAGCGTAGTATTAACTTTCCATGCACGTAAAATAACATTTTAATTGAATTACAAAAATCTATTAACAAACGTAAACAAATGAAAACATTAAAATACTAAATCATTGACAGCCAAAAATAAAATAAAACAAGCCTGCCTTTCGCGCTAAACACTTTATTTAGATGTTAAAAACAATAAAGAATAGAAATAGCACAGAATATAAAACACAAGTTTCACATTGGCGTCATTCAGCCTAGCTTAGGTACTCAACTTAGGTACAAAGCCTAGTGAAGCAACGTCAGATCTACATTCGATGCAATACCGCACAGATATCAAACCAAGCCTTCCTAGAGCACTGTAATAAATGAGATCAATAAGCCGCTTTGGCGGAGAAAGATAGATGATTGCTACTTTTTCCTTCAGTATTATTTTCTTATTCATATTTTCATTTATCAAATGGTTACAATTTATTTTATTCAGTCTGACGTATAATTGCTTTTTATGATTAAAAAGTGTTTTTTCACAATACGAGTTCTGTGTTCATTTCACTGTAACTTTAATTTAAAAATACTATTTGCAATTATCAATCTCATTTATTGCATTCATCTAAGAAACCAACAGAGATAAATAAGTCATTCCATAAAAACACACACTTTCGACTTTCTTTACCTGTGATGTTAGTCTTCCCGAGAAGACCTGAAGTGTGAAAAATGTTCATCGTTAATTAACGTTTTTAAGTCTCTCAATAACGCAAAAAAGTCCAACCTGAAATAGGAAAGTTTTTGGACAAAAAAGACTTTACTACTCTTAAAACCAACATAAATTTCGTAACACTTATATTATTAAAATTAAGAAATTGCCAAGTTATTTAAAGCGTGTGATTGTCATCGCATTTTTGGTTTTCATATTATTATATTCCATTGGTTCGACGAACGCCAAGACGTCTGTAGCCAACCAGAAAACTGCGGAATTTCAGGTTGGACATGACATCTACATTTGCCGGATGTCAGTAACCACTTAACATGAGGCAGGTACTTAGCTACTTAATTTTCTGGAAATGAGTTTTGCGGACAAAAAAGATCGTTATGGTGCCACCTACCCGTGTAGGCGATGTGGCCACATTCCAATTAGAGATTTGGACAGGTAAAGCAATTAGGGTGGAATTTATAGAGCCTTAATTGTCTTGCGGAGGCTAAATTTGGGAAAGGGACGGCGGTGGAACGCAAAAAACGTCAATTAAGCTTGGCACCCGGATACTTGTGTCAGCCCGAATATTTTCACAGATTTAACAAGGCATTTCACTTATTTTAAGTGATACATTGTCTTGGGCTCATTAAATAAAATAAAAAGATAATTTTCACATTTCGATCGAATACCCTTTTTCCTTTCATAGCAATGTTCGTGGTAAAATGACGTTAATTGATTGTAAAAAATTAGCAAACAATCCAAGCTTCATCATTTGTGAATCCTATCAAATTTACTGTAATGCTTAATTTCAAACAGAACTATAAAATGAAACACAGGATTGAGCACTAAAAACTAAAATCATAAAGATAGCAACAACTACAGATACTTACACAATTGAGGAGCGGCTGGCTGCGGAGCGGTGGCGGGTGCTATCGGAGCCGCCTGCGTCACTACGGGCTGTGTCATTGCAGCCAAAGCAGCTAAGTTCTGTACAGACACCGGCGCCAGGAGACCCTGGAGCTGGTCCGCGGCACCACCGCCGATGTTCCCGACACCCGTCACGTTACTCACGGTACCACCGCTCAGGCCTGCGCCATTGAAACCGATTTCCTGATAGTTAACACCTAAGAGGACACCAGATAACGCAAATTAAACAAAGGGGTTAAAACAAAAAGGGGTCAACACAACATTTACAAAAGGACAAAATAAAAATAAGAAGCCACTAGCTAAGCATATAAAACAATAAACTGTACAGGCTTATGTTACGACGATTACAAATGTACAGACAGACAAACAAATATGTATAATGTATATACAAAACACATGAAATTGTTAACTGAAATTCGAAAGATACCGCGGCCGCGGACGTTGTCAGAGAAGCCCAATGAAAAGCAATAGCGTTTTAAATGGGTATAATTAAACGACTTCCTCTAACTGAATACGTAATTAGTCGTAATTTTGTTTCCAATTACGGAACGAACGTAAATTAGTACAATTGTATTTCGGTGTTCCAGATGGAAGGTTTGGTCTCATCAAAAATCTGTGTCGTTGAATTAACAGACTGAGATAAATCTAATTTATAATAAGATTACCTAACGGTACTACTAAAAGTTTATTTGCATAAACTGACCAAATAAAAAGACAGAGACACAAATCAAATCTTTAAACAACGTATATTCTCAAACTACAACCGTATTTAGATTCTTTGTTTTAAATATACCTAATTGAGAATAAATACGGTAGGCACTATTGTGTCGAATTTCATTTCAACGATCAAAAGTGTTATGCCGACTTCGCCATAATCAAACTCATTTCCAGCGTCAATTAAATCTATCGACTAAAACTTATCGTTCCCTCACCTTGCAGCAGCGTCGACCCCTGTCCTTGCAGCAGCTGCTGTTGCAGTCCGACTGCTTGCAGTTGCTGCAAGAGTTGCAGCTGCGTCGCCGGCGACAGTGCTGCCTCCGACGCCAGGTACGCGGTCGGCGTCACCGCGGGCGTGGTCAGCCCCCAGAGACTCGCTTGCATAGCTTGCATCTTCTTCTGTTCCTTCTCCTTCTGTGTGTCCGCGAACTTCACTACTAGGGGCGCTGAGCAGCCCTCCATCGTTTGACTGTGGTGTAGCGACTGGAAAGTTAACGTTGTTGCAGAGATAAGTATTAAGGACTAGTTGTCAACAAATGAGTCATTTTGTTGAACTTTGATACGTAGGTTAGGAGGCGAGGTTCATTATGAACAAACACTCGATATGAGCAATAGAATTGAAATAAGTAGGTCCTTTTGATTCTATCGTACGCCAGAGTTAACTTAGTAATGGCAGAGTAGTAAATGGCTTATTTGCCGCTCACCAACCCGCACTAGGCCAGCGCGATGTACTTAGGCCTACATCCTACTCATTGTGAGAGTAGATCCGAGTCTCGTGGCTCCTGGCGCTCCTGGTTCTGAGGCTACGGGAGCCACTTGCCTAAAGATCCTGACATTTGACATTTACTCTGATAGCAGAAACGCAAGCCTGCTTGCATACGAAACTGACGATCGCACAGCCCTTAACATAACAACCGGGACCGACGGCTAAATATGCCCTCTGAAGCACGGAAGCGCGCATGTCATTCGCCACCAGCGGTCGCCCATCCAGGTACTGACCGCGCCCGACGTAGCCTATATTTTTCGATCGCTTGCGATCTACTCAAAGAGCGGGGCTATGCGCGCGGTGACGAACGCGAACGCACCGCCCTTGTTCTGGCGCGGTGCATCCTCGATGGTGCCGTGCCCAGAGAACAGTGCCGGGACGCCGTTCTCAGACAGTGTCATATTCAGCATGCCCACATACCTATTGTCGGGTCCAGGGCTCCTCTAGTTGTCGTGACGCACTAAGATGTTGTGATGCCCGTCCCCTGAGTTAGGATCCTGACACTTGACATTTACCTTGATAGCAGCAATGGCGGCCTGTTTAGACACGAAGGTGACGAACGCACAGCCCTTGCTCTGGCCCTGTGCGTCCCGCAGTACGGTGCACTCCTCGATGGTGCCGTGCCTAGAGAACAGTGCCGGGACGCCGTTCTCAGACAGTGTCATATTCAGCATGCCCACATACCTATTGTCGGGTCCAGGGCTCCTCTAGTTGTCGTGACGCACTAAGATGTTGTGATGCCCGTCCTCTGAGTTACGAGTAGGATCCTGATACTTGACATTTACCTTGATAGCAGCAATGGCGGCCTGTTTCGACACGAAGGTGACGAACGCACAGCCCTTGCTCTGGCCCTGTGCGTCCCGCAGTACGGTGCACTCCTCGATGGTGCCGTGCCCGGAGAAGAGTGCGCGGACGTCGTTCTCGGACAGTTTCTTGTTCAGCATGCCCACGAACAGTTTCCGTTCTGTGGACAAGAGGAAGTAAATGTTAATAGTTATTAAGTTCCGTCTTAAAATCTGTACCGTTTAGTCTAGCTCCATAAATCGAATCGATTCGAATCAACGTATTAATAACGCATACGGTGATTTATCTTTTTCAATAAGTAAGAGTAAGTACCTAACTCTTCAAAGAATGTCTTTAAAACTTAAGTTAAAAAATAAGTGTTAAAGAAATGAAATAGATGGTATGTGTACAGGTACACATGAAAATTAGTCTTTATACCTGCGATATTTGACATCCACCAAGTTCCTCCAAAAGGACCTATAAAACTAAACTGGCTAAGGTAAGGAATCCGTATCCTTTGTTCCTAGAATGCACAAATATGGCGCTCATCATTCTTGTGTACTTGTCATTGAGTTAATTGTGTCATCATATTATTAAAAAAAAAATAAGCAGGTTTCACTAGTCGTATTTAATCGAAAACAAGTTAATTTTGCTTTCATAACACTTTACACTGATCCATATGCCACTGGTGAATTTTGCCTGTTCTATCAATCACAAAAATTGTTACCTACCTACTAGTAGGTACCTACAAATCATGCCATCCCACTCGGGAACTTCCCCAATATACTACGACAATCTACACCACCCTACATCGGGAGTGATTCCGCAAAATTATAAGTCACGCACCGCACGCCACGTCCCCTAAACGTCCAATTCCGGTTTTTCTTATATTAAATAATAAATCGTGCGCGACATATGTTTAGCGTGTAAAAACACGGGAATCCGCGCGGAGTGAGCGGCGTCAGCGGCGGTTATTCGCAACACCCTGTGTTAATGCAACGTGAAAAAAATTTGATAAAGGATTGTGTCATAAATCATTTTCAGCAAATTTTTAAAAACAGAGATCCACCTCTCTCTTCTGCCTTAAAAAAAGGTTCTTGTGTTTCAATTGGAGAAATGAGGTGTTTTGTTGTTGATGTGTCTGCAATCATTTTAGTTAGACATTTTTCCTTCGGCTTTGTTCGAGGCTGTGGTTGTCCGTGGGAATCCATGACTAAATTGACCTAATTAAAATACTGAATTGATATACGTATGTGATAATTGATTACTGGTTGCTAGTTTGAGAGCTTTGTGTTAGTTTTCCAACGATATCTACTTTTATTTGCTATTATCAGTAAACGTAAAGTAACAGCAACAAGTAGTAAAAAACTATAATGAAAGAAGAATATTAAATTAAGAATTGTAAATATTGAGTCATAATTTACAATTTTTCTAATAATAAGCCCGCTAATGGCTAAAGCTTAAACCTATTACTAACACATTTGCTTATTTCACGTGAAATATACCTATTACGATTATAATTACCTACAAATTCGTGTCCATTGGTAATGTTATATTAAATTATTGCTATGTGCGACATTCTGCTCCAACTGTACTGCAAGTATTTTACGATTGTTTATTTATTTGTAAAACGAGGACAGAGTCGCTTTTTATAGAAATCTACGGTAAATATCAACGATTAGAAACTAGATTCGACTAACTATGTGCCATTTGCAAGGTTCCCAAATTTATTTTAGTAACGTTCCCTTCGGTATTTTGATAATACTAATTAATTACGATAATCGTAGATGATAACATCATCAATTTCTTAATTGCAAAATGTTTGCATGAAAACAATCCTTAATATTTTTCTTATAATTAAATATTAAAAAATAAAATACGCTTCCTAATAAGCCCTACACTAGGATTTCCACTTACATAGTTATGAAAAACACTCGTGAGTAAGTACACACAAAGAAACAAATTTAATCATCCAAAAGTCTGCACGAATACATAAAATAAAATAGAGCCATTATAATACCATTTCAAAATTAACGTTCGTCTTAAAATCCGTGCAAAATTCAGTGTTCAACCTTCGAATGCTAATGACTAACCGATTTTCATAGCGCGTTAAAGCGACTAACTTACAACAATGAACCAGTAACTAACTAACTAATTACCGACGATTATTGTCGAAACGGCCTTCACTCCAAGTGACACAGATAACGAACGTCTAAAAACATCTCAGAATTACCCGTTTTACAATATACAAAACGTAATCTATTTCTATAGTTACGCTGATATTACGTATTTACCTAGATTTCAATAATGGACTTTAGAAAACTGTTCAAGGTTGTTTCGTTGAAGGATGAAGCCTTTTATTGAAGTGTAGGTACTAAATGTAAAGCGGTCAACACGGTACGCTTGTTGAAGATTGCTTTGTTATATTAATGCCTCATTTACATTTGTCACTAATACCTACCTTATTAGTAATTTGCTAAAAACATAAGAAATCATATCGCCGTTGATAGAAATACCTTTAGTAAGTAGCTGCACGTCACGCTAAATGACGCAATGACGCTAAATGACGCAATCGGGATGAAATTTAGTACACAGATAGTTAAAAACCTGAAAGATACAGGAACCTTTTCATCGCTCTCTTGACCGTCTTTTAAGTGAGAACAGAGGATGTCGCGGGAGGAAGTAAGCTCTAAGGTTTAAAAACAAAGCACCCTAGGTACTACCTATACATAGGCGCACGCACTACACCGCCATATAGGAATAAGGTCAAGAATAGATTAGGTGCAATGCAGACGTACCATTCGCCGGATAAGTGTCGCACTTACTCGTACGTGACAACAATGCAGAGATATCCATCGCGGGCGTATAAGGAAGCGCGCTTCCGAGGAACGCATTTGAGATTTATAGCCCACTGTTGTACAACAATGGCAGCGAACCTACCTACTTACTTACCTCAGTCAATTGACTGGTTTGATCTATGCTTTTGTTATAATCCATTAATACAGTTGCTAACCGATGAAAGATCGTGAAAGTATTCTGAGTTTGTCTTTTCAGGCTAAAATTCAGACTTCTTTTTATTAAGTTCTGTCGAAGTCTAAGCTTCAAGGTGGACAACTGATGGACGTACTAATTTTTGCGTTAGGTTAAGCCCTTGGTGCTCTGCCACGTCCCTGTCATGCGACGTTAATTGCTAACTATTTCAAGCCCCACTTCTGGAACACTTCTCGACAGGGGAATATAGGGGCACCTCACCACAATACTGTGCAGATATTCATGGAAAATGTCCCCACAAGGCGGTCTACGGTTGGTGATTCGACATTTATAAACAAATAAGTAAAGCAATTTAGTATATCATCTAATATGTAATACGTAGAGGCTACACGAAAAACAACTCCGAATAAAAACAGAGCGTTCTTAAAAAATCTTAAAGTCAATTTATGCATCTAAGGCGGGGGAAGTCGAATAGCAAACGGCGCTCAAGAAAATATTTCGGCGAGAACATTTCCCCTTGAAGCGTCAAAAGCCTCGTAACACAATGCAATCTTGAGACGAGACCGGGAGCTCGGTGGAAGTATTGAATATAATAGTCAGAAAGTTTTCCAAACGCTATTTTTAGCGTTTTTAAACTTTTACAAAAGTGACGTTAAAGTTATAAACGAAAGTGGCCTTGCTTGTGTAAATGCAGCAACTAGGATTAACCCATATTTATTTTATTGAATCAAGTAGTAATCTATTGGCTTTAATCTGCTACTGAAAATCTATTCTACAAAATGTTGATTTGGTACTTTTATTCACAGCCTGCAATCGTAAAGCTGTAAGATTAAGAAAGTTGTACTTAGGTAATTGTAACTCGTGTAGTTTTGCAAAAGTTCGTTTTTTTTGGGTACTTGTTCGCATGTTACTTAATCTCTTGCATCAATATTTTTGTTGCTTTTGTTTACTATTTCGAACGTTAAACCAAAACCTTTAAACAGATTATACATACATACTTCAAGTAATAACGAATTATAAAACTGTTTATTTAATTTTTAGAGGTCTACGATAAAGCAAAAAGCCGGGTTATTTCTATTTGCCGCATTAGGCTCTCGTGCTAAACGTTACGCGTGAAATTCAACATTTGAACCCCGGCGGGGCAGCGTGTGGGGAAATTGAAACGGTACAGTCTGTAACAAATATTTTATTCTCGAAATCAGCGCGGGATTAGCAAGCGAACGTCGCGCCCTCACAAAATCATTTCGAGAAACTCCCATTATTAAGTAATGTGATTCATATAGAAGTACCTACATAATTTTCTATAGGAATAAAGAGGTAATTTTGACACCTACTGAGTCACTTTGGAAGAGATCGGATAAGACAGACAGTAAAGTTTATTGATTTTTTGAAATCTACGAGTGGCCGGTATAAATTGTAAGTAAGAATCTAAAAAAACATTTATAGTTCTGGAATAGAGCTATACATTATTATATACCAGCAAGTACCACAACACTAAAGCTCTTTTTATCCAATTTAACTACGTTTAAAATGATAAAATAATGAGATGCAAAGAAATGAGAAGTGCAAAGGCACGGTGGAAAATACTTTTGGAGATATTCTGTGTGAAGAAACTCAAGTCTAAAGTGGAACATATCCACAAATGTAAAGGTTATCCATAAATGTTATCATTTCAGCTAGAAATTAAACAGATTTGTAACAAATTCCGTGAACCTGTAATAAATCCAATTCTACGAAAATACTACCTTAAATGTCTTTCAAAACAACAAACAATTAATACTAAAAGCACTTAATTTAAATCTGACATTTACTAAGGAGCTAAATCCTACAGACACTGAATTCGGAATTCTCGGAATATAGCCGACATTTCAACCTCAGAATAGAAGACAGGTATTTTCGTAGGAAGATCGAGCAACAAGTCAACTCAGAAAGGTGAACTGTGAACTGTTAGCGAAGAAACAAAGAGGCGAGTCATTAAGGCATAGAAACGACAGTAAAGACCAGGCAACTAATTATTGTAGTATTTAAAGTTGATCCTCTTAAAAGGTCCTGTTGTAATAATCGCGAGCAATATTAAAATATAATATAAAGAATGTCGTATACATAAGCGATCAAGAACTAGAACAAAAAAGTATTGAAGTGTGCTTCGAAAGGGACCTATCGCAATGTAAAACTATGGAATAAATAATAAATTCTATGACAAAATGTGAAATTTTTCTAATGTCTTAACTGAGTTTAATATCAAAATTTAAAATTTGAACAAGCACATTTGAACCAACATCAAAATTGTGTCGAAACACTAGCTATTATATTCCTTTCAATAGAACTTAAATGTACTGTGAATACCTGCGACAAACATTTCAAGATCTAAATCCTACAGACATTAAATTCAGAATTCTCAAAATGTAGTCGACATTTTATCCTTAGAATAGAAGACAAGTATTTTCATAGGAAAATCGAGCAACAAGTCGACTCGGAAAGGTGAACTGTGAATACGTAGCGATGAAACAAATAGGTAAGTCGTTACGGCATTGAAACGACCGTAAACACACTAAAGACCGGGCAACTACTAATTAGAATATTTAAAGTGGATCCCCTGAAAAGGACTTGCTGTAACAATTTCGAGCGATGAAAAAGCGATAATAGCCCTAAAGCTTAAAAAGTAAAATATAAACTTACTAAAATAAAGCCAAACAATCGATCCGACCGCTTACAGTGTAAACCAGCATATTTTCAGCTAAAAAAGAGTTTCCACTTTTTTGAAGAACCCATGTCAAAGTTCAAAAAATTTTCAGACGGAAATTCATTCCACGTTTTGTGAGATGACGTATGTGAGCGAGAATTGAATATGAGTACGGTTGAACTGTGGACGATCGCTACGAATCCAGATGATCTGGTGAAGGGAATGTGAAATAGGTATCAATTTAAATGGTTCCGCGACGCATTTTGCTAAGTGATCTTGCAAAGCAAAATTCCAACAGAAAGACCAAATTTGATATAACCCTAATCCATAAAATAAATAATTATTTTATTCTTAAACCAATTGCAGTCAGACAGTACCCTAATGAGGCGTAATCAGTTTGAATGCAGGAGTAATTGTGTACTTAGCGCAAATAACGTTTCAAAATGTTAATGCCTTAAAAGCGCCATCGGGGCTGTGACGGCATCGTTCGTTAAACAATTTACATTTAAACCTCTTGACTCCCTGGTACCGTCGGGGTCAAAGGGGGTTATGGTTACCGATCTGCTGCTTTCTTATAATCAGAAATGGTAATTTGTTATTGTGGTGTAGAGGCAGCCTTGTAGGTCAAATGATCACAAGACCAGCACTGACTAGCATTGACGAACTCTCTTAATTTATTAGTGGTTGCTACGTCTGAGGACTTAGATAGTGCCTCTGGTTTTCTTTTCGGGAACTACATTTCGTGCGTAGCGCCCCATATTAATTGGCCATTAGCTATTAGCAACTGTATCTGTTGATAGTGAATTGATTACGTCGATACGATACAGGACCTACGTGATAAACAGATTCAACGTAACCGATGTATTGTGCCTATGTTTATCTGGTAACGTCGTGTAGTTAATTAATCTCCCAATTATAATAACTATGCCTGTGTTGGTTCTGAATATTATACCTACTTACTTAGTGCTTCATTGTATTTATGCCTTTTTCAATGTACGCATTTCATCAACTACGGAGAAATTTCAATAAACATTTAAGTATTTTGGATGGAAAAACATACTTGCTGAGAAAAGCAACAAACTTTTTTCTTTTTAAACACATTGTTATGTGCTCGAAAAATATTTTAGCTATACCTACATACATAATACATTAAATTTACATTATTTTCCTATTCCTATCCGCCTTCGTTGACAAATATCAGTATACTGCTCTAGAGTTGGCTGAGGCTTTAAGCATTTAAGTCTTCGTTCTTTATCTTTTGACTTAATGTTAACTGACTTAAATTAAATTGAATTAAATTAAATTTACTTAAATCAAATGTTACAATGACTCTGTTAAGTCAAGTTCTTGACATGACTTGAAGAGCGTTGTACACGCGTATCGTGTGGCGATACCGGATAACCTTGGCGATATCGTCGCATAACTCGCGCCTAACGACACATTGTCTCTCAGGAACACGCGAACGCACTTCCCCGCTTCGAGCGTGGAACTGACGGCTTTACTGCCTACTTGATAACTTCTATCATCTCTTAGATGTAGTTTATGTACGCTGTACAGTACAACCACATACATACATATGTACCTACTCACACTATCTAGGGCTTAGACTTAATTCACTTACTCGCACAAACTAACAGCTCTCAATGTTTAAGTAATTAAAGTTTTTCTACGAGTAAGCAAGTAAGATCAGATGATTGTTTAATGAAGTTGCATGTAAAATATAAAATTCCACAGGAACATTAAGGTTACTTACACGACTTTTCGAATGGACATAACAAATAAAACTATAAAAGGTACAATCATTTTTTACTAGGAAGGTCCCTACTGCCGCCCTTACAACTCGCCTGATGTCAGATTTGATAAAGATGCCCAAATCTGAATTCAGGGTCTACATGGCTCTAAGAGCACATTAAGTGGACGGATCGATTGTACATACACTGCCTCCAGAGAAACTATCTTTGTAAATACTAAAATTCGCCTAACAGCCAGACATACCTAATGTGTCCATCATTATACAAATAAATATTTATTTACGATAGAAGATGCCGATGGTAGGTTTTTTGGTTCGTTAAATGCGAATAAACTTAAATAGGTAAAGTAAGTATAAGGTACAACTTAATCAGTGCTCAACGAGCTCTGATTTGATCTTAAAACTACTTAATAAGGCAGTAATTACTTGGTTTGAGTTCTCAGTTTCAAAAAGACTTAAATAAACTTTTAAATCTTCGCCTTTCACTCCGTTTGCCGATTCTTCAGCTCAAAGGAGAATCAATCTAGTTTTTTCGTAAGTTTTACTTGCTTGAATTCTTTGAAACATTTTTCATTCTTAAACCATTAAACCATTTTTACTAATTAAATTTCTCACAAGCGTGACCATCTAATGAAAGTACAACTACCAGCCCAAAAGGGGAAATCATACATAGTTTTGTACCACGGAAAGATATTTGAGATTTCAACCTAAAAAATTAAAAACTATGAGAACATATTCTAAGTATTCTTAGTATTAAGTAATGAATAGTTAGCTATTCTTTCATATGATACACAAAGTAAACCCCACATTTTGTGATCTTGGAAGCAACGACGCCTTATCTAAGTAAGATAATTATGTTTACAGAGATGATACCGTCCTAATCGTTAGGCACTATACAGAATAAGGTTCGAAAGGGTATTTTTTATCTAAACTAGTATCATAAAGAGGAAATCTCTAAGATAAGGGCCATTCACAATTAATTTCCAAATGCAATTCTCCTAAAAGGGTACATTCAGGAACATCTGATAATTTTTGTATTCATTGCCATATTATGGCAAATCAAACGCAGTAAGGGCCGGTAACAATATCTAGTCGCCAGATCTGTTATTTAAATTATCTAAAATAAATTTCTTAAACACCGCAAAACTGTTGCTCGACATTCCTCAAGCAAGAAATAGCAAACAGCGTTAAGAACTACACCCTCGAATCGGAATCCATCCCGGCCGTCGCGGCTCAAACGCAAACTAATTAACTCCTTATTAAGTAGTCGCGGAATCAGTCGCAACTTGTTAAACGCGGTCGCAGTTGCAAACTATTTTGTTGTTTGATTCGCGTCGGTCGCCACTTGAAGGATTTATCGTACTAATTAACCTTGTCGCGTTGTCTTGTTTGATAGATTGCGTTGAAAAGGAAGCGACCAAAATACATGAAAGGCTTAAACATTTCTATATTTCTCTTCTCTCTTCATACTTTCGATATTGTAATAAACCTCTTTTTGGTGGGGAATTCACAATTGTAACTAACGGCATTAAATATGACTGGAGTTTGGAGCTTGATGGTTGCTACAGATGGCTGAAGTTACGGTCTTCACGGTCAATTCAAAAGCACCATCGTCTTGTGTTACGATATGGCATGGCGTGAAGTAGACACCTTTATTGGTGTCATCAGAACAAACGCTATGAGAATTCGTTCCTCGTATCTACCCAACAACTAGCTTGTTTGTATCTCGCCTCCAACCATCGCGTCTTGTGTTACGATTATGGCATGGTGTGAAGTAGACACCTACATAGGTGTCATCAGAACAAACGCTATGCATTATCGCGGAGATAACGTCGGCTGTCGCTGCCGTTGACAGATCGCCGGAGCGCACTAATTGGCTAAGTGTGTCATGTGTACGAAACGTATTCGCACCTCGCACAGCCATGAGCCTCCACTTAGAGCGGCCTCGATTCGTCCTAGCGGCGCGGTCGCGAGACGGGCGGCGGTTTGGACGCGGCGGGTGAAACGCCAGTAGAGTAGCCATATTCCTTGAAGTAGGAATGTAGGTATGTCTTGTATTGTTAGTTAGAATGTAGTGCTGGATTCTTAAATGGGAAGGATGACAATTTTTTTTAAATGTATTTTGGCTCGTATGTGAAAAAGGATTCAATTCGTTTTTATTCAGGATAAAATGAGAGCTATATATGGGAGAAGTGGCATGAAAGAGCCAGTTTTCTAAACAAAGCGAAAAATATACTTTAAATAAAAGATATTATGATGTTTTGTCTCTCAAATTATTATTTATTTAGGTAGGTAATTTCATACAAAAAAACCTTAAACATACTAAAAAAATCAATGAATTTACCTATTTTAAAAAGTGTGTTATCTGGCTCCTTCATAACTTATCGGTTATGAAGGAGCCAGTACAAGTTATGAAGGAGCGAGGAGCCAGACGTACCGGCGTCCAATGGTTTCGGAGAGCTGTCAAATCTTTGTGGGTGACCGGAAATCAGTGTTATCACTTAAATATATAATTTCCAACCTGATTTGACCATAAACTACGGAAATAATGCAAGTGGCTCCTTCAAAACCTGGCTCCTTCTTCCCTACCTACTAAGAAAAATTGTATTCAAATCTATAATTGATCAGTGTTCCGCTACTCATTATTTTGAAATAACCTTGCTCGATTCGTATAATCTGGGGGCACAGTAGTGCCCCCGCCAAGTCGAGCAATTATATTTACCTATCACCCCAGGGTTGCCCACACGGGGCTGAGCGGATCCCGAGCGTACAGCTAGTGAATTATTCCAAAGCATTATGTAAATTCTGCTGTTTCTCTACAAACTCAAGATTTATTGAGTACAAGATTTACATTTCGCGTTAATGTTGATTCAATTGTGAAGAATTATCCTTCTTTGTATGCTAACACAAAAAACATGGAAATGGAACTCTTTTATGTTTCAATGGACATGGGTCTTTTACAACAGAGTTCTAGAAATATTTTGTTTGGTATCAGTCGGTATAGTAAACTATAGTAGTTGACTGAACACGTTCCTACCTACGTTGCAGCTGGATAGACTGGCTGAAGCTAGCCGAAGGTTTAACAAACAGTGTTTATCAGTGAAACAATGAGTTGCAAGTAGCAACAACATACGGATGCCTTGGGCGTGTAGCTACGCAGTTTTGTATGGTAATCGTATCGAGCTACCATTAGTATGGGAAGATGTCAAGACAGACTGACATATGACATAATAATGAATATATTGTGTTTACCGTACGAATACTTGCAATTGCAATCATATATGAGGCTTGATTTGGATGCCCCATTGCAGTGTCCGCTTTACGTAAGGTATCTTATAATTATAACCATTTCTTACACACTAGTACCTACTATAAACTTTACGCGTGGCTATTAAATTTTGATATGTTTAATAGCCGCGTATCTTCATACAAATGTTGTTCTTTAATGTTAGTTTCACGGAGATTATTTAAGCGGAAACTACGCAAGTAACTTTTCACTCAGAGCAATTTTCGAACACATAAATTAATGTTCTTTAACGTTTCCTTACATGGTAAACACTAAAAAATAAGTATGTCATACTAATCACATCATTAGTATAACATACTTAATTATACATAAAAATAAGACCGCAACCACAGACTTGAAACTCCGCAGAGAGGCGTACATAACATATTTGTTCAGACCTCATCAGAAGTCGAGAAAACCATTTCGACTTAATTAAATCGTGTTTGCGCATCAAAAGTGGATCTCATTAAGTCGAAACGCGAGAAAACTCGTCACAAAAGAAATGTGTCGAGTAGGTCGATTTTAACACTCGATTATCTCAGTACTCATAATAAAAATAATCGAGTTAGAACTTGAGTCAAGAGCGCAGTTCGAATACCACGTCTTGTAATCGAGTACTTTAAAAACACTTGTTTTATTCGGACGGCTAACTTCTACTCTGGATTGACACGATCTGCGGCTTCGGCGACTAAGATAGTTTTGTATAAAATATGTAGGTGTCTCTGGTAATCAAACATCCAAACTAGTAACGTAAGAAAAAAGCTGTTCATTATAAGAAGCGGACAAACATCAATGATTTTACCACATAAACAGACCTTAAATAACCGAGTGTTAAAATCAAGTAACTATTATCTCCTTGACACTCGGCTTAGTAATCATTACTAATCATGTACCTACCTAACTTAAGTGTAAAATACTCATAATCAGCTGAAAGTACACGACTATCGACTCGAGTCGACTTGATTTCTCACATCTCTCGACGACACAACTCGATGAACCAGCGAACCGACGATCGACGATCGTCACTCGTCGTTTCGTTGGAGCTGAAAAGCGATACGGTTTCATACGATTCAAAATTAATCACGAACGGTGTGTAGGATAGAAGGAGGACCTTTAAAGGAGCACTTTGCTTATGATCACAGGGCTGCGATTCTGTTAATAATATTATTTTTATAAAACAAATACCTGTCTTATTTAATTTGATTTGTTTCTGTAACATTATAATTAATATAATTTAAAAAATCACCAATAAAATACTTTCAAGAAAACAATAGATGTTCTGAGTTGAAGATTGAACTTCTTATATCTATGGTTTTCTTATTGTGGTGCCTTTGGGGCAAAAAATCAACTCCGTAGCACGGAAGCCTGCAAAATTTGACCCTGATTGAGATGAAAAGAAACCAAAATATCAACATAACATCGCAATCTTTTTTCTTATGTTACAACCCTTCTTCGTTTTTTGAAGCTGTCTTAAAAGCCACCGCAGCGCACACAATAAAGTGTCGTCAAATAGTGACGCAGATAAACAGTGCTCTATACTCTGTGGAACACCGGAGACAATGCTCCGTGGTGCCCGCGCCATTGTGCCAGTGTGTTTGCGCGCGAATTTTGAAACAGGAACGCGAAGTTTGTTTGGGAATTATTCCCAGCTTGCTCGCTTAAGCACAGGCTGAATATAAACTTAAAGGTAGTTAGTTGGATGTTTATTCGCAAAAAGTGGTTGGCACAATTGTGATGAAATCCATTGTCCTTTGTAGGAGCTGCCACTACTCACTGTGCAGACGTTCGTAAACTTAATAAAGGATCTCCTACAATTCGCATTGGCGCAGCGGAGCATTGAAACAAGTGGCATGAAAGAAAAGTAGTCACTACAGAATGTAATAAAACATAGATTTGAAATTATGGGACTAAGTTTCAGGAGAAGCCTTATTGGGTTTGGAAACATTCGTGCCCAAAAGTGACATAGAAGTCATTGAAAGAATGACTGATTTGTTTTTTTAAAACACCCCGCTGTGGTAATGCGGTGGCGAACTCGTGTTGAATGTCTTAAAAATGCCCATAAGACTACCAATGATCGTCAGCAACCGGAACTAATGACCACTAGAGGTGTCAACCATTCAGTACTGTGCAAGGCTGCCTCCGTATAGCCTGGATAGGTTTACTTTCAGTAAAAGGGTAAAATAACTTTGAAGTTGATATTAGTTTCAATTGTTTGTTTTATAAAAGATTAAGTTTCATTTAAAGTTTTCTACGGCTTCAGTATCTCGTGGGAATGCTTTAGGTACACGAGAGCAGTTAAGTTTTAGTGTTCCTTTCATTAGATATTTTTACGCGGCTGTATTTTTCACGTGGTAAAAATATCTTTTTAACTATCAACAAAGTCAGGAAGCACCGAAAAATTCTACCGAGTCAAACGATCGGAATGACAAAAGAGTCGAAAATATCATTGTAAAAGACGTTTTCGAAAATGGCGTACAGAAGCCATTGCACCTGATGCAAGCCGAAATCGAATTAGATTGAAAATATTTTTTGTTCGACTGTGCGCGTTCAAGGGGACATTTTGCTGGGGGACCGGCGACAACGGAAATTATTTTGTTCAGCGCTTGCGGGGAGATAGCAACTCCTTTTCGGATCCAACGGTTCCATCGGTTCCGTCACTTGCATCGCCAGAACGACACTATTTAGCGCTCAACAATTGCTTTTTTTAGCTTATCGATTATTTTTCTATAGTATAAAAGTTTTGAGCCTTTTTCGAGTTTAATGAAAAACCTTGTCCACATAAAACGTTTGTGAAATTTATATTATTTTACGAATTACACCTTTGCTATAAAATGACAACAATAGATTATTTTTGATTTATAGAACTTAAATGAAACATTCCCACATTGCAGGATTTGCAGGTGAGTCGACCATGATAGGTGTCAAGAACCCATAATATTATATTCTTTTTTAGTAACGGCTTACTCTTAAAATATTGTACAATCTCTCATATGAAATCCGACATAATTGCTTTTATTTTTTTACTTAATCCATGTGACAGAACAATGAAATCCTGAGCCCCTGTACGAAATTACAGTTTTCGCTCAATCCCTGCCGGAAATAATTTCGTCGAACAGCGAGATATTCAACTCATTTCACTCGCAACCGTCAATCCTTCAATCTATGCAGAGACTTTAAACTATGGCAATGATGACAGAAATGCTAATACACTGGAAACGGGCCCGGCTCTTCATTTCCGTTGAATTGGATGGTAAAGTCGAATAAATTTGACTTTATAAGCCGTGAATTTCAAGTAAAGTATTATAAGTACTTAGTCTGGACTGGATTACTATTCTTAGATACGAGATAAGGTGGTTTGAAAGTCAATGAGGTTTCTTTTCGGAATATAGGTAGATTTACGATACGTTATCGACAACAAATCACTCGAGTAAAAGTAAAAAAGTTACCCTTAGATGCTGAAGTAACTTAGTAACTTTTATTAAGTGCTAACTAAGATTATAAAAAAAATCAAGTATTTATCAAAGTATCCAACTATGCCCCTCTTCATCAACCAAATACTAAAACTCTTGACTTGTAGGTTACCCCTTGTCCTTATTGTGACGGTAAAGTCGGTCGGCTGCTCGCGTCAAGTTCGTAAGACAACGTCATTGTCAGGGCGTATTGCTAGTTATGATAGCTCCACTCAAAGACCTGTGTTTGAATTTTGTCGCCCCGAATGTCGTGTCGAATTTTGTAGATTGGTTGTTTGGTCGGTAGTGTCGGTTTGCGACAGCCAATTAGGACTTACTTATTGTAGACACAACTATCTATTCAAAATATAAAAAATCTATTTATTTTTAATTAAGACTGCGTATTGATACCATTTAGTTTTCGCATACGAAAACGTTACACTTTTGCTACATACCTATTATTTGTAGATAAATACGGCATTATGATTAGGCAGGTAATCAAGTGCTAATTGACGCGGAAATGTACGTTGAATTTTCATTTTTGTGAAATCAATAGTAAAATTGACTAAATCTGAATGAGAAACACCAATGAAAGCAATCTTGGTTTTGATAAATAACAGGAAATTGCTATTAAGTTAAATTTAATAAATAAAAAAATAAGTAGAATAATAATTAAAACCGTCAATATTCGTTGATTAATTAATTAACAATTTATTATCATAAAAATAAACTTTTTTCTCAATATTTATCCTTATTACATAATAAATATGGGCTATTTGAGGTTATCATAAAACGTGCGCAAAATTGCAAAAATTAATTCCGTATAACCGTGTACTTATTGAGAATAATATCACAATTTTCCTGTAACTTGTTTACTCATCGCGACTCGATATCCGTGACACTCTTTATTTTTTGTTTTATTGTCGTCTTCTGTTGGTAACATTTCAATGCAATAAAAAGTAGGTATATTTTCTATAAAATAAATTGAAGGTGAATTCTTATTCGATAACAATAATGTGTATTGACTTTATAGGTACTTTGGCTGTTGTCTGCGATAAGTTTGCGTGGACTAAGTATATGAGTATTGAGTCAACAAAGAAGAAGAAAGCCAAAAGCAACAAAGAAGCCCAAATAATTTAAATATTGTTAATTAAAATAAAATAAAATAATTTTTGTTTTAAATTTTAGAGTACCTACCTAAATGATTTTTAAAGATAGAATGAGGACGAATTTGCCGCGAGAATTAAAATTATTTCAATAGTAATGATTTCAATCAATAATAATATCTTGTGTTATCTTATTGCACTTATTCTTTTCGTACACATACGTATTAGTATATATTGTGTTGTGTTGTGGTGTAGTCAGTGTTACTCAGAGAGGTATCAGCGACATCTTGTCTCGGATGTCAGCTATACCAGCCGACACGGCTGCAAGTGCAAGAATATTTGTAAATAGGGTTGCCATTTGACTTGGAGACACTTTTTTACGCTTTAAATACAGAAAATCAGCGTTAAGGCTGTTTAGGTGGTCATTTGAGCTCATACAAACCATTGTATGAGTTGACACCAGTCAGATAAAAGATGTAAATGAATCTTCTTTTATAGCTAGTCGGCTTTAACGTTGTGCCTGTGACAAAATTAAATGTCAAATAGTTTGTAGACTATGTCGACCTATTTAGGTACAAATAGTTCACATGGGGAGGTTCACTAGTCCACGCATGATTAATTTCACTTTGGAGGTATTGTTGAATTTACTTGTATGGTATAAAGAGGTTGCATTATGCATTTTTTATGATTATTGTTAAGAACTGTTTAAGGAAAGTTATTGGGTAATAAATTAAGTTAAAAATCCTTCTATATCCAGTAATTTAATAAAATACTTGGCAATCCCTGCAGCCTACCGTATAATCGTTGTTCTAAGGGCCTGTGTATTCACTAACGCAGATCGCGTACAAAACGTCAGCTGTCGTCGGTCATGTTAGATGATTGTGTCTACCAACGCACAGACAGATTGATTCCAGCCTCTATTGTACAGGCCTTGACCTTGCTGCATCGGGAATTGAGTTTTATTGTCTGCACACAAGGATCAAAATCTTGTTGAGTTTGAGCCGTCTGTGCAGGGAAGCTCTTCTGAGCTGTGCTTCTGAGATAAAATATACAAAGGTGTTATATTTCATTCGCAGCTATCGGTATTAATACTAATGATTGTTCATTTAAGTAATACGATAGTCTTGATAAGTAATAAAAATACAAGAAGAAGGTTACTTACTAAGCATTGGATTCATAAAATTGAATAGAAATGCATTTTGTCTGGGAATGTACCTACTACATCCGTCTGCATTAATAGCCCTACGTGAAGCAAATAAGTAGGATTTTATCAGCTAAGTGTGATAAAAATCCCAATTTTAATACAATAATGATTTCGCATACACTCGCCAAAAACATCGCTAATTAGAATATAACTTTTGAATGCGTAGGTACGTAGAGTACCCTCTTAAAAGTACTTAAATCATTCCCCACAAACTAAATCGCTTTTCTAACGAATTCTATTCATTAACCAACCAACGATTTCTGTTCATTATTTTTTAAAAGAACAAAAAAACGATCTAATGGTATTCAATTGGCGACTAATAAGAAGATACCTATTTTACGGAAGAAAATCCAATTTGGATAAATTGTTAACACCGTAACACGGAAAGCTAATAAAGCGTGTGAAAAATTATGTAGTCCTCTTTAATGGTCATTAGGTGCCTATATTTCTTTTAAACAAGAAACTGTGAAAAACGATCCCACTTTATATTCTAAGCAAAGCTTCCGTTCTTAGTCTTACCCAAGGGGAGTATCGGCCCCTCATTAAATCCCGAGTCTAGAAGAAACTTTATTATCCTAGCTAGGTGTACGTACTTGACGCTAGTTGTGAAACTACACATTTATGGTGTAGTTAGCCAGCTGAGAATCGTAAATTAAATAATAAATAAAATAAAATTAATTTCTTTAACAAAAATTAACAAATTAGTAGTGGCATTG
Source organism: Erynnis tages (assembly GCA_905147235.1). Lineage (NCBI taxonomy): Eukaryota > Metazoa > Arthropoda > Insecta > Lepidoptera > Hesperiidae > Erynnis > Erynnis tages. The sequence goes on along the minus strand of LR990078.1, from coordinate 3,599,994 downwards.
GTGGAATTTGTTATTGCAGTTTTACATTCAAAATGTGTCAAAATATTATTGATATTAATTTCTTTATTAATTTTAGTATACATATAGTTGGGTTGAAATTATTTTGCATTCAGGTGGATTAAGCTTTTGAGGTAAAAAGAGCACAGGCTGTCCTACCAGGATTGACGACGTGAAGAAGACAATCTTAGGTAAAAAAATCTTAGATGTGAGACCACTTCGCATTCTGCACGTGATTTAAAAAATAAACGTGGAAATTGACTTGGGTAAAAATCTAGGATAGTGATGCTATAAAGAAAGGAGGACATTTTATCAGTCTACCAGTCTTACTGTTGGTGAGTTAGAAAAATATTTTCAGGAGACTTCAGTTCATATATTCCAGTTACAGATAAGAAATAACAAAACACACTTGGCGAATGTGCGCCGACACAAAAGTCAACGGTATTCGGGAACAAATAACCGATAGGTAATACATATCGGGAGTATTCGGGAGCCATTGTAATACCTCCCCAAATTGGCACACTTATCGCTCTCGCACATAAAAATGGCTACACATTATTTCTTTGACGTTCTTTGATGTGAAAAAAAACCTATTCGAGTAAATACAATAAAATATACGATACAAGTCGACGCTCTAAACGCCCGAAGGGGAAATTATATCGAGAGCGTTGGAAAATATGTATTTTCACCTCCCAAGCGCGGAAAACAAGAGAAATGAGGCCAGCATTTTGTATATTAACTCGCGTTTTTGCTTTGGCTTCGGAAAATTTAATATCGTTCGATAATTATTTTTATAAATAATATACTTTTTTCTGAGAATAATTTAACATCGGAGTGAAAATTGGTTATGTAAACAGTATAGATACCTACGGTGAAAGAAATAGGAATGAACGAAAAATAAAATGATTGTTAAATGCAAAAAATAAAATATAAATACTTAGTAAAATATTACCGGTAACGTACGTACATTATCTTTATTTTTGTTATAAAAGTCGGATATCATTATTATTAAAACTGTGCTGTGTAAATTTTTAACAGTGGACCTTTTCAAAGGTTTTTTTTCTTTTTTTTTATAAATAGAGCAAGCAAACAGACGGACGGGCCACCTGATGGTAAGTGGTCACCGTCGCCTACTGACACGTGCAACACCCGGGGTCGCTAGTGCGTTGCCGGCTATGAAGGAGAGCTTTTTTTATGCCCTTCTTGAAGAACCCCATGTCAACATTAAAATTAGAATTATAGACATTGAGAGTGTAGCTTAGATTTTTTACATTGTTTTGTTCAACAAGCTTAACATTTGTTAAGATTTCTAAGCTAAAGTACTTAACGTCAAATATGAACGACAATAAAATCATATTATTATGCTGTAACTATCGTACACTTAACATGCTAGCCTTTTGATTTTATTAAACGTAACTTGAACGCGCTATTGTAAAAAGGACCATTTTAAAGTTATTGTTGTTGCTTGCAGTCCGCGCGCATGCAGCGGCACAGCCGTGCCGTGCACTCGCCGAGACAATGCTATTATTCAGCATGAAATGTTCCCCGCGCATGACACATATTGCTGCTGAAATAAAATAAAATTCTAAAGATAGATGACTAGGACCTGGCTCTATGCGGGTTGAAAAAAAAAATCGCTCGTCTTTTATTATCTGTGGAACAGAGCTGTCACGCATGGGGACGAAATGGCGGTAAAAAGAAAATGAAAATGTCTGTTATTATTTTCGAATACCTATCACAAACTCATACTGTTTGTTTAATCAAGTAGGTAACTAAGTACGATAAAACAAAAAAGAGGAGCTTCAAAAATGCATTCGTACCTAACATATCGGAATATTGGGATTAAAATTTGAAGTAATTTCTATGTTCTGTAAAAACTCTAGCAAAAGCGATCATCTCATACATAATTTAGTGTATTTAGCAAACGGATTCTGTAAAGTAATACATATTACCCGAGAGAAATCTGAACGTTGCTTCGTCTGAAGACCGTAAAGTGCAATTCGAGAGACGAGTTGTTATAAAATTACCATCGTTCAGAGTTGCCAACTTTTCCAAGCTTCGACGTGGGACACGAATTGTTTCAATAATTTGAATAAAAATATCGTCAATGGGAGACTCGACAATTTTTATGGATGAAAGTTTTAATTTACTTTTTCCGGGATAAGTTTGTAACTACCACACGATCGTGCTGGCCGCGTTAGACTGCAACTTAGGTCTTGTCCTATTCTTGGACAGATGCGACAGCTGATTTAAAATCATGAATGATCCTTCACTAAGCCGTCGGCTTATAAAATGGTGAAACATCTTAATTTCTTGACTAACGTATTGCAATCGATATTATGTAAATTTCAACTAAATTTGTTCAGCTGTTTTTGCGTGAAAAGAGTAACAAATATCCACGTCCACGTTTGTTCTCACAAACGTTCATATTTATACACTTACACAGTAGTAGGATGATATAAAACCATATGTGCATGCAACTTAAATATTTTACAAAATTTAAAGTTTAAGTTTAAGTTAAAAACTTGATAAGTTAAACTAGACCCCTATTTCCTTGCAGCTTTTTACTATCCACATTGCGGCCCTTGCTTTTACGAGTACCTACAACTTTCTTATTAGAGTTTACAATAAAACATTCTTATGAGTCGATTAATTGTTCATAGAAGATAACTGATATAAAATATGATACAGTATTTCTGTAATAGAAAGGATTCGTTCTAATTGGGGACATTTCGAGGATCCCTGACAAGTGGAGTGCTTTGTTAAAATTTCACGCGCCGTCTGCCGTGCCTTGCCGCTCGTCGCTGAATCCACTTTATTTACCTGTACTGTATATTTCTGTTAAAAATATTCATGACCCCGTAACTTGTTGATTTATCAAAGCGTACGTTGCTTTGTTGCTTTTATGTGGACTTCAAAGTCGGTCTGTTTGTTGGAGGCATGCGGGCCGGTGTACACAAGTGTATATAACGGTAAAAATATAATCAGCGGTTACTGACGTTCGTGGTGGTTTATGACGTACAATAAGTACTCAATAAAATAGCAAAATTGTGGTAACAGGAGGAGGAGAGTAATTAGTTTACTCAATTTAGTAGGACAATAATATTAGACGCTAAAGATCTTAAAACGTATCTACTTACTTATTTGTGACCATGTACAAAAAAGGTAAAAAAAAACACTGAAATAGTCAGCATTACAAAACTACTTTGATAATTCGAACAGCGATTGCATAGTTTTTGCTGATAGTTACACCAAAATAAAACTCAATAGACTAAATAGGTTTAAAAGTCGTAAAACCTCTTAACGAACCGTAATCGTGCGAAATCTTACTGAACAGCTGAAACTTTAAAAGCAAACACTTCCAAAGCTTTTATGGTTCAACTTTCAACTACGATATAACAAGTTGCAATAAAACCTGGAGTTTTGTAAATAACTTCCAGTAACCCTACGTCTTAGTGCGGAATGTAAACAATTAAAGATAATTATTTTCTATTTAAAATAATTTGAATTGAGCGATTCCTTCATTCAAAGAATAATAGTAGCACAATATGTTGTACTACTTGTACTAAAAGACGAAGAAGAAAGAAGGAGCACTCGGAAAGAACAACTTTTGAATTGAAAACCTCAACTTTGGAACTAGACGAATCGATTAGTTATAATTTTTCGCGTCACAATCTTCATAATTATAGGTAGGCTAAAGTTTTAATAACTTTAATAAAAATAGCATTTGAGTGCGTTTTGATATGTCGTAGACGGTTGCTTGGTAATAAAAAGGTTAAGTTTTGTTTATTGTAAGTTCTGTGTCGAGCTTTTCACTCGAGCGCTTTCACATTAAATTTCAGCTTTTGAACGAGATTTCGCAAATCACTTTAGAGCTTATAATTCCGTTAATCGTATTAGTATTTAATTTCTCAGCTGTATTTCTTCAGAACGTTCTAGAATAAAATTTATTCTAGAAACGAAGTTATGTTAGGTTTGGTGTTAACTTTGGCTTTCGAACTTTGAACACTTATAAATACTTACTGAACAGTCAACACGCTTACCTGAAACAAAATAAAAAACAATCATCAATAAATCATCACTCAAGGTTACATTTTGAAGGTGAAATAAAATTAGGGTTTAAATATTAATAATTATAAAATATGCTGAATTAATATGCAAATACTTATTCACAGATATTAATTTCTATCAAAACAAAAGAGCACTGCGGTTTTTTATGCTAGTAAAACATTCACCTACTTATTAATACGAGTAGGTAAGTGAAAAAGGAAGGAAGAAATTTGTTTCATTTGTGTACAATGTACATAAATAAAAAAATGTTCAAAGAGAGCTTAAATTAATAGCAACCAAATCGCATCACGAGCGATTGCAGCACATAAAACTTTAAACAATGAAATTAACTCCCGAAATCAAACGAAAGGATATAATCCATCCATCTTCGTCCTATAAAGCCAATCGGGTCTCGCATTTCAAATTACGTTTGTTACGCGAGCCGTCGGAATTAAATTCCCAGCTCGTACAAAGATCAAAATTGGAGTAGGTACGTCCGTCCCACCAATTATTTGCAACGTCATAAAAAAAAAAAACACGCGGCTTTCGTTTCATATAGGGGTGCAAACAGAACGCATATACATATGTACTACATAGGTACGGCTTGTGTAGGCAGATTAATGATAGGTGCGCTAGGGGGTGTCTCGTCTGGTCAGGTATGAGTTACGAACAGGTGAATAGATATACCGGTGTCGTACCGCCTGTGTTTTCACGTCAGGTTTAGTATGTTGTGGAACCAAGGTACCTACGTATATGCCTAGGTAAGGTCCCTGCTACCCTCGTCCAAATCTTTCGTAAATACTGTCTCACTTGAGGAAATGTGATTGTCAAGGAGTAATTAATGAAAGCCATCTTATTAGTTACAGGTTTAGCAACGCATCTAACTACTTAAGTAGGGAAATATAGTTTACAATAGATGAATAGAGAATATCTTAGCCTTGTTGATATTACATTTCTATATTACTTTTTAACTATAATTTTGTATTATTACTTCTTCTAGTACGAATGTCTTTTAAACTAACAGACCAGGTACTGGCCTGAGCCAAAAGATGAATAACTAAATAGGTAGGTAACTTAAAGTGGGGACAAATGAAGATTAAATTGCAATTATTTTTATAAAAACGCTTTGTGGACTCAAACACACAAGATACACAGTCGGTACGCAGGCGGTATTCTCGCATCGCATGAACGGTGGCGTATTGTCGATACCGAGTGTCAATATTCGGGATCATGGGGATTTGAGTGAGAGTATCGATTCGCCTCGCATCCGAGATAATGCCGGGTATCGAGAGAGGCTTAATTGGGGATCCGGTAGACTCGTCTGCTCCGGCGCCCCTTAGGTCAAGTGCAGACGGATAATTGGCAACGATAAGAACCTCATAATCATTGATTGCGGTTACCATTTTACGCGTAGGTATGTAACCACCTAGTTAGGTATGTTTAGTAGGGTAATTTGTTTGTTTAAATTAACAAATTAACGTGTTAATTTATGAATGAATATTGAGAATTTTTAATGAGTCAATATTAACGGCTTTCCTAGAAATCCGTCGTGATGCCTTCTTTGAAGAAGTTACACTTGCTTTCAGAAGAATTTAAAGTGGGGAATTTCGCTTTTTAGATAAAGCATGCACAATGCACATCTTCAGATACGATTTCTATGCAGTCAAAGCTTAGGTTTACAATTTAGCATTTTTCTGGCAATGAATTATTAAAAAAAGAAGTTTCAAAAGGTTTTTTTATCCCTTCTTTAAATAGAAAATTGCCCGAATCAGCCCTTGTTCCGTCTTTATTACATAATATCCGAATTAAAACAGGAGTGTGAGATTTTCCCGTAAGCAGACATGTGTCAACGACTCCTCAGGTTAAGCTCGCAGGATTTGTGCGTACATTTCGTCATGTGTTCGCGTATTAAGCGCTTATGTGCTTGCGTGTGTAGGACGCACGGGGGGTGAATCAAGTGCGCGATATCGGCGCTATACATGCGGTTAGCTGTGAAATTTATATGACTTAATTAATAAATCTTCGATAGTTCATTTGCTTAAGTTTAGGGAGAGCATAGAAAAAGGAAAGGTAGACAGTAAATACTGCGCAAATATACGCAGCGAATGGCGAATAGACATTAGCTGTGTAATATGCATACCTCTACGACTACTTTAGGTGTTATGTTTGAGACTTTAATAGTGTTGAAAATTTTTGGATTAATACCTTTTCTTCTCCTTTCTATCTGTAACAATGACTACTTATACACAACCAATTCTTGCCTCGTTTTGCGGCTAAATAACTTTAATTATTTAATTATATTTGTACTAATAAGTAGTAGGTAGTATTGTGAAAGAATATTCGCTATCTGCAGTCATTTCAGTCAAATATTTTGAGGTTTTATTTCAATTAAATTTACTTAACACTTTCTTACAAGAATATCCGAATTCTGAGTCGTTTTATCTCTTCATTTAGCCAAGTAAAGAGCGTTAGTATATTTATACCTTGTCTCTTCCCAAGGTGCGTGGGGTCCCCTTTAAGCTTAAGGGATTTGTGTCTCTCCTTCGGTACAATTTAACGCGATGTGTTCACTTGTGCTTAGCGAATAAAAGGATCTCATTTTCGCGATTAAACAGGGAACTTTGATAAAAGGTTAAATTGAAGACACAAACGTATTCAGCAAGTATTGGATAGCTCATGACTCTCGTGTAAAAATTAAAAAAATATCACTAGAAGTCTTATGTAAAAAAACTTATGGTAACTAGAAATCTTATGGTAAACATTTATTATAATTTTCGTCCTTGGGATATTTCTGCCGGCACTCCCGGAGTGCAACTCGTTGTTTTTTTTTGTTTTTAAACCAGCAGAATGGCATACGATCTGGCACCGTCTTCCATTGACAAGGCAACGCCCGCCAGTGTGTTGCCGGCATTCAAGGAGAGCACTTTTCCGATGAACCCCTTTTCGTTTCGAATATACTTCGAAGTTACGCATCATCTACAGAACCACCGTCTACCGTATCACTCTATATTATACATCAATATTATAAAAATAATTAAAAAGCATAAAATTAAAAAGTTAACACCTACCCTAGATCTAATCGCTAGCGGCAAAGCCTATACGTGTGGTGTATGAGCGTAAGGTGTTGCTTTAATGTAATAATGATACACTCCGCCCTGTAATCTGTAAGTGTAGCACCTCGCGCTGTGTAACCACTAGGTATATGGTCACGCAAACAGTTTGGCGTTAAAGTGGTTGTATTTTTTCTGTTATTTTTTGTTATTTTAAGCCTGCGTGGGTCCAACAGCGAACTACGGAGGTCTGAAAGGAAGCATATAGGACTTCTATCATTCAATTTACCAACGAAGTATTTTTTTTCGCAAATTAATATCACACAGCCGAAATCTTAGGTTTTTTATTCGTACATGGATTTACGAAAAAAATCTTTAGCCTCATATAGCTTATCTATTTACCTCCTATTTCTACGGCGCTAGGTGTTGCTTTTATGTAATAATGATACACTCCGCCCTGTAATCGGTGAGTGTAGCACCTCGCGCTGTGTACCCATTACCTACACGGTCACGCAAACTGTTTGGCGTTAAAATTATGGTAGTCTTTCAAGAGACATTGCTTTCTTGTTTATATAGTTTGATTTTGTTCTAGAATTCATATGTGTAGGTCGATAGTCATTTACGAATCTAATCTTTCAAATCAATGCGCGCATGACTACAATTCGTGTTACAATGTACGAAGTTTTTCATTTATTTCAAATTCATCAGTAAAATCAGAATAAAGATTCTCATAGTTATTTGAAAGGTAAAGCTATTAATGGATGAACGATCCTATAATTATTATATTCTAGGTGTCTTCGATAAATTTAAGACCTGCAAAATATGTATATCTACAGTTAGGTAAGTTCTTTATACTAATTATATTTTACCAGCTAATGGAGACTGTCCATAAATGCTCCAACGGTTGTACCAATTCTTCTATCATTTTTTTGTTATAAAATTTTAAAATCCACGCATCGAAAGGAGAACTAAGCTCTACTTTGTAATTGGTAAGCAAGGCAGCTCACTGAAAATCACTACGCAGTCACGCCACGGTTGCTTCATAAACTTTGTACAAGCCCACTTTGTAGCTAATTTGAAAAGCAAATTGAAAATTGTATAAGCTTCATTTTTAATTACTAAGGTAAGTAATTTGTGAGTCTCGTCACAGTTTGGTGAATTTGTTTCGTTCATTTTGCAGTCGAACTCGGTATCACGAAACTTGCAAACAAGATGAGCTAATGTTGTTTGCAAGTGATAATCTGGCTGATATTCGAGGCACTAATTTCTGGTACAGTCAGTACAGCACATGATGTGGTATTACACTGGTAGGTACACTTCAGAGGTCTTAGACGACTCAAGAACAGTTAACACGAGCTGTTGGCCACTTGTCTATAGTGGCATATTTTGCCAACGAGAATACGTCTCGTTGGCAAAATATGCAGGTGAATTTGTTGTCAGGTCAGGGGAACAAAAGATGTGAGAACATCATTTGTTCACACTAAGAAGTGTCACTGTCGCCCTAATAAAAGAAAGAAAAAAGTTATGACATTTGGCACGAGGAAGTGGGGATGATTGTTGATGTAATCTTGCTTTGTCATCTATTAATTTATTTTGTCAAAAAAAAGACTTAGTCTAAGAGTGAAATCGACCCGACGACCATTCTATAGCCATTCTTAGTCAATCCCTTTTTTTTGAAAAGACCGTACTCAAGACAACAGTGACATAAAGAGCAAAGGCTTGACACCGACAAAATACATAACTCCAGCAGCAGATATGTAAAGTAAAGTAGGGTACACCGACATTTCTTGAGATCTCCGAGAGAGAAGCGAGCTCAACTAAGAACAGTCAACTCGGCTCCAGTGAAGTTTAATGGAGCAACAACGTGATCCCTGCTCGGAATGGATCCTATGTCTCTGAAGGCAATTAGCATGTGTGCAACGTCGTCCGATTGTCGTCGCATTACAGTATAAAGATAATACCGTAATGTGATTCGGCCCTGTCCTTTAAAAATGTTCTGCAGTCGCGAATAAAAAAAATTTGTGCATCGACTGAGAGGTACGAAGAGCTTTACAGTTCAATTTAAAAGTATTAAAAATCCGCATTCGGATGAAATGTTTAATTATAGTCGTTAGCCATTGCGCATTCGCGTCAGTTTGTATACCGAACGCGATACGTGTAGGCATGACTCGTGTTCCGAACGTTGCGTTCGTATGAAGACACATTACTGTATAATCCTTATACTGTGGCATTATTGACCAGCAGTCCGGTCCATTTTGCACCAAACTGAACACTTCTCTCCGATGAAATTAGAATTGTATCCATATCACGTCCTACTCGTTATGGGAACTCGTGGAAGCAGTAAAATGAAATCAACTTTGTGGAATATCGAGGTCTACTAAGACTCACTAGGTTTTCATTACTTCGAAGCACGTCTGAATATTTTCAAAGTAATGTCGCTGGGTATACGTAAAACAGTTCAACATTGCAGCATGTCATTACTATGGTAATTTATCATTTATCAAGGCGGCAATTTTACCATAGACTTTAATCCATTTCGGCTATTCTGTAGATTCGATCCTCGATCAGGACAAGATGTTGGTTGACTATCTTAAAAGTACATAAATCTTTAAAAATACATAAGTTAACACACACCTACTTGTTTTGACTTATACGAGTAAATGGCTGTAAGTTTTTTGTTACGCCTAATCATATTATAGCACTGTGTATGACAAAATGCTATTTCACGACATATTCACTAACATATTAACATACATATGTAACAGCCAGACCAAACCGAACACAAACTCGCATTTTACGACCATCCAAACAAACTTACTCTATGCAAATCACGCTTAAGTCGCATACACTAGACTTGAACTCCTGGCAATGATTTATGCCGCAGACTGCGAGAGTCTTGCGAGTGGAAGTCATTACCATACCCTCCGTGACGTGTGTCGGTAACGGACCCGAGACTCGCTACTCGGCAACCTGGCGCACTTGGACCCTGAATGGATTACACTTAGCATAGGTACTTAGATTGTGATCGTTTTGGTTCGTGATACTTCGATGGTGTGACGGCCTTTGAGAGTTAACTCCGGTTTATACTGTGGTTCAGGGCAAGAATAGCCCATAAGGGCAAGAATAGAGGCAACCGAATATTAGAAATTACAGGTACTGAAAGTTTTAACTCAACTCCACATACAAACACACAGAAGTGAACAGAACAGAAGTGAAGCATTATGGGTTTCAAATCATATATTTTAATACAAAAACCTAGGTACTAATACGAAAAGCAAGTAGCAATAATCGAATACTGTATCGTCACTTAGAACACCACTTCCATTTGTAAACAAAATAAAACGCTCTGAATACTACAGGGAAATAAAAACATCAAATACAAACGGCACTTAGTACGATAACATCTATCTACGAAACACAAAAACGACGGATAAACTTGATCCGACCCTAATTCCATTAGCTTATTACAACCTCATAATACGAGATCATTTGTCTACGTAATATCCTTCTATTAACCTGTAGCCGACATAAATATCTTTAATAGTCTCAATAATCTCCCGGAGATGTATACTGATCCTGGTACGACGTTCGGACAGCCCTAGATTAGCGCTAAGTGTGTAACAATCATGTATGTTGTTTAGAGGTACTTAATCCATTTGTATTATCTATTGTACGGAATAAAAGGAGGATGTGTCGGATACCACGGTTCTTAATTAAAGCACTGGCGAATGGTCTGGTGTTGCGGAGTTCACTCAAAATTTTCAAAAAGTCAGAAACAGTTACTGTTTTTTTACTACTTTCATATTAGGTTGGCATAATAATTTAACATTGAAGTCGCTTTAAACATTTCTCTTACGTTGAATGCCAATGATTCTTTTACATTGGTGCGCAAGCGGAGGGTCCTGGGTTCGATTCTCAGTGTAGATTGGAATGGCGAGTTTGAATTTCTGTTTCTAGTCTGAGTGTTCTTGACTTTTTTGTGTGACCTGGTACTCACGACAAAAGCCATCCTAACATGAGGCTACTAGTGTGAAGCAATATTTAAATTCGTTTCCCGACATTTCCCAACTTACGAGTAAGTATATCAATAGGAAATTGAAGCGTGAAACTCTCGTTACATTCAGGGAGGCTGCATCAATATAATGAACGTATTATTCCCGGGGGTTGATCAGGAGCATTATCGAATGTTCCCACCGAACGTAGCGAACCTCTCAACGTCTAAGCGCTTGTTACATCGAACAAGTGCCTTGATCCCACCGAATATTGTTACAAGCTTAGCAGATCTCGGGAGAATTGTCGCCGACATTAAACTGTACTGCTGTTAACGTACTCGTATGTGCCAATGTTTGGAAAGGTATAAATAAAGGGTATAAATTTGAGAATCGAACGTTGTTACAAGCTTAGCAGATCTCAGGAGGATTGTCAGACATTGAACTGTACTGCTGTTAACATACTCAGTATCATGAAACGATATTTAAGCTCTATTTAACGATGTTTGCCATACGAAGATTAATATCGTACTAAACTGCGTTTTAGTGCCTGTTTAAATCATAATATTTAAAGGGGTAATTATTCCGTTTGGTGGCAACAATAAAGTAGCGTCACGCCATTATTTTGGATTGGAATAGGTTCCTCAGCATTTGGAATCGTACTTATCAGTAAAGATTTTTATATGGCACAAGATGGTGTGTCAGGAATTCAGGATATAAAAAACGGAATACCTTTACATTAGCGATCTTTTATTTTCCGGTCTCTTTTATTTTGGCGGGAACTGCTGTCAATCTGTTATGGCATTCACTTCACTCACTTCATATTGACTTTTTCAATTGTTGGGGAAAATTCTTGTGTCGTGTACTTTAGTACCCAAACCCCCACTACTAAAGCCCCATTTTATATTAATTTGAAAAGTTAATTGAAATAAGTAAGTAGTTTAGTTGTACTTAGTACCTACTTATTAGGAAATGAGTGCTTTAGTAACTGTTATTAACATTCTTACTCGTTTACTTCCACATACCTAATGGTTTGGCAACATCTCTCGTGTCACTAAAATCCTTAACAAAATTTAACTGTTTCGTGTTAAAGCTGCCAAAAAATTCAATTGTGCAATATTCTCCGTAAAGAGGATAATAATGTGTCGGTGGCCAAGTTTCTCTCTGCGGCGTTTGGCAGTTGTTATTCCGTGTCATGGCGGTTTGGGGCAAATGCTTTTTTAAACAGTTTACCGTTATTATAACGTTGTAATGTTTTCGACGTGCCAATTGCGAACACTTGTTTTTAGTCGTATCTACGTAGCCTCTTAGTGACCCACTACAGGGTCGGGTCCCCACACAATGATACGAATTTAGGCTTTAGTGTACCACTCTGGCCAACTGCGGATGCGGGTTGGAGGGGGCTCCACATGCCTTTGAATACATTATGCAGAACTGTGAGACATGTGGGTTTCCTCACTATGCTTTTCTCCATTGTTAACGTAGGTGATATTTGATTTTACAAAGCACACATAACTTTAAAGAAAGTCATCGTTACGTGCTACTTAATTCGAACCCGGATCCCTAGAGAAAGAAGCCGAAGCTTTGCTTCACGGCGCGTCATAAAAGCGTTGTTAGGTGCCTCCCTTGACGAAATCCAATAATTCTAGCACATGTAAAACTTAGCAAGCAATATCTATGGCATTGCAGAACGTACCCAACAATGTTGATTATTAATTTAAAAAATATTGAAATACTTCGCCTCCGCTGTAATATTAAAGATTGAAATTTACATTCGAGTGACTCTTTTCTTCGTGTTGATTCTAAACTGTTTTTTTCTTTGATCGAAGCAAACAATTTTCTATCTCCGCTCCGATCTGAGCGCCAGTAACCTACATTTTCCTTACAGACAATTCAATATCCAGACCTTATATCAAAACTACCGTAAAATGTAACCACGCTACTATCTTCCGATCGAACTAGCTTGCTCATAGTTGGAACGAACATCTATTTTATACAACGGTCCCATTCTTCTAGAATAGTCGGCGTCCATATACGCCATCTATTTCGAGGCCCGGAGAATGTATAAATCAATATCTAATATCTCCAAACTATTCCATTTAAGTAATAAATTATTAAGATGGCGGCATTATTTTAAATTATATTTCTTCCGAGTAGTATAATAGGTATTATTCACCAGTAAGGATTTTGTTATAACTAGTTAAGAAGGAATTATTATTGTACATTTGCACATTCCTCGAGTACCTACTACATAATTTTCTTCTGAGAAACTTCAATCAAAAATCGCAACCTAGAAACTGTACATCATAATTATCTATCCATACGATTGTTAACTGTCACAACTAATGATATAATACGAGTAATATAAGCATCAAAACGCATGTTCACCAGTGTACCTGTAAAATTTTTGACATAACACGACGACTCAATATGTTATTTATTAGAGTTTTGAGCCAGTTCACTAATATGTCATCAATTGCTTTAATGCTTAATATTAATGAGCTTTTAGGTTTTCAAGCTCTTCATAATTCCGAGAGGGATAGTTTGTCGTTTAGCTCATTTCGCAAGCTTTTCAAGGCAGGGTAATTTTGTTGATTTAATCTCAGACCCCATTCAGTGAGGCATTCAGGAGGAACCACGGAGTGAGTCCTTAGGGTTCGTTTCAATATTAATTAGCTAGCTAGTGAGAGCCCCTTGAATATTTCATTGCAAATCTCTTAATGGTGTGTAGTATACCGTTTCCTTTTTCCTTGGAATTTTAGTTATTTGAGCGTTCAAGTTTATGATTTATAATAGTCATTGTTTATCAAAGTTTGACGAAGCATGGCTACGTCTAAGCTGATGCCCGCATTTTATTTATCTCATTCCTAACCGAAGAACAAGATTTGCTTGCGTTGCAGCTAGTTATAAAGAACAGATCGGGGAATGCATAAGCACTTTTCCAATCTGTGATGGTTCTATTATTATCTATGTAAGTTGTACCTACGGTCGCCGGTCTAGGCGTTCGCGGGATGCTACGGCATAATATTATGTACCTATTTCTGTTCTCGTATTTCAGACAGTTTATGTAAGGGTGTTGTTACAAGCGTCTTCACGTTGGATCAAAACTAAAAGAATGAATCCAACCTTCCTTTAAATTCAATCAACATCACCAACCTGACAATCTTAAGATCTTTCGGGGCTTTCGAGTTTCGTGACACATTGAGAACGTGCGACCGCAATTCGTCCCTCTCGAATGGGTACTTCCAATACGTCCCAAGAAGACTAATGATGAAATATTCAGGGTTCTCCGACATTCTGTGACGAACTTCTGAAAGTGGGTGACGAGGAGTTTTAAATTGCTATTGCAATTTTGTTTGCGAACGAAACTGAATTAATGAGGTACGTTCCTTTTTACAAGCGATTCTTGTTAATGTTCGGCTCAAACTGAATCTTAACATGGCTCTGTTGAATTACCTATAGACAGACACTTCATTTTGCTTTTCGAATTTTTTGAATTCAACGTATTCCTGATGTCTTGTTCAGGTCGTTAGTCCACCTAGTCCGAGGGCGGCCTGTACTCCTTTTGCCAAAACGAGTTCGACATTGTCGGACCTTTCTTCCTCGCCGGTTATTGGTCCTTAGAACGATTTAGCGGGCCCATTGCCACTTCGGTGACTCCCGTTCGTCTATGGATTTCATAGAAACTGATTGCGTCGCGTAGATAAATACCAAGCATCAATATAGGCACTTAATCTCAATTATTAGATTAATTTCTTACTACGAATATAGATAAACAAACAAAGGTAGCTGCGAACGGAATATGTACGAATACATCATCAATAACACGGAATTCCGTTTGTCATCTCGAGCGTATCAATTATTATCAAGTGCTTCCGTACATCCATTTGTCATCTCGATACGTGTACGCACCTACTGGATCAAACGTGAAACTACGAAAATGTAGTCAGGAGCATTTAGCAAATTGAATACCCCTTTACACATAATACGTACCTATGCGACACGTATGCAAACTATACAGGGGTAACCGGTGACAAAACAATGGTGTACGCACTTAAAGATGTGCCGAGTTGGTTGATGTTAGTATACGAATACTAAATTCAGAACCAAAATAACTGAACTAATCGAGTGACAACTCGAGTCATGGCTAATGTTCGAACAGTATTTTTGTACTCCAGTACTACAGCTAACTTTCTTATAATCTATAGATTGACTCGATCAGTCGACTTCAGCAGATTAATATGGGTTTCTCCAGCAGCATCCATCCAATCTTTTAAATACATAACATGTAGCATGTGCTGCGGGTTATAATTAGGTAGGTAGCTACACAGGCAAACACTTAGATACTACCGCCTAATAATGATATTTTGGATAGTAATCGACTAACGTGAGTATGCGAATACTCTATTTAGATACTCGCATCTGAAAGTAACTACTCGATTACTGATTAGAGTCGACTTGGCACATCTCTACAACGATCATGGTACCCGGTGGCATTCAAAACAATGGTGTACACACACATTCGTATGCAAGCGGCACACGTCTTCGGGGAGGATCGTTTTGACTCGAGCCGTGAGGTGCGAAGCGGGCATAACAGATGCATTGTTATCGCGTTTGGGAGCGAGACGGGTGTATAGGCTATCGCAGTCAGTCGTCACGGCCAGGGTTACCAGGTGCATAATTGAATAAAAATATATGTTACTTTCAAATACATAAGGATTTAACGAATTTCAATGATAATGTTAGTAGTTAGACATGACAATCATTATGAATTATAATTTTTATTATCATTGCAATTGGAAAGTAATAATAAAATTTCATTGTTTGTTTTATTACAACCCAACTGTCTTAAAAAACCCGCAAAAATCAAGATTGTTTTAAATTGGCAGAAAATATAGGATTTATTTTGTACAAAATGGAACAGTTTAAACTATAAATTTAAATTTTGGTATAAAAAAAACTGTAAATCATAATTATTGATTTCAGGACCTATGATATGTGTTGGTGCAATCACGTGCAATACTGAAAACATAATATTTCGCGAAAATCTGTTCTAAAATCAACCGTGGTAACATCTACATCTACACCTATACAATCTGGATACCTGTGACACGAACAGAATTCCCACAATTGTTAGGTACATGGCCTAAGCCAGCCATACTCAAAGTGTGCTTCGGGGATCTTTTAAGCTCCACAAAGCCCCTGTGGTCTCTGCGGAAGTACCTACTGGTTGTGATGACATATTATAAATTTACTAGAAGACTTGATGTCATGTTCCATTTTCTTAGTTTGTTTACACACGGTTCGTTCGTTCGACAAAAGGGTTCCGTTGTCAAAAATTAAAGCCGGTTTTGGATAATATCACTGTAACTTCTTTGTACTCAAACTTGCTGGAAATGTAGGTAGGTAATCGTTTCCAAAAAAATTTATAAAAAAGTACATTATAATTTCATCAACCGTAGGGCATCAAGTGATGACCTATCACCGTAGGTCATCAAGTGATGACCTACGGTGCCGAGACGTGGTCCTTTACTGTGAGCCTAATTCACAAGCTCAGAGTCGCCCAGAGGGCAATGGAGAGAGCTATGCTTGGTATTTCTCTACGAGACAGAATCAGAAATGATGAAATCCGTAGAAGAACGAAGGTGACCGACATAGCTCTCAAAATTTGCAAATTAAAGTGGCAATGGGCTGGCCACATCGTTCGCAGGACTGACAACCGATGGGGAAAAAAGGTCCTCGAATGGCGACCACGTTTAGGCAAAAGGAGCACAGGCCACCCTCCGACCAGGTGGACTGATGACCTGAAGAAGACAGCGGGAAACCGTTGGATTCAGAGGGCCCAGGACCGGGCGGAGTGGCGTCGATTAGGGGAGGCCCATGTCCAGCAGTGGACTACTAAGGGCTGAAAGGAAGGAAGGAAGGAAGGAATTTCATCAAACCTCTACCAAAATTAAAATTAGTGGTAATAAATCCACACCCACTAACACATTTGCGTTACCTGTACTCCGAACGGAATTCCCGCGAATGTTTACAATGCCTAAACAATGTCATTGCTCGCACACACGCGTGCAACACAAACCTGGTATATGTAGAGCCTCATGTTTGTCTCTATAGATCTATAGCACTAATCTTTGGTCGGGTTAACTCGGGTTCAAAAAAATGTTCTAGAATGCCAATTTTATAATAACGTTACCTACACTACCTATGTTGTTGTGCACGAAAAAAATAAAGGTCACTGTATACACATTTTCTTAACTACAATAATATGAATGGAAACATAAATTGACTTTATTAGTCATAGTGTGATCTAATAGTCTTATCTTGAGTAAATAATAAATAGTACAGCTAGCTGTTATTAGCAAGATCATATAGATAGTATCTACCTATATCCTTCTAGCTAGGTCATGTGCGCATAAGGGAAATCATTTTTTTGTCTTACAAGAGGCAGTGTTTATTTTTTGATGTGGTGTAAAATTTTCTCATTTTGATTTGGTTTTTATTATTGGCATATCACTCAATTCTCAGATAAAATATGTGCTGGTGCGGCAAGTGGGAATCCTAATTTAATTATCAGGCTTAAAGATTTTCTCAGGGTTTTAAGTACACGACAATTGCTTTGGAAATATAGATATAAAATAAAATTATCTCTATTTACTGGGTTGGAATTAGAAATGAGGAGTCAACTAAATGCTGACTTGTTGATCCGCGTTCTTAACGAGAGTACTTAATGTGTTGCATAAACACCGGCATTAATTTTAATAGAGATGTTTGCTTTTTTGTCAGTATGTATGAATGCACTTGAATTCTCGAATGAAGAGTGTCTCGAGATCTCGAGAGTATCATGCATGAGATACTCGTAGTATGAGCTACGAATATAGGAATTTTATTTCCTTTGTCAAATTTCTTTAGTACTTATTATACTGATCTGACGAAGGAAGCGCGAGGTACTAGCAACCTAGCCCTTTTAGATACTTAAATCTAATTACACGTTTATCTAGATAGCCATAAATTCTATCTAACACAGGTGACATAACACTTGAATGAATTCGAGTTGAAATCAAACATCTGTGCTGGAACAATGGGCGTAAGATCGGTAAGAGCAATGAATAAGCAATTAAATCAAATGTTTCCACCCCCGAGGCTAGAGTGTGCGCTCCGCTTAACATATCAATAGGGTTGCCACTCAGTAACAAAATAAAATTAAAAAAATGCCTTTTTAATAAGGAATTAGAAAGCAATGTTTTAATGATTTTACTATTATAATTTGCCCAGGAAGGTAAACGTACTGAAACTACGATATCACATTATTGTAGTCGTCATTATAAAGATTAGGCGATGAAATTACCATATTAATTGACATACCATAGAAGACAGAACGACATAGAACTATGTATTATAGTAATATAACTCAATGGAACGACATCAAAAATCCGATGTGTATTAGGATGTATTGTGATAGTTCCCGTTAAGTCAACGCATTATGTCCACTAAATTTGTCCAGTCGGCAAATAGAGGCATCATAAAGCTAGCGTCTTTAAGGCCATCGTTGTGTACACTTTCTTATCGAGCGTTAAATAATCCCGCTATGCTAATCTTCTAACATTTCTGTTACAGTATAACGACTAAGGCATATTATTACTATTATCATTTATCAATGGATTTCTGTAGCTGGATGAGGAAAGCCAAAGATCGGACTCAGCGGCGCGCCTATGTCCAGCAATGGAGTGACAAGGGCTGGTTGGATTGGAATATTGATGACACGTCACGAAACCAGAGCAGTGATTACAGACGAACAATGTAGTTCACATACGTATTTATGACATAATACGTCACGGATAGTAAAGCAGTTTTGTGAACCCTGAAAACGATTCAGCTTAACCGATTCGCGGGCGCGTATGTCCCGCGGCGTGACGCGACGAGCCGTGTCGCTTCACATGTGAGCTTACGCCTGCTTACCTTTCAACTTAGAAATTACCTTCGTTTCAGGTGTAGTTACAAACCAGAATTATCATTTTATTCGTCGAATAGCTGATCTAGTAGGCATTGCCCTTAAATGTATAGTCGCCGATTTACAAACAGAAAGCCGGACATGGAGTCACTAAATGAATTTCTGATATGGTTACACATATGAAAGAGTTACCAACCTTTGAATTTCTGATTTTACCGTAGAAAACAATAGGTTTTAAAGTACTTATTTATATCATTACAAAAGACATTAAGAATTTCTGATCTTACTCATTTTCGTTAAAGTACTTGTAAACTCTGAAAACGATTCAGATTAGCCGTTTCGCGTGTACTGTACACAATTTCTTATAATAAAGACTGTAAACAGGCAGACGGGCCACCTGAAAGTCAGTGGTCACTGTCGCTTTAACACGGGCGTCCGTCCGGGAATCTGTTAAAAGTAATTTTCCAAAAATTGTTACCAAAAAACGGGTAGAGTAGTTAAAACAAAGGAGGTCATAGCCATATAAGGAACAACAAACGACAATAGAAACCCAACACCCAATTCCACATATGTCTTACTCCGCGGACACTTGCGTCGCGCGGTGAACCGCGGCGCTGGTCACGTGACTGTCGCGTGATTGCCACATCACACGTACCTACTGTCAACTAGCTGTGCCCGCGACTTAGTCTGCGTGGAATTCTAAAATAAAAGTAGCCAAGTTACTCCTTATTACATCAGCTATCTGTTAGTGAAAGTCCTGTCAAAATCGGTCAAGCCGTTCCTGAGACTAGCCGAAACAAACAGACAGACGACAGATAGACAAATATTGTAAAAAAAAATTTTGGTAGATGTATACATAAATATGCATTTAGTAAAAAGCGGTTATTTTAATATTACAAACAGACACTCAATTTTATTTATTTGTATAGATATATGCAGAAATATACGAGTATAGATAATTATGAACTATGATATTATGATCACGTTATATTGTTTGCGGCTGAAATCTGTTACCCTTTTTATGTTCTAGTCCTAGAGTCAGATTTCTACCTGTCAATAGATAAGTTTTTTTCTGGAGACAGGCCCCTACTACCTATCAACTGGATGGAACCTTTTTATAATGAAATCTGCGTAGACCTCCCAATGTTTCAGACGTTTGAGGTATTTTTCTAGATCCCACTTACTCCCAATCGAAACACAAAACACGAAGAACATTGTTCACGGTTCAAGGCTATCTATGTTACGTTTCTGTTCCAGACAATAAAAAGCTTTTAAAAGCTTTTACCTATTTTAAGGTCAAATTGCCTGCTCTACAATGTATGTAGGTGAAATGCGTTTGTTTATTTATAATTCGAGCCGATTTGCTAAGCGTCCCCTCAGAAGTACGGAAGCACTAACTAAACTAGCGGAAGTCCACTTAACTCCCGAGCATACGTCATTAGTAGGTCGTGCATATTAGTGTTAGGGATTTAAAATTCAAATAAAATTCAATCATAGCTACAATATTACGTAATAAAATAGTAACGAAAAACTGTTGTGTTCAATATAAAAGAGCAATGCAGGATCAGAGAAAAATATTAGGTATACCTAAGAGAAAACTTAAATTAGACAGTGTTGTAGGAGTAAAATATACGTTAGGTAGAGGTTTTATTTGAATGCGCTTGAAGTGAAGTAAATCGATTTAATGGCTACCATATATTGGCAAAACCGCCCTTCGGTTAGGCAAACTAATGATCTCAGAAAGTCGGGAAGCCATTGGATTGGAATTCAATCAATTAACTACCTAACGAAGACTTGGAAGACTTTATACTGGTGAACAATTTAAAGTGATATTGTTTTAGCACAAAAAAACAGAAAAATGTGATCTTGACATCACTAAAATCTTAAATATGTCGCCCTAAGTAGTTTATTAATCTGTGTTGCTGAAACGCACTTGGAGAGCCAGATATTGAAATTACCGGTTCAAATCTAAGGTGAAGCTAAGTCATTATGTTTAGAGAAAACAATGGGAACCAAACTGAGGCAGCGCTCATGACTTGAATATGTGTCGCCCTCTGTGGGTTATTGATCTGTGGTGATGTAACACACCGGGAGCGGAAGATATATTATGAGTTATTTCGTTCCCTAAAATACGAGAGTCTCTCGCATTCGTTTTCTCCCGTAGAGACAGTTAAATTTCTGTTAAAATGACGTAAAGAAGAAAAACTAAATAATTAAAAGTACTCAATGACTATTAAGCTTACTGCATCGTAGTTCAGTATAACATACCTGTAACAAAGTTAAAATAATTAGTATACAAATTGAACATAAAAATTTTGGAGAGAGGATTTATTACTTGATTTTTTTTATATTAAATGTTAAATGAAAATTTATTTAAATATTAAGATACCTGCGATTAGGTTGACATGTGTGGTTTTGTAAACATATGTGTCATCAGAGTCATGGCAACCGCAGAAGATCACAGTACCCCGTGGGGTAGCAATAGGTTTAAGAGTGGGGTAGCAATAAGTTTAACATATTCGTTTTTAAATGGTATAAACAGTATTGTTTATCCCTTCTCAACTTTCACGCCTGTTTTGCAGTCCTCGGTGTGCCACCGACCTAAAGATCGATGTTAATATGCGATGCGCGCGCGCAGCCGTGTCCGCTTGAAGTGCGTGCGCTGACGGTGACGTTTGAATTTCGAATATAAACTAAACAACAGTAAAATTTTACGAAGGTCTCAGGTGAAATACTTCACGCATTATGATTTACTACGAACGAAGAACCACATGTCACAACGCACAACCCCTGTATAGTTACATAATTATATGGCCTGCACCTCACTAAACCTATGAGAATTTAATTTTACTAGAGACGTGTGCTCACACTCATAAAATACTTAAAGCATCAATACTCGGCCGACGAATGAAAAAATTCTTCACGTATTTAAAAACAAATGTCGAAGATTATACTTCATACATAATGTTCAAATTCAAATGTACTTTAACTAATAATCTCAATGAGATTAGTAAGCGAATAAAGCAAGGAATGTCAGTTTCCCAATTTCGTGAATCCGTAACGGTTGAACTATCAACGGTTTGAGCTAAATCCGAAACTAGATTACTGTTAAGTCTACGTCGAATTTGGGGACTTAGATCAATTGTCACAGACTTATAATAGGTACCTTAGATACTCAACTAGATATAGAATAGTGCGATTTAATAAAAAGTCAGGAGCGCGATAGGCCTGTAGCTCTTCGGTCTCTAACTCGACAGGTACAGGTTTGAATCCCGGTGCCAAGCACCGATGACTTTCCCAAAGCTAGGCTTTGTTTATTTAAATTTACAACTTTTAGAAGCGACATGTAATTACGTCACGGGTTGATGTTATTAAAGGCATAATAGATTTAGTTGATATAGTTAAGCAAATTAGATAAAGGCTGTCAATATTCCAAATTTCGCAGATGCCAAACGATCGAACTGACGACGGTTCAGGCTAAATTTGTAACTGGATTACCTCCTGGCAGGTCTACACCGAATTCAACCTCCAATCGAATGTCACAATTGTACCTAAAGGTAGAATTCTAGATTATACTATACATTAGTTATGCCCGTTTGCCAACACAGCTAAAATTTCAGTCTGTCTGTAACCTAATAATGACCCACTGAGGGTCGGGTCTTCTCTCACAATAAAAAGTATATTATTATTAGTCCACCACCCTGGTCTAATGCGGGTGGGTGGACTCCACATGCCTTTGAGAAAAAAAATTGTGAACTCTCTGGCATGCAGGTTTCCTCACGATGTTTTCTTTCACCGTTACAGCAAGTGTCGTTCGATTAATATAAAATTTCGTATAGGTAGGTACCTATACATACCTATTGATTGATATATTCCGTTTTCAAATTGTTCATACATATTTGTAAGATTACAATAATTTCACGTAACTTGATGTAACCTGCAAACTCGTTTACTATTGCCCTGATTAAAATTTAAGCAGAATTTGATTAAGAATTTCGTGCTTCCATCTAACTCCAATGGGTTGGTGCTCGGTTTTGCACTAAGAGCATTAGTTTAACTTTCTTCAGGCTAAAATAACTGGATGTCTCTAACGTTATTACTTCAACGCTTCCCGGGTCGCATTAGGTACGCAACCTAATCCTCGAATTTCTGGAATATCAGCTATTAATATTTCCAATAATTATTACTGAGATTTGGAGCTTAACTCTGTGCTGAATTCTCAAGTTTGTAAAGGGATTGTTGCCACATCAATTAATGATTGTTCCGCAGATGTTTTCAATTATGAGACAAGTAACAGATTTATTAGGCTTTGTGATAGATTATAATTACGAGTCAAAGCTGGAAACCGGAAATAATTTGAGGGAAATTTCGAGTTTTAGAGCTTTTAATGACCATGGGATGAAAAAAGGGGGGTTGATATAACAATGAACTTTCTTTAGCACACTATGTAGCCTTATGTAAGTAGTTGATATGTAGTGGGGTAGGCTTGATAGATTTTAGCTTGAAGCGTCGTTAGATTCGTCGTTCTGGTACAAGTGTTATTGGATGTATCACAAAATAAAACATTACAATTTTCCCGCATTTGGGTTTCGCGTTTTCAATGATAACCAGTAAAGAGAGTGCCATATACAAAAGATACCTCCAGTAACCACAAAACTCTTCAAATATAACAAATTGGTATACAATAGCGCCAGGATCTCGGAGTCAAAAGCGCCAGAGGTCACGAAACCGTCCCGCCACGCTTAAATTATTCAAACATGGGGATCGGAGAGATTTCCAGCAGAAACTGTTCATTGCAAATTGAATCTTGATAATATAATTTGTGAGTCTATTTCAGGTTGTAAAGACGACGGTGTCGTGTGGGCAATTGATATTTTAGTCACAAATCCAGTCGTACTCGGTCGTTCGTTCATTCGATGATATTAAATTTGCGGTCCGGATAAGCGCACGGACTTATTGACGGCGGATCTGTAATTTAGGGATGGATATTTCTGGGGATGTCGATATTCGTATCGACAAATATGGTGTAAATGAAATAATTGGATTAGCACTTTGAGCTGATAAAAGCAAGAGTTTAAATCAGAAATTGTCCATATGGTGCGTAAGGTGCGTTCTTTAAATTAAGATATAGGCCAATAAATTGAGTTTTAAAATGAACGTTCTTTATACAATACTATTTTCGTTATAGAATACTATTTTCCTCTAATCCGCATCGAGGCAGCGTGGTAGAGTATGCTCCAGGCCTCCCCCTGTTGTGGAGAGACCTGTGTCCAACAGTGGGCCATAAAAGGGTTGCAGTCATCAATAATACATTTTAAAAAACGTTTTGAGTTTTAATAGAAATCTACTGCCATGCCTTTTATAGAGCTAGATCTCAGAATCCCCAGATGTTATTTATTTTCTCAGAAGTTTTATGTGTGGGAAATATTCGTCACTGTATATTTTTTCAGTCTCCTAGGTTGTACCAGACGGCCAATGTCCTGGGTTCGATTCCCAGCAGAGCAGAAATTTGAATGATGAGTTTAAATTTCTGTTTCTGGTCTGGGTGTGTGTGTTCATGTCTTGTATGTGTCCATGGCACCCACGACACAGGGAATCCTAATGTAGGGCTATGAGTGTGAAGCGTTATTTCTTTATTTATTAATTCATTCAATTAAAATGCACTAACTTTTCTTAAATTCTTTTCAAAAATTCTGCTTTTCTACAAAATCTTTGATAGTTTCTAATTTACGTATTTCTATTAACGTCAAATACGTTCTATGAAATATGACATCATAATATAGACATTAATTTTGTTGTCGATATAACTTATTTCGATATGTTATAGCAACCCTATTTGTAGTGCCAAAAGCACTGCTAGTTTGATCAAATGAATCCTGTTACATCATATTAGATTATAAGGGGTTAGTGTGTTGTCGTGTTTACAGAAAGATCAAACAGAGAAAATGACATATTGTAACTTTTCGATGTAATAAACCAGTTAAATCATGACGCGTTTGTAACCGTGGTCACGCTTTTAACTTGGGAAACTACTCTTACACTTGAATATTTGTTTAAAACATTGATATTTCACTGCCTTCCCACTATTAGAATACAGAATAATCTCTAGAATACAGCTTTGGAATATATAACAGTGTTTGTTAACAAGTGAGTAAGCCAATTGATGATAAGTAGAGTTTTTACAATTTATTAACACCCACATGCAATTTCACAAATAGGACCTTAGTATTACATGAGGTTGTAAATGCATTAAATTCAGTGGACTGCAGCGTTGCATCTCTTAAACCGTTTAATTGTTTTTTCTGCCGACTATTTTATGGTAACCAGACCAACCAACCGTCACAAAAAACCTGCATTCTTCACGATGAGTTATGAGTGCGGCGGTGGTAATCCCCAACTAATACCTACATACCAAAGACTTTTATGACAAAATGGAATATGGGGTAAACGAATTAGAGGACATTAATTTTTAGGTTACATAACCTCTAACCATATAAGTATTTCCCGAGTGGTAGGGTAATTTTGTGGTAGTCTGGTCTTAAACAAGTCTTTGTGTATAACTATAACCTCAGAGGGTAGACCCAAAATAATATTATGAGATTTATGTGTTAGTTTAACAAAACGGAGTCTATTAGTCATACATATATATACGTGTGTGATTATTTAGGACTGCAAAGTTAGTTTAGGATTACAAAAATATTTTCAGACTCTTTTAGGATTTAAGAGGACAAGATTGACGAAAATTTTAGTAAGACATAAAAGAAAGAGAGAAAATGTAGTTTTAATACCACATGTATTTTACAGTCACCAAAAAATAAAACTGGGTCATATGTCTTCACATTCTGCTCACTATGTAATTAGGTGAAAATACTAATTAGCAGTAATTAGAAAAAATAACACGGATGAAGAAAAAATTAGTTTCACAACATTTGCTAAAAGCTTTCTGCCACTGGATAATGTTCAGGGTCGTTGAGAGTGAAAACGGGAAAGTTGTTGGGAATTTTTTTGAAAATTTTAATATGAACGACAGTACGAGCTGTGCGCGTAACGATGCCTGAGTATTATTGTAGTTTTAGTTATTAACCAAACAAGCAACAAACTTCAACTGCGTTAAATTTAACGTATTATTTTTTATTTGTAACTCAAGATGTCCCTTTTTAATATCCATATTGTAGTAACTTTTTCCTATCAAATAAGAGGTCATATCACATCCACCATGTGTGTTTTTCACGACACATAACGGGGTTTGGGAGATATGACGTAATAAATTGTATTTTTAATCAGTATCTAAAATCGTTGAGTTTACTTACAAATGTAATGTCGTAAGGTTTAATTTCACTGTGAGAAAATTTTGTTACTTCTTAAACACGTTCTAAAGGACTAAATCACATTTGGTTGCCAGGCAACATTAAAAAACAAATTTTGTTGAAAAAAACAAATGTTTTTTCAAAGAAATTATATGGAGTATTTTGAGTATCTTGGCAATCAAACAGAATCAATCTCAGTCCATAATCTGATCGGTTATCAATTTCGGACGTAAGACTTATTAATATCCAAACGTTGTTGTATATATTATGGACATGGTATATGCAGTGACCAGTGGCCGCTTACCATCAGGGTAGCCCGCATGCACGTTTGCTACTCAATTATTCTAAAAAAACTGTAATGTCGTAAGATTTACATTATACTGTGAGAAAACCATGTCTGCTTTAACCGTGTTATGTAATGTAACATTATGTTACACGAATACAACAAATACCGTTCATGTATCAAGGTGGGATAATTTGCCGCGCGGCCGTCGGCTATTATGCGATAGCATCTAAGGACGCTTCTAAACGTGCTACTGCGCGATTGTCGACTATTTAAATCTGTGAAACTTTCAGTAGATCGGATTCTCATTAAAAATAAAAATACCCTATGAGCTTTGATCGTCTCTGAACAATAAGTTAAAGCTCAGACATACAAATTTACAAATAAATGAAAGGTAAAGCTGAAAGTGTTAATTTTATGAATTATTTGTATTGTACAATTACACTCCATTATTTATGCTCCAAACCATACTTTCGTGATGACCGATATATAAACAACGGCAATGCCTATAAATTTTTATGAATTCAAAAATGAAATATATAAAAATAAATCGAATTATCTGCAAGATTATAGTCGGAAGTTGATGATTTTTTTTCATGTCGTCAATATTTTATAAGTGTGCGTTCAAATTTGCAACGCTATAAAATCGCTTTAGTGTAAACAGCCTTCACGTGCCACATGTAGTCGGTGTTAAGTTGCATTTATCACATCATTTAGGTCATTTCGTTTAGAAAACGGAAAATGTAAATAAAATTTTGTTTTTCTTAATGTTAAAACAAACGGGGAAATTTCAGCAAGATGAAAAAGTGGTTTTTAGAGTCAATTGATAAGGTGTTTATGCCATCATCGAAAATCACCCTAAAATTTAATCTATGTAGAAGTAGAAATTGATAAAATTCTTTCGCTTTAAATGCTTTATATCATACGTAGGCATACGTAGGTATAAACAGCAGTACATAACATGCTAGATTTTCTACGTATTTAAATCCGTAATTCAAAGTCGCAGGTAGAACTAATGTAAAGACATCGTAATTACATCGAAATAATCGCGAAAACAAAACCTTGTACAAGTTCAAACACCTATGAACAATATGTACACTGTCTTTGTAACTCCACTGCATATTACGCAATCCCATACACCCGTATTTAGCACGACAACTAAAACACGAGTCATTTAAATCGCACAACGCAAAACAAGAGAAAATCAAACAAACTATCTGTCACGCAGTCAACACAGACGTACGAGATCGATGCTAAGTGTCTATTTAAAAGCACAGATATAGATCTAAATAGATAACGCAAGTTAGCCCATCAGTATGAAGAAGGAGCGTACCGCTTCTTTACAGCCTAGTGACACAAAAAAGAATATTTTACTTGTAATGATGGGAAGCCTACATACGAGTAGATGCGAAGCCGAATCAAAAGCGCTAGTAAACATAATGAGAATTATTCGATTAATTATTCATCATCATTCGAATCGATTTTATTTAGTAATTAGCTTACAGGAAAGATAAATTTGGTGTTGCGTGTGAATGGTGGAGTGCGGCCTAAACGAAGCAGTGACGATGGCTGTGCATTGCGCAAACTCTTCAAATATTTTGACCCGACAAGTATTTGCGTGATCTATTTAGATAAACATCTGTGATTAAAAGAAACAAACCAACAAAGACAATACAATTTTGTTTGTTACTTTGTATATACAATCGTTAGGAACAGAAATAGCCGACTAATAATAAATCACGAGGAAGTGTGAGGAAGAGATGTCGCGTAGCGTTTTGAGTGTCACTTGAAAAAAGAATTGAAAGGCGTGAATCTATTTTAGAGAATAACATCAAATGATCTTCATTGAAAACAGTATTTGAGGCACTTATGTGTAATACCAATTTGGGGTATGCAAATCATGCGCTGTGTTAGACAAGGCCCACATAGCCAATCTTTGATTACTTTTTCTCAAGATTGAAGATATTTATGTATAGTGGACATTACGAATTTTTACAAATCGAGGTCACACGACTGGTGACCAGTGATGGCCACTGATATAACTCAGTGTCTAAAGTCATAGGTAAGCGAAATAGCTCACAAAGTTTGCAAATTAAAATGGCATTGGGCTGGCCACATTGTTTGCAGGACCGCAAGTCCACAGGGAAGAAAGGTCTTCGAATGGCAACCGCGTCTAGCCGAAGGCACACCTCTGACCAAATGAACTGATTACTGAGTTCACAAAAAAAATGTTCTCGAAGGTATGTGAAGTCTACAGACCCGCAGTAGGCCAGCGTGGTGGACTAACGCCTACATACCTCTCATTGTGAGAGGAGACTGTAGTAGGTCATGACATTTTTACTACTTATCATCATACGATCGAAGTATCATACAAAAATATACGAAAATAGGTTAACCAGCGATGCTGCCTTGTTTATGCAGCTTCAGAGGTAGTTAACGGTGAGTAATAACTTTCGGATCGAAAGAGAGTAAGAGAGAGTTATCTAACGAAGTTGATCCGGAGCAGCCTGTAAAATTCGATACGTTATTTTGGGCTCACTAACTTCACGGCACAAGTTAATTGGGCGCGTGGGGCCGTAACGCACGAGTTTGATTAGGAATCAGCGCTTTACAACAACAACAACAACCATAATTAAAATACGTAAGAAAAAAGTACAAGAATATATAAGTACAGCGGACGGTGTTATTGCTAAATAAGCGATTTCCTTCAGGCAAAATATAAAGAAAAACGAAATATAACAAAAAAAAACAGAAATTTATAAAAACGCTTAACTCGCGGCTTTGCTTGTGTAGTTGAGATGTGTCCATGTCAAAAAAAGTTCGAATTGTTTACGATTTATTTTTCTGCTTTCTTTTTAAAGTGCAGTTAAATATGAGCAGGATTTTACGTCTCTGAACAAACGCAGGCTATCAATTTAAGATAAATAATATGATTATGATAAACGTTGTTTGATGTAGGCGTGGCGCGTGGTTAAGCCAATTTCTACGAAATTTATTATAGCTGTAGCGTGTTACATTTCGCAGGCAGTTAATTGATAGATGGAAATGAAATTTTCTGCAGTATTATTTTATGCAATACCTTCACGTTTCGTGGCCACGCGCGAAATAATAGGCACAAGTCAATTATAGTTGTCGAGTCACCAACTTAATAGATCCTTCCTGCGTACCGATTATGTAATAGGTATAGTACGGTTTTTGCTCTAGTCCAGTGATTGTCAACCTTTCTTAATGACTGTTAGTACTAAGAAGTGTAGTTTTAAAGGCCACTCCTTTCAAATATGTTTATTCAGCAGGTTAAGTTTGTGTAGAATCACTCATAATTATTATGTCCTGTTAAAAATGTTATAGTTCAATGGATATGTCATAGCTAGTCCTAGTTATGAAGTTCCAATAATATTCTGAATCAATCGAATTTCAGTATCTTGTTTTCTCTATCTAAATTGTAGTGATAAATTTTAAGTTATTTGAATTTAAACAAATTATTAATTACTGCGGTCGTTTACGAACAATTTCAACTTGTTAAATTGTGATTCTTAATGTAAGAGTGTTCAATATTTTTTTCTAGATCTTGATATTATTTTTCTCTTCGTCTTGTTTGGTTGAGAATCACTGCTGTAGCGAAATAATAACCATAAAAAACTAAGCAAATTATTGAGTTTAACAATAATAAAATACGATTAAGAATTTCAAACAACTCAATGCAGTATAGAGAAAGCCTTGAGGCGTGACTCAAGACTTACTTAAATACACAAAATGTCATACCTAAGACCACGCTCAGTCTTAAGCTAATGTACGTTTTAATAAGGCCCTTATGATCTTAAGTCTCCTTTAAGTGAATGAGCTGAAATTTGAACGATTAGGGAATAGGTATAATAAAATTAATACTAACAAAAAATACCTAAAATATGAAGAAAAAAATGTTAGTAATTGGAGGATTTTAAAATTTTATACACACTATAAAAAGTACTGAGACTAATTTCATTACAGCAGCAATTAGTTTTACTTTATAATAACTTTTAGTCTTATTAAAAATCGTAATCTAAACGTATAGGGTCCTCTTCTTACAGATGAAAGATTTAGGTCATACATACTCTATAACGATGACCAAGAGCGCTTCATGATAATATCGTTGAACTTACGAGCATCACTTCGGTGTGCAGAAAGAAAGTTAAATCATGTTAAAATTAATTACACACAGACGTTTTCCCACTACAAAAATTATTTAACCGACCTTATTTATTACCCCGTCGTTACTCATGGGGAGTAGGAGTGGGACGGTTTTAAATAAAGAGTATAATCCGTAAACGAGATCTTCCCAATCAAACAATAAAAAATGAAGAAAACGGTATTTTTTATATTTATTTATTTACTATTCGTATTACATACATTTAGGGATACAAGGCAAACTAAATGTCTCATGGCATTCTCTACCAGTCAACCCTAGTAGAGCCTAGCTGTTATCAATTAGGCGAAAATGACGTGACTATACCTATATGACCTGCAACCCATTTAAATTTAAACTTCTGTATTTATTTTCGCATCTCTCATACTTAATAATGTGTTTACTTGTACGATATGTATGTGTGTGTGCTAATCAACCGGCAATTACGTCGGGAATGTGTCACATACACGTCACGTCTCTTGGCGGGTGCAGCATCTGAACCGTGGCCGTTCGATATCGATTCGCGATTATTAATAGCTTGAATCGATTCGCGTTGATTGGCTGCAACCCTCAACCGCTGGGGTATGATTTATCTCTGCTAAAGGGCCTCCCCCTGATACATAGTCCTGTACTCCTGTAGATACATAGGCTGGAGCATACTCCGCCTAGCTGCTCTAATACGGATTGGTTGAAAAACGGGCTAGTGGCTAGCTAAACGGTATCGGATGTTTTTAAACCGCCTATGGGTTCTTCGACAAGGTTTCACGACAGTAAACGAAGCACGCACGGAAGCGCGCATGTAGTTCGCCATTAGCAATCACCCATGCAGTTATGATCGCGCTTTTTGAATTGATTACACAAAACAACCCATAGAAGTACATAAGTGCCAAATAAATAAGGCCTTAAGATGTAATTATCCTTTAACGCATTCTACATTTATGCACACAATTCAATGCAAACAGAAACCAAACAACGGAATGCAGTGATTCATTACAACGAAATGAGCATCAATCTCCGTTGCCTCGTCTTTGGGATGTTATGTCAGCATAAATGCACTTGTAATTTGATATAAGTACCCTTGATTTCTACTGTCTTACTCAGCGTGTTGGTTCAGTTTTGAATATGTTTGTGAGCATTTTTGTGGTGATATCTTTACCCGTGTAGCTTTGTACGGTTATAAATCGTACCTAATCTGTGTCATTGATAGTTTTTTTTATTCAACTTAAGTAGGTACATAAAGTACCAATACTGATTAGTCACAGATTCAGACTCACTTATCATTAGTGGCTTTGAATCAGACTTAGGTGTATGTATGGTTTAGGATTTTTTGTCAGTCTGTTTCTTTACTTGTTTAATGCATCCAACAATCCAACCTATAGTAATATAGGTGATTAGGAAGCTGGTTAGGAAGGCCACTCTAAAAAGCATCTGGAGGCAGCTAGAATTTCTAGAATCTTATAACATTAAATCGTCTGAGAGTTCTTCGTAACATTCTCAAAGGCATGTGAAGTCCACCAATCCCTATACTAGGCTATCGTGGCTAGGCTAACAATAAGTACCCATTCTCTCTTAAATATTTTTGGAAATTATAAGCATCACTTAAGTTTCATCCAAACACGTCCATCGGTACATTTACAAGTCAGCATAGTGTTGCTAACCTACAAGCATAACGCTCTAATTTATTTATTTGATTTAGTTAACGTAATGAGACGTTTCTTAAAAATGATATGTAAACATTATAAATCAATATGCCCAGAACACCTAACCTATACGTATATGAAATACGATTACATAAATGTATCCATACGTATGCCACTGTGGAATCTCTGATCGGTATTTGAGTTCGACAGCTAGACACCTCCCTTATGCGTCATCCAAATTGGCATATGATCACACGAGTTGCGACCAGCCCACGTGCGGTGATCTTATTCTCAGCCTCTGTTATACTTGTAATTACAAATACGAAGAAAAGTTCATGTAACATGTTCATCTATGGTTTGTTTCAATAATTAATGGTCGGATAGGGATAGCTTTAATGATGTTTCGTTGTCAGGCAACATCTGTTATTTGAAAGTTATTAAGAGTATCCTGGCAACCAAATCCATCCATCTCTATCCATATCTAAAAATCATTCATTGAAGTCATCGAATCGATCCTCGCCTAGGGAGAAGCATTTTGTCGTTTAAAAAAAAACGTTTATCGTTTTTTAGTTGATGAAAAGCGTTTAAATATTATGTGAGATAAAAAAAATACACTTTAAAATCGGGTCACTAATTTGGTCGCTGCGGTTGCTACGGAGAAACAACTGTACTAACATACCACAGTGTGGAGGTACCACAGCACACACGGAACTTTGAGTACCTATAACACTTTATTTGCGGCATTCTATTTACTTTATGTCCTAAGCAACTAAGGAATATTTTAAAGTCTATAGATCTTAACAAAACAGAGTCTTTCAACATACCTGAAAGTGTGGGTTACCGTTACTGGTAAATATTATGCTTTTGACTGGTTTGGCTGCTGCGATAATCAACTTTTAGTAAACCTAAGTGAAGCAGTTAGTATTGCTTATTTGCAGACAATTAACAGACAATTAACCTTATCGAAAGCCTATTTGAGCATTGAAAGAGCTTAACGCTACGTTGCCATACCAGTCGTAGAGATTACCGTTTCTGCTTTAAATGTTTCGTTTGTCATTTATTTCGTTGTTTATTTTGCACGCTGTCGTAATAAATTTATTCCCGGGGATACGTCATAACCGACATTTTCTTTCATAGCCGCGTGAGTGAGTATATTACACGTCTGAGTGATGTATGTTACACATGTATTGCTAGTGATGGGATGATAAATTATTGTGAGAAGTTCAATTGTATAAGAATATTTAAATAGATTTCACTCAGTTCTAGTAGAACAGTCTGATAAAGTTCATCACATTTAAAATTTGCCGTAAAAGAATTATAAAAAGTACAGATTGTTATTATTCTTTCACTTAACATGCTGTGTATATAATATAGTATATTTTTGTAATTTCTATCTTCTCTTAAAACATAACATACATACTGATGGTTATAAGTTGGTGCACTGTACTCGTAGATGCTTTGTTTTATTAATACCAAAGCACGGTTTATGCTGGTTTAGGTACGGCATCTAAGGACTAGGATTAGACTGTACGCTGATTTTTCCACAAAAAGTAAATATTAATAATTTCCAGCAGATCCAACACTAGCGTGTCACCGTGTGACGTCACACAATACCTTTTAGTGGCAGCCGGGATCCGTCACGCGGCGACTCACCTCGCACTGTCAACGGATCAAATTGTACAACACTACGCCTATCATTTCACCCAACTCTTATGTCCAACACAATAGAGTTAAATTTTCTTTGACACATTAAGGTTTTTACGTTGGCACCGGTGATTTTATTTTATATTTTCCGCTACGATTTTCATTAAACTGTCCGTTTCGTTCGCTCGTTCGTTTGTTTTAACGTTTTTTCTTGCCGTGAATATTTAAATGCTCCGCGAAGAATGGGTCATTAGGCCTGTGGGTACGACGATCGGTACAATTATTTCAACGTCTCTTCCGACCTACTGAGACTTTATTTTGGTATTTTTCGACGATTCCGTGTTTGTGCACGATAGCAGCCAGGTTTTTGACTACAGTTACTTTGATAATGAAGTCAATCTATTTTTCTTTATTTCTTAACATATAAATATTCTATTTATTGTGGATGTCTGGAAAAAATCGCTCTCCATAAACATACTACAACCCTACAAATTGACATCGTTTAAAAAAATCTCAACAAAAACACAACTCATTTCCTACCTACCTAACCTAACCTTATAAAATGTAGCAACTCTCTTTAGAGAGCAACTTTTTAAAAACGAGCTACCTACCACTACACAGCATTAAGGTAGGTCTGCGTGACGGAAAACTCAATGAACATAGAACATGATCGCCAAAGTGGGCGTGGTCTCCCGACTGTGATTGATGGACGGCGTCTGTGTGGATGTTTTGATCGCAAGGCATTCGGTGGTCGTGTCAGCTTGTTCAGTGCACTATAGAAAACATTCTTACTCTTTGGATCGCTCAATTAAATTAATATGATACACCCTTGGATGAAATGTGATGGGCAGATAGAATTAATTTTGTTTACTAAAGACAGGGTGACGTTTAGCTGGCCTAAATTGAATTGAGTTGAATTAATCTGCCTGATGGAAAGGTAGATACGGCCTATGATATACCTATTCACTTTTTCTTGAATACATCTGGCTACAATTATCGGGAAACAGAGACGCGGGAAGGGAATTCCATTTTTTGGCAGTTCTTATGTAAGATGATGAAAGGTGTAAAGTTCAAAAACTCTAATTAAAAAAGTTAAAATTAATTTGAGACAACCACAACCGAAACATAAGAACTTGTATCCTCGTCAACTTCACTCAAATATCTCTTTTTGTTTCTTCTTTTCAGTCTTTCGTCATGCTTTGCAGGACATCGGCCTCCCCTAAAAGACACTACTTCGCCCGATCCTGTGCCGTTTGAATACAACGGATTCCCGCTGTCTTCTTCAAGTTCCTTAGGTCATCATGACCTGATGATTAGCCTGTACACCTTTTGATAGAACGCTTGACTCAACTTTCCATACTTACATACTACATAATGAAAGCACATAACTGAAAAAAATAATTTTCAAGGAATTCTCCAATTCGAGTGGCGTATGTCAACACAATCTCGTAGCGCGGTGTCGGCTACGTTGCGTTGCCGGGTGCCATTAGCGAAGCAAATATTTATTGTCTCGGCTATTGTCTCCCGAAAGAAGCACATGACGCGACGCACCGGTCATTAGCGTTCCTGTATTCCCGAAATAAAACGTCCGGTATGTTTGGACCTTCGACGTGTCGGTCTCTGTTTCAGGCTACCGGTATTTAGTACAGGTGATCTGAGTTGGCTTCGTACCGATGAGGTGTTTGCGTTTACTTCAAATATTTTTAAAACACCAACATAGCGTTTGTTTCTGATAGTTCAGATTAGGTACGAGTATGTATTAACTTGATTGGCTGCAGCCCTTTTAAGGCCCACTGTTGCGCACGGATCTCTCCCCACTACAGGGCGAGGTGTGGAGCATACTCCACCACGCTGCTCCAATGCAGATTGGTGGAGAATTAACTTGAGCTTTTGTAGATAAGATTAAAATAGTGAAAAAGAAATACTTTCGATAGTGTTAACAGATATTGTAAAATTTACTAATTTTTATATCAAAACATTAAATTCTTATTTTGGGTGATCGCTAATAAAAAAAAAAGGGTTGCAGCCAATGTTATTATTGCCGTTCTATTTTCTTCCTTTCTCTACGTGCAGTACTTATAAATAGTGGTGTCACTTAACGCAAGGCGGGTATTCGGGAACCGAATGCCGGCGCGCCCGATGTGGGCCGCCGCGCGTCTATCCGCACCTAGCGCGCGCCGCTCGTGTCTCATTTTTTGACAATATCGGTGGTTACAATGTTATTTTGAACTAGACTATTCAAAACGAAGCGCTTTAGTTCCGCCTAAAAATGGAAAATTTGAAAGATATGTAACATTATCAAGTTTTCCTACATCGATTTAGACTGAACGGGCGTGCTGTATTTCTATTTGCATAGCTATCAATATAACAGAGCTGCTATCGAGCAAAAGGTATGATTGAAATACATGCGTAAATTGTAATTTAAAAGTGTATTTTTTAATCAATTGTTCATTTGCTTATCTCCTGCATGTTTAGCCAACCTGCACGACTGGCACGACAAAATTTGAACACAGGACTCTGTATGGAGCTGTCCTAATTGACACTGATATGATGAAAATTCGCGAGCGATGGCAAATAGAACACGGGGTTATAGTGCATAGTGCAATATACATTGTAACTTGTAAGCAATGTTGGCGGTAATTCAGCAAAGTGCACATCGGCATTGATGCTCGCGCCGCCGACTGCGCCTCGAATGCATACATCGCGAAAACAATCCACTCGATCCATCGAGTGTTTGTGAGGTGCGAGCGACGAACGATCGACGTACGAAATAAAAAAATAAAATAAAAAAATTAAACCGACTTCAAAAAAGAATGAAATCAGTAAAATTTGTTACTTGTTTTTGTTTGTTCTGATTTACTTGTGTCAAAAAACAAAGCAGAAATATGTGCTATCATTTTTGGATTTTTTGTAATATTTGAATATCCCACTCATTTGTTGTTAATCTGCAGTATTACGATTCTCATGGTTTTGAATGAAATTATGTATTACGATGAAATGAAAATTTTAATATCGGGCAGTAAGAAGGACTAACCTAGAAGAACTAGTGTTCTTACAGTAGGTATAGTAACTCTTAGTAGGTATATGGACGACTAAATGTCTATGTTCCCTTGCGATAAGGCTGTATTGTTTAATATGTTTTTACTAATGGTTCCTGCAAAACCAGTTTATTTACATAGCAATCAGCTTTTTACAACAGGAACGATAAGACTGAAAAAAAATCTACCTATTTGTTTTCATTTTTTTTTAATTTATCGCCTGTATAAGACTTTTACGTGACTACCTAAATTAAATTTTCGTTGTGGACATGTGGTTGCCGGAGATATTTCGTTTGCAGAGATTCCTGTTTTTGAGTCACTTTGTTTGCAGCGAACATCTTAGTCCTTATAAAGGGCAACGCATCTACCTCAGAAAGGATGTATTTCCTATTCGCTTAGACGTCAGTGGGTTGTAATTACCACTCAAAAACAGGTGGACTCCATGCTACCTACTAATAAGTAACTTACTATATATACTCGTAGAAATCTAAGCGATGGCTTGAGCGCTCTTAATACAGCCCACACGCTCAACATGTTCTTTGCTTCTAGATACTTTTATCTATTAAAAAAAAACACAAACCCTCACTCATTTCTTATTTATTTCAGATCCGTCGAACGTCAAATAATTCGCTCGATCCGAGACCGCCAAGCACGGTGGCAATAAATAAACCATTCGCATTCTCGCATTCGTATCCGCGCCGAAAACGATACGGTGTGCCCATGATTCATTGAGTTATAATTCAGGAATGGGGAAATTATCATCGTGGGGGGTTGGGGGGTGAAAATTGCTTTCAGTTTCGATTTTTTCGCGCTACACGGGGTCCGTGATATGTCTTTAAAGATTTTGTAAAAGCTTACTTAAACAAAACTTTTAAGGTGAAATCAAATTAAGAATAATAAATTAATAAAAAATAAATTAATGTATCAAGAAGTGTAGGTACAGATGGTGAGACAGAGTAAAAGAAGGATTAGAAAATTAAGGATTAATTAATTAAAAACATTGCCCACTTTTTAAAATTGATTGGTAATTATGGCTGCAATAAAAATAAGAGATGCAATAAATTAAAAAAAACCAACGGATACATAAATGGGCAAGACTGCCATTTTATACCTTTCAGAGGGTTTTTAATAATAACACAGAACCCCAAAATATTGCGTTATTGGTGATATTAAATGGATAGGAGGGGGGAGGGGAGGGGGGAAATAGTAAATTATGACTCCCCCGTGCATTACATACATCGTAGGATGGCAACACTGAGCAGGATTATGGCAACAAAAGCCCGAACGCTAATGAAATTAATCTCGTCTACGAATGTCGCCTATTGTTTATCGTTAGTACTTACTGTTTATACACATATGTGGTAGGTAATGCTTTCAGCGTGTAATGAAATTTTGTGTCATTACACTAGTTATCTTAGCGAGGAAGATGATACATGAAATTCTTGCAATCACCAAAAGAAATATATCTAAAGCCATGTAAATGTCAGTAGGTGTGTAATCCTCTACTAAATCATTAGTTTTCTTTCAGTAGGTCAGTCTGTTTTGTTAATAGTAAAAACTACGTTGGTGATGAAATTATTTAACAATACCTCGTTATGATGTATTAAGTTTTTAAAAATAATCAGCATTCATACCTGAAACAAGATAAAACACTAATTTAGATAAATCATAATATAATTCATGTTGTGTCACACAGTAGAAACAAGCCCTTTGAAAAATAAATTTATTGTGCACATTTAACCACTGCAAACGTTTTTAAAACTAAAATTAAAAACAGAAAAATATATCATGGTAACTTTCAAGTAGGTAAGTACTTATTTAATCTATGGTTTTATTTTACAAGATGGTTTTCATAGCGGATATAAAGCAAAAGGCAAAGATAACTTGAGTGTACTGCCGTAACTGATGCAGTGTTTTTTTCCGTGGTTTCCTTTAGCGGTACACTGTTTTTGCTTATTTTTAAACGCTTCACTTTCAGAGAAGATGAAAGCGGTTCAAATAACCAAAAGTTTATTTTAATTTAAGAAATTTAATTTTAAAATGATAAGCATACACAAATAAGATGTTTTTGTGACGGCTTTCACGAGAAATATTTCGAAAGATTACAATACCACTTAACCTTCGATACTTCTTACGAATATTTTGTAACAAAATATTAAGGCGCTGATAACATGTAATTCAGCAAATTTGCTATTCTTATTTTTCATTTCCAGCAAAAATTACAAAGTATTTTACAATGGGAAAAATATATGTTATTCTAGACCGTATTCCGAACGACAACATAGTCGTCGAAACACATTTTGACAAAGTTGCCTCGATAAAAAAAAATTGCAAAGTTACCCCTTTTCTGAATTCTTATACTAAACTACAACGTTGTTTGTTAATATTTATTCAAATAATTTAACCAGTATATTAGCAGACCTTCGTTATTATCACATCATTGTGTTAATTTTTTTCAATAAGCTTATAAATATTCAGTAAATCAGTAAAATTTAAAACTTTTCTTTCGCGTGCTTCGCGCAATATTTTCGTATTTTGTATTTCTCGCTTACTATTATGGCAATTGACAGAGAGCGCAGAGGCGCGATGCTAGGTGGACGTGCGTCGCTCCGTCATTCCAAAATAATACACAGTTGTCGTATATAGCACAATTTCATAGCTTTGTCTGAGGCTTGTGTGGCGTATTAAGTAGGACGCCAGGCTGTATACGCTGGGGCGTGGGTTCAAATCCGCGTGTGCGTGACTTTATTTTCACTTTTATATAATTATATTTTTTATATAATACAAATTTTTACATCGATTATTGATTTTGGAAATTGTTGAATAAATAAGAAGACAGATTTTATTAAGTTACAAATAAATAAAAGTTTCAACGTCAATTTAATAACTTTTTTTTTGTTATAAGCTATACAATTATTTTTGAAATTATAAATTTATCTAAAATTCGTTATTTTTTTTCGGAATTCGGAAATATAAATAACCATTAGATAGCATAATATGAAATAAAAAAATAGTAATACAAAAAACATTTCAATCCAGAATGTCTTCTTATATTTTGCTTCGGGTTCGAACCCGGGTCATATAATGTAGGATTCCCTCCCGTTTTCAAATTGTACGCCGCCGAAATTCGCGCGACGCGACGTTGCCAAACCGACAGTAAAGAAGACACCGCTACGCGCGGCGTTGCCGTCTAGAATTGTACCTATCACTATCACGGTAATTTTTATAAACGGTTAGGAGGAATAGTGGGGCCGCCGGCTAGGGCTGTGCGTCTTCGTGGATTGATAGGTAATAATACCTATTAGGTATAAAGGAAGTGTTCAATAAAAATGCGTGTTGTTTTTTGATTGGTAGATTTAATTAAAAAACCGTGTTTACGTTTGAATAACAAGTCGGTTTGATAAATTTGCGACCGAGAAATATTTGCGCCTTTACTGAGACGTACGAAATGCTTTATTATTAAATATTTTGTGAATATTTCATGAGTCTATATATTTTTGTTGTTATTAATAACGAGAAAAAAAACGCATGCATTTAAGTTGAAGATTTGAGTTGAAGGCCCAATGGAAATAAACTGAATGTTTTCAAACATAATACATACATCTAATAATATAATCTATAACACCTATGCAAGTATTTATTTTTATTACCTACTAGCTGACCCAGCACACTTCGTTTTGCCATTATAAAATATGTATATTATATCATTGCAGTTTGCATAATAGAAGTGGCATCCATAAAGAAAAATCTTGACGTTTCTAAATGCATGACATTGCCATATGAACTTATGAAGTATTCAATCTGAAATGATGTTTGACAGGTAGTACATGGGTAGAACAGTTTATATAGGAAAATGAAATTGTTGTTTTTATTATTTTCTTTACATTGTTTTCAAATTTTCTCTCCGTAAGAACCATCCTCGTACTTAAAGGAATATCCAAAAAAAATTAGCGAAATCGGTTCAGCTCCTCCCGAGATTTGCGCTTAGCAACATATTCATTTTTATATTGTACAAGGTGGAGATGACGTTACCTCATTAATTTAAACTATAAAGATCGTGTACTTAAGTGTGTTAAAGCATACGAAAAGGTTCAGGACCGAAAATAAAAAAAAATGCAAATTTCAAACAAAATAATTACACAAATAAAAGACACAAAAAGTAACAGGCTCAAGGTGAAAGGTCATTGACCTGAAACGAAAGGAAGCCAAAAGCGGCTTTTTTCAAACGGTAGGCATAGTACTGCGCCGCCGGCGCGCCGACTGATTTATGGCCTGTGTCGGCTGTGTAACTAGAGGGTTTTCAACAATTTAAAAAATCGTTCCTACTCCCATGCCGGGAGTCTAGGTTCGATTCCAGCTCTCGCCTTTCCTAAAACCACGTGATGAAACCTGTATGTCTCAGAATACATGTTTTTACATGATAGACGAATTAACTGGTTATACAAAAACCAGTTAAATCGTCTATCTGTCTTTTACTCGATCTCGTGACAAATTTACTTGCTTTTATGTGGTTAGGTATTATTTGAGGCCATCGAAAAATTTGAGGGTAATAATATGCAATAACATTATGAAGCTTGTTCCAAGCCTCTTTAATATTGTAAGAAGAAATTGAATTGTTGGTTGACATGTTTAGGTACTGCTGAATTATTGAATTTTTAATTTAATGCGAAACAATGGCATTCTGGGTACATCCTCTGAAAGAGAAGACCGTGTTTTATTTATTTTTTGGTGAGATGAATAGAAAACATAGGTATTATATGGACCTTTGATGGAGAATAATAATAAGAAGTTTTAGGTGTTCAATAAAAAAGCTCCGCGTTTTAAAATCACATCATTACTAGAGTCGTCCATATTTCTTTAAAACTGGAAACAGTGCCATCTATTGACGATGTTGTCCACATTTCTTTAACACTTGAAACAGTGCCGATTTTATCATTTTATTTAGTTCTCATAGAGTCCGCTCCACTAACAGTGGCGCATGAGGGGCATGGGGTAGGCGGGAGCCGCGAGCCGAAGATGCCCGATTCCTAAAATCATCGGGTGTTGTCAGGCTCTTAAAGAAACGCGTATTTGACGCGTGGATTAGCGAGCAAAAAGAATTACAATGTGAAAATCTATGACTGACCTCAACCTTATTGTATAAGCGCTAGCGGGCACTAAGAAAACCGTCAAGGCCGCATTACGAAATCATTTGCACAATGGCGTATTTGTTACGGATTACCGAATAGTAATCCATTGCTGGCTTACATTGAATTTATGAATGGAAGTTGTAACAGAGCCAGCCTTGTGCTTGAAATTTATAGATGTCACTTCTAATTTTTAGCGATAAATAATTGTGACTCACTTTCTCAACTTCTCAAACAAAATCGTTTGTACAATGATTTATGTAATTTATTAGGATTTAACACGGGCCATATTTTTTGGAGAAAAAAGAAAGGTCCATAGAAATATTGTGATATTTTTCCTCCGCATGGTTGTTATGTGGAGAAACTTTAAATGACGGGTTAAATTTAAATCGATTTGAAACATCGATTTGAGATGGAAATCTATAGAATTTGATGGATTCTGAAATTCTGGAAAACAACATTACATTAAGCAGACGTAGATCGGGGCAACATCTACTACAAATACAATACAATATTGGACGTATCGTAAAACAATTAAAACCTACGTCATACTGCGATGAAAATTGCTTTTACGTTTATAAAACGTTGGAAATACCTATAATAATGACCTTTGATGATATAACTCGCGTAGGTACCTGAGAGTGCTAGGTTAAGTGCGTATAATAATGCAGTTGTTAATGCCGTTTCTATGCAAATGTTATTATGCTATCCTCCTTTAATAAATGATGTTTTGTTATATTTAATTTACATTTCC
Organism: Erynnis tages; assembly: GCA_905147235.1. Classification (NCBI taxonomy): domain Eukaryota; kingdom Metazoa; phylum Arthropoda; class Insecta; order Lepidoptera; family Hesperiidae; genus Erynnis; species Erynnis tages. Next base: position 3,557,003 of record LR990078.1, on the reverse strand, counting down.
ATGAAATTAATGTTTAATGTAAGAAACGAGGTTACATGACGTGTTCTTCTTAGTATGATAATAATTATACTATATAAGTATTTAGAGACACGCTCAGAATAATTAGATCCAAATAAAGAATACTAAACTTCTTATTACATTTTGAATCACTAAAATTCCAAATTTGTTTGAAATTATTCGTCAGAAATTGGAAAAGTTGGAAAAATTTATAGAAATTCGTACGAAAAAATATGTATTCTTTGAAATTTAGATTAAAAAAATGATATATTTAAATGCTTGAAAGTAGAGCATTGGTAACAAAATTTAGTGTCATGATCGTTTTCGTGGATTCAGGTTATTTATCGAATAATATAAGGTATTCCGTTTAACATTAAAATACTGCCCCTTTTACCACTACCTACTGCTAACAATTAAGGCGCTGATAACATGTAATTCAGCAAATTTGCTATTCTTATTTTTCATTTCCAGCAAAAATTACAAAGTATTTTACAATGGGAAAAATATATGTTATTCTAGACCGTATTCCGAACGACAACATAGTCGTCGAAACACATTTTGACAAAGTTGCCTCGATAAAAAAAAATTGCAAAGTTACCCCTTTTCTGAATTCTTATACTAAACTACAACGTTGTTTGTTAATATTTATTCAAATAATTTAACCAGTATATTAGCAGACCTTCGTTATTATCACATCATTGTGTTAATTTTTTTCAATAAGCTTATAAATATTCAGTAAATCAGTAAAATTTAAAACTTTTCTTTCGCGTGCTTCGCGCAATATTTTCGTATTTTGTATTTCTCGCTTACTATTATGGCAATTGACAGAGAGCGCAGAGGCGCGATGCTAGGTGGACGTGCGTCGCTCCGTCATTCCAAAATAATACACAGTTGTCGTATATAGCACAATTTCATAGCTTTGTCTGAGGCTTGTGTGGCGTATTAAGTAGGACGCCAGGCTGTATACGCTGGGGCGTGGGTTCAAATCCGCGTGTGCGTGACTTTATTTTCACTTTTATATAATTATATTTTTTATATAATACAAATTTTTACATCGATTATTGATTTTGGAAATTGTTGAATAAATAAGAAGACAGATTTTATTAAGTTACAAATAAATAAAAGTTTCAACGTCAATTTAATAACTTTTTTTTTGTTATAAGCTATACAATTATTTTTGAAATTATAAATTTATCTAAAATTCGTTATTTTTTTTCGGAATTCGGAAATATAAATAACCATTAGATAGCATAATATGAAATAAAAAAATAGTAATACAAAAAACATTTCAATCCAGAATGTCTTCTTATATTTTGCTTCGGGTTCGAACCCGGGTCATATAATGTAGGATTCCCTCCCGTTTTCAAATTGTACGCCGCCGAAATTCGCGCGACGCGACGTTGCCAAACCGACAGTAAAGAAGACACCGCTACGCGCGGCGTTGCCGTCTAGAATTGTACCTATCACTATCACGGTAATTTTTATAAACGGTTAGGAGGAATAGTGGGGCCGCCGGCTAGGGCTGTGCGTCTTCGTGGATTGATAGGTAATAATACCTATTAGGTATAAAGGAAGTGTTCAATAAAAATGCGTGTTGTTTTTTGATTGGTAGATTTAATTAAAAAACCGTGTTTACGTTTGAATAACAAGTCGGTTTGATAAATTTGCGACCGAGAAATATTTGCGCCTTTACTGAGACGTACGAAATGCTTTATTATTAAATATTTTGTGAATATTTCATGAGTCTATATATTTTTGTTGTTATTAATAACGAGAAAAAAAACGCATGCATTTAAGTTGAAGATTTGAGTTGAAGGCCCAATGGAAATAAACTGAATGTTTTCAAACATAATACATACATCTAATAATATAATCTATAACACCTATGCAAGTATTTATTTTTATTACCTACTAGCTGACCCAGCACACTTCGTTTTGCCATTATAAAATATGTATATTATATCATTGCAGTTTGCATAATAGAAGTGGCATCCATAAAGAAAAATCTTGACGTTTCTAAATGCATGACATTGCCATATGAACTTATGAAGTATTCAATCTGAAATGATGTTTGACAGGTAGTACATGGGTAGAACAGTTTATATAGGAAAATGAAATTGTTGTTTTTATTATTTTCTTTACATTGTTTTCAAATTTTCTCTCCGTAAGAACCATCCTCGTACTTAAAGGAATATCCAAAAAAAATTAGCGAAATCGGTTCAGCTCCTCCCGAGATTTGCGCTTAGCAACATATTCATTTTTATATTGTACAAGGTGGAGATGACGTTACCTCATTAATTTAAACTACAAAGATCGTGTACTTAAGTGTGTTAAAGCATACGAAAAGGTTCAGGACCGAAAATAAAAAAAAATGCAAATTTCAAACAAAATAATTACACAAATAAAAGACACAAAAAGTAACAGGCTCAAGGTGAAAGGTCATTGACCTGAAACGAAAGGAAGCCAAAAGCGGCTTTTTTCAAACGGTAGGCATAGTACTGCGCCGCCGGCGCGCCGACTGATTTATGGCCTGTGTCGGCTGTGTAACTAGAGGGTTTTCAACAATTTAAAAAATCGTTCCTACTCCCATGCCGGGAGTCTAGGTTCGATTCCAGCTCTCGCCTTTCCTAAAACCACGTGATGAAACCTGTATGTCTCAGAATACATGTTTTTACATGATAGACGAATTAACTGGTTATACAAAAACCAGTTAAATCGTCTATCTGTCTTTTACTCGATCTCGTGACAAATTTACTTGCTTTTATGTGGTTAGGTATTATTTGAGGCCATCGAAAAATTTGAGGGTAATAATATGCAATAACATTATGAAGCTTGTTCCAAGCCTCTTTAATATTGTAAGAAGAAATTGAATTGTTGGTTGACATGTTTAGGTACTGCTGAATTATTGAATTTTTAATTTAATGCGAAACAATGGCATTCTGGGTACATCCTCTGAAAGAGAAGACCGTGTTTTATTTATTTTTTGGTGAGATGAATAGAAAACATAGGTATTATATGGACCTTTGATGGAGAATAATAATAAGAAGTTTTAGGTGTTCAATAAAAAAGCTCCGCGTTTTAAAATCACATCATTACTAGAGTCGTCCATATTTCTTTAAAACTGGAAACAGTGCCATCTATTGACGATGTTGTCCACATTTCTTTAACACTTGAAACAGTGCCGATTTTATCATTTTATTTAGTTCTCATAGAGTCCGCTCCACTAACAGTGGCGCATGAGGGGCATGGGGTAGGCGGGAGCCGCGAGCCGAAGATGCCCGATTCCTAAAATCATCGGGTGTTGTCAGGCTCTTAAATTAAAGCGTCAATTTAAATAATGGAATTCTGGTTTTGTTTGAAAAATTTCGAATCGTTATACGCTACGTTGAGTTTTCAATCGGTTAGTTTTATTCGTGTTACGTTTTGTTTCGTTTTATTCTCGAATAAAATCGGTCACTCGGTCGGTACAATAGCTTTGTCGGATTTGGTTTAAAAATTAAAATGTCAACTGTGTGTTGTTGTTGAGTTTACGTCGTTGATGTCTTTATTTTGGTGAATATAGGTATAAGTATGTTAGAATAGCTTTATCTAAATAGCCCGCTTTTGGTAAAGCAGGCCGTACCACACGCGCAGGCTTCCCCACGGTTTTGCCTGCGCAGGCCGGTTAGTACTCGGAACACCGTGCGTGTGGTTGGTGAAACTGTATCACGCGCCAACCCCACGGCGCGGCCTGCGCAGGCAAAATTATAATTTTCACAAACAAATACGGCACAATTCGACAAAATTTCAATTTCTTTATGACGATTTAGTTTACTTATCGTTTTTGAAAGGGTATTTTGAGGAACCACGATCATAAGAACTTATCCTAATTGACACCGAGCACCAACACGATAAAATTTAAACACAGGACCCTGTCTAGAGCCGTCCACATTGAAATAGACACTGATATGCAGAAAAATGTACGTTGTCGTGCGAGCATCATTTGCGTGCGACATGGCAATACCTAGCGGTTTATTATGCTAAATTACTTTAAAATGTTATAAGAAATTCATTATCCTTAGTAATGTGACTTATGTAGTAAGTAGATAGGTACTCCACGTGTAGATATGTGCAATTATCGAGCCGCGTAACTGATCCGAGCCGGAGACCTTCCGCTGTCATTCGCTGCGTGTTGTCACCTCAAACGCGCTACTACTGTTCTTTGTATGTACAAGGAAGTAGAATATAAGGTTTTAACAGCGCTTTAATAATAGATTAGGTATACTATTATGTTTTTTTGTTTATAAGTTTATAGAGCCATCTAACTGTTCTAAAATCTAAAGACTGAAGGGCACTGCTTCCGGGCACAAGAAAGGTTACAGCTGTATTGTAGTCATTTAAAAACCATGGCGATTCCCATGGTGTCGCTTATGCCAGGAAACGGTACCAACTTACCGTCAAGTGGCCCGTCTGACTGTTTACTTACTACTTTTTGAAACACTTTGCCAGTCCTTCAAATATAGGTACATGGAACAGTGGAGTGATTAAAATATTCTTTCAATTTGTTGTACATTGATCACATTGAACGAAGTCTATACGGTAAAGATTTTTTGTCAAAAGATAACGTTAAAATCTGGTTGGTGCTGGCAATATTGGCCGCGACACTCACGGGTCGGTAATTGAACAATTAATCAACGGTGAAGTGATGATGAAAAATCGACGCTCATTAATGTAATTAACCGAATGTAGCACGCCGACAACTGATTTATAGACTTTCAGCACACCATAATATCAATGTTGTATTACAAGCTTCTATTGGTTGGATGAAAAACTTTTTTAAAAATGTCCTCGAAAGCCTAGTCTTGGTGAACAGGCTGCGCTCCGATTAGGTTGACTGATGACCGGACGGAGGGAAGACAGCGGGAAACCGTTGGATTCAATAGGCCCAGGACCGGTCCTGTACTCGCGGGAGTAGCGTCAACTAGAGGACGCACATGTCCAGTAGTGAACTGCAAAGGAAGGCCGAAGGACTGGAAGGAAGGAGAGCGTTCCGCCTTTTCCGTATCCTTATTCATATGGAGGTAGATCAGTGTGTTCGCTGCAAGACCGTGGGCCTGTACTGTAATCATACAATAAAAGCCTTGTTCCTGACGACTGCACTCCTCAAAAGGTCTTGCAGCATACCTTTTGAGGAGTGCTTGAGGAGTACTTTCTACAGCAAATAAGTACGCATGTAATTTGCTACTTACTACCTTTTTGTATTGAAATACTTCAGTTTAGCCTACCTTCACGTTAAGACCCTGACTTGGTTCATAAACATGTACACGCTAAGTAATTTATTCCGTATGTTTATCTTTTACTGTATTTATACTGGAGCTATTAGTTTTTCCAATTCACACAGCAGTATTGCTTTGATTGTAATCGAATGAGCATGTCACGAATATTTGCGATGATAAATATACTCTTTATATATATACTAATATACTAATGTGACCTTGTAAGTACTATGTTACATGAACACATATATTATTGAGTTAATACATAAAGAAGGTTAGGCATTAAAGTTTTTCCTTTGCTAAAACGACTACTGAAATGATATGGACTTGAAATTTAAATTTTTAAAAAGGGAATTAAGACGTGGTTTATTTATTAAATATTTTTTCTACCGAGGCAATATATTCAGAGCCCACTTGGTGAATCTGTTAAGGCAAATAAAGTAAGTGTATTTCAAGTCAACTACTGACAAAAGCATAATTGTTATTATATTTGCATCATAACAAGGTAACAATATGAATTATCACAATAAATAAATAAATAAATAATCTAAACAATGCCGGGACTAAAATTAATATTATCTAACGCCATCAAAATGTAAAAATTTGCAAATTAACAATACAATTATTGCTTGACTGTATCCACCTAAAATTAACTGTCAACCAAGTAGGTATAGAATTTTCCTACTTACACGGCGATTGTGGAAGCAAAAGCGAACCAAATATACTTGCACTAACCAAATTGGCACACAAACGAGTACGTTGCATTTAGCATAGACTGTACGAGTACCTTTAGCACAGATTGTTTACTCTCTCACGGTAAAGGCAAAAGCTTTTTAACAGTTCAGCCTAGTTTCCAACCTGCATGGAGGTAGATGTAATTAACATTTGTTACTCTTGTTTCGAGGTTTTTGAACTAATTTAGAGTAAATAAAGGCTCCGTTTCGTTAGGTAGCTTATTTGGTATACATAAAAGAGAACACGGCACAAAATCCGTTCTATTTTATGGAGTCCTAGAAAGATTTGAACTACAAGTTAGAATCAACAATATTTGTTCATTAAGCACATTATTAATTCTTAGTTCAAGGTAGGAGGGAACACAATATTTTATGTAATTGAAATGGCCATAAATATGGTACTCTTATGTATCTTAATGCTATAAATCAAGACTTTATTACGATGTCGTTAGAGGTTCTAAAACCTTAAAAAAGTATTAGTAAATGTATAAGTAATGACAAGTAATGTGTAAGTAAATTGAAGGCATTTCCATCATAATAATAATTGTTTACGCAGATTTTTATTTGAACAGCTGAGAAACGTTGCTTAACAAACAGTCTTTTTTCAGTCGTTACAGAAAATGAGTAAAATATCAAGTCCGAAGTTGATATTACTGAAATTATTAGATATATAATATATTTCTTTAATAGGAATGCCTCATTTTAATAGAAAATCAATTACTTACTACATTATTATTGATATCTGACATTTACTATTACTCGGTACAACTCTATTAGGTTTTTGGAGGAAAAGGGGAGATCTCCCGCCAGGAGATGTCACTGCCTGGGGACCGCGGTTCAAATGTTAACTTCGGACCATTTGTATTTATGCAGAGATTCTAAAGAACTTTGATAGCGCGTTTGAGGATACGTCTTCCGATTGGCCAGTTCGGCTTGACGCGTGTGACGTGTTCTATTGTTTACAACATTCGCTGCTTGCGTTGTCATGCGTGGTCAGCATTTCATGTGAGGCGCGCGCTCATATTACTGTAGGTATCGCGCCGCTACGGGTTCGATAATTAAATTCTATACATACAGGTGTACGCTCAACGCTACAATTCGTATTCAATTACCATAAAAACCTTGCACGGATGTCTATCTCACTGGGTTATGTAATCGATGCATCACATAATCGCGTGCGATGCAACCGTACCGAGTTCGATTGTTCACTCGCTAACTGGGTCAATAGGTGAGCGAGGGTACACAATGCGGGTGATACCGAGACAATAAACTTTTTATGAACTTCGACCTGTACCAATGAAGTTGTTAGTCTTGATGTGATTTATTGCCTAGTATAAGGTACGTGTATAATTAATTAAAACCATTTCTTTGTTCCGAGCTAGATTTTCTAAACTTATTTACTACTTTGTCACAATATTTTTTGTAGGAATATTAAATTTGATGTGGTAATTCATTTATTTAATTTAAATTAAAATTCTTAAAATAACAAGATATTTTCTCGTGCTATGAATCAAGTAATTCAACATTTTCTGTGACATGAAATGTAAATTTTTCTTTGGTTATTGTATTGTACATCAATACTTAACCTGTTTATCTGGAAAAATACACACACAGTACTTACCTACAGTAAAAAATGCGTCAATTTTTCAAATATATAAAGTGATTGTGGTCATTACTCTAAGTCTACACAATTACCTACACGATATGATACTAAACTAAATTCACTTTCTATATAAGTTATTAGCATAGATCGTTCCGCCGATATCATCATTGCTGCCTTTTAGCAGACAGAGCTCACGTACGAGTACCTACGTGTGAAATATTCAGAGCCAATTTAAACCTCGGAATTGGAACGGCGTTCATTAGAGAATAATAAACCATCTTTTTATTCTGCGAGTAATATGATTGTGTTGCCACGTTAATACTTTTACTGGTTGTATAATCAGTGTAGGTACACTAATTAAAGCCGTGACAACGTAGTACCGACGTAATTTGAAAGTAAGTTTATCCATCCAGCGAATTGATGTTTAAATAGGGAAAAATTTGTGGTCTTTTAAATTTTGCGAACAATTACTAAATTACAATAATTGTTTCCTATCACAAAGTGCAAATCAAAGACCCCTGTCAATAGAGGGTTTTCCATGTTCTTGAAATATTATTATACCACGTTGTCAAAATTTAACTTATTTTTTATCGAAACTTGTGGCAATAACTTTGTATTTTTATTTTGTCAACATTGAGCCACTTATTAACAAATATTGTTCATAGTATTTTGAATGCAAAAACGCCAAAAAACCGTTGTGAAAATGAGGTCTAACATATAACCAGGCACTGCCTAAGATTCGTAAGTTCTCCCTTGACTTACTTAACAACAAAGAACGTAATAAAAAAAGAGTTAATAATTTATTTTCAATTTTTTCCGTTTTTTTTCAAAAATCTATCCCTATGCCGCAAAGCCGCAGAGAGCAGTATTCGGTCTCTTTGTCGACGGTATCTATCGATTCCGTATCTGTGATTTTGTTAACGCCACACGCTGCCGCTGACGTTTTTCTAGATTACTTTTTCCAGGTACCTACCTACATGGGTTTTTGTAGACATATTCGGAACCAGGGCATAGTTTTTTGCCTGTGTCAATTATTTTATTCTATTTTGACATAACGCTGAAAGAGTGAAGAAGAAAAAAATTGCTTGTGTCGTACTAAAAAAAATTTCTCAACCAGTACCTACATTTAAAGATGTGTTACTAAGTCGGTTAAAGTGAGCAAAAATAATTTGTCCTAATTGGCTAACATAACCGACCGAGCAACCAACACGACAAAATTTAAGCACAGGGCTGTGTATTGAGTTGTCCTAATTAAGCATGACAATGACATGCAACAAAATGTATGACATGACATTGTCGTAGACTTTTTAGCACTTATGCAATGGTACTAGACAAATAGGACACGGGGTGTGTGTAACAAAACATAAAAACGTGCAATCTATAGAATAGGATCTTAATTGCGTTGTGTTTATATTTGCACGTTATTTTTTTAATTACGAACCATAATGATCTCTGCATAAAAGTGTTATTACGTCAATATATTATTAACATTCCAAACTACAACAATATATTTTTTTGCGATACACGCGATACACTGGTTTTGTTGTTCTGAATCTGTTGTAAAACATTTCGAAATAATAAAGATTGCCATTTCATCTCAAATTGCCATTTCAACTTGAAATGTACTACTTACTTATATTTTTTGCTTACCTTTGACAACGTTGGCACCGATTAATGAGACAGGGCTTACGCTAAAAATACTAGAAAATGTCTCCAAATGCCGCTCAAAGAAATGTCTAGACGCTACATTTTATTAAATAATGTCAGTTCAGTTGGTTTACTTAAGTAAGGTTGCTTGGTCGTTGTTGAGATCTTTTAGATTTTATGTTTAGGTTTATTTATGAAGTTATGGTACCTAGTTAATTTACTGTTATGACGCGTTTTTGTAGCTGATTTTTGTTTTTTTTTGTGTTGCTAAATAAAGTGATATGGCTTAACATAAGTTTGAATAGGTAATTTTATTTTAGTTTTTTTTTTGACAATAACATTGACTGTTGTTCAGTGTCACACTTGGTCAATGTGTTTAAGTAAAAGTTGAAAAGAAAAAATGCTCTAATATGTATGTATTGTGCGCATTCAATAAAATTAACTAAGTAAACTGGAGTCCTTAAAATGGATTTAACAACAAAATTGTCAATAATCGTAATGTATTAATTTTTCAACGTAAAAGAGCTCTAGCTATATAGGCTAGAGCGCTAACTTTATAAATATTGGATTGTTAAAAATATTTCATTTTTATTTGTCTAACTTTTATTTTAACACAGATTTCCATCTACGTTATCAAATCACAATTTTAAAATTGTAATTTGATAACCGTAGATTTACCTATTGCGCGCGTTGTTTATTTTCGTGCAAAAACGTGAATCCGCGAACATTTTATCGAAATGAACTGCACACGGTAAGCGGCGATTTAAACAAATAACAACGGTCGCCGAATATTCTCCATAACTGAATAACGTAAACAAACATTTATATGAAAAATCGTATACGATTCGTCAATAACGTAATCATATGGAATAACAAACAAACGACCTTTGATGAAACACCACTATTTTATTAAAACCAATTTCCTCTCGAATGTATCGCGCGAGGGTGTTTTTCATTCGGCCAGGCTTTAAACCTTATTGCTATGGGAATACGGGCGCCTGTCAATGACTGACATTTATTCTTCGAGATAGGGATGTGCAATATTGACGATAAAGTGACAAGAACCTTTATCTATCAAAACATAATTGTACAGGAAACGAAGCCAGCTCACGCAAACAATTATTTAAAGTTTATCTGCCTAAAAAAATCACCAAAATGTCAGTTAGGAGTTCTTGTCACTTCATCGTCGCTATGTATTCGATTTTTTTGTTTTTTTCTTATAATGGCGTAATGTGTTGTTCAATGTCTTATTATGCAACCAATTAAAATGGCACAATCTACAAAATCGCACAATATTATACCAATCAGACCATAGCATTGAATAAACTAATGTTAGGTTTATTGTTTTTTTTTTCAAGTTTTCAAAAATAAAGTGGTGATCAAGGTGATCTCGTCACTACAAAAGTAATTTGACAACAGATATTGCCAGTTTTCATTAAGGGTATTGTCAGCGTAAGTAAAACAAAGATAACTTGGCTATTTAAGATTTAACCTCTTATTTTATATTGAAAAAACTATTGTAATGGCCAAAATGGTCCTATTGCCTGTACATAAAAACCTTTTTATAGTTCGTTTGTGCGTCGTTAGCTTTTATCTTCCGCTGAAGCATCCCTAAATGGGAACAACATAAAGTTTTCACACTCGACTCATGGGCCGAGTCGTGAATTGTATCACTGCTCGTAAATATTTGAGCGGGCGGAAAAATCAACGGCCACTGCGGAAAGTTGTGGACTATTCTGCTACGGAATGCAGACAGTATGTATAAAAGGTCCAGAAATGCTATGGATATTCGGCCACTATTCGGTTTTCGGTGCAGGTATCCGAATTTTGGTATCCGGCAAACATTGTTGTCGGCATTTCGTCGTCACTATAAATGTGTGGCTGTGGCTTAAAAAATTCAGTCGAGGTCTCTTTTGATGTATTTAGCTTGTAATTAAGTGCATATTCGGGTATTTTTTTTCTAATAAAATCCAAATGCATTTACCTAATCTGTATGGTTAAAGCTGCACTTAGCTGCCAATATTATTACAATGGACTCTTTCCATTAGCAGCCCATAAGCCGTTTCATAAGATTTACTAAATTTAACGTTAAATTACTGTCAAATGTTTTTATATCAAAATGCTATATGGGTCATTCCACAAAAATCTGCATACTTTTGATGTTATTTTGTCCTATACATTTTCAATATGTTTTTGGATATTTGAGTAGTGAATATTATATGTAATTGATGAATTATCTTACATCTAAAAGGAACAGTCACTTTACGCTTTATTTTAGGAGAAATTTAGAGTTTTTTAAATTTAGGCATCTAGGGACTGACAGCTCTGATTAGGGACTGATTTTATAGGATTATGGACGTAATCTACAAAACTGTGAATATCCAATTGTAATGGTTGTGTTTGAAGAAACTTTTGGTGTAAATTTTTTAATGAGTCTAACAAATCCGTTTTTGTTTTTTGTTTTTACTGCAAGTAATACACCTTTTTTTTTCCTACTGCAGCGCGATTATTACTATCGTCTTCATAAAATCTGTAAACCATTTGGACTAATGAATTTTTCTTAGTTTTATCATTATTTTTAGAAGTTTTGCGCCGAATTAGTACAACAAATAGTTGTTTATACAATATAGAGCTACAACTCTACTTTGGGACCAGCCAAAAGCTATTTAAAATTTAAAGTTGATAAGTTCGAGCTTTTGAAATATTTTCTGTAATTTGAGCATGAAAAACTTCGCCAAATAAATAAAGCCTTTTTGACCAGTTCTTTACTATCATTAGGATCTTCTGCCATTTGTTCTATTTTACTTTTAGGTATGACTAATTTCTTCGATTTCTTAATTTTTCGTTTCAGTCTATTGTATTTCTTCTGTTGGGTATTAAGTTTCTTTTTTAAATCATCAACAATAATTGCACATTTTTCCTGTAACACTCTTCCAATTGTCTAAGGTTTTCGTTATTGTTATTATTGATCTGCGGTTCTGGAGCTACATTTTCTTCATTCTCACATTTAGGTGACGTATTCTCAGCAACATAATTTTCACAATCTTTTCTAATTGTTTTCTTTTTCCTGTTATCAGTTGAATACTTCTTCCACTGTTTTCTAATTTTTCTCTGCTCGCATGGGATCATATCCTGAATACACTTACGTTGTCCCTTCTCTTTCTTTTTAAATATTTCTGTGCACAATTTTGGCTTCTTTTTCCTTCCTTCCTTTCAGCCCTTGTTAGTCCACTGCTGGACACGGGCCTTCCCTAATCGACGCCACTCCACCCGATCCTGGGCGCTCTGAATCCAACGGTTTCCCGCTGTCTTCTTCAAGTCGTCAGTCCACCTGGTCGGAAGGCAGCCTGTGCTCCTTTTGCCTAAACGTGGTCGCCATTCGAGGACTTTTTCCCCCATCGGTTGTCAGCCCTGCGAACGATGCCAACCCATTGCCACTTTAATTTGCAAACTTTGAGAGCTATGTCGGTCACCTTCGTTCTTCTACGGATTTCATCATTTTTGATTCTGTCTCGTAGCGAAATACCAAGCATAGCTCTCTCCATTGCTCTCTAAGCGACTCTGAGCTGTGGATTAGGCTCACAGTAAAGGACCACGTCTTGGCACCGTAGGTCATCACTGGCAGCACACATTGCTCGAAAACTTTCGACTTCACAAGCTGTGGCTTCTTTTTAGGTGGCATTTTTCTACAAAATGGAAAAGTAACAATGCTTAAATATTGTGACCAACGACCGCAAACAGCTTGTTATTAGTCTATAACTTGTCAGTGCTTATAACCTAGATTTAGACATTTTGTTAATATCACAATATATTAAACATCATTCCCTGGCTGTATCCGTCAGTCCCTAGTATAATTAAAAGCTAGGGCCTGATGGATCAGGGACTGACGATTTGGAGTAAAACTTAAGATAAATGCTGGTTAACTTCTAAATAAAACTATTTAATAGGATGTATCAAAGAAGACCGACATATCACACATACATATTATTTAGTGATCATCAATTTCCTATTATAAACAATAAAACTACCCACCGAGGGAATGACGAAGTGACTGGATCAACACGTGTTTCCGCAACAACTGCCACGTTTGCACTGATTCACAAAATGGCTGCCGCTCAGCGAGTGTGGTCTATGGATAACTTGGTGTCGTTCTTTTAAATCGACTTGATGTCATTCACTTCTTATTCATATTATGGCGCGAAATTTGTAAATCTTGGCGTGACTAGGGAATGACGGATAAAGTCAAGGACACTTTTTTAACTTCAGAAAATCAAATTATTTTTTATTGAAGCTACAAAGTATTCATAGAATTTAGTGTAATGTACGATAGACTAGATAATTGTTATATCAAATAAAGTATGTAGTTGATGTTACTATAAATATGGTTCCCGAAACATAAACTTTTGGAGTACGGACATGCCTAGGGACTGATATTTTGGGGTCTTTATGGGAGATTTCGGATTTATTTTAAATAATTTTTTTTCTAAATATATGGGTAATGAATAGAACACATTGTGAGCTGTTACTTAACAATTTTGGAACAAAGTATTACTAATTATGCTATGTGAAATGTGTCGCGGACAATGAGTGGTACAATTTTTGTGGAATGACCCATATAGAAACTAAATCTAAAACATAACTGATAAAATATTTCAACGGTAGCCTGCAGGAATGTGACCGGACGAGCCGAAAGCGATAGGAATCTTGCAGATTTAATACGCCCTGCAACCGACACTGCACTTAGTGAGTAGTTTCCGTACAAAACGGTACATGGTTTTGGACATTTCGGACTACAGATATAGATTTAAATAGATAACGCAAGTATGAAGACCAAGCGTGCCTACTGAGACAAAACAAGAACGTTTTAATGATGGGAATTCTATATCAACGCCGAATCAAAAGCACAAGTACGAATAATTTTTATTGTCATTCTAATCGAATGGAACAGATTTTAATATCAATAGTAGAGTATCAATTTTATTCGAGGCACTGGATTAGAGGATCAATGATAAATCCAACCTTCAGTGTGAATAACAGGGGAATGTGGAATAATTAAAACAGCGACTATGTTTGCATATTGCACACACTTTTCAAAGATTTTGATATTTGCGTGATCTATTTAGATCTATAACTGTGTTCCGGACTATTCAGGTACGAGTAAGTTCTACTGTTTTGAATTATATATAAATTTGAGCAAAGAACTTCAGAAATGTAACCGAAGAGGCTTGTGCTAACGACACAGTGTCAACGCAACGCAACAAAATGGATCCGTTTATTAAGCTTTGATGAATTTAATATCCTTGAAAGCGACCAATTAAATAGTACATAAGTTTGTAGTATTTAAGTTATAATATCTTGTACTTAAGTTATAATTTTCACGTTTACAGGAATAGTTTTGTACTTCTCGAAGAGATAATATTGCTACCTACACTAAGAGAATCTTTCAGCTTTTGTTAGGTGGGCGCGATTGAAGAAGATACTTTTATTACAAGCAACTATTTTAGTACATATAAAAGACATACATAGTTACATACACTTTTTCTAACATGTCCTACTACGTTCATATTGGCGGTCAATTTTGGTTATCCATTGCCTCCAATGACCATCGGGAGGTTTGTATTTGCATGACCGATTCAGTATGTATATATTGTTATGTAGTGTATTTTTTATGTTGTCTAGAGAAATATTAACATTAGGTTTCGATTATGTAAATTAAATCTGAGCCTTTTAAAATTATTCCTACACTACCTGTCTGTAAAGTATACCGTATACTGGGGCTGGGTACTATAGAAATAATTTTAAAGAGTTTGGATTTAATAAAATCTTTAAAAGACGCATTTACCCTTATGTACGCAATAACCCCGGTTGACTATATATTTTGTATATAATAAAAGTGGATGAACAATGTTTTCCGCCACGTTCATTACAATGAATAAATAATCAATACAGCTAAACTGTATTCAATACAAAGTATCATGAAAAATCAATCACCACTTGAAAACTATAACAAATAAGCCGTCATCTTTGCCTAATGATTTCCATCAGCTTTCGATAAGTTACACAATTGACTGTTTGTATTTCGCCGGTGACGTATTGATTCATGATACTATTTGTGTTTCTATCAACAAGTGGTTCGACAGTTCACAAATAAAGCAACATCCAGTTTTTTTTTGTAATTGACTAGCTAACTGTAGGCCACCTGATGTTAAGTATACGTCACTGTAGCCCATGGGTGTCCATCCAACCTCCAGAGAAGAAATCCTATCTGAGGTTGTATGCGGTTGCTTTCATACTCATGAACAATAAAATTTTCGCCTCAAATAAGGTATCTACGGCAACCATACCTCCCCAGCCATAGATTAAATCAAAAAGGAAAGATACGGCATACGCTTACCTACTTGTATCAATCAAAAAGTTAGTTCGACTCAACTACATATGTCACTTACACACACTATGAAACGAATTGTGCCATAAATTAAATAAAAAAGGAAAGATACGGCACTAGCGTCTCATGACTGCTCACCTAAAATTAGGTCCATGCACACAATTTCACTTTAGTCGCAATCTGACTAGCTATTGAGCTACATGTGCGCTTAGAACACAATAACCGCGGATTTTCTGTGTTTAAAAAGTCCCCAGCCGAAACACAAGACATGAAGGTATGACGGGTTAAGAGGCTGGCGGTAGGGTACCTCTCAGGTAACAAAATTATAAAGGCAATAGCAAGGTTGGCAATAGAAAGCCATATCTTTCACTAGCACTAACAAGAATTCAAACTCGATACTAATTGCTGTAATCGAATTTTCGTTTACAAAACTGAAATCGGAGCTTCCGCTGCGAAGCCGTTACACACGGCGATTTATTACATCGATTAATTCCATCACGAATACGATTTAATATCCAGGCATTGTCATGTTCTTTACGGCTTCACCATGGTCGTTGTTATTGTGAAATGATGTCACTGTGATTTTATAGCGGCAATGTTGGTGCCGATTGATGAGCGAAGTTTGCATAAAGAAACAGAAATAAATTCGACCAGGTTCGCCACTCTGCACTCATGTTCTTACTTCACGTACATAGTTGCTCCTTCGGCGATTATATAACTAAAGCCGGGACTACAAATAAGTACCACAGGACAAGGAGTTAATCTGTAGAAAAGTGCCCAGTAAAGCGGCTTATTCTTCATGTATTATATTTCGTCTGGGGTTACTGTGAGGCGAACATCTTAGTAGTAAAAGCATTCGCAAACAACCTCGGATAGGATTTCTGCTCTATTTTAGGCTGGATGATAGATGCTCCATGGGCTGCAATGACCAGTTAATATGTCGGTGGCTTGCATGTCCGTTTGCTACTCAATTACTGTAAAAAAGCGATTAAATTTTTTTGTTGACATAATTATCTGCACGCGTTTCCTCATCACATAAGAATATCATTGCAAAGAGCTGTTAAAAAGTCGCCGTGTTCACAGGTATCAACATTGGAATTCAGGTAATTAATGTACCTATGCATTTCAAACCTCGCACGTATTCGAGCCCTCAGCATCATTATGGCCGAAGCGGCGACGTCTTTAGGGATAACAGGAGAGGATACCATCCGAGCGTCTTTTGTTTCCAACTCAATTAAAAGTTGTCGCCGTGCGGAGGCGACCGTTAATAGTCGTTAGCAATGGTATGTACGTGAGCTAGGTACAGGTTTTCGTGACCAATTTCCTCCCGGCCAACAATTTGGAGAATGCTTAAGAGAGTAGAATTAAAAAGCTCCATGGGCGGGTTGAGCAGCGGAAGCTGCAGCCTCCGAAGCATGTAGAAAAACCAAAATTTTTAGTAATTTCCTATTGAGCCTTTTTGAAATGATAGCTTGCCCAATATACGAGTAGTAATGAAAAAAATCGTCAGCTGATTAATATCTGCTGGTGATACGAATATGACATTTTTATATACTTACAGTGACTTCGTCCCATTTAAAAATTTGTCAGATGTTTCTTAAGTCTGTTACTGTACGTAAATAAAAGCGTTTCGTGGCTATTTACTAATACATATTATATCTTCTTTCTACATACTTTGGATGCTGTCGCTGTTCAACCCACCAATGGAGAATACGATCACTAGGATTCTTAGTTCTCTTAAGCATTCTGCAAGTTATCGGCCGGGAGGAAATGATTGACGAAATTTTCACCTGGCTCCGGGACCATAAGTTTCTGAATACATAGATCAAACAGAGAGAGGATTTGGGACCGTTCGCGATACGGTTGGCGATTTAACTTGTGCAGTCGGATTAATGTTTTGGGACGGAATTCGCGCGTTTTGGGAATTGACCTGCGTTGCAGGGACGACTGTGCTTTGAGACCTCAAAGTTTAAAGCTACGCCACATAGCTATGGGGTATTTTAAACTCTGAGGTTTTATAGCTTCTGTTTATCTGGGTGCTTATATTTGAGGACGAGACTGTGTTGAGCATATACGTTTTAAATCAGTCATTTAAATTAAAGAGTTAGTCTGTGTTTAACCATACCTATAGATAAAGGAGACTACTATTTGGGCTTCTGTGGAAGTTTAAACTTTAAACAGTTTAAAGTAATTTAGGCAAAGATCTACTTACAACCTACCTAGGTAAAAATAAAAATGTCGGTGTAAAATTTGTAAGTTATAATTTGTAAAGAGTACGAGTAATTTAGAATTTATTTGGTAGTTATGTGGTTGAGATATTTTAAAACATGTTTCTACTAATCGTTACCGAGCAAATCAAATTTAAATTAGGATAGTTATCGAAAATATTTTAACGAGTAATTAATACATCAATCAACCTAATTTCATAAACTCATTAATGTTTCGGTGTCTACGTCAAAATGTGTAATTAATAACGTTGGAGTTTACATATTTAAATTATTCAATAATTTAATATTGATGCGAATGAGAGAAAATTATCCAACAAATTTGACACCAAAAGTATTTTTTTAGTAAGGTAAGATCCTCTACACATTGTGGTTCGCTTACACGGAGCGAAACTACAAACTTTTCACGACGCCACTGTGAAACCATTCCAATTTAATGCTATATTGACATTATGTCAACTGAAACAAAAATACTAACATGATGGCAGTTGTACATAAAACTTTGTTGGAAATCATAACGATGCCAAAACGTATAGTAGGTATAAAAATAGTAGGTATTACAAACCACACGCGAAAAAAAAGTTTTGCGTTTAAAATAAAAAAAAAACGCATTAAAACGAGACAATATATGCGAACGAAATATAAAACTGAATAAACCTAGGTTCCAACAACTAAAATGTGTTCAAATTCTGTTAGCACGGTGTATTGTACGAAATTAGCACGGCGGCGAGTCAATTCCCTTTCGGACTGAATTGGTTTAGTTTAAAATCGGAAACCGATGCAAACATTAAAAGCTATGCTTTTTAGTAGCAAACAACATTTTGCGAACGGAACATTTGTAGCGCTAGTCCTATTTCAGTTCAGACTAGATTACAGAATAGATGGCTCATGAATCTTCTAGTTAAGAATAGGGTTGTCTCTTTTTGGGTTGTTGCACCGAAAATCAGCTTCAGTCTTAGCGTGTTTCTATTTTTAACGTTCAGCGTTAAATCGGTATAGAACCAGACTATAGTTTCATTGCAACAGGCACATTTTTTAATACCGCATTGTTTAAAATTTTAACCAATTGCAACTATTGCAAGCAAGCAACGAAGTGATTGTTGAGACTATTTTCAACACACGTAATCATTTTGCTGTTGCTTTTTTAATAATAATAGGTACGTAGTTTAATAAGTAGGTACACCCAAAGTTATATTAATTAGGTTGTTGAGTAGAGGATGCTTTCATCAAGAAAGTTTTCTCAATGAAATTAATGCAGCAATTATATTGAGTAGTCCAAATAAGCCATCGAGTAGGTCGAAAATATTTGTACATGTTTACAATTTTACGTAATTGCACAAGAAATTAATCTGAAATAAGATTAATGTTGTACATAAATAAGATACCAATTAAAATATCACGAGATTTCAAATTCACATTCGTGTGCAAATATACCTACCTAAAATAAATTTATGCAAAGTGAAGTAGTTAACGCTATGTGCAAATATAAAAACAATTTGTACCGCTCATATTCCTCGGTGTAGGTATAAGCTTATGATTCGACAGGTCAATGAACGCTAAGTGATTTCAAAGTTAAGAAAAATACGAAGATATAATATGTACGTTTACTTGGTTTATTGTGGCGATGGGTGTGTTTGAAAAACAGCGGTAAGATGTAAACATCCTCATAATAGAGATGTTTGCAGAATGGTTAAAAAATAACATTCATACCGCACCTCGCGTGCGCGTGACACCATTAAAACCATACGTTTATTTTCAACAAAATATTACACTTTTTTTTTTTACTTTTTGATTCCATCGCCAGCCCTACATTCAAAGGCAACGGGAAATGGCATTAGTGTTGCTTCCACGGCGGTGTCGCGTATAAATCGTTACGTTTACACGGCTCGTTGGGTACGGACGCCGCGGCGCTTACCGTATCAGCGCGAGCATTGTATTGCGTTGTTATAGAAAATTTCGTCACGAGCATTTCAGAACTTCATTATGGAACAAATAGAGTTTTGTAGTGCTGAGATTGATTTCCGTAGATTTAGTTAGCGGGATGCATTAACGTTTGTAGGTAACATTATTTTAAATCTATTTTTCATCAAACTTGATGATTTTAAAGCACTCAATTAAATAATAAAGTGATCAATTTAACCAGCGACAGTATCATTTTGAAAGGGTGAAAGAGTTGTGTCAAAATTCCCGATCGCTCCCAAGTTTTGGAAGGCACGATAAGCCATTATGTTAAGGTATCATTAGACTTTGAAACCTTTAAGTACATTTGACTGGTCTCGTAGTAACTACATTATCTACCAATCTACATCGTGACAATGCGACTGGAGTTTCCTCTCTTCCTGTCTCTGTAACTCTTGAAAAAAGTAGCAAGCAAGATGCTAGGTATATGTTTACAAATTGTTTACAATACAATCAGCGGCAACTATTTATCGCTGAAGGTTGCGTACGTCATAAAAAACGTATAAAAATTAATCACGCACGATTTAAACACAATGTCATCGGTTGCTTAGCGACGGAAATAAAACATACATAGTTTTGGTACAATACCTTGTTGTGAGGACTTTGCACATCGGCACCTAATGCTGGGCCCAGATTGTGCGAACGAACGGAGGAGATCGAAGTGTGTGGATATTTAACACACACGAAATTAAATTTGTCAAGACCTTGGCTTGTCTTCATTGCCCCGAGGATGAGCCTGAGCACTATCGTCAAAATATTCATACGGTAAACGTTAGCAATAAGTATGAGAAATAAATAGCATCATGTTGCCATACTAATGGCTCATTTTTAACGTTTCTATCGCGTTCTATACCTTTATACTGCGTTTATACCAGATTTATTCTTAAGGTTATACTAAATATCGAAAACTTTTCCCACGCATTAACTATAATATGCACACTTGCACAGTGCACTACCTAGTTAATTTCTTAATCACACTTACTTGTGAAAAATAATGAAGGGAAAGTAGGACTTTATGTTAAAACTCACTCACAATGAGTGCAGTATTTGCGAAGAATCGACGAAGAATGAACAAGCGGTTAATCTCCGTCGGCGAAAATCTCCGTTCGCTCTGATTCGTTCGCCTGTATTCGGTCAGTCTGCAGTCTGCACCCGGCGTATAGAAACCCACGTGTACGACAGTAATATAGTCTAATGACTCGCGTCAGATCATAATATATGCGAAACGATAGATCAAGTATCATGTTCCATTGTACGTCAATATGTTTACATCAGCGAAATATCGCCGATTGAAACATTATGAAATTGACTTTTTTGTTAGAATGTAGAAATTATTGAAGCAGCATACAATTACGCAATTATTATGGAACGTTAAAGGGTTAGATACCAGGGTTTATTTTTTGTTGGGAAATCACTGGGATTCGAACTCGGACCCCTCGAATAAGAGACCGAGCTCTAAGCCACTGGGCTATCACTGCTTGTGTTGCATTACTAAATAATTATTATGAGGCCGCCATTATCGGAAGGAGCGAGACGGTATGAATAATTCACGTGGGTGTCAGCTTTCGAAAACTATAGCTTCATAACGCAGTCGTTATGCATACCATTGCATACCATCGCACCACACTATTGTTATAAATTATAGAATAGGTACAGGAGTGAAGCTTCACAACAAATGTACCTACAGAAGCCGAAACTAATGAAAAAAAAGTTCTAAAATTCCGAAAAAATATTGTAAAAAGTTTTAAACAGAATGGATTAAAATTTGCGCGTCAAAACGGTCGAGCATATTAAGTATACATATTATATCATGTTATGAGTATCACTAAAGGGTTTTAATACTAACGGCCGCACTCAGAGACGTTATTTAACGTAATTTTCATTAACTAACAAATAAAATCGTCTTTATTCGTATTGACATAAATGTCATCGTTATTTTCATAATAAACCATTAACGTTAATGAATGACACTGAGTGCGGCGGTTAAACAAATTTCGTATATTTCGATAATTGGTTCATGTAGGTAATATAGGTTAACTCTAAGCAGCTTCTCCTTAGTTGTCAAAATTTTGTCCGTATTCAAAGCCTTGACTGTAATATTTTTGATTGAGTTGATGCTAAAAAAACATTTGAATTTAGTTTTAAAACAATTAATTATATAGGCTGTACAGCCATGGGCCTTACCGCCGCCTTCTTAACACCCCGTCAAGCAGCATGTTCCTCATGTCGTATACCAGATTTTCATAAATACAGTTGAATAGGGCCATAATCAATAAAAATGTCATATAATTGATACGTTGAACGCTCGTGAGTCAGACTGCGTCAGGTAGGTATTGAGAACAATAGCAATGACGGTATTGTTGCGCGGTCGATTAAAACTTTTATTGCCCCGATATGAAAGGTTCCCTATAGTACGCATTGGCCGTAATTATGATAGACTTCTTCGATCACATAGGATTTATGACAAGTTAATGTTAGATGTAACAATAATACAAAAAAAAAAATACAATTTTTCATGTTTTCATGCGGACATCGCAGGTTTTCGCCATACTTATTATACCATACCATGAAGCGGTGATAGCCCAGTGGCATAGAATTCGACCTCGAATCGAGGGGTCCGGGTTCGAATCCCAGTGGCACGCACTAATGACTTTGTGAAAAAAGTTATGTGCGCTTTATAAAAATTAAATACCACCTGCTGTTACGGTGAAGGAAAACATCGTGAGGAAACCTGCATGCCTGAGAGTTCAGAAAAAAAAAGTTCTCAAAGGCATGTGAAGTCCACCAACTCGCACTAGGCCAGCGTGGTGGACGGCGGCCTACATCCTTCTCATTGTGAGAGGAGACCCGACCCTGTAGTGGGTCATTAATGGGTTACTGATACCATGAAGTATCATGGTAGTGTAGACATGTATGGCTGCTACAAGCCAGCGACTTTGTGAGCGATTTCGTCCAAACCCAGCCAGGTTGAAGCTTCGTCAAAGTCTTTTATCTCATTAGTATGGGAAAGAGATAGCATCGTTCATCTTTCCATACTAATGTCTCTCGTTAACGAATACCTTGACGAAAGTGCTCGGAGAATTGTTCATTGTTTTTGTGTCAAAACGGAACAAAACAATATGAACACCAATCCGCCCACCTATCAACCTTACTTCAGAAACATCCATAACACAAGATTTTTTATAATAAGTATAAAAGAGATAATAATAGGAAGTTAATTACTTATTAATGAACGCGAAACGACTTCCATTATGAAGTGCAGAGTGCACCAACATTATGCGTTGACGCGGTCCGCTTGCGCAACGTCGCACTTGTGTAAACACGCCTGATAAAATTCCGGGCAGGGCTGCTAAACTATAGGGCAGGTGGTCTTTACAGGTGGCAGGGCCATCGTAGCTCGGTTGGGGAGATATGTACAGTACAGGGGAGATATGTATATTACTGCTACTCTCTTAACATGCTGTGAAGCTGCAAGATCTTCGTGCCTTGTGTTTCCGTCCAATTTTTCAGCTTTCTATTGAGCAGTTGATAACTATTAAGCAGTTTCATATTGATTTGTGCTTTTTTAGTTTGTCGCGAAAGGCAATGCTATCATCATTGTTTTGTTCTTCATTACGTTTGACTATTGTCTATAACGAGTCAGTGTATGAATCGATCGGTTTAGTTTCCTAGAGTACCTTGCATACAATAAATATTTCTTGGTGTTTCGTATTTCTCAGAAATTATATATTTATTCTGATTTCACCATATTTTTACTTTGTCCAATTTTTCGGTTGATGGCAAGAAAAGGCGTGCTTTTAATACTATAATTCTATTTACTATAGAGGGGCAACATAATTACTCGCATTTATTCTGGAAACAGGCGTGCTTTGACCACAAAGCGGGCCCCGAGTTGAGTGCACATGGCTTCTTTACTAAATCCTTTGTAATAAAACGCGATTGTGTAAGACCCAGGGCGCGGATAAAATTTATTGTGCTGGAATTTTTTTATCTCTCCAGCGGTGTAAAAGCTAATAGACATAAAAAGTATTTGAAAAAGCGAAGCTCTTTTTAGTCTTTTTGTGTCTGTCTTGTTGCCTGTGCACCCGGAACGGTAAATAAACGGCACTGAATAAATAATATCTAAATATTGTCTCAAAACCTTTGTTTTTATACTACGACTAAAACAGTTTATGTAAGCGCTTCGGTGATAGATTACTGTATCAGTGTTTGCTTTGTTAACCAAAGACCAGTTGACTTACAATGCGATACAATATTTTACTGTAACAATTTCTTATAGGTAATACCTCTATTAAAAGATGATATTCAATAGTATTTTATGATACACATCTTGTATTTGGGGTTTGAACCAAACCTCTTGAGTTATATGCATTTTTTTTAAATTTGTGACGCATATATGTAACATGTGTTGATATTCTGTGAGTTTGTTTGTAAGTATTTGTTTGAAGAAATCGTCAATTACAATGTCCACGGAATGCTTTGTTTATGTTCGGATGTAAACAAAGACGATTCGACTCATAAACGTTTTCAATTCTTCATTCGTCACTCCAATGGTATGTCAGGTGTAGTTTCGTGGACATCACTGCCAATTATGTCCAAGATTTAAGTACAAATTTGCCGTTATGTTTACTATGTTTACCTGACCGGTTTAAATTAATTAGCTTTCTGAAACCTCAATGTCAACAGTGCTTCGAGCATGAATACGCAGTTTATAGTATAGTAATCGTATCGAGCTGCCACTAGTATGGGAAAATGTCAAGACAAACATAATTATGACATAATTATGACCTACTAATGCCTGACATTTACTACACTAATACTTTGACGATATACTTCGACGATAGACTTCGACGATATACTTTGACAAATATTATTAAAAGTGCAGAGTAGGTACTTACAATTTAATTTTTTGATTGGCCGTTTATTTTGATATTATTAACCCGTGTGTGCCCGTGTCTCCAAATGAATAAATAAATTAATAACGTAGCGGTCGTCAATTCTCAACGTCATCTGCTAATTATATCTGCTAATATATTTTGATTAAAAGCGCGGACAATAGGTAAAACTTAAATTTTGGATTGGCCGTTTTGGATTTATTTTCATATTAAAATCCGTGTCTCTGTCATACGTTGCTACTTAGAATAGCGCTTCACGTATAAGGATGATAAAATTGTACCAACACCAATGTAACAAAAGGACAGGAATTGTCCCTTAAACAATGGATGGCCTTGTAATCTTGTTTAATTGGAAATTGTTGTTGGAATTAATATAACTTTTAAAATTATGACATTATTTTTTGACAACAGGAAAAGTTTCTGATAAAATTATATTTATAATAAAGTAAAGATTATTTTTTTAGATTTATGCGAAAAAGTTTCTAAAACGTCCTGAAGCAGCATGGTGTTTTGATAAGTGTTATTTTATGTGGATGAATGTGTGTATGAAAATTATAAGTGAAATTTGGCATGAAAAATAATTTAGGTATTTTTTCGCTATTCCAAACCGCAGTTTTACGCTTAGGTACTACTCAAAAGTGCTGTCTTGAAATCGAAATTAAAAGGAACCAAGATAAAATGACCATCACACCAATTAAACAGCCTCAAATCATTATATTGTACCTGTATTTAGTAAGTAACTAAAAGTAAAATTGTATGCGTAGATAATTATCTCAATTGTTAATTAAAATAACATTTCCGTCAGAATTGGTATTTAGGCTAAAAGAAGTAGGCAGTTAAAACTGTTTTTAGATATATTTTGTTTTTCAAAGAGGACGTTCAGCAGACCGAAAAGGGCCGTATACGAATTCAAATTTAGAATGTATAGGAAAGTGATACCTCTTTTTATTAACGTTGACCTATTTTAGTTTTTTGTCAAGTTGGTAAGTTGAGTTTCCTGTTAGGCATTTAATGTTATTTCGCATTGTTGGACTGGTCCTCGTAGATAATGACTGGCAGTAACGGTGTTTTTCTAAGACGGTAAAATAATAAAATGTTGACACATTTTTCACTTAAATAATCTTTGCCACTCGCACGCAAAAGTTGCTCGTAAGACAACGTCATTGCATACATTTTGTTGCGTGTCAGTGTCATGTTTAGTGAGGACAGCTCAATAGATATAGAGCCCTGTGTTTATATTTTGTCGTGTCTGTTGCTCTGTCGGTTATGTCATCCAGTTAGGACAAAACTTCACGCTAATCCCATTCTTTAACCGCTACTTACTGAGATACAGTTCGCTTGTAGTTCTAAGATATACCTTTTTCCGTAAACACTTAATACTCGTATAAGGTAAAAAATCTTACAACACCTGGTCTTCAATTCTGAATACACTTTTATTGATCGTTTACTATCAAAACATCTCACGTGTTATTTTAATAGGCAAGTAGTAACAATAGTCTGCCATAATAAATAGTATGTATATGTTAGCTACCTGTTAACGTTAGCGCTAGGCACTAAACCTAGATACACGTCCAGTTCAAATAATTATACATATCGTACGTACTCATTGTACACTCACGAGCGCGCGTATCGAGGATAATGCATCGAGGAAACAAATAGACACTTATTTTCGTCACTAGAACGTAGAGTAGTGTTGTGGTAGAGCTTACACAATTTCTTCTGTATTCTTAGTCGATATCGGTATGGTAGTATTAGTAGTCGATAAATAGAGGCTTTTGTTCGGCAAAGGGTTGTTGGATGGATAGATGGGTGAATGAATAATGACTACCATGTGGTCTTAATAGACTGAGTTTTATATTGAAGGCGCTATAATTACCATCTTTGAATTAAATATCAGATATACTAAGAGTGGTGTAGAGCTAAGAACAGGTTTAGTGTGCTTCTTAAGAGCCCTACGCCATAAAAATTAATGTAATAAATGTTAAGAAATTAGATGAATTGTTGATATCGTATGGTAATGTTTATTCAGCCAGTTGTACGTCTTTATTACTCTGTACGAAATAATCTGTATTTAAACATCGGCTTACGCACATAATTAACCGTAATTTATCCTTGCCGATGTCATATTAATAAATTGAGTTAAACAAATAATAAAAATTTGGAACCACCAAAATCAATATTATCATTTTAAGATTTTAAGGATGGTAGAGCTTATTAGCTTTGATAGCCAAATGATAAGTGCTCCTAATAATAGTTCATTTATTGCATTTAATTAATATTGTAATTTATACCTATCTAACATGACAAATATCTAGTAAGAGTAACCTACATACATAATGTTTCTTTACATTGAATTCTCCTTTTTATATGACTTAAGGAGTTTCTTTTTATACTTATCGCTACAGATGGAGATTGTCCTTATTATAATTATGTCGTAACTCATTGGCAGGTATCAGTTGCTAGGTATATGGCCAAGGAAACATGCATGTCCGAGCTAATACCTACATATTGTTAGCGATGTAAATAATTACGTAAGGCTTCTTGGTAGGAATTAACGTATTTATAGTAAGCTGTACTTACATTTACTTAATACGCTCAAAAGTAATCGTTTAAAGAATTTGTCTTTTGTAGATTCTGTAGGTTTAAGTAGTTTTAGTTTTTGAGAAAACTTTATACCAACATTGGTATTGCGTTAAGCGAAACTGTGGGAAAGTTTTGTTAACAATACAAATGTTTACTTTCTGCATGCAGAGGTAATGAGGCATGTTACGATATGTTTGAATAACCTGATTATATTTCAATTTGATACCAGCCCGATAAACCTTCAAAGCACATGTCCCATATAGAGACTCTATTAGTAGTTATTAGAATTTACCTTGTTATTCATTTTTCCCTAAACGACAATTAGGCATAAATGATGATAACAGTGCTGTGCTCATGAACACTATCATCAAAGTATTCGTACAGTAAACGTCGATCAGTACTATATCATATGCCAGTCTGTCTTGATATCTTCCCATACTTCCCATGGTAGCTCGATACCATTACTGTACGAAACTGTATAAGTTTCCTACAGTAACGGTAAGTCGATTCACTGAACATGCGTACAGTTAACATGTTTCCTTTACATGTACACATGTTTATGTTTTTGTCTCTTAATACCACTATTGTCTTTTTATGTTAGAGACAAATGTAGCGCATCATATCATGAAAAAGACAACAACAAATATTATTATCCTTACGCAAAGATGACAATATCAATATCACGTGTTTGAAAGTTCAATGGTTAAAAAACATGTGACTATAACATTTTTCATTACTGTCAATATAGCCCAAGAGCCCGTGGCTCCCAGACCTTCGTTATATTATAAAAGCTGAAAATTGTTCTATGTATCACAATATAGATATTCAATTAACGAACCCTGAATATGGAACTTGGGTCGCGGTGGCTTCGGCAGTTAACAGGTGGTAAAGGTGAGTAAAATTGTGCCTTAAATTCGTTATAGTATAAAGGTCAGTTTTTATATATTTTATTTGTAATAACGTTAAAAACTGCCTCGTTCATTGCCAGACAACTAGGACGGTGGAAACCCCCTCCCAGATACCCTAAAGTATACTGAATTATAATTATACTTTCGTCATAGTATAAAGGCTGATCTATATATTATGTTATTTGGGTAACTATAAAATGATGTTTCCTCTCTAGCCAGACAGTTTCGATGGTTCCTCTACTTTCCACACACTTTAAAAATCACCCTAGGCGCGAGCATTTTTGGAAATTTCTCGAAAGCCGCCGCGGAGTACACCTTGTTGGATTACGGCTAGTTGGATTCGGAAAATTCAAATGCCTTTTGAATTTTCCGAATCCAACTAGCCGTTCGCGAGTTATGAACGAAAAGAAGGGGGGAAATTTTCCCCCCTTCTTTTCGGGAATGTCTGTTTCGCGTAGAAACCGCCGAAATGCATAAATTGAGCCCTCGCGTGTCGCCCTCCGAGTAACAGATCCGGAGAAATTCGCGAAATTTCTCCAAAATTTAGGTTTCAACGTATTCAGTAGTTTCAAGGATAAAGTGCAACCCCGAGAGAGGGTAAAACTAGACCAAAAATTATCGACAAAAAATAGAAAAAAAATTAAAAAAGAAAAAAATGTTTTTTGATAACTTAAGATTTTAATTTTTTATTGTGGACCCTATGTACAAGAAAAGCGATTTCTTTCAAAGTAAAGGGTCAATTTCGTTGAAATAAAAAACAATACGTCAAATACTTGGCAGTGAGGATAGAATAACACGTAGCTCTCAAAACAACATCTATCATGGCCTAAACTTTGACGTTTGCAATAAAAATGAATTTTTTTGGCAATAATTTTCAGTAATTTCAAAAATGTTCAAAACTATCGCGGTATAACTGGGACTATGTATTATGTGACTTATTATTATTCTGCAGCATATTAGCTTTAAAACAGAAAAATGCATTACGTGTATTTGACGTATTGTTTTCGTTTATTTCAACGAAATCGACTTACTATGACGAAAGTATAATAGGCATGATGACTAATTTTCAAAAACTCTTCTATGATATTCAGAAGTTTCTATTATGTCTAAAATATATCATATTTTTGTAGAAAATTAAGTTTTTTGTGCAATAAAAGTACATTGAAATTTTAAGTTTCAAATTCATTCCAAAACGCTCGCCCGTGTCACGGCGTCTGTCATTGCGCCACGACTCAGTAAAAAAATGCCAGATCGCGTATATGCTTACGAAAAAAATGACGTTTACTAAGACGTGACGTAAATTGACGTAATTCGCTGATGGGTGTTTAAGCCATCATGGCGGATTGTTGTATTTTGTAGATTTATTTTAACAAATAAATTATTAATCTCGACATTAATAAGAGAATAAATACATGTTTCAAAATCTTTGAATCCTATTTCATTAGATCAGATACATATTTTGGCGATACTTGATTACTGTCATCATGCTTATTATAATTCAGTATACTTTAAGGTGTCTGGGAAGGGGTTTCCACCGTCCTAGGTGTCTGGCAATGAACGAGGCAGTTTTTAACATTATTACAAATAAAATGTATAAAAACTGACCTTTATACTATAACGAATTTAAGGCACAATTTTACTCACCTTTACCACCTGTTAACTGCCGAAGCCACCGCGACCCAAGTTCCATATTCAGGGTCCGTTCATTGAATATCTATATTGTGATACATAGAACAATTTTCAGCTTTTATAATATAACGAAGGTCTGGGAGCCACTGGCTCTTACTCTAATAGACAGAAATATAAAGACCTGAGAGGTGGCGCAGTGAAAAAGATGTGCGTTGCATTGGTCCTGGGTTCGATTCCCAGGTGAGTAGAGCTACATAATATCTATATGTATACCTACTATGGAAACTACTAAATGGAGTTCGAGTATTACTCTTAAATCGTAATGTTGACGATATAGGTAGGGTACCCATAATTGAAGACTTAATAATAATTATAATAGTAACCACTACCTAATCATAGCTACCAACGTGTACGTTAAGTAGGCTTGCATCAATTTACAACATTAATGCATAGGTAAGCATCGATTACTCAATACGTTTATTTAATAATAGAGTCCAATTGATTCTTTATTGCAGTCATTAGGTAGTCACTAGTCAGGTAGGTAGTCATATATACGATAGGAAAATGTAATTATAAAACTATCGATTCTAATTACAAGACTAACACAGCGGATGGCAACCAATTCTGTTACTTATTTAAATTGGCGTGATAACACATAGGTGTTGTGGCACAAAACACCAGTGACTCATTCGAACACTCCGCTACATATTCACATATTCACGTCGTTCAGAGCAAATGAACCGGTAAATGTGAATAGGACGGATTAAAATACCGAAGAGTCCGAAACAAAACGAAAGCAATTTATTACGAGATCGCGACGGAAACACGGTATTGTTTTTCAGCTCGCATATCGGTCAATGTCATGCCTTTTGGCTTTCGGTTTCAAATCCGGCGTTCACAAAAAATCCGTACGGACGTCAACTCTACTGACGTGGAGTCTGTATCTACACTGTTGCACGATATCGCACGTAAACCGCAACAATACCACAGAGTACTCACACAACACATATTGCATCAAACGACAAATAGAAAAACCGGTGAAAAACTGAATATTTTTGGCATTGTTATAGTTTTAATTGAGGATCGTTATCGGGTCGATCCGACGAACCTGGCACATGGTAGGGCGTCGGGTTGGACGGTGGCAGCCAATAGGCAGCGCTGATGGGCGGGTAGTTGCCGTTCGACCTGGCAGCGCCCGCCTTGCCGCGCGCGCCGCCCGCCTCGCCGCGCATCCTTCAAACACTTCACTTCACTGCACAAACACTTTCACGACATGACGCGTCTGCATCCAACCGCAGCTGGGACACAACTAAACACGTATAACGATAGAGGTGCGCGCGCGCTGATGGACGTCGGACGATCAGTCATTCTTCGCGGGTCTGTGTCACCTCAGTAGGGTCGCCATTCGCTTTCTGTTTCAACGGATTCTGGTGTTCAAGACGGTGATCATCCATACACGATAAAAGACACCAAAAAGTTGTAAATGTTTTAGTGATTTAATTAACATTAATGCAGCTTTTTGCATGTAGGAGCACATTTTATAAATCAATTTAACGTTTCACAAGTATATCATCAGACGTGCTCACGCGCAGACGAACATAACTGATCAGTCTTATAAGGGGCCCACGTTACCTCACTCTACAGTTACCACATTCATTTTCATATTTAAAAGGACCATAAAAAGGACAACTTTTTAATATTTGTTAATAAATTAACATAATCGTCATTGATGTCATCCTTAAAAATATTGTTAAACATGTAAAAACAGTTTTCGCTGAAAATTTCAGAAAATTCAAACAGTAAAAAAGTGTGGGAAACAGTAGCGTTTGAGCAATAAGGGTAACGGTAGGTAGCTTTTGCAATTTAATATTTTTAAATACTTTATATTTTTTAT
Organism: Erynnis tages; assembly: GCA_905147235.1. Classification (NCBI taxonomy): domain Eukaryota; kingdom Metazoa; phylum Arthropoda; class Insecta; order Lepidoptera; family Hesperiidae; genus Erynnis; species Erynnis tages. Next base: position 3,525,289 of record LR990078.1, on the reverse strand, counting down.
CGTATTAAACCTACTATACAAAGGCCTACATTCCTCTCATTATGAGAGCAGACCCGACCCTGTAGCGGGTCAGTAATGGGTTACTTATAAAACAGGACATCTCGTAAAATACGCTACTGCTGGCCACCCTACCTCCCCCTTACCCCCCACACTTGCAGTAATGAGCTCCGTCCTGTACAACGTCACGTCGTTTGTCAATCGACTCATAGATGCCACTGATGTGAAGTTGTGAACTCTAGCTTTTCATCTTCACGATGAAAGCGTGAAACGATTGTTCATATCACCTACTGATAACAAGAGATTCAATTAACCACAGATAAACTGAAACCGAACCGAAAGTAGGTCGTAAGTAGCTTTGCTCTACTAAAGGATAAAGTAAATATTCTCTATTTCCTACCACGTACATACTCGTATAACCGTTACTGCATATAATACCAAATTATTATCAATCACAGATTAATGCGGTAGAAATGGGCTATCTCGTGATCACAGTGAGAATCATCGTGAGAAACACGACTGTTTTAAAGGCGGCGCTAGGCGCTACTCTACCTACTCGGGCATAGCAGCTCTACAGCTCTACGTGTAAAGCACGTTAGTTAGGCTCTACCAGTTATAATTTTCAAGCGATTTCTACCTAATGCATACTCGTATATTAGAGTAACTATACGAGTATGAATTAAGACAATCTTTTTATGGTTTCTTCAATCTTATTCTTTGTAAAAAAATTATACTGTGCTATTATTATGTGTTCCATAAACTCTTGATAGGAATAAATTAATCAGAACATTAGCTTTATGTAAACTTGAATGGAATTCTTTACTTTCGAGTACTCAATATTTGGAAATCCCACACTTGAAATCTAAAGAACAAATATACCTAGACCGAGAGCTGGTCGGCTTTATTCAAATTTTTCCACCGCACGATGGGGTTCGAACTTAAAACCCCCACGAGTTCATCATAGCGACAAATAGGTTGTTTGCAAGAGAAGATCCGGGGGAAGTTCTGGGGGCCTAGTTTATTGATTTGCCGTTAAAAAGACGCCAAACCAGTTAAAATTCGTTGAGATTTTGCTGAAATTTCGTTATGTTAGATAACCAAATCTGTCAGCCAATCATGAATTCAAAATGAATCCATTCCAATCCATGCGTAAACAGCATCGTAGTAATAGACTCGGTACGCTGGATAAATGATAAAAAAATGTCAAAATTGAAAATCGAAACACAGACATAACAATGAAATACCAGACACTGACCGGCTAAAACCAATTCCATAGACGCCACGGGGCTTTCGTTTAAAAGCGCAGTAAATGTAAAATCGTCCCGCCAACTGTTTAGTATTCGATACATGGATGCGTTGTCGTAAAGGCCCATTCGGACGAAGATATATTTTTTATTGGGGGCGATAAACAAATGTGTATTAGACCTAACATAACTAAAATGACCCATCGACCCTGCCGTGGTCATTAAAAGGATTGCAGACAGGTAAAACAAAGAGCGGTGATAGTCCAGTGGCTTAGGTTATGACCTCTATATCGAGGGGTCCGGGTTCGAAAACCTTTGTATTTAAGTTATGTGCGCTTTATAAAACTAAAAATCACCTGCTGTTACGGTGAAGGAAAACGTCATGAAGAAACCTGCATGCTTAAGAGTTCACAAAAAATGTCAAAGGCATGTGAAGTCCACCAACCCGCATTAGGCCAGCCTGGTGGACTAAGCTCTATATCCCTCTCACTGTGATAGGACCCCAACCAGGTAGTGGGTCATCATTAGGTTGACACAAACAATAATTTGACCTCAAAATTTGTATTTCAATTGTAGTGATTCAGTTGTGTTGTGACTAATGACTTTTTCCAAACTCTATAATTCAATGAATAAATTTTCAGTATCGTAACACTTAAGTTAGGTAGGTAAATAAATAACTTCAAAAGCGTGTAAATTGTCTTACTATCTATATCGACCCTTATATATTCTAATTCATCACTCCTTCAACGCAGAAAGGTTCACCAAATAGACAAATAAACTCCACATTTATAAATTTAATTTAATTCAGTACAACAAATGGCTAGATTCACCATTTCTATAATACAAAATTGCCTTCTAACAGTTTTCTATTAAAATAGATGCGAAACGATGGCGTCCCGAGTGTTTAGTATTCAATGGACGAGTTCACTCTAATTCATTCTAACTCATCGCTTTTTGAATGACACTGCTTTTAACGCCGCACTCACACTGTCGGTCGGTGAAAATTCATTCAGGGTTTTATACTTTGGGTAATATTGAATTAAATAAATCAACAAATCAAATAAAGAGAAATTTTATGCGGACATGTAGGGGTGATAGCAGTAAAACAAACATTACTTTCAGTGGCTATGAAGTGGACCTAGACTGTAGTACTGTAACACACGCTGACTTTTTAAGTTTTAAGCGTTTACAAAAGATCACCTGCTTTAATAACAACAGAAAATATCGTGAGAAAACCGGCATGCTTGAGAGTTCCCGATAATATTTACAAAGGCATTTTACAAGGCATGGGGTTCACCAAGTCGCAATAGACCATCGCGGTGGACATAGGCCCATATTCTTTTCATTATGTGAGAAAATCCGACTCTGTTGTCAATAATAGTCTCAGTTGGTCAATAATATGGTCAGATATAATGTACAAGCATGTGCCGGCAAGTAGGCGACGGTGACTGCTTACCATCGGGTGGGCTGTATGCCTGTTTGCCTGCTTTTTTAAAAAAAATATTCAAATAAAAATTACATAGGTATACGAAATCAAGAATAGTACGAGAGCATGTGAGCCACTCCTAACTCGGTATCTCGGTACTACTGCGTAAGACAGCGGGTAGGAAACTGGGTGATTTAGCCGCAAACTTCGTCATGAGGTCGCGCCGTATACATTCAAACTTGTGTCTCCAAGTGATCCGGTTATGTCTCGCTACTCTCTGTTGTTTGATGCAATTTCGTGTTTTAGAGCTTGACTGTAGGGCCGGTGAGATTCAAGTAAAAGTACCTTTGTTTGGTCAAACAGACAATTAAAATAAGTTATTTTGCAGTCTGTGAGATATACATATTATAATACTCCAATTCTTAATAACATAGAAGTTTAATGTGAATTGGATAGTGAGTTTTCCACTAACAACTTTTTTTACAACTTAAAACGTCTTTATTGTATTGTATGTGTACCGGCCAAGGGGAAGAAAGGTCCACAAATGGCGACCACGTTTAGGTCAAAGGAGCACATGCCGCCTTCCGACCAGGTGGACTGCCAACCTGAAGAAGACAGCGGGAAACCGTTGGCTATAAAGGGCCCAGGACCGAACGGAGTGGCGTCGATAGGGGAGGCCCATGTCCTACAATAGACTAGAAGGGCTAAAAAGAATTAATTACAAATAGATTCCTACAAAGGGCTAAAAGGAAAGGAGGTGCAGTAAGTTCATATTCTGATGTGAATTTCAACTGAAAAATAATAAACATTGGACGCTTATATCCTATAAGGATGAACATCATAAAATCTGCATAGTGACAAGAAGCTCGTAAAACTATAGATATACTATATTCTATACGTAGAACTATAGAATATAGTAATGTTCAAAGCCCTCTCCACATACACGCAAAACAAACGTGACCTGCGAACGGATAATACGTCATTATTCATTACATGGAAACGTGTGGATCCGGTGTGTGGCGCGGACGGACGCATTTTTAAACAGATGTAGGTAGGTATAAATATTATATTTTTACCACTCACCACATAATTTATTGATAGAAATTTGACGTAAGCATGAACAACTATCGTCAAAGTATTCGTACGGTAAGCGTCAGTCTTTATTATGTTAATGTCAGTCTGACATCTTCCCATACTAATGGCACACGTTAACTATACGAATATACTTCGACTATAGTGTTTATGCTCGGGGTATTAGGTACTTTCATCGAGTCATAGTAGGATATGTACAAAATAATTTATATAATAAAACACTAGTTCCCAAAATTACGACAATCGGTGCGAAGTTTAAAAAAACCAATGAAATTTTCTAACAATAATATTTGATAAGGATTTTGAACTATTAACAGTAACTTAGCAAACTCCTAAGTAAAGTAAAGTTACATCCTTTCTACTACTTCAAAGTAAGGTGACATCCTTTTCACTATGAGAGTCGTAGATCCGACCCTGCAGTGGGTCATTAAATAATAACGCTTCACACTCATAGCCCCACACTAGGACTCCCTGTGTCGTGGGCGCCATGGACACACACAAGACAGGAACACAACACACCCAGACCAGAAACAGAAATTCAAATTCATCATTCAATGCTCTGCTCTGCTGGGAATCGAACCAAGGATGCTCCGCGCAGCGCACCGTTGTCTTAACCACTGCGACACTCAGGTCGTCAAAGGTCATTGATAGGTTACATGCAAAAGGCAAAGAACCGTGGTGGCGTGGGAGAGACCTATCTCCAGCAGTGGAGGGATGCGGGCGGATGATGATGGGGAACTTTAAACTATGTATATACAAACACAGTTAAAAAAGGACGATTGCAACCTGTTCGAATCACCGCTGAAAGTTAAACAAATACGGCGAGCCGTACCGAACTAACAGATTATTATGGTATCGGCTTACCGTTGGCCCGTAAACAATGCCACGATGGAATTAATACGAGCAGAGAGTTAATCCATTTATAACTATTGCCTGGGTGGATTTAATCGAGCGAAATGGGCAGTCGTGGGGTTATTTTAGTTGAGATATTAAGGCTGCAACCCTTATTATGTACAGCGATCCAGATAATGATCCTATAATTTGCAAGAATACCATGCTGCTGCTATGATGGTATTGGGTAGAGTCTACTATCATCTCCTTGGGCTATAGTTGGTTTATCCTACTATGTACTATTATAAATGCGAAAGTTTGTAGCGAAATGCGTAATGTGAAAGGTAGTTGGATGAATTTTTGAGTAACAAACGTAAAAACGGCTGAACAGATTTGGATAAAATTTTGTACAAATTATAATTTTGATTAACATGTAGGACATTTTTTGTCCCTCTCTGGATCACACTCCTAGGTTCTAGGTCAACGTGGACAAAGTCTCGGGCGGAAGCTAGTCATCAATTTATATCACGAATTAACTTTATCATTCACACCAGTATGATGTAGATACCTAATTGGTAATATCGTTATAATAAGGCTTAACATACAAAACGATCCATGCATAAACAATTATGTTTACAATCGCCACATATTGGCCATATTAATATTGTAAAGGCTAGTCGATTAAAGTTTTAGTACTAGTTTATAAATAGTTAGATACTATTTGAGCTAATGTATGTAACACGTATTGTCAATTTTGACACGATTTCATACGAATTCAAGTCTTGCGTATCAATCGCGACCTTCGAAATACTATGGGAGCGTTCACACTGCGTGCGAATCAGTCGTATGTCAATTTAGTCGGCACCTTGTTCGTACATGAACGTACGAGATAAATTCGTACGAAAACGCGTCAAAACTGAGCGTGTCTAAATACTGTCTACTATGTTTATAGCAGACAGTTACAGTTAGTTTATCAAAAATATCATCATAAAACTGAACACGCCTAATCGAATCGCAGTAGCAATTGGAATCGATTAGTTCTAGTGATTGCAATGGTAAAGTAGTATTGTGGGACAATAAATATTACGTCGTCTCCTTCTTATTACGTGAAAAAGAAAGAGAGCTATATAAAATGTAGGTACGAATCGCTATCGTATAAAAATGGTCAATAGTCTACAACCCAACCAACGAACGAAATTTTATCCTCATCTTTTATCATAGTCCGCGGTATTCTGCCTTGTAGGCCGATGCTGAGAATTTAATGAATTTATGTTTCATTAACATACTTTTAAATAAATTAATTAATGTAAATAAATTAATTTCAGTATCTTCTGCGCCTAGTGGCAGAGAATGAAAAATAAAAGTGTTGTAATTAACTTTTATAATTATTTTTTTACACAAATTCATGATTGTAATAAAATGTAAAATCATGTCACTGCGCATTCAAACAGTTCCATGCAAAGACCTGTGTTTGAATTTTGTGACGTCGGTTGGTCGTTCGGTTGTGTCGTATTACGACAACCAATTAGGACAGGGCCTAATGCTTATTGGTGGATATGTAAATAAATACACACATTAAATGAATAGACGTCCTTTAAATAACATCGCAAACGTTTAGCTGTTGAAAGTCCCGTGTAAGGCAAAACGGTCATGAAAATAAAGTGAAGCGATTACGTCGCGCTAGCACGAGAGCGTTCGTATGCTGTTGCAGTTGAATATTTCATCGTTTCCGACAAATCCTGGCATTTTGACGATGAGCTGTTAAACTAGATTATGAATATGTGGGGCTAAGTACGTATTTGTAATGATATTTAATGCGGTGTAATTTTCATTTTGAACGCTTTAGATAAAACAAATCATTTTTTTTACGGTTAAATAACATAATGTTATCGTGCTTTGCTTTCGATGAAACATTTTTTAATCAAAATGAATAAATCGTTTAAAAAAGGAAATTCATAAAGCCGTGGTTTTAGTAAAAAATACTTTTTGCTAGCGTTATAGACCACGCGGGTTTCAGGAAGTTATCTGTAACATTATTTTCTATTACAATATCTGGAAGGAACTTCTTATCACCGTCTTTTGTATTTTTTTTAATGAATTAATTTTTGCAAAAAGTTACAAAACACTTTTTTAATTTTTTGCAGTGGATTAATTAAATTAACAGGATTTAAGTGGTGATTTATGTCTTTGTTTATGTCCTCTTCTTAGAAATTATTTTCAGTAAATATTTAAAAACAAACGCAAAATAATACCTTCTTTTTTGGTTTAAACCACCAAACTTTTTCACGTTTTTATAATTAGCACTTACCATTTCTATTCTCGCTGTCAGCTGGTTTCATCTGTATCGGATGGTGCATCTGTAACAATAAATCTTCATTTAGACACGGAGGCTACTGACTTTGTACTTAATAGCTATAAAAGGCGAACGAATTTAAAAATTTTAGACCACTTTGTAATCCTTTTAATAACGCTTCACACTCATAGCCCCACACTAGGATTGCCTGTGTCGTGGGCGCCATGGACACACACAAGACAACAACACAACACACCCAGACCAGAAACAGAAACCCAAACTCATCATTCAAATCTCTGCTCCGCTGGGAATCGAACCCAGGACCCTCCGTGTAGCGCACTGGCGTCTTTACCAACTGAGCCACTCGGGTCCTCCTTTGGTACAAGGTGTTGTGGCATAAGGTACTGAACACATCAGAAAGAGGCAAAACTGTAAACTAGTACCGCCAAAGTAGTAGGTAATTGTCACATTATAAAAAAGTCAAATGTATTTATTGTAAACCATGTGCTATATTTCAAGGATAATACCGACTATTAGGTATAACTAACAACTCTACATACACAACAAGTATTACCGAGCGAAAAAACCCAGCAGTGCATTCGGATATCCATAACTGAAGCGCTTGGGTTTTTCACAGAGTGCGCGAATCAAAGGGAACTCTCCTTATGAAATTCCTTCGTCGAGAACGGATAAGCAGCACAAAGAGATGGCTGCATCAAAGGAGGGAAATCCTGGTGATTCTTTTATGTGTTTGTCAAGTATGAGTGTGTACCTATATAGTGTCTGTTCAATAGACAAACGCTTATATCTGTGAAATTGCATTGGTAGGTAGGTAGGTGCTACACTTTTTGTTATTTAAATATATCAATGTAAGAACTAAGTTTTTATTAATGATACCGTTTATATCGCTTCTAAATATGTATATAATTATTAAAGCGCACATAAGTTCTAAGAAAGTCAATAGTGCGTGCCACTGGGACTCGAACCCGGACCCTTCGAGTGAGAGGCTGATCCACTGGGCTATCACCGGGATCATTGGGATGGTGGGAAGAAAATACAATGGGTAGTTCTTTGAAATTTGCTTAAAAGCTTGGTTCAGAAAAACTATTTATTTGTACACTACTTTGTACCGATACAAAAATCTTTGGCGTTCGCAAGATAAACCTTTCGACGGCACTCCGAGGGGCCGACAAATAGAGCGACATTATAATCTAATTACATTACGATGATGTAGTTTATTAATACCCAAGTATCAAGCGATGACATGTTAATACGTCGTCGGCCGTTTGTTTATTTATTCTAACATACCGGGTTATTGATGCTACATCTGTGCTTCGAGCACATTCATTGGTGCAATTTCGTTGTACATACGTAACTGGAGGAATTCAAAACAAAGCAATACCAATGGCAACTTCCGTCTTTCAACTTTAACTATGAGAGTACTTTTTAAGGCTGAAAGATTGAAACTTCGATAAAGTTATGTCAACGATAACGGCCTATTGTTTACTAAAAGGTTATAAGGTACGAAAATTAAGCACCGTAAGTAAATTGATATTAATAGATTACTCGTTTTATTCTAATTTTGAAAACTTAATAAGCAACATGAATAACGTAACACATTAAAAAGCAAAAAAATTAGTTCCAACCACTATTTTCAGTATCAACCATAGGAATGACTGGCATAAAGCTTTAAATGCGTATAAAAGGTGAAAACTAATAGGTTTATTAATTATATTTAACGCGTAGACCACCAATAAAATCTCTTAGTTGGGTATAAAATATCTCTTTGTTAGTATGAAAACCAAATTTTCAGTTACGCATGTTTCCCGCTAGTGCGTTCGTTGGGCATTATCCGAGTTCCAGAGCTAATGTCAATCAGCGGACGGTTTATTTTTGCCGTCGCGAGGACTGACGCCCGCCGAGTAATGACTGCGCCGTATTGGCAGGTGATGGCAGCTTTCAGGTACGAAAATATTGCCCCCTGATGCACTTGTAGGGTAAACTTAACAAAACAAAGGATAGGGTGAGGGAATGAGGGGTAATTGAATGAGGGGAATGAGGCCTTTACAACTCGATCTGCAAAAATCGGATGCCACTGAGTCGTAGTCGGCAAACTATTGTCGACTAAAGTGTAAGATCTACATATAAAAAACGAAATTCACAAACATAGTTAAACAAATATTACCAACAGAGTCCTCGAAATTGACTAGTTGAGTCCCACCACGTTGTTCCTAACGATTACTGATAAACATTTAAAAAATCGATATAATGTTATTTTTTAAACGAGAACCACATCTTGAAGAGTAGCAGTACGAATAAGACATCTGAGGGAGAAATAACATTTGCAGCACAAAATATTTTGCATGGCCGGTTTTGCGCGTGGCCGTATTTTCTTTTTCGGCAAAGCTACGAGTACTGTGGTTCCTCTATATATAGATTCTTTTAAAGAAAATATTGTTCTAAAATCAATAACAATTGAATTATAGGCTTTCTTTTGACTGTTCCAGCCGGCCACACAATATGTCTTCGTGTTTATACAATATTGTCAGCATACGACAAAATGTTAACAAATAATCTAAATAGCCCCCGTACGTGTTAGTTTCGATTCTATGCAAATATTTACCGAGGAAATAACGTATTGTATCTAACTATTTGTAAATCGTTCAAACAACAAAATAATAATCTAGTGGATGAAATCAATCAACGAATTGCATTCAACAAAGCTAAATAAAATCACTCCATACACTTAAATAATTGGACAGCTATGAAAATCTCTTATCTAATTAAATTTAGTGATCATCCGTCATCCGAATAGAGTGTTAAAATCCTGTACAAATTGAACTATTTATCGCCAGTGGAAAGACAACATAAACAAATATAGCAAAGTAGGTACTTTTCAAGCAATGCTTTTAAAACAAACAATACCTACTCGAATTGACATTATCAAAATCTATGACCTCTTAAAAAGGGGCATTTTAATATATTTTGTTTCCAAACATTGATCATAGAGAGTTTACGCAACAACAGTTACTGCTACAATAAACGTATCTACAAGAACTACAAATCTAGCGAGACGCTGAGATTACGACAAACCAGCTCCGTACACCCCTTATCTAATTAGTCGTCGGTCATCAATCACGGTTACAGCATGTGCAAACACTGTACAAACTGAAGTATTTGTCACTTGTGCAGAAGCACAATGTGTTGAGAATGATTCAAGAGATAAAGCAAAACAGGACAGAACGACAAACAAATCAGACGAGAACTAGAGAATGCTATTATTATAGCAAGGAACTTATCTAATTAAGCGCGACTGATCATCGATCACGCTGACTGATATTAAACAACCTTTATGTCATTCTTGAAGATGAGCAAAGTGTGCAGAAGCGTGTGTGTTGAGAACGATATAAGAGATAAAGCAAAATAGGACACAACGAAGAACAAAAGAACTAAGAGTAGGTATGTTGTAAATGATAGGATTTCATATCAATCAAGCGAATAGCACTAAACGATTTCTATATAATTTGTGAAATAGAGCACAGTACTGAATTTGATTCAAGTCTAAAAGACTTACGCGTATATGAGTGATACTATACAAGAGAAAATGTAAAAGGAGCTGGGTGGAGTGGAGCGGAGGAAAGAAGATTGTTTAGGTTTGGTGTAAAGAATTCAACATGCTTTCATAAACAATGATGTTTTCAATTGCCAAAATACATACGCTTGATTCCAATACAACTTGACTCGCTCTACGGCTAGTTCAAAATTACAAGTCAATAATTACGTTCTCCAATCAACAAACGTTCGCTTTACCGTGCAGTCATTCCATTACGCGCCGGCCTGGAGGGCAATGCGATTCGTGTCGAATTAACATAAGCATCGTCGCTGTCCAATTTGCCGTGACAGACCTTCCCGGTATTAACACTGCGCTCCTACTCCCATTTGTTAGGGAGCACTCTTAATACGATCTCGGGGAATATTGCCAGCGAACGCGTCTTGGGAGATTAAAGAGCATTTGCTACAAATACTTTTATAATATCTTATTGTTTCTTATTGATAATAATTTCTCAGATTAAATTTGAGTGGCTTAAATGGGCACTACTGCTTAATTACTTATTAACACGAAGATACTTAATTTTAGTATACTAATTTTCACTATTTTTACTAGTTTTTACCAATAAATGGTTAAAATTAGGTACGCACTTAGTTTATAACCTGGATTAACATATAGGATACTTTTATTCACTGGACCAAGTTCTGGAATCCACGCGGACGAAGCCGAGGGCACAGTCTAGTAAACTCATAATTTGTCCTCAAATCTCATATATCCACGAGAGATTGATTACCTACATAAGACATAGATCTGACCATTAGTCAGTAGCCAATCAGATCTCCAGTGTCCTAGGACCCTTAACTAATTGGCGTGCTCGTCACGCGTGACATTGATTGGATCACGGATAAGGTCAGCCAAGATGGCTGCCCAGATGGGAATTGGGCCCGAGAGATCACATAGGAAACGAGAGGCTCAAACGGACGTTGCGTAACTAAGTTTTTTTTCAAAGGTGTACGCTTTTTCTGACGACGACAATTAGAACGAACTACGAATAATAAAAAGAACGAAGCACTAGCATTGGAGTACAGATTGAATTCGGACATCCAACACCCATTTAAACCTGTATCGTGAGCATGTACACTATCGTACGGTATACGTCTCTCAAATGAGAGGCGGATATCTGTCTATTTTGTCGCTTTGGTTCTGTTTAAGGTCAGATATTATTATGGGCTATAGTGACTATATGGATGGGTTCAATATGAGTCAAACAGTAGAAAATTCGAGAGTCTGAGAGCCGTAAGCGATTAAAGCATATTCTAAATATTTTAGATTTGGAAGCATTTTCTATAACATTTTATTATTCCAAGCATAAGTACTCTAAATATTTTAGGTTTGGAAGCATTTTCTATAAAATGTTCTAATTCCGTTGGCGCTGATGTCATTACTGTTATAGATATTCTTAATTTAAGAAAATGTTGTAGACAAAAGCATTGTTTGATATTGCGTCTAATTTATCTCTCGGGATAGAGAAACCAACAGAACTAATGGATTGAATGTTCAATTTGCCCTGAAAATAATTAATCACCATTGAATTTAGCGATTTCAGTGATGTATTTTTGAAACCGTGAAGATAAATTAAGAGGTACCGATCAAAAGGTAGAATACCAATGACGTTACTTATCCTTACCCTACTGAAATATGAAAAATCTTTGGTTTAAAGAGTTTTTAAGTTGCAATGTTTACAGGCAGCTTTAAACAAGAACATGTTTTACATCAGGTGGTGGAGCCATATTTGCTCGTCCGGAGAAGTACCTTACCTTCTGCCTACTACTTTTGCTACCTGCCGCTACAGCCTTTTAGCCCGTCGTATTGTCGTTACCACACGCGCAGGCATCCGTGGCCAGGCCGCGCCGTGGGGTTGGCGCGTGATACAGTTTCACCAACCACACGCACGGTGTTCCGTGTACTAACCGGCCTGCGCAGGCAAAACCGTGGGGAAGCCTGCGCGTGTGGTAGCAACATAAAGCAGCATGTTCATGTCTTGTGTTTCGGCTGGGGAGGTATGGTTGTCAGGGAATCTTTATTTGATGCGAACATCTTAGTCCTCAAGAGTAGCAAAGCACCCGTATGCCACTTCAGATAGGGTTTCTTCTGTATTTGAGGTGGCCTGCTAGCCCTTTTGCTACACAATTACTATATTAAAATATAGTCATAGCTATGCGTTTCTCGCATGGAAGAACGGTCCACATTACAAACGCTACATTAGAATCTTTTACAAGATAACTTTATAATGACAATAGGTACCGTTTGTGTAACAATTGATATTGATCTTTTGTATTGATCATCTTTAAGTGATATCCAACTCAGTGTATACAAAATGAGTGGAAGTACAGGAATTACCACTTTATTTTTATATAGTCCGGAATTAGTTTTCGTACATGAGGCATTAAACAATCCTGCTGTCTATAAAGGTCGACGCGTCTATCGATCCGACGTCACTTAAAATAAATCTTTGACTGCATCTAAGCAGAGTGCATGATGTACAGAAGTACGTACCATCGTGTGGGCTGTGAAGGTATATCAATGGATTTTTAATTGCCATAATTATCGTGAAGGATGTGAAAGTATATCAATTTTCAAAAGATCAAAGGTTTTTTTTACTTTCAAGACATTTAGTATCACTGGAATCATATTTTTTGTTGATCCGCTCTTTAAAAAAAGAAGGAGTATCTTCAAGTTTTAAATACCATTTTATTGTTTTTTAAATACCTCTTAGTGTCAAAAAGACCTTATAGTAAATCATATTATTTCTCATATTATTTAGACGATTGTTTCCACTATCCTTTAATAGAACATACTCGTAAGCTCTCATTGAAGAAGTTGTTATTCACAAGCTTCAGTAATCACCCAACGTTTGCTGCTTACAAAAGTAGCAAAGTAATAAACATAGATCACAGAAAAAAAAACCACTTGAACCGGAATTTCTATGCAATCATTCGACACTTGTTCAGCAACATGTAATTACGTACGTGTAGGTAGGAGACATGTTCGTGTTCGGCTCAAACGGACGGGCCGTTTAAAAATAAATGAAGTGTGACGACGAGCCCAGGGGCTCGGGCTCATTAGCGGCCGCGCAAATTAATTTATAGCGGCTTTGTAACGCGCATGAGTCGGGCCTCATACTCGTGGATACGAGTACCATTCTCAATCTCTGTTATGGGTAAGTTACAGATACATTGTTTTTGAAGAATTGTTGTTGCCTGTAGTACTATGGTTGGAAAAATTCCCATATGTCTGGGGGCATATGGAAAGTTTTCCCCGCGTTTGACCCCACGAGGGGGCATACCTATGCTACTCGACATCTATTGTTCCTTTTTAAGTTTATAGTTTGTAGTAGAGTTTTGATTGTTAATATAGACACAATTTTAAAGTGATTATTTAGGAAAAGCTCACGACATTTCTATTTGTACATGTTTTACTTCCTAATAAACAAGTATACTAAAAATAAGTAAAGTTTGAACTTTAGTATTGTCAAATTATAATTAACATCTTTATTTAGATATTATCATACTTTTTAAGTCTATAAAAATATTGAATGACGTTAAAAAATATTATATCATTGCCTCAAGGAACTACAAGAATTATTTTATCGACGAATATCTATATCTGGTCCTACTCAACAAAAATGAATTTAGATTTTTGCTGACCACTATAATTTACTTAAGACATAAGAGTACAAAAGATTCGAAGGGATCGAAGAAAAATATGTCATACTCGAACTAAGCAAAGCATCCAATACTGCCCAAACCTAAACGATCGAGTCAGGTAGATAAGCGAAATCCAATACCACTGTTCCTTTCATTCAATATCATATCAGGGAATATCAAACAAATGGGTCAACGTTGGCTTATTCTATTATTTCGATACAAAGCAAAATAGCATTTATGTGAAAAAGAAAAATACTAAACCCCGGACGCGATCGAGAAAGAAATTCGTACAATGACCTTTTTGCCTCAGGTCAGCTGTCGCAAACATTTTGTACAAGTGCGAGATTTTAGGATTTTTATAATTTTAAAAAGAAAAAAACAGTTTACTTAGATAATTGAATTATATTCTTTGATTATATTGTGTACTTGTCGAAACACCGAATAATAAATAATGGACAGTGCTAACAATGTAAGGGCTGTGGAATTATTTGATGAAAACTCAATATTTCTTTAGATCTCATGAAGAAAATGCTCGAAATTTAAGTTTCTTTTATGTTTTATACCTATAAGATATTCTCGAATTTTACTCGAAAGATAGATACGTTTACGGAATTTAAAAATTTGTGACACTTTTCAAAATATGGCAGTGTATAACATTATTCGAACTCAGGACATGAAACATATATCTACCTATTGATCCAGCGAGCAATAAAGGTGGCGTTAATAAATTTAATCATACTCTTAATAAGAGCTCAAGCCGAACAAAATGTAATTAGTCCAACGAATCCCTAAAAAGGCAAAAAACGTCCCTAAAAAGTCCGCATGGATTCCGTCAATCCAAATGAATGCAATGAATTTCACACAAAGGCGGAAAACAAAATGAATTATAACGTTGGATTGCGGCCGAATGTAAATTTTCAGTAAGAGGATTTAGTATGCACGGGAGGGTCAGTCGGATTTATAATTTTATTACGCGCTTCTAAGACTTATCTCGCTTATAAAAGAACGTGATTTAGTGTTTGATAAAATTGATAGCCCAGTGGCTTAGAATTCGACCTCGAATCGAGGGGTCCGGGTTCGAATCCCAGTGGCACGCACCAATGACTTTGTGAAAAAGTTATGTGCGCTTTATAAAATTAAATATCACCTGCTGTTACGGTGAAGAAAAATATCGTGAGGAAACCTGCATGCCTGAGAGTTCACAAAAAAAAAACAAATGTTCTCAAAGGCATGTGAAGTCCACCATCCCGCAGTGGGACAGCGTGGTGGACTAAGGAGACCCGACCCTGTAGTGGGTCATTAATGGGTTATTGACAAAATTGAATAATAATATGACGTAATTTTACTTAGAGGTGATAGCAAAATGGCTAAGAATTCGGTGTCTTGATTGGGCAGTTTGAGATTGAAACCCAGTGGCAAGCATCAATGATTAAATTATGCCAAGGAGAAGGAAAACAACAATTAGGTAAAAGGAGCACAGGCCGCATTCCTACCAGGTGGTCTGATGACCTGAAGAAGGCAGCGGGAAACCGTTGGATTCAGAGGGCCCAGGACCGGGTGGAGTGGCGTCGATTAGGGGATGTCCATGTCCAGCAGTGGACTACCAAGGGCTGAAACGAAGGAAGGAAAACATCGAGCGGTAACCTACATGCTTGAGGGTTCTTCATTTTAATATTCATAATGTACTCAAGAGCATGTGAGTGTAGTGTGGTGGTCTAATAGCTGATAGCATTTTCATTGTGAATCGGACCGTTTTGTGACTTCACCGTTTCAGTAAATGACAATTATTAAATTTGGAAAACCGTATTGAGAGTTTGAGTTTTTAGCAACTGGGCTATCACCAGTTTTGAACCTTTACAATAGCAAAATGTACAGGGCCTGGGAATGTTCACCCGAATCCTTAATCATAAACCATTTGAAAATTCATCAGCCCGAAAAAAATGTTAAAGAAAATCATTTCCCGCCTTTATAACTGTCGCGGAGAAGTTAAAATTCTTCATTTACAAAATTTCGCGATGCCTTTATTCTAAGAAATCGTCGGAGCGAGCTTCCTTTCAGTAATGCTAATGATGCTTCGCGACCGGTCCTTTCATAATACCACCCTCGGACGAGACAACGCGCCACTTACAATTATCTTTCGCTGTATTTGCGGCCATTTTCCCCTCGTGGACAAGGGGTATTTTTTACCCCCGACCCCTCGACCGTGTAATAAGCCTAAAAGGCCTTTGATTCGCCCTCCTTCCCTTTTAAGTGTAGGTTTTTTCAGTCACCTTTGATGGACTTAAGGATTTATTATCGAATGGAAATTGACGAGTACGGACAGGCGGCTCTGGTCGGTCACTGTGCGAAAGGCATTAGTCGCTTTTTGTGGCATCTATAAGTAGGTATTATTAAGTAACTGCTAAGAACACTGCATACTCGCAAAGTTTTAGTTCTGAGAACGTTTCACCGAATCCACATACGACCTCAGATAGGACTTCCAACATGTTAGGTTGGACGTAGATTACAGTGCGTACCTACTTACAGCCTAAATAAATATTTTTTATAAGCACTCTAAGAAAATGGGCAGATGGCCACCATAGCTAATCATTATCATCATCTTATAATCATTCCATATGATGACTGATGTGACTGAAGTGAATGTGAGAGTGAGAAATAATCAGTTTTTGGGAAATCGTTTGAGAAAAACTGGTAAATCTATTTTTTGAATAGAACAATTTCAACTATAAGTCTCACTTTGAATTGGATTTGTAATACGAAATAGACAACATTGCATTAAGAATTCTGCTTCGTTTTGATCTCGCCCCTTATAAAACAAATAAGTTTGTCGACTCACGAGTACCTACTTTGATTTCCCACGTGGTCTAGTGGAAACTATGTTGTTTTTCATACATTTCTTATTTGTATTTACTGAAATATTAGTTGGTATTCGCACAATCACTTCGGAATATGAATATTGAGCTCAGTCATTGCATTTGGGAGTTTGACTATAAAAAATTTGATCCAAAATCCAATTACCTACTTAGCCTTATTGTTAGAATCAATTAAGCTAGTAAGTCATAAATCGAAAAAGCGGTAGAAATGAAAAAAGACCTTGGATTTTGTTTCAAAGTATAATCAATACCACTTACACATTGATGTGGTCAAATATTGTCAAACATCAGGAATAATTAAATACACTGAAATATAGTACCTACAGAAGGAAATCATAAAATCGTAAAGTGCAAAGACTTAGGCATCAATAAATAGGCATAATAATCAATAACTTGGGCAATCATAAAAAACATTAAGGTCAATGACACAATCCATATGACGTAGTGGAAAGCGACAAACATTAGCAAACCATATCATCCGGAAGTACGTGCGACCGCCGATGTGGAAATAATCCCGGGGAATCCCTCGATCCCTGTTTATTTTCGGCGGCGCACCGAACTGAGCGTGCGGTGCGATTTTGTGATGTTAGGATAGTGGAAAAAACGTGCCCGAAACTAATGGACTGGATGGGGTAAATGTACTTTAAGTTTTGTCCACACACAATTAGATTGGAGAATAAATTCGGCACATACCGACCTTGCTTAACAACCTTACAATACTGTGCCGTGAGCATTAACACTATCATCATAGTATTCGTACGGTAAACGTCACACATTAGTATGTCAGTCTGTTTGACATCTTCCTATGAATAATTCTAAGGGCAGTTCGATACGATTACTATAACGTACGTACGTACTCGTATACTGTAACTGCGTAAGCAGTTGTTTAATAAATAAAACGTATTTGCCTTAAAACATATAAAGGTGTTATAAGTTTTAGAACGAAAGAAATACATTCAATTTTAAGAATCAAAATTATAACTTTCAACAAAAGTTTTGACTCATCATTTATTGAGTTCATTTAAAAAATATACAAAACTTGAAAAATAGAAAGACAAATCGCAATCGATAGTCCGAGTGGCGCTACCATCGAATCCATTTTTGGGAAAAAAATAGGGTTGAAGTTAGGGGTGTGGAAAAAATCGACCCAAATTAATGGAGCGAGTGCCGTAAAATGAACTTTTGAAATTGTGAGCTCGCCCCAGCGTTAACATCGAGTGGGTGCCCGGTGAATCCTATCGGAATAGTAAGTTGGGCAAAGTTATTAAATGTACCAACTTCGGCTTCCATTGCAGGAGTTACTTAAATCATCTTTAGAATCACAATTTGCGTAATTATTAAGTTTCAGTGCTTCGGTAACTTTACCATTATCAACTATCCATGACCAACTGTTTTCACTAATTACAATACTACTCGTAAGTACCTAAATGCGGGGTAAAAAAGGAATCTGTTTTCAACCCTATTTCACGTTTCAGTGCTGATTATTTACGGGTCGCATTTCAAAACAAGGGGAAGGAATAAAATAAGTAGATAACTATAGTTTCTTTGACAAAAAAAAATCACAATTGCATATTCATACTCGACTAGAAAATAATTTGGGGACTTTATGCGCAACGTACTGGCACGATGACTACAAACTAGTCTCATCGGTCATCTGCAGCTTAGCCGCCTTACATAAAACCCTAACAGTTACTTTTACGTTAACTGCCCGTAATACTAAAGATACTCGTACCATATATTAAAGCTTGAACCGAAAACTTCGCACGCTACAGCGCGGGTAGCGGCAGAAATGCACCTGCCGTAAACAATCGGATCTTTTCGTCCGTAACGTAATTTACGCGACGCGCGAACCGACCGCAAATCGGGCGATTTATTAAAATATCCCCGGGATGCCCGTGGAGCGGTTCCAATTGTTTGGGCCATCGGTTAAAGGTTCGGACGGTATTGGTTTGCGAAATTCGATTGTTTTACGGTAGTATCAAAGCAACGGCGGGTGAAATTCTTCATGTTTCTAATTTAACGAATTTGTTGTTTAAATTATCCTCTTTGTTAGCTTTGATTTATACCTTGCTTTGATTATTACCTGTAAAATTAACTTTAACTACAGATATTTTTTTACTTAAAATAAGGCTTAAGACGTCTGAAGGATAATGAAACCTGGAAGGAAATACTGATGTAATAATTTTATGAATTCGAAACAAAGAGTTAACTAGAATTCGCATTATATATAACCTTCCGTGCTATATAAAAAAATTTAATATAGTTATCACTCCTTGCTCAATTTCAGATTTTACATTTCATGCAAAACCCGAAGTATAATTCCACCGTTATCCTTTATCATAAACGTAATTGAATAAAACGAGCTATGTTCGACACACCACATTCCGGGTCAAAATGGACCGTTTCGCCCGGAATGTGATGTACGGCCGGATAAGACGAGCCGGGAAGGTGCGTCCGGGTCGAGACCGGGACCTTTCAATTTCCTTGATTGTTCGCCCTCGGGATCGATAGTGTCTCCATTTTGGCCGTTTATGCGGGGTTCAAGAGCTTCGGGATTATGTTAATTATCATTAAATTGTGTTAATTGGTGAAGATTTAAAAGGCAATAGGACAGTTGGGAGAACTTTTTCAGGTAAATCGAATAAAATTGGTGTATTGAAGTAACTGAAAATTGTAAAAAAACTCAGTGTGACATTTATGATTATTTTAATATAGCACCGTGCGCATTAATACAATATGATTTATAATAATATGGTCGTCGACAATGCAAGTATAATTCAAATGATTTGGGACGCCTATTTATCTTTCATTAATACCGGGTTTATATATCTATACCTATTTATATGAATAGCCGGATAAGACAAGGGTAGTAGCAATGGGTTTGACTTTATGGGTCTATTCACGTACCATTCAATTATAATGAATCGTTCCCCAGTAGATCTATTGAAAGTTTGGAAGCAACCGTAAATTCAAATGAATTAATTTGAAACAGTTTGACGAATTTTTGAAATCATACAAAGAGCCTCCATGAATTTTTACAAATCATGGAGGCTCATCATAATTATCAATCGTGAACACTGGTATGAAATTATAAAGGATATACTGGTAGGAAATTAGTCATACCAGAATCTAGGTAGAACAGTGCCTCTAAATCTATTGAAATATGCCTGCATTTGACAGATACAAAGGTCTATGTGCCGAGACGGTTTAAGATTTGCGCAAACACTCGGGCTTCGTATCCGTCTTTTGTGTCGAACAAATGCGAATATTTGCAGCAAACACGAGTATTCCGAAAGAGCTTATAGCGCATAGGGAATACCTAAGAAACCGTTTACGTTAAACATCATTTAAATTGGTTTGATGTTTTTTCACACATGCAAAATTAGAAAAAAGAAATATAAAACCTGAAAAGATATCTTTTAATATAAGCAATTACCTAGTTAGATATATCTTTTATTAAATTTAAAAAATGAATTTTTATTTTTTGTATTGGTTACGATTTTAAAAACTTACGTAGTTTACTTTTTTCATTGTTCTTGAATTACTTATAAAATAAAATAGAATCTTAAAGGTTCTTTTCTAATCTTTCAATGTTAAGCTTTAAAAATGTAAAACGACAGCGCACTAAAAGCCAAACCAGATTAGACTAACATTTTAGTCTAATATAATACACAACATCCTAAGGGAATTCTAAACGGTAACCTTTAATACCCGATTTCCGTACAAGCTCTTAGAAAATGCTTCCCTCGATCTTTTATACTCCAACATGGATATTACAGAGTTTACAAGGAGTCTTTTCAGAAGCTTTTACACTGTGACGATCCCTGTATTAGCCTAAGAGACACGATCACAATACACGCTTCCAACTTCGGAGACTATACTGTAATATGTATAAAAATCCGTGGTTTCCTGTGTAGCGTGTTGTGTACTTACAATTATGCGAATTCATGATATTCGATCCATGAATTATAATTTAAACAGCGGATGTTTGAATCAATAAAACCATCAACGGTTGTTAGCAAACACTATCTGATAATTCATCGTAAGACTTGTAAAGAAAATGTATTGAAACCTGCGCTCTTTTAGAAAGATATAGTACAATTACTATTGTAGTATAAGATGTAGCTGGCCTTTTCTTCGCCCAATTTTGAACTCGGTGAGATTGAGCTACAGTATGCACATTCAGGTAATATCGTTCTTATGTTACACTAGACTATAGGTACTTCCGACTCCACCCGTTTCGTATTCAAAAAATCTTTTTGTACCTATTCATTGGAAGACATTTTTAAGTAAGTATTTATGTATAAAAATGAATATGTTTCTTTACAAATACCTTAAAATAGTAAAAATTAATAAAATAATAAAGTATAATTTGAAAGAAAACGATAGTTACAGCTTTGGGTATGACTGGTAAGTATTGGTAACCCACGTGAATTTTGAAAAAAACATTTTTCTTTGTTTGCAATAACCAAAAAAAAAACATTTTTCTTTGTTTGCAATAACCAAAAAATATCTGTATTAGTTTAAAGGTTAGGTGACTATAATTTTTGTGTCAAAATCCCTGATACATAAAATACAGTGAATATCATCTTGATAAACAGACATATAAAAAGTAACATTTATAAATAAGTATTGAATTGCGTATTGAATATAGTCCACCAACCCGCACTAGGCCAGCGTGGTGGACTAAGGCCTACATCCTTCTCATTCTGAGAGGAGACCCGACCCTGTAGTGGGTCATGAATGGGTTACTGACCTGCGTATTGAAGCCGAATGCAGGGTGTATGCAAATACTTTGAGGTACGCTTCGGTACGATCTTTTGTCGTTTATCAGGGATATTGGTATCGGATACGTGCATGCTCTCTCCAAAAGAGCATTATTATGTAGACAGAGTTCACGTTTGTATTGATACATCCGTATTGGTTCAATATGCTATACGATCCTCACAGGAGATGCAGAAACTACGAGTACGTAGGTATTCCAATAACTGTCTGTATTAGTATTTCGTGAAATGGCTCGGACAAAAAAATAAACAAACAAACAAACAAATGATTTGTTACAAATCGCAAACAAACGGAACAAAAACGTTTCTAAGATTCACTGACAAAACAAATGGCGTCCCCAAAATTCAATGTATACAAAAATTTCGTAATCATGATGTGATAAGTGTTAAAAAAGCATTTTCATGTAAAATGGTTTTTAAATTTGTAGTTTTTTTTTCTTTTCAGAGTTTTACAACACATAGTCATAAAATGAAATTTTGAAATTATAATTCAATCCATGCTTTATTTCTATCTATGAATAGACAGATTTATCACACAAGCAATCCATCGTACCGACTATTTCATTCGACATCGCAAGATTTATTTGACAACGCACCTACAATCGACATTCATTTTCTGCCCACATGACTTTGAAGCCCGTTCGGTACAAAAACGACAATAACAATAATACAATTTGTGCATTATATTAAAATAAACCCCCGTAATACCCTTTCGATGTGAACGCGGAATGAAATCGGCAATCCCATTATGGTACCTACGTCTTTGGACTTTTCTATCGCGACGATCGTTTAACTGGAAAAATTGGATTCCATACCGAGCGTTTGGTACGAACCTTTTTTATGTCGCCATCAATTATTCCTTTGGCGAAAAATCCGGTTGGTACGATTCCGTTGCCTCAACCTTT
Organism: Erynnis tages; assembly: GCA_905147235.1. Taxonomy (NCBI): domain Eukaryota; kingdom Metazoa; phylum Arthropoda; class Insecta; order Lepidoptera; family Hesperiidae; genus Erynnis; species Erynnis tages. The sequence goes on along the minus strand of LR990078.1, from coordinate 3,502,587 downwards.
ACGGTTCATGGTGGAATGGGTATCGTACCTTCGTTATTTCGTACGATAAAGCAAACTCGACTTTTCCGGTGTACGAGTGTGAGAACAATGCTCTGGTCGGGGGTGCGTGTACTGTGATTGGTTATACAGTTTCTGTACCTATAGCTTGCTACTGTTATTAATACGAGCTCACGTTTGTTGGTTCCTGAATGTAGCACTACAGCAAGGGCTATGGACTGGTTTATCACTGAGATACCTATGAGTTGAGTATGTTTCAAAGAGCAGAGAGTGATAAAGCTTACTTTAATCTGAAAAACAAGACATGGTTAAGTACCTAGATACACGAATGTTCCTACACAGCAGGAATACAGGTGCTTTCGTGACGAATATACTTTAAATTATTCTTTTCGATTTGTTTGAGTAAAAATGAAACATATTTCTGTTATCTTCTCATTTTCTTTTAACAGGTGCAACTATTGACTTATTGAATTATTGCTAACGACGAAATACGATTGGATTGTTACATGTGCGAAAAAAAAAACAAATAATAGCTGTTACATATATTATTATAAAAAGTAAATTTACGGACAATTCCGATGGGCTGGGTGACTGGTGGGTTATTCTTTCCGGTACCTACATTGTCTTATCCGGGTCACGCGCCATCAATCATATCCGGGTTTTCCTCGGTTCACCCGGTTAAACGATCCTTATGATATCGTGACGTCGTAATGTTTCTGTTGAATCTTCAATTATACTTAGTTCTTGGGCTGGGTCATCACCGACTTAAAACACAGTTGAAAATGCAGGAGTCGCCAACAATTTGAGCGGACACCATTAGGGAAATGTTTGTTAGAACCATAATTGAAAATGTGCTACAGAACTTTTATAAATTTTCTTGTATGCCTCGAAATGGTCATTTTTTACAGTACATTGTCTCATTCAGATTGCGCGTCATTAGTCACATCTGGGTAGTCATTCTAATTTACGGTTATTTTATTATGCTTCATTAATACTATAAAACATTAAAAGAGAATCTTAATCAAAAATAAAGCAATTTTTATGATGATCTATCCAATATTTTACCTCTATTTGGGTTATTACACTGTGCGACTCCTGTGTAGTAAGCTGTATGATTTACGTATCTATTATGTGTAGTAGCGGCATTGCTAAAAGTAAGACTGAGGGTACTGGTCATTGTTTCCGGTACATTGTCTTACCCGGGCCACGCGCCATCAATCATACGCAGGCGGGTCACCTTCCTCGGTTTACCCGGTTACTGAGAAGGAGCAATACTGTATAAAGTTCTAATGAATCTAACGTAAATTGGTTGAGTTTTAAAACCATCGTATAAATTACTGTTGCATGTCGACAACACTTAAAACATTTGCATAACTATTAACTTTGTTTAAAGTTGTCTAAAGTGATTTTACTTTGGTTTCAAACTAAAGTTTTTGATTAATGATTAGGTATATAATGGATATAGCAACAGCACTAAAGTATCTATTTGCCAAATTTGTCTGTAACCCATTAATGACCCACTGCACGGTCGGGTCTCCTCTCAAAATGAGCAGGATGTAGGCCTCAGTCCACCACGCTGGCCTAGTGCGGGTTGGTGGACTTCACATGCATTTGAGAACTTTTTTTTCTGAACTCTCAGGCATGCAGGTTTCCTCACGATACTTTTATTTTATAAACCGCACATAACTTTTTTAAGAAAGTTATTGTTGCGTGCCACTGGGAATCGAACCCGCGGTCCGGTCGAGGCCGAATTCTTAGCCACTGGGATATCACCGCTTTGCCAAGTTCAATTCATACGTTTTTTGGTCGAAATATCCATTCAAATCACAATCCATCTATATCGACATCAGACACGGTGTGCGCCGCGGACCGCCAGGATCGCCATCCATCATGTGGATATGAGGTTTTTCGCCCTCCAGATGAAGTGCGCTTCGTAACATATTGAGGCGATCTAAGCACTCTATTACATAGTGCTATAGGTGAATCAATTTCAGGCTCTCGTATATGTTTAGTATTCTTTTGGTAATCTTCTAAGTTCTATCTAAAAAGTGTTCACCCGCTTTCGATTGCTAGCGATTTACACAACTAAATATGCGTTAAATCATCTTGGCATGCAGCGCTTTGTGTGTGTACTAAGTACCTACGCAGTTTTGCAATTTGTGGCGGTGACGTCGCCAGCGCATTGCGTGTTCCCACCATTGTGCATCCTTTTACGCACACACAGCCACTTTAGTCGTATCTATACAAGCTTAACGCACACACAGTGCCACGCAACGAGAGTTTTAGTATCTATACTTCTTCCTAGTTAGTACTAGTATACTATACGCTTCAACGTGGTTCGCCTGGATATTTTTATTTATAACATCCGCTAAACACTCGCCATTCCGCTGCCGTGTCGGTGGACTATTAGTGCCGCTTCGCAAACAGATAATTTTGTGTGCAAGCCGGAGCGCTGTTAGCCCTAATGCTCTTTTATAAGCTCAACTAATGCTATTAGGAGTTGCTGTTTGTTGAGCTGGTAGTTAGTTAATTGCGTGTTTTAACTTAGTATCTATCTTTTTTCACACGGTCGACTTCGAAAGTGAAGGAATTGGAAGGGAAAACCCGTTAAACGTCATTTGATAATTTTATTGTTAAATAAAGACGGCATTGTTTAGTGTCCGCTATTAATGTAATGTGATTACGGTGGCTTAATACCGGATTCCTAAAGAAATATGGAAATCCATAGTAACACATAGAAGTGAACAAACATTTTAGGGATTAGATATTTTAGGGAGTCCTGCAGTGTGTAGGACATAAAAATTTAATCCTCGAACATATAATCTATTGAAGTTGTGTGTGAAAATTGTGTTAATAGTTTAGTAAATTTTAAAGTTGTTTAAAGCAGTTGCATCGCAGAAAATGTATAAAGTCTTCTAACATAATACCTAAAAAGGTTCATCATATTAGTAGCTACCTACACTCATGGCTTAAAGAATTCCAAACTCAACAGATTCGACAATCCCAATGTTTGAGTAGTATGGCAAAAGAATTCTGCCAAAAATTTGAATTATGACATCCATAGACTGCGGGGGTACCTACATTATGACCCTACTTGGAAGAATTAAGGCCAAGGGAGGGTCCTGTGAATTATGGGGCTGGAATTCGGCGGGCATTACGTATAATATTCGGATAAGCAATTTAAGCGAATCTCAAATAGGAAAAAGTTGAGGCAATCAAAATTATCGAGAAATTTGAGTGTGGGGCTTCGATTTTCCGTTACTTTAGTTCAATAATAAATTATAAAATATGAGAGACCATGAAAAATTGTACACCAATAGCAACTTAAGGAAAATATTTATATTATTGAAAATAGAGCCAGGCGTTTTTATAAATGCATTTTTATATCGTGTATCGATTTCATTGCGACAATGACAAGGAAAAAAGTTTTCAGAAAAATAACTACCAAGCTTATACACAATCGCCTACATATTACAGATCAAATCCACGAATTGGAAAATTGGATTATTGAAAATTGGTCCGTTCTGAATATCGAACCCAGAACCGTCTCTACAGCGCGTGCGAGTGTGATGACTACAAAATTCAGCTTATTCTCATCTCTCGTCTTTTATTCTCTATATTTCCATTTATAACCTATCTATTTTCTCTATTCAGATAACACTGTTACTACGGAACAAATGTTATAAGTGCCGCTAATCCGGATTATAATATATTATGCGAGATATGAATGTACAAGAGAGGCAGAGTCCGGAAAGGATTCCATATTTCATGGCGTTAGAACACGTAAAGTATTTCATATTTCACGTCACCTTAGTGCTGTGTGAGGTCCGTGACCTTTGGGTTATGTTATTCAAACTTGGTGAGGAATGGCAGATTATGTATTTTAACAAAACAATATTTAATATCTTTTTCTTCACTGAACGTGTATTTCTAAACCCATTAATGACCCACTGCAGGGTCGGGTCTTCTGTCACATTGAAAAATATGTTAAAGTCAAAGTCAAAGTCTAAAGTTTTAATGCATTGTTATAAACTATCTATGCGATATTTCAAATCCCTTCAACCGTTTCAGTGTAATTAGGTTACAAACATACTTCTTTACTAACACGTTAACAATATTAGTAAAATCTAACTACCTATTACCCTGGAGGTTACTAAGTCTATAGCTAGGGAGCACTCGTGAGATGCGTTCTAATTGACTAATTAACGGCGTTGCTTATTATTTGATTACACAGTTAATTAGCTCTCCTATGGGTCGTATTGTTGTTTGATACATCCTAGTTCCATACTAGGAGTTGCAGCAAAATCATGCATGCGCATGTCAGTAACCCATTAATGACCCACTACAGGATCGGGTCTCCTCTCACAATGAGAGGGATGTAGGCCGCCGTCCACCACGCTGGCCTACTGCGGGTTGGTGGACTTCACATGTCTTTGAGAACATTTTTTTTGTGAACTCTCAGGCATGCAGGTTTCCACACGATGTTTTCCTTCACCGTAACAGCAGGTGATATTTAATTTTATAAATCACACATAACTTTTATTACAAAGTCAATGGTGCGTGCCACCGGGATTCGAACCCGGACCCCTCGATTCGAGGTCGAATTCTAAGCCACTGGTCTATCACCGCTGCATGCATATGCATGCGCATAACTTTATCAAACTCCGTTCACGAAAGGTTTCATTGGTAGGAATTCTTTAGAATTCCGTCTTTGATCTGATATTGTTTATAGTGTCCTCAGTGTCAATGTAGGTGTCGTCGTAATGTGCTCAGCAAACATGCATAACATGACGATCATGGTTTTAATAAGTCACTAACATACACACAAAAGTACATATTGTTCCTCTTTATAATATTATTGTAGATAAAACCGTTTAACATAGAAAACTTTTTTATTTATTTAATTTTTTTTGGATTTTCGCAACGGATTTGGTGGTAAATGTTTGTGACTCAAAAAAACTTTGGATATTAATCAAATTAATTATATTAGTAGAGCGAAGCCTGCCGGGTCAGCTAGTAGTGATATGCTTGTTTGCTTCTTCTACATAATAAAAATATACTCAAAACAACACAAATAATTTATTTAAAATATTTTTGTTGGTGACTAGGCACTATAATATTGTTCGGTAAAAGCTAAACCAGTCTTATAAAAGGGATGTCTATGTAAGCGTCCGAAAACGAATTAGAGGGTCATCAATTTATATACCTGGACGTCGTGTCAGGGGCGGATAACTTTCTTCTCGCGAAAGCTTCGTTTCCACGTAAAGGTGAGATCAGACATCAGAAAATATATTATAATTAATCTCCGCTCTTTAAGCTTGTTATGAATGAATTTGTCATTATTTTATTTTAGAACTCCCTACTTAATCTAATACATATTTTAATAATTAATTTTAACACTTTTATTAATACTTTTTTATAATTGTGTTATTATTAAAATTTATGATTTTATTTTTAAATGGTTATTTACTAAACGAATAAAGTTTTGTTAAATAAAAAGAATGATCGGACTAATCGGTCGATATAGGTAAACATATTTTATTCTGAAAATAAAAAGCATGTAAAAAAAAAACAACTCAAAAATGACTAAGGAAACGTTATACAAAATAGTTATAGTCCAGCCTACCCTGTGTAGAATGGGTAAGTCAATTACTTAAGAGCAGGAAAACCGATCATACCCCCGCACCATCTATCATTATTATATTGGGTAGCGGTTAGACTGAGTTAGACAGACACACAAACGGGGACGTCGTAAATCTTTTATCGATAGCTTTAGGACTGCAGGTTTAGTCATATTGATTTAGGCCTACTGTCTACGGACGCGTAGCTTCGTAGAGGTGTATTCATCATTATACGTTTGATGTACACCTGCTTCCAACTTAAATACACAAATTATGAAGCCTTATCAACGGAGCGTCAACTGACATCGCGACTGCATGCAACAACTGGGGCGTCTATAACCCTTTACCCTACTGTACGGTTGGGTCTCCTCTCACAGTGATAAGGATGTATTGTCTAGAATGTCTGGCATAGTGCAGATTGTGAAATTCACATGTCTTTGAAACGTTATTAGCAACTCGTGCAGGTTCCTTCACTCTTTAAGCGGGTGAATTTCAATTTACAAAGCGTTCATGACTTTTTCTTAAAGTTCTTGGTGTCTGGCACTAGGATTCTAACCGGACCACTCGAATAAAAGGCCGAATTTCAAGCCACTGGGCTATCACTGCTACCGGAGCGTACGTTTAGCAAATGCAACGTAAAAATGGCGATACCGGTTTCGAAATTTGTCCCATAGATTGAAAAGGTAGATACGAATTGCAGTAGATACGATTCGTGGGCGAAGTACCTATACTCAAGCTTCATAATTAAAAAACAGTGCGGGACGTGAAAAAATATTGATTGATTAAAATGACGACTGATAGAGCTATAATGTCTATCGATAACATTTTAACGGGCGACTGCGGGATCAATAACCTCCCCTTAACTTCCTGAAAAACCACCCTTTATACTTACGTTGGGCAGCTAATGGCGACAGTCAATTACTTAAGGCCGGCGACTCGATCATAAATCCGGCCATCGATCAAAGCTCGCTCGAACACAAAATGTAGTTTTTCCATTTTGCGAGCGCTTCGGCCGGAGTTGATTTATTGTTTAGCCGTAAAGCCCGCGACGGACGATTAGGCTTTGAGACGTAGCGGGGTGGGATAATATCACTGATCATACTCGTAAACAGAGATTTGTTAGCGGGGATTAAGTTGTGAGAAATATTCTCCAATCGTACCTACGAGTGTCTAAAGAAATAAAAGGATAATTTTGTAAAGGGACTGACTGATTTATGTAATGTGACCATTTACCCTATAATTGAGTAGGTATTAGTAGACTGGTGGTGGATTTTTTTTGTAATACAACCCCTTTAGCATTTTTTACGTATATTTTCATAACGCAAGCGAAGCCATAGATAAAATCCAGTATCTACATGTATGTATTTTGGCTTTTATGTCGCTAAGGCTTTATCCTACATTGTTGTCAAAATAGACCGACTGAGCAACGCGACAACAATTAGAAAGAGATTTTTGGAAGCTATCCTATACTAAAAATACGCTCTGACATGCGACAAATGTAATGTAATGTAACTACAATGTAATGTAATGTAAGCGACCGATTTTGCCGTCGAATAACTTAGCAAATGAGGCATGGGGTGACGCGGCATCAATTTTTTATTTCCATCTACTTATATACTGTTAAAATTCAATTCGTAGACAACGTTACGTTGTAAGTTTCAGAACTTTCAGCGTCGCTTGTGAGGCGTCGTGAGTGACGACGTCGCACGCAGATATGACGTTAACAAATGTAGCGTCGTGCATTTACATGACAAATGCGTGCGTCTTGCTGAGGGGGAGCTGAAATACGCACCATATCATCCCCCGATGGAGGAATTGAAACTTGATCATGGTATTGAAATTGCGTACAATTTTGAATGGTTTGATACATATTTTTACGTGGATTTAAATTCTCAAACGCATAAAATGTAGGTACGTAAAGCAATTAAAAATGACAGTTTACCGTTATCGCATTAAATAAGATGACTATTTATTGTTTATTAATTTAACCTACTGAATCTGATTTAACTTCAGAGTCTAAAATGTCTAAATGACTTCATCAATTAATGAATGAACTCAAATATTTTGTAACTTCCATTTAAGGAAAATAATAACCGTGTGATTACAAGCGATAGTAAAATTGCCTGAGTTCGTGTAACAGTGCGAAACAGAATTCGTTTCATAATTTTTTTTGCATATTCTTATAGCTGAACCCATTTAATATTTTAAGCGCAATCAAAAGTGAACTTTAACTCTATAGTCACAGAGCTTAATTTACGATAATCACCCACACGAGCTCCGGCTACTTAGGTGATGGCAGTCTGAACTTCAGGGTTGCCGCCTTTTATTTGCGCAGCTAGTTTATCGCTGCATCAAGGAAGCTTCCAATTAATGCCTGTTATCTAAGCGGTGGGAGGTAGGGTTGCAACATGCGCTAAAACTTTACGTACCAGAGTTGCATTTTACAGTGAGGAATAACAAACTTGTACGTTCGTCTTTCTCGTATTATCATAATAATTATCATAGTGACATTCATGTAATTCCCCCAAGAAGTAGGTACTTATAATTCATTTTGGCTATCGAGGTTGCTGGACACCGAGGCTTAATGTATAGTTAGGATTGGTTCTTGCTACTGTATTACACTGTAATAAACTTTAGTGAAAGAAATTTGAAAAAAAAAAAACCAACATAATTACTGTAACTGTTTATTTGATTTTGTAACGTTGACGAGACGAGAGCGTGAGCGATGCGGGTAGACGTCTATGCGACGTGCACTGATGTATGCATCAGCGTTATGTATAGCAGTAGGGTACGCAAACATTTTCCCATAATTACGTTACAGTAAATTTCTCTACGTTTCCTTATCTCACAGGTTACCATTTCTTTAGGACAAATACAATCCGGGCCTAGATAATAATACTTGTTGGGCTGTTTTTTTAATGCAAATGGTCGGCAAACGAGTAGGCGGGCCACTTGATAGTAAGTACTCTAAGTAGTCACCGCCACCCATGGACATCTGTAAACTCAAGGTACCACTGATTCTTTGCCGTTTTTACTACTGTTACACTAGAAAAAAAAGACAATCATATTAAAATAACTCTGGACGTAATTGTGGCAGTTTGTAGCATAACGTTGACGAGACGTGAGCGTGAGCGATGCGGGTAGACGCCTACGCGACGTGTACTGATGTATGCATCCGCGTTACGTATAGCCGTAGGATTCGCGAACATTTGTCCGTAATTACGTTACAGTAAATAAATATCCACATTTTCCTGGGCGACACGTAATTTTGGGACGCATATACAATTTTTTTTATTATGATGTGATACCGTCAATGACAAAAACGAATCTAGGTTACTTATCAAATGTAAGTCTTAACTTTTTTTAAAAAATACATATTATCTACATCTGATGATATCGACAGTTAAAAACGTCGTAGTGAAGATGAAAAAGCAATTAAACATTACAACCCCTCTTAAAGGAATGGTGGGCTACAAATGAATAGTGAATACTAAAAGTACACTTGAACATTCATTACGGACGTCTGTAGATTTTAATATCACTTAAAAAGCAGTAGGGAGATAATATTAAAAATTCATAAAAAGTTATCTTTAAAAGACGGGATCGATGTAAATGAAGGCTGAATAAAAACCACTTAATGAATTTTCTTGTTACAGAACGGATGGGGATAATGGATGGTTATCGATGGCTTCCATTTGTATAATCAAACCCGAACAAATTAAAAAAAAGTGTGCATTTCGAAGAAAATTTGATTACTTTGTTTCAAACTATTTAGTCGTGTTGGAATTGCAGTATTCGAGACACATTTATAAGTATAGATACCTACTGTTCAAAAAGATCCGCCTGATTATTCTTTGATTGAAATAATACAATTGACAATATTACGAAAAGGTATATTTCTTTTGCAGAAAATATCAATATCTCGGATAAATCGAGAAATATTTTTTTTTATAAGTAGTGCAAACAGTCAGGCGGGCCACCTGTGGTCACCGTCGCCTACTGACACGTTGTTGCTACCATTTACCTACTTAGTAAATATAGTACCTACTTATGTTTAGACGACGCATAATACGTGCTCAAATAAACACAATTGGTTCTTAGCCAAATAGTAGAAGTATTTATTTAATGAATAAAAAGAGTACTGAGATACTTTTTGTGAGTCATACAAAATAATAGTGATGAATTTAATGGGAAAATCTTTATGAATATTTTCATTGATTCAAACGTAATCGTAATCAGTATAGAAAATAAGGGATACCCACTCGAAATACGTCGAGCATACCTGACCGCTTCAACGGGGAGCATAAACAAAGAGGGCCTCCAAATGAGAAAGTAAATACGATAAGGCGAACAATTCGACCAATCAACAAATATTTTCCCCCAATTCCACTGTAGGAGCGACGTCCCTCTTACCTGCCGTCGTCATCAAAGAGCGACGCGAATCAATCGACGGAGATAAATCGGTCAAGAGCGAACCGAGTACGCACATTGAGGTCCGTATCACTAAACAGTATTTGACAGTTAGTTTATTTGCGTTAATTATCTGCATCTTCTAGGCATTGAGTCCGTCTAGGTATTTGGTTAAAAAACAGTTGAATCAATCGATGGAGATAAATCGGTCAAGAGCGAATCGGATACGTATCGATATTGTATACCTTTAAAAGGTATCCTATTTGATTCTATGGGGAGCGAAAACAAAGAGGGCCTCCAGATGAAAAAGTAAATACGATAAGGCTAATAAATCATTAGCACACTTAATATTTTGTTATAAAGCCATCTCTTGATGAACGTCGCAACAAGGAAAGTACAGGAAATACAATAAATTGTTTCAGTGTGTGTGCGCGGTTTATTTGAAATTAACCGCATATTAATACATGCGGTTCATGCTAATATCATGAAATTAACCGCAACCACATTTATGGTGTAGCCATTATGATTTGGTAGTAACAGTCATCGAGAATATTAATTAGAATATCTATGTATACAAATATAATTAATTGTTGGGTTCCAAAGTGTTCCAAAATAGAACGAACAGGTCATCACAGAACAGATAATCAAATGGAGAAGACATCCTGTTTGAGGTTGTGTGTGTGTGTGTTTTGCTACTCAGGATGTTCGCTTCAAATAAAGTATTTCTAGCAATCATACTTTCCCAGTCGAAACACAAGACATGAAGAACATGCTACTGTGTCAGTAACCCATCAATGACCCACTACAGGGTCGGGTCTCCTTCTCGCAATGAGAGGGATGTAGGCCTTAGTCCACCACGCTGGCCTACTGCTGGTTGGTGGACATGCTACTGTATGACGGGTTAATAGGTATGTACCTACATATACCCCCATACGCTATGATTCTATCATCTATCGAATTAATAGCCACCGGAGCTATTTCATAGGAGGCGACTATTTTAGTCTTCGCGAGTAGCATCGCGCCCACATAAGCCTGTGCCGCAAATATGAAGGAACACTATCATCTAAGTATTCGTAAGGTAAACATTAGTCATTAGTATATCCAATGTCTGCTTGCCATCTTCCCATACTCATGGCACACGTCAACTTTATGAATACTTTGACGATTATGTTTATGCACGGGGCACAGAAAACACCAAGTACCATTTTCAGGTTCGTCGTGGGCTTTTGAATAAGAGGGTTTATGATTTTTATTTTCTGGCATGGGTCGCTAAAGGCCCCGATAATATAATACGAGTAGAATTGAATTATCGCCGGAATGAAGACGAGCTTCGATCCGGAATACCTACTGGATCCGAGCCGTGAAAATAACGGATAAGTTTATTACAGGGCTCAGAGAGATTGTACAACGGAAAACACTCAGTTTCATCATAATATGGGACGCAACAAGTTGTTTAAGAGTTCATTCATTGGATTATTTTATAATATTCTCAATACTTAAATTCAATTTAATTGAAAGCCCAGTGAAGCTTAATAAAACTCATGATAATGACTACTTATAAATGTTATGGACACGTTTCTTTGTTCAGCCTTTGGTCTTAAAGAGTATGATGATCATATTACTTGTGCTTTCCAGGTAATCGCACTCAGCACTCTTCGCACAGAGTAGTTTACAGCACTACGACATAGAGGGGTTCGAGTCTACTATAACAATTGAGTTATAATGGTTTCACTTTGACTACAAAATTATCGCGTTTGACAGTTTTAGTAATTAATGGCATCGTTGTTAGTTTGACAGTTGCGTCATGCATAGCTATTCAATATTATGTGCTGTGTAAACAACACACAAATTAAACCAGTTTTCGTCAAAATCAAAGGCGATTTTAAATTACAACTTTCATCACTTTGTTGTTGATAAAACTTTGAACCTAGGAGAAGCATCATTCAAGTTTATCCGACATTTAAATCCGTGGAACCTGTAATCCGGCCGTGTTCCGCCGTGACTTGTCGAACTAGACAATGGACTCGGCCGGCCTCGTTCCCACTTGTTTCCAACTTGTACCAACTTTTGGGCTAAACATCTTAACAATGGATTACTCAATGTCTGAAAAGTTGTTGTTAATTAATTTAAGTTAGGAAAACTTTCGATTTAATTTACATAATGAGCCTTTTTATTAGAAATGATTACACAGATAGGTAGAATAGAGTCCAATAACGTCTATATTCATTGTAGTATTAACTCTAATAGAGGACAGTGGTATCTCAAAACTGTGATTGATACTTTGAACAGAGGATAATATTTTGTGTTTCAAATTGGTTATTAATTTGCAATTAAATCTTACTGCATTGGATTCGAAGGGTCAAGGAACCGAGGGGCGTCGATAAAGGGAGGCCCGTGTGCAGCTTTGGTCTATGACGGGCCGAAAAGAAGAACACGCGTCCACTTAAATTCACCTGTATGTCAACTATTGCCTAAATTTATAGTTCTGTTTAAACGTAACCAAACGATAATTATCGCAATTTATTTGCATTAGGTTAAAAAATCTTATAACATAGAAAGACATTAGTTATTGTTAATGTATTTTGTCGTGACAACACGAAGTTTCCGTAAGCAGCTTAGTAACATAAAAATATTGTACACAATTACGGAATCAACATAATGTAAGACATTTAAATTCGACATACATAAAGCAAATGCCATGTGGAACGGACAATTTATCACCAATTTTCTGCAGCAGAAATAGGTACATAAGTAGACATACTTAGCCAATATTATTTAGAATCAAGCAACACCAAAAACAGCTCAAAATCGTTATGTGCTCAAAAAAGCTCTATTCATATCTAGAACGTAGCAGTTCAGCACTGTGGCGGATACCGCATCCACAAAAGTATTAAATATTTATTCATGTCATCGAAAATGGCACGCCGAGAATTGACAAACGTCGCTCGGAAAACTAGATCGGGCAAAAAAAAAATTAATGTAACGCGCGTCGTCACAGACAAAACAGTGCCGTGAGCATGAACACTATCGACAAAGTATTCGTACGGTAAACTTCAGTCATTAGTATATCATATTTTAATCTGTTTGACATCTTCCCATACTAAAGGCACACGTGAACTATACAAATACTGTGACGGGTTCATACTCTGGGCACAGGTGCCCATTCGTGTACGGTATATGTGAATACACACATGTGCAAAAGTGCAATGTACGAAATTTTTTTTCGTCTTCCACGCCACGTGTTTAACACGCTCAATGTCTATAGATATGAAAAGAGCTTTACAGAAAATTTACTACCCGCCCAGTGGATCGGTGACAAAATGTCCACCCCACACGTCGTCTGGTCACAGCATAGCGAAACATATATAAACGCACTTACCCCGGTCAACGTTTTGATATTGTGCAAAGCGTCCTGGGCTTTCAACGCCGCTTTGCGCGTGTAAAACGTCACAAAACAGCATCCTGCAACAGAAGCGCACACTTACATACACTTGCATACGGGTGCTTACATTTACATGTGGATTTGGCACTAGCACTAAAGCTGGGGTTGTACTGTTCTGTACGGGCGTGGCGTGTGTCTCGTGGAAAGGATAATTATATGGAAAGGATAATTATATGTTTCTAGCTTTACATACGGGTACGTAAAACGACAGCACGTGACAAAAAATGGAACACCGAACGCTTTTATGATTGTACACAAGACATCAAATCAACTGCAATATGTATTTATGTAAAGTCTGTTTTTCTACACTTATCTTTTATTTACTTAACAGTTTGACAGTAAAAAAATGTAATATAACTCGGAACTTGTTTTAACATGAAATCTGTTTTTAAAATATTTAGCTATATTTATATCTAGACTTGTGAGAAGAAACGGACCATAAGTACAATACATCCAAATTCGCCAATTAATAAACATAAAAATAAATCAAATTAAGCCGCATTTCATAAAATAATTTTCGATTAATTCATCAACATGGATATACATTTTCATATTTTCGAAAATAAACTTATAATTATCGATTTTTTCAATGAATACATTTTTATACATATGTTTTATGATTAAAATGAAAATTATTTTATAGAAATTTTAGAATAATCGTATTTACATAATCATAAATGTAATGAAATACTAAGACATATAATACAATAACTAAAACATAGAACAAATCTTAACAGTTTACATAACGACGATCAAATAATTTTACATTTACATTTTACATACAAGACAAACACAGTGGTCGTGTATATGTGTAATTTTTTTTAAAAATCATTAAAAATTTCAAACAAAACGTGTAAAAGCAATTTGAATGACGTTTATTTGAAAATAAACGTGTACAAAATCAAGACGCACAAACAAACCCTTGCATAATTACCCCGGAATAGTAAAAAAAAAAGTTTTTTTTTTACTTTCTAGACAGCTACCAAAATTTCTGAAATCATACGTAAAATTATTTTATCGTCAATTCAATACAGATATTATGATATATACAGATTTTTTTATATATTTACAGATTTTTGATAAATCTTTAATGTTTTATGTAAAAAGAAGTTGGTTAGCTTCAAATTAATTCAGAGTTTCGTAGACGGTTTGCAGTAGCTCGTAGTTGTCTACAGCGTAGCGCGTCTACGAACTACGAAGGCATTGTCTCTCCTCTGCAAGCCATGAGAGACCTACTGCAGGGTCGGGTACCGTCTATGTTTTGTGGCTTATTCCACTACGCTGACCGTGGATTTCATGTGCTTTGAAGTACGTACGTAGCAGTAACAATACGTAGAACACTCAAGCTTGCAGATTTCCTCATAATGTTTATTTTTACCTTTATCATTACAGCGCGATTAAGAACGTAAAAAGAAATCACGGAATTTAAAGTGATTAATTTATTCATCGATCTTTCATTTCAAGTCTACAGATCTACATACACTTAAATTGATTATACTTGAAACATACTTTAAAAAATCATTTATGTTTATCACTGGAATTTGAACTTCGAACTCTAGAGTACGATACTACCACTTGGCCACTGCGCTATCATCGATGTCTACCTTCAAAAACTGATAGTTCCATTAAACTAATTATGTGGGGCTCAAGCTGTTCCTAGCCTCAACTTCGGCGATCCTAGACTCAAACTCAAGTTGATAAAAGTAGATAAGCTCAAATTTCAATGGCGGGATCAATTTATTCCGCAAGCGGAAGAAAGGCTTTCCGGTGACTGGACGATATTAAAAAAGTTGTTGCCAACAACTGGTCGACGCTAGCATGTGACTGGCTTCTGTAACCGCAGTTTAGTTTTCAATATGCCAAGTCATTTTTATAATTTTTATATATTTTATGTAATAATTTATATAAGTCTATTAAAGTACGGAATTTCGTACTAACCTCTATAACCTTTTCCAGATTCGGTAAGTTCTAACTTAAAATTTCCATAAACCTTTATCAAATATGAAACCTTTTTATTTTAAGATCTGGTTCTCAGTAGTTTAGGCTGAGCAGTACTATTTCTGAAAATTATTTTACTTCCTGATGTTAATCACAGATATCTGGGCTTAGAATATTTAAATATTGCATGTTCTTTATACTTGAAATTAATAAAATAAAATAAATTAAGGTACAGAATAATTACAGACACAACAACAAAATAATATAAGTCAATTACTGGTACGATATTCATTGGAAATGGGTAGGGTAGTAAGTAGGTGTAGATACTCTATAAAAATGGATGAAACAAATAAATAATTAGTTACTTTTTATTATACCTCCGTAGAACCTAATACATATTCAATACGAAGTTTTAATTCGATTTGGAATATAAAATAATGCAATAAAAAATATTCACTCTTGATGAAAATTTTTCGATTACTTACTTATTTTGATGGCTGCTAATCCATTTACTTTTATGGCCATCAAACTATCGGTATCATGCCGAGGCTATATTTTCCATTAAAACTTTGAACAAAGTTAATAAAGAGAAAGGTCAATGTTGAAGTAAAAATATTTCTTTAATTTAATAAGAAAATATAATGAGTACTAAAGAAGATATTCTTGTCTGTATTATATTATGCACCTATAGTCTTTTGGGTTATAAGTGTTCATTAAATATTACAAGGGCTTTAACCCTTTTGTAAGCATAAGTATTTAAAAATCGTCCAAAATATGAAAATGCTAAATTCTGTTTGTAATTTCTTTTACACGAAGAACTGATTAATCTAATAATGTGTAAGTTTAATACCATAGTTAAATGTCAGAAGAAGACTTATTGATGATTGATAATTATAATCGTATCATGGACCACAGTTAGGTATGTAGATTAGGTACTCGAATCAAGCAACGGTAAGGGCCGATTCATTATTTAAGAAACCATAAATAATGGGTATTTAATTTCAATTTTGCCCATATTGTCGCATTAATCAAAACTGCGAACTACAAACAGAATTACGAACGGAAAAGTTCATTTAAACGCCTACTCCCACAATTAACTTTAAAACTTTTTCAGAGGACTTAAAATAAAAAAATTAAACCAACGTTTAAAACAATGGGTCGCCCGCTTGAATGAAACACGTCGGCGTGCACTCGAGCCTTTATACGAAACGTGTGCACAATATGCCTCTCTGGCTTATTGAAACACGCAACTACCAACTGACCGAGTCACTCAAGTGTTTAATTTTAAGTAGCACTTAATCAAAAAAGTACGTATTAATTTGTCTCATGCATTGAGCACGAACACTATTGTTATAGCATTCGTATAGTTAGCGTGTGTCATTAGTATGCGAAAGAGGTAGCAACTGTACATCTTTTTATACTAATGAGATATACTATACGTTAACTGTACGAATGCTTTGACGATAGTGTTCATGCTTGGAACACAGTAGGTACTACTGTAGTGCCATTATAGTATCTCTTAAAGAGAGCTACCTAGCTATGAAATCAGCCGAATTGCCCCGTAATACAATGTATGTATATTTTTATTGTATGGATTCATACAACTGCGAAACATAAAACTCTAAAGCCTGACGTACACATACTTTAAGTTGTTTAGTTAGTTGTCAGTTGTTGTAGTAAACAGTAAATTTTTAGGACATGGATATACATTCAGAGCCTCAACTTCATACGAGTATATCTGCCGCATTAGGCAATTTTACATGTAAATGAAACATAAGAACAATTAATCAACTCAAATGTGACAAAACTTCCCACAAATGTGGCGCAATTTTCGCGTTAATTTAACAGAAAAAAAGGTTGTCACAGCCCCGGAATATCTTTCATTCATCCCCGGATCATTGTGTGGACATCATAATATTTTACATTGCCACATAAATCTTTGCGGCCCGACAGTTCTTGGCCTGAGGAACAAGAACAATATTAATTTATGTTTTTGCAACCTCGACGCTTCCTTGGATCCTTCGAGGCTTCGTAAATTATTAACTCAATTATATTTTCCTGGTATTGTTATAAGTTCTTTCTTGTCCAACATTTTAAATATTCTACGAATTACAAAAACACTATTGTGTGTTTCCTCGTGGGGTCTGAGCCAAATGTTTTGGCGAGGATTTTTTTAACTTTTTGGTTTCTGAGATCCAAATGAATTTTCCCAAAATTTTTGCGTGTGTTACTTTGTACAGTTAAGTATATTTTAAGTTTCTCCGCCTCTTATAGTCCTTATTTTTAAACCGAAGTCATTGTTCCAAGGAATGGCTTTATCATTTAACCCTCAAGTTTTCTGACAACTGTATCTAAATGTAAGGGTACTAACTCTCTAAGGCTCCGTTTACACGTCGAAAGGAAAGCGGAAAATGGCTAGGCGGAATGGATTTTTTAAAACTGAAATTAGTTTAACGTTTACACCAATAAAGACTTTTGTCTTTTGATTTGTACCGTAGAAGGAAAATGAGAAGAGAAGGAAGATTGAACTCTTTTTAACTCTGTACCTGCTCAGCATTGTGAGTTAAGGAAGTCCTTAATGGGCCCGCTTCACTCGCGGTGTAAACTTTAAGGATGTATTTCAAATTTTCAACTGACGTGGTGCTGAGTGAAGTGGAGCGGATCGTGAATTGGCCAATCACAATGCTCGAAGTACGTTCATTCTCCATCAGTGGAAACAGTGTAATTGGGCAATTCACATTTCGCTCTACTTCACTCCGCTGAAATTGCACCTTAATCGTTATGACAAAATTAATTTCTAACCTTTACTCGCTCCCGTGATCTTATCCCGTAGAACGTTGATCTGATGCACTCTTCCGAACTCTTCAAACATTAGCCGTAGGTCGTTCTCGTCCATACTTCTCGGGACCTGACCGACGAACATCTGAAAATAATCGGATGGTATTTTTGATAAGTGATAAGAGTGAAAATGGTAATTTGCACGATTATGAGATAGTTTATGGTTTATGGTCACAGATCATTAACATCAATGCGTATTATTCAACTTTTCAGGTAGGTATAGAAATTACAATACTAACAAGAAAAAGAAAAAGGCTAGTATTAGTCTTACAACCGATTGTGTACACTAGCTACCAGCCCACTACAAACCATCCACGTCACATTTCACTTCTAAATTTCATATATTGTGACAAAAAAGTTCTTTTCTCATTGAATTTTAAAAATAGGGTCGAAACTCTAATTTTCGGGACGTTCGATAAAGTCAAAGTCGTTACTACCAAGCAAAGTTGTAATAAACCGAGGGGCGCAAAGGAAAATTGTTCTACAAGCTATAATTTATAAGGTCGTATGAATCAAAGGAAACTTACGACGAACTTGAAACACTATCATAATAAAATACTCAGGGGACTTTTATATATCCAGATACCTATAAAGGGGTTTTCGATAAAGTAGTCGTTAAGTGTGTAAAATAATGTTATATAAATAGTAACTTAATCGTTGTTTTTAACAATAAAACGAGCAAAAAAGATTATTATACAGTATCATACACTAGACATATAGATCTTACACTATGACACCATAGTACGGTAGGTTATGTATCACTGCTTGCTATGGACAAGCACCCTCAATCTTTAAAATATACCTAAAATTTATCTTCCAAATAGAGTCCAGGTAGAGGATTTATTTAGATTTAGGGAATTAACTTTTTTAATTTATTTGGCAGGTAAAATATGGTATCATTATTTTCCAATATTTAGTTACTTACATAATAATATATCGTAAGTATCGCTTATGAAATCTTCGTTTGTTAATTTTACCTCTTTGTAGGTATAATACCCTCTTAGAGTATCTACCCCCGTAGTAGGTAGGTATAAAAACGGTACAATTTTAGAGCTCATTCAATATAGGTTACACTCCCCTGTAGTCAGTAGATATAATATATTATTAACTCATAAAGGTAAGTAAGGGATACGAAATATTTCAGAATTTTGTGTAAACTTTACACAATATGTCTGTATTTGCCAGTATTTAATATCTACTGGAACCAGCGCAGCAATTAAAAACAATAACTGTCATTAAAAACCGTTACAAATTGAAAGTACTAAGAGGCGGGAGAAGGGCGGGAGGGGAAAATTGGCATCGGCGGCGGCAGCGCGAAACCTTTTAATTACTCCCATATATCACTTCATTTGTGAATTTGCGAGTGCGCGCTTGCTCGCTCCGCGCGATTTACGAATCAGGTGATGTGGGTATACGACTTGAGCTTTATAACATATATATCGGCAAATTACTTGAAAATTTGTATTAAATACGTAACCACAATTAGTATGTATCGTAGATTTCTGACTATTATCAGTCAATTTAAACAAGCTTAGCTTAGCCGTAGGCCTTTGATGTGATTATAAAAATAAACATATAACAAACGCAAAAATAGCAATGCGTAGTAGTAGATCACACAGAACAAGTCACCAACAGTCGTGTTTACATAACCGCGCGGAATTGCACGACACCCCATGTAATTATCACGAATGAAAATGTTCTACACGTATGAAGCATCTGTCACGTGAATGCATACACCGCGAGAAACTGCGCGGTGCCACACGGTCCTAGCATCCCGACCTTCACACACCGTACACCCCTTACATACGGTTGGTGGATAACAAACGCATTAATAGCAACGTAGCATAGAACATTCTACGCGGCAAAACAGCCTGTCTGATGCGCAGGCTTCATAAACAACGGAATATAATACAAACCATACGTCCAAAACCTCCGTTCCCAATCTCCGTCCACACGAGATGACGCAAGGCAGTGCAAACAGAGATAGAGAAACGCCACGCGGACGATAACGCGATCATATTTTGGTGCCGGTGTAAAAATGGCGACACTCTTATCGAAGCAAATCTTGCTTAACCATTCGGCAGGGCGTCCGGGTAATGAACCATGTTTTTAATATTACAAAAATAAATTCTCTTAATTAAATTTAATATTTATTTAAGAACATTTTCTTAATGCGACTTGTCAAGTACCTACCACTTAGAATTATCGTAAAGATACTGGTGTTGAGAAAACCAATACCATAATAGGAGCTTTACAAAGTTTACATTACAACACTTTTGTAAGGATTTTGTTTTGGACAACGTCATACTTGGAAATTGGAAGAGGTGTATATGAGATGCTACTGAGGGGTTATAAAAATTACGTATTTATTTTAACGGAATAATCGGTAATTAGTAAATGGTAAGTAGTCAGTAATTAGTATACTAGTATATTACATGTGATTCTGTCTGACGTCTTCCCATAGTAATGGCACACGTTAACTATACGTATACTTTAACATTAAACGACAGTCGACATACAAGTATCTTGGTAACGGGTAGTGTGTATCAAGCTTCCCTCACTTCACGAATCCGGATATCCTTGTTCCCGGATTTATGGCTATATCCCTCTTTACACACCAAGCTTAGATTAGCTTACTCTTACTTACCTATTACTACGAGTAGTTGCTTGTGTACTTTTCCAATACCGAATTTTTATACAAGGGTTTACGTGAAAGTAATGTCTAAACCAAAGACTTCAATGTATAGGTATGACCAAGATGAAGCGATACCGTTCTTGTAAAAGGGTAGGTGGGTTCAACTAACTTTTCACATACATATATAAAAGAGGCCAACAATATTTTAGGACAGAAAACTTTTAAGTGAATTTTTTAATTAAACAATTATGCCTTTTAAAAATCCAATACTGTTAATTTATAATCGAATACTTTGTAAGTATTACGTTATTTATTTGTATACGTAAAAATGGTAAATATAGATAAATATAACTGATCTAAATAATTTGTAACAACCTATATTTGTGCAAATAAACGTAGTGTCTTTGTATTTGTTTTCAAATTTAATTTTGAAACTTGTGCCGTACTGACAATGGAACATATGCTGAACTTTCGTGAACTCATAATGCAAAATCGTCTTACTTCTACGTAAAAGTATACGCGCCGCCTAACATCCTCCGCGAATCAGGCCAGGCTATCTGTGCACAGGGATTTGTGTTTATATCCCAGCTTTACTCCGAGCTGCTACACGCGGCAATACACAACCGAATAAATCTTCCGGCGCTCCTTAACTAGCTTAGCACTTAGTAGATTGTGTAGTGGTGCGTTTTTTATTTTTACACGTAGGACTTGGCTCAGGTTGGAGCCATTTATTTTGAGACGAGAATATTTTAATCTATTTTTTTTTGGACGTTTGTATTTTACTACAGTCACACTTGGCTGTAATTTTTAATAATATACCGTTGGAATTAAAGGGTAAAAAGTTGATAGTTTGATTGACGCTTATTAAAAATTCAACGAAGTTAATAATTAACGCGTCGAACACTACTGGAATATTAAAAATGGATATTTAAAACTGTAGCGCCATTTTACTTTATCTTGTATCTAACTAATTAATAACATTTCAGTAACCTATATTGGTAGCGCCTCACAGCTGATATAAGTAACGTAGTTTGGTCACAGAATTTTAAATTTCTGACCTGATAACCGACTTTGAAGTAGACAAAGGTGTTGGGGGGTTATGTTCACCAGAGATACTTTAAACTAGAACATTTTAGTACTTAGCAATAATAGCACATTCATTCAAAACCTCAAATATGTGATTGAGAGATATAAGTAAATGTATTACCTGTAGACTAGAGGCATTGTAATATTAGGGCGTAGCCTGTATGCTTTACTGAACTGTGACAAAAAAAATAATTTAAATACAAAAATACCTTGATGTAATCAGGATCCGGCATATCCGACTTTTCGTCATTGTTGTTGTTGTTGATGCTCGTGCTGTTGTTGTTGTTGTTTATGTTCATATTCAGCCCACTGGAACAACAGGTAAAACATTATTGTAAGTACACTTTAAATTGGTAATGAAAAAAATTACAATTCTACTAGGAATAGGGACTATCTTTTTTATCATTTTAAATAAATTATGCCATGCTCCTATAGAATAGAGTATGTTAATACTATTATTTATTCTCTGGTATACTTTAGTTGAGATATAGGTTAGTGGTTAACCTATACATATTATAATATTTAAAAAATTAAAGCCAGGCAAACCGGACCACCAGATGGAAAATGGTCACAGTTGAACAAGGACGCCACCATGGGGTTTGCCAGTGCGTTGCCGGCTTTGAAAGACTAATCTTTTACGTCTTTTTTTAACTTTTCCTAATCTTTTACACCTCTGACGGAAGACCATTTCAAGTTTCCGAACAGGAAATTTGCCAATTACCATTCCAGATTTTGTCAAATTCCCATGTAGCGATAGCTTCAAAATGTAACCTATTATATAAATGCAAGGAAACGAAAGCTTACACTTAGATAGGTGTTGTGTAATAGTTTATTTATTATCAACTCTAGACTATAGAATTGTCTTCATGAGGACTAATAAATATTTTTTGTAGATTCCCTCATTCTTGTACCTACTATCACAAATCTGCTGGTTAGATAATTGCGTCCGTATTAAGAAACAATTCAATAAGCATATTGAATCAACACTTTGAAACAGAGTAAATGTAATTAAAATAAGTTAAGGTATACACTAAGATTTATGATAAAACAGCTTTACTAGACTACTGCATGCTTAAATTGCTTATATTACAATTTTTTTTTCATGCAGAATTATACATTCATGCAAAATTGGTTTACTGTTTCTATCTCAAAAAGGGAAATAAAACACTACAAATACACCTTTTATCTTTCTAGAATACAAACAAATATTGAAAGGTTTTTGTATTATTCATAGCTTATTTAAACACTGTTTTATTAATGACGATAAAATATATAAACACTATGCAATCTTTACAATAATAAAAAAATATCTCACAAACATATAACTGTAACATACCTATATTCCACTTGCACTTCACGTAAACACAATTCAGAATGATAGAACTAACAAAAACGCTTTTTAGGTTATGTTGTTTTGTAGGTACCTGAAATATCTCGGGTTGGCTCTCCACACGCTGCACTCCGAGTACTTGTTTGCTGTGGCGTTATCACTGATAAGGGTATACATGGCTCGATTACGCCTTATCACTTATCACTCGATCAACAATGGCCCGTGAAGCGAGAACAAGTAATAATGTAATAGGTGAGCGGTTGACATAAGCTGACAGTATGGAATCAGAGTGTAAGTTGAATCTACCCGCCTTTTTTGCGAT
This sequence comes from Erynnis tages, assembly GCA_905147235.1. Lineage (NCBI taxonomy): Eukaryota > Metazoa > Arthropoda > Insecta > Lepidoptera > Hesperiidae > Erynnis > Erynnis tages. Next base: position 3,478,968 of record LR990078.1, on the reverse strand, counting down.
GTTTTTTGTTAATATACCGCCACCACAGATTACTAATATAATTATGCAGTGCTATGGTGCTACAAAATTGTAGATAACTAAACTGTTTTTCCGGCAATACAAGTCCGAAATACTTGAACTCGCAGCACCACCCTCTTGGATCTAGAAAGCCTACATCTATTATATGGACATTATTATGAAGGACATTGCTTTAATAAATATGTCATATAATTTTTTATCTTTAAAAATCTGTTTGATTCATCAGTTTTTTTAATTTTATTTATGAAAATTATGCATTTCCATTACAAATAAATATTTATTACAGAACTGTATTAAAATAGAATATTTTTATGTTAGTTGTTTCTATTTTGTTTTTTATTTTGCATTTTATTATTTCTTACTTAAGCATTAGTATATTATATGCGACAAAATGGAAAGGCAAAGAATATTTTTTTGTTAATTAATGGTAATATGTATTTAGGTGATTCCATTATTAGAATTGTGGCAAAGAATATTTAATAAATATTTAAGGTAATATGTGCTTTTGATATAGGTGATCACAATTACTCGTGATATTGGGAATAACTACTTGACTCTTATCTTGTTATCAGACTATCGATCGGTAATACTCTGTTGGATATTTTAGCACCGTTTATAAACGAAATTACATAAAACGCCATCAATTGATAGTGACATGAGCCATAAATAAATAAGCCCTCTATTTATTTGAGCGGTGTGGTCTTAATAATTATTAATTTGGAAAAAAACCACCATGTTTTTGTACTTCTATGGGACAAGTACCTACCAAACAAAACATTTGAATGCACCGTTCAATTGCAACGCACGCAAGAGCTAAACGTTGGTGTTAATTTATTTGAAAACGCTAAAGACGCATCTAAAGGGAGGCCTAATTATAATTTTACCAGAGCGACAAATTACAGCAATACTTTTATATAAGTACGTACTTTAGAAACTTTATGGAATAAATTAAGAAAAACAATTAAGGAATAGCACTGTTTGATGTAATAAAGTATGCTAGAAACATTACGGAACAAACAAAGAAAAACAAAAAAGAATATAGCACTGTTGGTATGGAGATGTATCCGTGATTTTGATGGCTTTTGAGCCGAATGGTGGTGTAACGTATTATTGCGTTTTACTCCCCTCCGTGAGGGGTTGAAATACTACACTGGCATCTGCTCAATTGTTTAATATTACAGATATACATAGTATCCCTCAAAATAAATATTTTTATCAGTTCCAGTTATTATGAGATAAACGTTTATTTGTGTTTTTGGCACACACTGTATTATGTCAATAGAAGAAATCGTATAAGCTATAATGTGTTATTATTACAATAGAGTTGATATATATAACCCTTAACCTACGGTTTTATACGTCGGATAATCACGATTTTTTACTTCGCCTATATGTTAAGTATTATGGTTTTGGCTAGTAATCTTCTAAAAATAAATACCAATTTAAATTATCACTGAAATATAGGTACACTCACAAGCTGTATTTTTAAGTTGCCAAATGAAATCGCTTATTATTGGGAAACACGCAAACGAATGAAAGACCGTATGGAATAAACGACAGGTTTTCACGAGAAATTCTCACTTAATTGAGTAAAACAGCGTTGTGGTTATTACGGGTGCATATTTGTGACATTAATGCACTTATTGTGGGTCTGTCACGTGACTCGCCGCCACTAGACTGGTGAATAACCTTGGGGAATAAGGAAAAAAATTAAACCAAGCCTTTAGCCTGCGATTTCGTCCACATTTAACAGTGAAATTGGTTTTCAAAGGTCGAATACACTATTACCTTATTCAATCATTTTTATGTAGGTAGGTTTAAAATATCAAATTATGCATTGTTTTTATGCATCTGGATCACCTATATTCTTATAGGCGAAAGATTTTTATAATATTAATATAAAAGTTTTATATCTTTCATCAAAGAGAGTACTATAGGCTGCTGAAAAATATGATTAATAATTTAAGAAAGTGACTTATTTTGTATAACCTCAAAAAACCTTTACCAAAATCTAGAAAGCGAGTCAATATTAGTAAAAATGAAAAATTGATCATGTTTTCTTACTAATATCTAATATAAACAACCTATAAACCAGAATAAAAATTCTCAACCAAAATACGTTAATGCTAAAAGCTTTATCACAAACATTACCGGTCATATTTGTTTTATTATTAGCTTGTATCCATACAATCAAAGTAATGGCAGCCATAGATACGCCATAACCATCCCCGTGAAGGGTGAACCGTCGATTATCACAATACGGGGGAACCATTGGGAGATCGATAAATAACGTTTATGGTGTTGTGACAGATGTTATTTTAGATTTTAATTTCTGCAAATGGTTTTCGTGTGATAAATTTAATGGCATGTGACGAAATACAGAATATTAATTGACGGAATGTAACGCAATCCTCCCTAATGAATTGGTAAAATATTTTCTTTAGCACAATACCTTCTAAAATGGAATAAATAAAAGCATAAATATGGAAAAATAATTTTTAACGATTACTTTTCTCCAAGTTGGCACTTGAGCATAGTTAATCAATGCTTAAATCGGAGCGAAATTTATTTCTTGGACAGATTTTAATTTGTTGCTATTATCTATGTATATATGCTACCTAAGTGTATCTATGTGTGTATCCTCTTTGACGGTATTAGAACTTAGGGTGGTTGTAGTTTGTACACACAAAAATTTGCTTGAACGACGGTATAAGATCAAAATCAAAATCATAATCATTTATTTGCACGAATATGGGTTAGTTATTGGTTTTACAAGGTATTTTGATCAATCCATATTCACCTTTTCAGGTATGCAAATATAAAAAAGTTAAATAAAAGAGGGTGGTGGTGCTCGATTTTTTTTTAAATTTTCATCACTTATAACCTTACTACAAAACACGCTTTCTCTGTCGCCTTTCAAAATTTTAACATTTGTTTCACGCAATAACAAAATGGGTTAAGATTTTTTTTCATAAATTAAGGGTAGGTATAAAAGTAAACATTTTTTATGATAAAATTGACATCGTCACTAAACGTCACCAAGATGGCGTCACGATCTCAGACCACAGTTTAAACTCTGTTATCTTATTGGACTGGTCAATGCTTGCACGCCATGGCTTGCAATAACGATATAACGATATGGAAACTGTTCGGGTCTTGGTAACCTTTGATAGCATACTCGTACCTAAGTATAGCTCATGTTATGACTTACTTTAATATGATTTAGGTTTAGGTGCCTATCGGATATTTTGACATTACAGCGAATGAAGGGAGTAAGGCAGGTGTCCTAAACTTTATGGATGATTTTTTTCTTCAAAATAATTTGCTCAACCGTTTCTTAAATATTTAACGAAAATAAATGGAATTCGATACCTTTATTTTAATAATTTATTCATTGATTTCTCTGTTTCGAGATATGCCATCAAATGTAAGCAATGACGTTATCGTACGAGCAACTTTCGCGTACGATAATATATGGCAATTAGTACACGCGGGTATAGTATCTGATATTTTGAGACAGCTAATTATGTCAATTATGACGGTGTCGTAAACAGTTTTGATGTTTTTTATTCCTTGATTGCTTGACAATGGATTGTTAAGACAGCACAACACTAATTTCAAAGGTGAATTAAATAAAAATTTAAGGCATGTTACATTGTAATGGAATGTGTTCTTTGAATAACGTGAGCTTTAAATAAGGCTAACAATTAACTTCAACGGGCAACACCTTGACTGCAGCACGGAGTGCGAAACGCGGGCAACACGTCAAATGCTACACGCAAGGCAGGGTATGAAGAAAAGAAGGTTCACATACCCACATAATCGTACTACTATCTAATATGACGATAAAGTGATAAGAAGGCTAAAAAGATGGTAAAGTTTGCGAGGATGGATTGGATGGATGTTTGTTACTCTTTCAAGCGAAAACGGCTGACTAGATTTGGATGAAATTTGGTATGTACGTAGTTTATAACCTGGATTAACTCATATGATAATTTTTACTCCTCCCTGGACCAATTTCTAACATTCACGCGGACGAAGCCGCGGGCAAAGTGTAGCCTATTTATATTTTATTGCACACTACACAAATAGGCGGTCACATCGCTAGGCAGCGATCTCTTCCACTCTTCCATCTTTCTTTCTCTTGACACTGAAGAATTTCAGAAAGGGAACTAGATTACTTCTTTTGTTTGTCAATATTTAATAACGCATCATGTAAACCCAGTCTAGTTCGTGTACAGGATTTGATTTGACGTGAATTGACACGAAGTTTGGAACAGACGGTCACGCTTTGCTAACCACCTTTTGTGTCGTATTCGTGAAGGGTTTTCCATAAACATGGAGAAATTTAGGGTGATTCGCGAATTTTATTTTAGTTTTTAATAAATACTAAAATTCAAAATATTATTTTGTAAAATATTCAATAACAAATATTCCACTGATTTAAGTGATCCTGTAACTAATTAGTTAGTCAATCGTAACGCATTGCTAATAACATTTTTGACCTGCAGGGTTTTCCACGAAAATATTCGGGAATAAAATGGGAAACAAATTGCATTGTGTGAACAATGTCACAAGTGGGACGTTTGGTTAAAGGTATTTTTTTAAAAAGGTATTCAATTTCCTGCGGGCTTAGACAACTATCTATAAACATCGACAACAAATTTACTTACAAGAACATACTGCTATTATGTTAGAATATCTACATAGGGAAACTCTAAAATAAATTATTCCAAAGCTACTAGGTATAAAAAAACTACAAAGGCAATAACAATAACAAGCGAAAAATAATAGCTTCAAGCTGATTCTACGTAAAGAGAAAATCTTTCTAAGTAGTTAGTCTAAAAATACATCTAAAAATTCCAGTACGAATTTCTGATCATAGACGCCAACGGAGGGAAAAAGAATGTAAAAAGGAGAAATTCAAAGCAGCATACAATTAAAAGTTTCTAGAGTTGATTAATAAAGGAGACACTAGTTAGGAATATTAATTTATATTTCCTCTTTCAAGTAAGTCTGAATCAACAGGTGGTGACGAAACGTTTGACGGTTTAAAGGAAAAAGTTAACGGAATAGAGAAATTGCTTTTAAAAGCAGATGGAAGCATTGGAGGATAAAATATTAAGTAAGGCGCAGTATAAAGCATGTTGACAGAACATAAGAGGTTATATCCACAGCTAGATGAAACGATGATAGTAGTTAAAACAATGGACTCAAGAACCACACAGATAAAGATTTTAATTCATCTACATAAGTGGTTATGTATAATTCTCACATCAATATGTAGCTGTTAATTAATACTTATGCTGCAAATAAAGTGCAGATAAAGAGTTGAAAAAACTAGCGGGTAGTATTTGCTAGTATTTACATTTGACGGATCGGGGGCACGTTTTTTGAGATTTCACCTATATACATGAATAATCTACACACTTGTTGCTGAAGTTTCAGATCTACGATACATTGAAGTCTCATATAGCAAAAGGTTTGAAAGACCAACATCGAAATCTATGTCAAGGATTGGATCTCTTTTACCGTCTGTCTTATCAGATACGCGACTCAAACCATTTTCATCACTTACTTGGGCTTGGAGTAGGGCGACGATGGTGACGACGCCTTGTGGTTCCTGTTGGGGTGCGTGTGTCTGTTTGCGTTCGAGTCGAGGCCGCCGCCCGGCGATATCTTGCCGGCGAGTGCGTTCAGTGAGTGCAACATGGTGCAGGGCGGCGGCCGCTGGCTCCCGAGCGGCCTGGTCACGGTGAAGACTCGCCTGCGTTTGACGAGACCTCGCTTATCGCACACGCCTTATCTCCTGATAAGAGGCGCGGGGGCACACCCGCCCCCCGCCTCATCGCCACCTGACACTGTCACCGTACACACACTCACTGATTTTTTTTTCTATCTAATGTTTAGTCACACCTCGATTCGGGTCAGCGTCCTGTCCGGCCGAGGCGTATTTCGACCATATTTGTTAATCTACTGCACTTAAGACTTTAATATCACTGAACGCGATCCCGTCAAAGCACTGTGGTCGTACTTATGTTACACTTTGGCGCACTGGAAATTCACATTTTGGCATGATTTAGACCGTCGAGTACGAATGGCCGTTGCGATATTTCTACGTCAGATACGGACTGGATATTTTGCTTTTGGTAGACCGAATTTGGTGGTCCCTGTTTGCAAGTGGAGCGAGAACTGATGTAGTACAAAATCCAAATTTTTGGTCGTTTACTTCGTTGCTTTTACAAGACGTTTGGAGAAATGCATCAAAACGATAGCAAGTGTACGTAGGTAGGTATACACTGCATCTACATGGTTAATTTTCTTAAACTAGTAACATACCCTGAATATAATGATTCAGAGACGAATCTCATTGCTAATATGAAATGAGGTAAGACATCAAACTGATAATGTCCGAATGTTTCTAAATTGTGATTGCTGTTGGCGAAGCGTTTTCAGACGAATAGTAAACGAACTTGCAAGCCCACTGACGTCAAACCTATTATTATAATAATAATTATGTCGTGCGATTTGCCATCAAATATTTCGTACTTGTGTTATACGAGGGATGTATTGTCACCGCAAAAATATCATAATAATATGCTTTCTGTATAATATAATTATGTATGTATTTAATTTTGTGAATGGCATGCATCGTAGCTATTTATATACACACAAATATTACCTATTTATCATTTAAAACAAAGTAAAGTCGTATGTACTTTAATTTTGTAAGAGTCGTTTGTTACTGTATTATCTCCGAGCTGTAGTTTAACCGGACACTAAGATAGCACTTAAATAATGGCACGCCTGACAAAAAACTATCGCAATAAGGCAAGAACGTCGCAGAACGATTAAAAATGCAAATTACTAGGGTGCAATTGTTTTAACAATGGAATGGAAATATTTAAAGTTTTGTAGTTCATATTTTAATTGTGAATTACATTTTTGAGTTTTTTTTTATACTTGCGATGTTTTGAGTAGTAAAACTATTTTACTTCGCCTGGGAAGGCGCCACTGTCGCGCTTAAAATCTGTAAATCAATCAAGTAATGGGCGATTTACTGAAGATACAATGTTGAAATTGGTATCTTAGAACATAATTATTGTAAGTGAGTACAGTATGGACTTCTAGATTTAGACTGTATTTTAGTAGTGTGATCAATGAACACTTCACTCAAGATGACAAACAGATTCACTTGTTACTTTTGTAGGTAATATTTTTTGTGATTTTACATTTAGTTATTTCTATCCTATGCAGGAACGAGGCGTTCCACAAATATAATATGTAATAAAATATGTAATAAGTTTAAAGTAGTATGAAAGTATGAAATTGTTTATAAAAAAATTCGAGAATTGTAATTGTAGTGAAGACCTATTAAGTAGAGAGAAAGTCAAATACAGTATAATATATGTATGTACCTACTTATAACAGAATACAGAGCAACATTCATATTTAAAAACAGTCCTAGTACCAGTCTAAGCAATCGTTTTGCGTCGTGCCACAATAAAATTTATTTTTTTGTGTCTGCAACCTTCCTAATTGAGTAAATTTAAAACTGGCTCCGACGAAGCCTTTCATGCCACAGAAGGAGCATGGAAAGGTCGTGGAACCTTCGCGAATTATCCGTACCGTCTATTACGGGGACATAAATTGAGGGGGGGTGAGGGGTTGACTTTTTTTTATCGAGCACGCGATTCCGACAGCACGAAGGGCGCTAACCACAGATATAGATCTAGATAGATAATGCAAGTTAGCCCATGAGTAAGAAGTTGTTTGTGACAAATCATAAATATTCTAGTGATGGGAATCTTACATCAACGTTAAGCCAAATCAAAAACATCAGTACAAATATATTAATTATTCAATTTTTTTTTCATTATCATTAGTATCGATTAGAGCTCGTCATAAAAATGACGAGTAACATACAAATGTATGTATTAGAGTTATTGGATTCGAGGAGTGATAAATCTGAAGTCCCGTGTGAATAGCCGAAAGGGGACTGAATGAAATAGCGAAAATCGTTGCACATTTCGCAAGTTTTTAAATATTTTGACACCTACATTTGCGTGATCTAGTAAGATCTATATCTGGCGTCCACCCTTTCGAACACTCAACGATTGGGGGCAAGATGGAATTTTTTTCGTGAATATTCCTTTTTGATTGTACTTTTTAGTGTCGGTTTTAATAAAGTTTATTGTCGTGTTTAGACCGAGCGCGCCGATGCGCAGTGGTATTTCATTTTCCAGGATTGAAATCCATGAAAATGTCGCACGCGGCGACTATGCGACTCGGCTAATACACTTTCACTATAAATACCAGTGAAAGTATGCAACACGTTATATTTACTCAATAAAAAGACGAAAAAAATGTTAACTATTTCAACAGGAATGGACATCCAATACCGACCAATAACAATTTAATTTTATTCAAGTTATAGCATTTTCAAACTTTTCAAATAATTTTGCCATGCGAAGCACGTATATTTGGGTGGTCTGTTTAGATCGATATCTGCGATTTCAATAGATAACATAATTAGTACGAATGAGAAGAAAAAGAAAAGAATATTCTAATACCCAATTAAGGATCTTTAACTTATACCGTGTAAAGCAGACAATCGTATCGAAATGAAGTTAACAGCCTTTAGCAAAGTCCGTGAGATTAGTTAACTTCTTTTAATTGAACATTGTGTTAGCAGAGTTTTATCTACAACGAGGCCTGTGTAAAATGAATTTTACTCGTAGAAAGAAGTTAAAACTTTTAGAAGGCGCTTTTATAAAGTTATTGTTAGTCTTAATTAAATAAGATCGGTAAATTGTTTCTCTCTTGATTAAAAGCCTATGTAGCCACGATGTTCCATTCCATCCCAACGTACAAATACAATTGACACACTAATTGCATATTTTTAGTACGCTATACTACATACAGGATCAATTAACAACAATTATGTTCTTTCTTTCTGTGGCTTGTTGCATACCTCGAAGCAGAATTTACTTCCATAGGTGTCTAGACCAGAAACACTTACAGTTATTATTGAAATTTCAGCTCTACCAAGACTTGCATCTGAGGCTCTCTCCACAAATCCCAATCTCTTGCATCCTACAGCCTCCAGAAATAGACCACCGAGGGGTTAATCAGTGGCTCTACACTGCGCAGTTTAATTTGTGTCGTGTTAAATTTACTTATTTCAATAGATTCCATATTACATTTTGAGCATTAACGTTTCAAAGAGAAATTCCCTTCCAGGTGGACGCTCTCGTTGCGGTCGCGTTTGACATAGCAACTATTTCAATTTAACTCACGTTCATAGCTTATTTGAAGGTATGAATGCATTCATAATACTCAAGTACTTTAATATTGAATTTTAAGGTATTCGCATATCAGTTGTCCCCTGTAAAATATTCTTGGTTAGTATTGGTTCATTTATGTACCTGTACTAGTTGGTTAGTATTACAAGTTAATAGTATCGTGAAATGAGTGTAGGTATATTTAATTTAAAGACGATTAATATCCCGAGTTACTATTGTAGCTAACGTGTGTTTGTACTACACACATAACCCATCGTGAGGCCCTTTAAAAAATGGGTAAAATATTTGATTTTGCTTTCTGTCAAAGAGTATCTCGGACATGTGCTTACAAATATACACGCTGCTTTAAATCATCATGATGGGTAACGTAGAAGGAGGAATAGATACCTGCTGGACACAGGAATAAACCTTGGCTTAAAAAGCATCGAAAAATCGATAGGAATCCTTTTCAGTTTCTTCAAGCCGGCAATGCACTGGTTCTTACATAAAAAAGGCTGATAACAAACATGAATCCAAAACTGACTGACCTGAATGACTGACCTTCATGACTGTAGAAGCACATTAAGTAGAAGAATATTGATTAACAGACAAAATATTGTTCTATCAATGAAACCCCTTATTGAAGACTTCAGTACCTCGCGAAGTACGAAAGCGATTCATCAGTAGCGTAAGTACAAACCGACACTACCTATTTTAAACCTGAGCAGTCATCTAATTCAAAGTTGAAAAGGCTTGTCATCTCCGCTGTAAGAAGGCCCAGTGCTCTGATTATGCTCGAGGGGTGCTCGCGTGTCAAGTGACCTTCTACAGTCTACAGTTCTACACCTAACACGTTCTTCACAAACGTAGAACAATGGGAACAATGTGAAACGGTGAGAGTGTAAGAAAACGGTTTTGTGAGGTGGTAAAAAAAAAACATACTTTTTACTAAAAAAGGTAAAAACCTTTTTTCTACCTTTTTTAGTAAAAGTTAGTTACATAAAGATTATCCCGTTTTAACGAACGTGGATGAAGTTTAGAAATGGGTTAGGTTTTAGGGGAAATTGTAGAGTTTTAATCTATACTAATATTATAAAGAGGAAACATTTGTATTTTTGTATGTTTGTAACGAATAAACTGAAAAACTACTGGGCCGATTTCAAAAATTCTTTCACCATTGGAAAGCTACATTCAGCCTGAGTAACATAGGCTATTAAATAAAAAAATAAAGATAAAAAAAAAAATTTCATTGGCAGAGCGAAGCCTGCTGGGTCAGCTAGTATTATATATATTTTTTACAAAGGAACAAAAGCTTATCATTCATAACTTTCAATTAGAACAGTTCAATAGTGTTCGATGAAACCCACTACGGGAATGGAACCGTCCAAACGGAACTATGAATTTATTTCCAACTTTCCAATGTAAACGTACAAATGGAGTAACTGTTGATGTAGCGAGTGGCAAAAGGCGAAAGTTGGGCGAATGGAAATTAATGAAATTCCCGCTCGAGGATGCCGTCGGTCGGTTTTGCGAAGCCGGCGAGTTTGTTCCGCAGATGTTTGCTTATTATTTGGATGTAATTTTTGAGGAAGTGCAGTGTTTTATTGTCACCTTCTTTATAATAAAAATGGATCGCTGTTCTCCGATGTGTTGTACCAAGAGTTATCATTATGTTAACAAAAATAATTTAAATGTATTTTCGCGGAGAAATTTAATTCAGACAATACTTGAATGTTTGCAACTGCGCCTCTTAAATCTGTGAGCAACTGACCCGTTGCTTGCACCAAGGGCTTTAATGAACAAATAATAACTGCGGACGAGTTTCGCACCGTACCCACCAGCCATTTTTGTAGCGGAATGAGAGAATTGTATTAAAATTTAGTGTTTTTGTTCGAGTTCTGAGTGCTGTTTATTTGCAGACTAAGTTGTTTAAGAATTTAATTAGCTTTTCAAAACAATTTTGTTGATATTGCCGAGTCTTTTATTTATTTATGATTGAACTGAGAAACATTTAAGATAGTAATAGGAAAGTTCTTATTAGTTATAAGACAACAGCTAATATATTCTATAGCATGAAAGTGCATGTCATTGACTTTTAGTGACATCACGTATTCAAGTAGGCAGACCCTAACATCAGGCAACTATTCTAAATCTGATCGATCGCTTACAACGTCCATTAGTCCTTAGATAACACGCGCGTGAAAAACTCCGTATACAGTAAGCAACCCCGGTGTGACGGTGCTATTGTTACAACACGCATGTAACTCAACAGGGCCTTAGTCGCCGGCCGTACCCCGCGGTGCTTAACGTAATTATTCAGCAAATTAGGTACACCACTCCACATTTAGCGGAAAGGAAATCATATTTTCCTTTCCGCAATGTTTTCCTGCCACCGGACTCCCGCCACCGGTTGCATCGGATGTGATTTTAATAATTCATTTAGGCGGTGGCTACAAACCCTTTTAGTGTTTTAAATGCTTTTCCCTGCAACCCCTTTCGGTCTTTTGTATTGTTTCTGTTCGGAGTTTCTTCTGGTATCAAAACTTATAAACTGTGTACGACAATTCATTTTTGGCAAATTTGCGGAGGCCATAATCCGATTTGTCAGTTTTAAATCTGTATCTAAAAACTGAAATCTACGGTTTGAAAACATCCTATTCGAAAATTTTAATCGTTAATTCGCAATTATATTATAGCAAGATACATTTCCAATTTAAATTTTACGACTCGTGGACGCAGACAATTTTTACGACTTCGTGATTCGATTAAAAAATATCGCCATGTAATTACGTTTATCGGGTCGGGGTTGTTGTTGTTGCGTGGGGTTATTAGGTACTGAGAAAACGAGACATTAATGGATTTAAAGATAGATCTATAGATATAAAAATTAAATATCACCTGCTGTTACGGTGAAGGAAAACATCGTGAGGAAACCTGCATGCCTGAGAGTTCACAAAAAAAAAGTTCTCAAAGGCATGTGAAGTCCACCAACCCGCACTAGGCCAGCGTGGTGGACTAAGGCCTACATCTTTCTCATTGTGAGAGGAGACCCGACCCTGTAGTGGGTCATTAATGGGTTACTGACATAGATAGATCTACCTAATACGAGTTCTATAACTCCATTGGGCAGAAATGTACCTACCTGTATGGAACAGATGGATACGAATAAAGCAATACGTGTGGTTTAGTAGGCAATAAAGATAGTGTATGCATTCATTCATGACGAAGGCTAGGTACTAGCCTGCATACAACAGGTATCTCGAAGACATACCACCTACCTACACTACAGGTAGCCTACATAGTGGTTGTTCTAGCATGGTTCTGATATATTAAAAAAGCTAAGAAATGATTCAGGTACTTTTACAACACCTTAAACAAAGACGAAATGTTTCAAATATTTAAAAAATACGAAAATGTAGTGTATGTGAAAAAATTAAATTATATTCAACTGACGATTTTTTACGAGGAAAAAAATATCCTCTCGTATCTTATTTTTCACCCCAAAAAATTGAGTAGCATGTGTAGTCATTGAAGCATTACTTCGCGCGTCAGATATCGAGCAACTAATTAGAGCGTGCTCTCCCCCTTATTGAGCTCACATAGGGTGATAGCGGCGATAAGCGATAATATTTTTTAATATCGAAACAGTAAACAAGTGCAGGCTATCTGATATAAAGTATCAAGCGATATTTCGTATTCGTTTCATCGCAAGTAGTGTATTTATAAATAACGTTTCCGACAAAATTAAATTTTATCACTAATATTTAAATACATATCGAGAACAGTGCGTATGCTCCTTTATGAGTTAGAATTAAGGAATGCAGTATCAGTGGACGCAGAACACTGTAGATCTAGCTAGTCATAGGTACGATTAAATAATTATGATAATCATACTTTTGTTTTACCTAATAAATTGATTGTGTGAATGTGATGTTTTGATTGTCATGATCGTATTTAGCAGCTTAAGTTAAAACGACCCTTTTCTCATTAGTCCATGTTCAAGGCATAAACCATTATTAAATATTTGAAATAATGTTCCAAAGCAGCAATTTTTTTTCATCGCATAAATTAATCGCTCTTCGATGCAGATAAAACAAATTCCTTAGCATCAAACGTCATACACCATTTCGACAGGGAAAACTAATTGGCGTTTCCCATTTTTCCCCTTTTTGATGTACCTCCGAATTTCCGGCTTTATTAGTGGCAGTATTAGCGTGCACTGACAGGAAATCGTTATCAAGTCTCCATTATAGGATTTCTGCTTGGTAGAGTGCCAAATGAAAGGGATCTCGTACTCTTTTGACAGAACAAAAATGATTTAAATAGACGACGACAAAAGCTACAAGACAAGATACAACTTTACGCCTAGTTTTCACTAAGGGACATCAGCTCGCGGAGACATATCGCCCAAAATGTGACACGTGGTAGCTATCTGCGACTTTGTGGTACAATGTCGCCAGATATTTTTCTCATTTACATTAACCAGTAGTGAATAGTATTTCGCACATCGTTCGCAGGACTAACAACCGATGGGAAAGTAAGGTCCTCGAATGGCGACCACGTTTGGGTAAAAGGAGCACAGGCCGACCACCCACCAGGTGGACTGACCACCAGAAGACAGCGGGAAACCGTTGGATTCAGGGAGCCCAGAACAGAGCATCAGAGGAGGCCCATGTCCAGCAGTGGACTACCAAGGGCTGAAAGGAAGGAGGAATAGTATTTTGAGCATGACTACTGACTAGTCCTTCGTCAAGACGTTAAATTTCGTGTCAAGCAAATCGATACCCTCTTTTTTTGAAGTCGGTTAAAAAGAGCGAGAAATGTCGCTGTAAAAGCGGGGCTATATACCTCATTCTTTAAGAAAAAAAATTCTAGAGCCGGTCGGTGTTAAACCGTTTCGCTCATTTACACTTAATTAACTAATATTTACATTGGACTACAGAAATAATTTCAACTAGCACACCTGCAGGCCATATTGTGGCTTGGAAGTCTGCCTTTCGTTGTAAACATACAGCATTATTTTTCGAGAGATCCAGCTGATAATAATTGTTTTAATTAAAAAGTGCTTAGTGATTGTAAATGACCGATACGATAAGTTAATTATTGCAGTTGCATATTACCTAAGTCAGTAACGTATCGTACGTTTACCATCGCAGATTTTTTATTATAATTCTATATGAATAATTATATTATTATTTAAAATAGTTACCATCACCAGTGAAATTTGCTAACTAGACTTTTCTTTTGTAATGATTGAACAAATGATTTATAAAATCTTACACTAAACCATACTGTGTTCGTCGATAACAACGACTCAACCTGTGAAGAGTTAGAGACAGTTAAAGAAAGACGGATGCAACACGCCTTTAACGTGGGTTAGTGACAGTTATGATAAAAAAGGGCAAGAGAGGCCGCTTCCGATGAAGGCTTTGAGTTCAATAGGACCAAAGCCGACTCCCAGGTGGTGTTTAGTGGGTAGGCGACTAGGTCCTACGTGAGTCCCACATAACCAACACAACCGGCTGTGATGGTATGCATGAGCATTCACCACCTTCCTCCAGCTCGTTCCACGGAGGGTAGCCCTTTTCATTTTGTCTGGGCGCAAAAAAAAGCAGCGTTTCGAACTGAAACATCTTTTCGTATGTTTCCGTCACTACGTTGCATTGTGTACGATGTAACCCGGTGGCGATTGCACAACGAGATGTAGTTTTAAGTTCCTTCACTTGAATCTATTCCCAAGTTAGTTTTGGCGGCGAGCTCCGATTGTTGAGCTTTTATTAAATTATACTACCTTTGTTACGAAGACTGAGATTGAAATTATATATATTTTTGTGCGGTTAAGATTTTCAACGTAGAGTTTGATCTTTTACTTTAATCAAGATGAAAAAAATCTATATCTACTTCAAAATTAAGACAAAATCCGTTGATTCTTTTTGTTTACATACCAATCATGTCATGTTCCTCTTACTTGGGTGAATTCCATAACCTCCCCTGTAATAGGGGTCTATTCTTCTACAGTGGTCCAATACGGTCATAAGAAAATTTATATAAAAGTAACTAAGTAAAGTTATAGCAGATAAAAAGATTTTCAGAAATACGTTTGAACTTAGTTCAAGTCTTAAGATTGATCTTAAGGCTTTCAATACGAAATAATTTATCTTGTCAAGATATTAATTTGCGGACGTTTCATTTATTTAATCGCCGAATCTCGGCCAACTGTTGATTAATGATTGGTAAAATTTTGCAACAGTTGACAGAAAAAAATAACTCCAAGGAAATTATTTTTTACAGATTCCTTTTTTATTTACGCTTCGCTCGGCGGTTCCTTTAATTTTGGTCTTGAACGGGATTAATTAAAGCTTTTAATGAGTTTTGCGAATAAATGTTGTTTCGTGTTGTTTCACAAGAAAAATGAAACGCTTATGAGATTGTATGTTTTTGTTGTTTGTAACGATTTTAATTATGGAAAGTAATCCCGATGAACATTGCTTCGATTGTGTGTCCCTACTTATTTCTATTGTTCGAAATTTCGGAGTGGTAAGATCTCCAAGTTTTCTTATTTATTTATTTTACTATCTTCACTTCAAATTATGTTTAAAAATGCGAAATGGATCTTAGGTACCATTAGGTTGCTGCCGCCGTTTGCCCGCCATTTCGCATAAAAATGTTGGAAACAAAACGAACTTACCCCTCCTTACCATGGGTAGGCCTAACCACTCTGTTTTCATTAAGCAATACACGTGTACACATTACCCAAAATAAAAGGTCTGTTTGGACTATATCTCGAAGGGACTCAAGAGGTTAACAGTAAGAGGCGCTTTTTACGATACTCCCGCCTGATTGAGCCGAGTGTCGGCCAACCGAGTTAGTGAATTACTCGGCCGCTTAAAGTACCATCGCAATTTTCTTTCTTTGATGCCCTTTCTTTCAGCTGATTCGACGATTACACGGTTAAGGGCGCGTCCCTAAAATAATTTCTTATTAAGAGTTATATCGAATGGGATTGATTAATTAAGGTCTTAGAGTGTACCTACCTAGTTTAGTTTGTTGTCGAATGTTAGTGTAATTAAGCTTAAATAAAACGTAGACGTGTCGTCATTTCTCCTTCTTTATTTTCATTGTCCTCTTTATTTACCCCTTGTAGGGCCTATAAACATGGGCCTCTCTTAATCTTTGCCACTCCTCCCGGTCCTGGGCCGGAATCCATCGGTTTCCCGTTGTAGTCTTCACTTACCGATACCGATATTAAAACCCATATATCTCATATCAGCCCTAAATACTTCAGTTTTGTTGTTAGATCAGATGGGTTGCGTTTAAGATATATCGACCAATACGCAGAAGGTAAGCAGTAGCAAGTAAAATTATGAATGTCGAAACACATCTTGGTCAATTACAATTACAAATAAAGGAAAACGATTAAAGAACGAAGTCACCGAGAAAGCAGGCGAGATAATAAGTTAAAGACTGTCGCATAGTTGTGCAAAGATTAGTCACAAAGTGAGCCAACCGCAGAAGTGGCAATTGGAAATAGCAAGTAGTCCCGGCGCCGGCGACAAAATCTTATTAAAACTTACTCCGACCGTTTGTTTAACTTTATTCCGCACCCGGACTGTCCGATTTGCACTGTAAATTGTCCGGGCTAGTTCTCTGGCCCTTTTATTTTTCTAGCCCGAGATTTATGGTCAATAAAAGGAAGAATGTGAAGTCGTTTTGAATAAAGTCGGCTCAGGCCGAGTAGAGATGGAAGTGCAAGTTTATGTAAGGCTTGGATTTTATGTGTCATATTTTAACCTTGTTTCTTACGAAATAGAAAAACAAGACGTGTTTATTCCTATATTTCTCAAAGAATCTCACTAGCGTGTAAAAGTGGTGTGAAACCGGTGTGAAAGAAAGGCGCTCAAACGATTTCAGATGACAATGTGAGGTTTTTAGCTAGGTATACTTTTGAACTTATGGGCAAAGTTGGTCTAAGTCTTAGTTGGTTAGCGATCCTAACTACTACACTAAAGGTCGTGGGTTCGATTCCTAACCCGGACAAAAATTTGAGCGATGACGAATGTTTGTCCTGTATCTGGGTGTCAATTATCTAGAAAAGTATGTATAAAAAAGTAGATAACAGATAGCTTTGTCAGCTATCTGTTACATAATAATAATATATACCTACATAACACATGCTCACAGCCTGATTTGGAATCAGAAAGCCGAGTCATTTATTCGACTTTTAACTCGTTTACTGACAATATACCTACTACGAGTACTCCCCGTGTTTAAGCAATATACACATATAGACCTTTAAATAACGCAAATAATAAAAATTGTGGTCTAATAATATACCTCTCTAAAGTCCTATTTTGAGCAGAAAATAAAACAGGGAAGACTATAGCGGCTCCACTTGAATAGTCAGTAATCCCTACAGTATTGTGATACTAATACCATATTGTTCGTCGTTGCCGCAAAATAAGGAGTTTTGCGGACCTGGTGACTCCGCGCGGGATTCTCTCAGGGGTAAAACTTAACAACGGAATGAGGGTACATCCTTATTCGTAGCTAGGGTTGCCAAAATGGACAAAACAAAGGAACTGTTAAAAAAACTTCATATGTATAAAAAAAGAAAAAAGGATGAACGCGGAAACTGATAGATAGTCACCGTTGCCAATGGACTCGAGCAACACGAGGGAATTTTACATCGCGTATTCAATTTAAGAGGAGTATTTTAATCTTTTTTGGAAAATATCATAGTTCGGTTAAAAAAAACCCTAGGATGAAAGATCATCCCATTCAACGTACCTACTGTAGATGCTTCTAATAAGTACAAAGAGAATGTTTATGTTAACGTTCGATCCTGGGCGAAAAAATCATCATAAACCCGCAATTTAAATTTTTCCAAAAGAGTATTTTCTGATCTTTAAATAGCTGATTGCTCAATTTATCTCCCAAATCCTTCTTCATATTTTTCTTCTAAGAGTATTTTTTAAATTATATTTCTCGAATAAAAAGTTGGCACCCCTATCCGTAGCTGTGTTGCTAGTTTCGGTCTCCGAAATTGCTATTGTATGGTTTTGTGATGTTGGCAATTTTTGCTAAGCATCTGAAGTGGGTTTTGTGTAAGCATAATAATAGCTGCGGTTTTATTTGCACAGTTATATCAACGATTTTTGTAGTTTTCTTAGCTCTATGTTGAATTCATTTCATTAGTTACAACTGTAATTCTCAAAAATCATACTAGGTACTTACTTAAACGACGCTTAGTTTAAGGTTTTTTTTAACTGTAAATAAAACTACTTTAAGCTACTATAAGATCAAAAAACCTCAAACGTATTGGAATTTAGGTATATGGATCGGAATAGATGCATTTACATGAAGTGTCACAAAAATTATGTTTTCGCGGTAAATAATTATGATTAATATTGATATAATCTCTTATAGCAAATACGGTAAGGGTAACAAAAATTTGACAACTTTATTTAATGTCCAAAATCTGCACTTGGGAAAGGTTCCAGGAATTCACAACCCTCGGGCTTCAAACGGTTGACGAAGTAAAGCGTAGTTGGCATAGCTGGACCGAAGTTATTTTTATACGCTGCGCTCCGATAAAATACTTGGCAGAGAGCATACGTGCCTTCAAGGCTTTGACAGATCTCTTTCAAAACTTGCCCGACTTCGAATAGTTTCGCAGCTTATGTTTTGCGTTCGAAAAGGGGGACATGTGTTCGACATTTTTTAAGAGATTAAGAGCCTTTGTAAAGCAGCGAAATTTCAGGAACATAATAAAAGACATAATAATTAATTTGCTACTAAGAAGTCTTTTTGGAGGAATGCAGATGCCTTTTTAAAGTAAAGCGTCGAAGGAAAGTGTATTATTTTTGAGATTGTCTCGAATCTAGGATATTGATTGGACTTATAGATCTGTTTCATGAATTTCAGAGCTTTACTTATTAGCGTTTTAGAAGAAGAAATATTTGAAATATTTAATATAATTATGACTATTTATGCATGTAGGTACATACACAGTACAAAAATAAGTACTTATCTTCTTAATGTAGGAAAAATCATGCACCCTCATTTTATTTATTTATGTAATATAAATAAATAAACAAACAAAATAAGAGTTGAAATCATTTTGCTCAGCAACGACATATTCTGGCCTACCTGCAATACCTATATTCCGCAGCCGAGTTATATGTAAGTACAACCCTGTGTTTGACATACATACATCACCTACCACCTTTAGTTGGCTTTGTTTATAAGTGGTTTTGTGGGACGAAGCTCGTTATATCCACAGAAGAATCGAACCGATTACCGAAACGTAATTTATTTAAACAATGAACTTTATTCCCCCTTTCAAATAAAGCGATTGTAATTCAACGGTATTTATACTATGGATAGCTGATACTGTAATTGAGCGCGACCCAGCCCTGGGGAGGCACCGCGTCGAAAATTGATAAAGTTTAACCATGAAAACGATATCTAAGTATAATATTACACGAAAATATACAACTTAGCAATTTACGGAAATCGGAAAATCTATTGTATTAGTTTCGGTTTCCATAGATTTTTGGCTCCGGTAACATTTCATTTATTTTCACCCTTCAATTTTGTTGCCCTTGTATGATTAGCAAAAACAACTTAAAAATGAGTACCAAAGCGAAGAAGCTCACGATGTTTTCCTTTCCAATTACCTAAGAGCAGGTGACATTTTATATTTTTCGGGAAGCCTGATTCTAATAATTTCTAATAACTTCCATAGGGATCCACAACGCGAGTTTTTCTCTAACAAGACATTCATGCGAGCAGCAACAAACTTTCACATTGATAATATTACTACGACTCGTACACAACCTACTCCATTGGGAACTTCTATTTTCGCGCCAACTTTCCGATGGATAGCTAATATTGTAACGAGTTGGGGGTCAACGCCCGGGGCGGTTGCGGGCCCGAAATTGATAAACTTCCTCGAAATTTCGCAAGCCGACTCAACTTGCGAACTTTCTGATAGGACATCAATTTTAATATAGTACCTACACCGAGGGCCAATACTGCTCAAAGTACCTACTCAAAATACAATTGGACTGTACTTGGGTGTACAATAAGACAACCTGAGTGGCGCAGTGGTCAAGACGTCGATAGGTACGCTGCGCAATGAATCTAGAGTTCAATTCCCAGTGGAGCAGAGATTTGAATGATGCGTTTATATTTCTGTTTCTGGCCAGACCAGAGCAATCCAGATTTTGAGGAGATCGTGGCGGATCCTCCTTTGAAGCCGTGCTTTTTGTTTTTACAGTAATTGAGAAGCAAAAAAGCTGCAGGCCACCTGATGTTACGTGGTAACTGCAGCTCATGGACGCCCGCATCCAACCTCAAATAGAGAATGTAAGTCCTATCTGATGTTGTATGCGGGTGCTTTGTCTCATGAGGACTAAGGTGTTCGACAGAAATAAAGCAACCATACCTTTCCAGGCGAAACACAAGAATGTCGTGTGGTCCTTTCATTTCATTGGACCTTTCGACAAGCTGGAAAGATCCTGAGCCAATCGTTGTATAATATATTGTATCAGGCGTTACTTTGCGGAAATCCATTGTTATTTAAGTTGTATTTATATTTCTTTGCAACAATCCGCACACGTGGAACAAACGACACGTGTACTATTGGAATAAGTTGTTATGGTATATACCTACTCAGAGAGATAAGGGAGGGTGGTGGGTCCAAACCAAAACAAGTTCCACGTGTGCGGATTGTTGCAAAGAAATACCAATCGTTGTAAGCATAAAAAATTATGTACGTGAAAAATCTTTCAATTCCCTTTAAAGACAATTACTACACGTATGCTCGAGATAATTTTCAACTAGTCTAACATGAATTATTAATATTACGTGGATCATATTTCGAATCGGTTACTCTTGAATCGTGTGGGACGCGACAGATAGAACACAAGGTTATGTGTCCTAATTATAGTTTGAGGTTACCAGTCGCTACATAAGATCGTTTTAATACAGAGATAAGTACAAATACCACCTTTTCATCTACTTAAAGCGATAGAAAACTTTCAAGAGAAATTAATAAGATAATAGAAAACAGTTCATTACGAGCGGATTACTGAAGGAATTTAATATTGCCTACGTTTCAATCTGCTTCAGAGAATTTAATTAAGTCTAGAGTGATGTAAGACTTCATAACTTAAACAACTTAATATTTAGATATGATCGTCGGATAATAACTCGTGTAAGAATTTTTATTGGGACGTGGGTCTATGGAACCCAATGAGAGTTATCTAGTAAGGGTCGAAAAAAGGAGTCGAAGTACGTCGATTTTGATATAAAAAGGATTTTACAAGAATTAAACACTAAGTGCAGCGGTGATAGCCCAGTGGCTTAGAATTCGACCTCGAATCGAGGGGTCCGGGTTCGAATCCCAGTGGCACGCACCAATGACTTTGTAATAAAAGTTATGTGCGATTTATGAAATTAAATATCATCTGCTGTTACGGTCAAGGAAAACATCGTGAGGAAACCTGCATGCCTGAGAGTTCACAAAAAAAAAATGTTCTCAAAGGCCTGTGAAGTCCACCAACCCGCACTAGGCCAGCGTGGTGGACTAAGGCCTACATCCCTTTCATTACGAGAAGGAGACCCGACCCTGTAGTGGGTCATTAATGGGTTACTGGCAAACACTAAGTGACATGTCTTAAATGATTCGAACTATCGTATGATATTATGACTGAGGAAAAATGTATAAATCTTAGATCGTAACCTTAAGTCTTAAAACGTAACTTGCCTTGCCAATAAGTTGACATACCTATTAGTTAAACAATGTCCACGGATCAAATGAGACCTACGGGACATTTTAGATTATACAGTTTTAAGTGAACCTAACATCAGGTGACATGGATACTACATTTCGTTACTCATTAACGATAAAAACCCTTTACGCTAACGTTACAGTTAATTCCTCAAAAAAAAACAACCTCAAACCTTTTTCAGATAAATTAAACGATCGTAAGTATGTCCGGCGTCCGACGGTGAGAGATCGCAAGAGATACCGGAAGATTAGTTAGAGAGTAGAGTTGTTTCCGGACGGGTGGATGGAATTTTAATCACGGGAGCCGTTAATTATCGCAAAGGATGCTCGCCACTGGTTCCTTCTTGATGAGAATACCCGGTATTTTATCTGTTAGTCACAATTGCTTTGTTAGCGCGCTGTTGGCTCCTATTTCCTTTGATAGAAGTAGCAATACGAGCATGAGGCTACCAGTACCTATTCTTGGTCTGTTTTTCAGTTTTAGAAGAGGTGCCTTATACATACTTTACCACCACCCTCACGTCAATATGTACCGTGAAGTAGCATGTTCTTTATGTATGTTCCGGTTGGGAAGATGTGATTGCCAGCTATAGGTACTTCATTAGTGGCGATTATCTTAGAAAAAGTTTAAGATTTAACCCCAACAGGAGTAAAATTTTAAAATTGTATGAAACCCCTACTTTAGAAAAAGAAACATCCTTTCTGATATACAGGATTTGTTTGCTAATCGTCATTATTATGACGAATTCGAATAGATTAGAACGACGGTGAATAATTATTCGAATAATTCATAGCATTCGAACTGGCGCTTTTGATACGGCTTCGCGTTGATGTAGGATTCCCATTACTAAAATGTTCTTGTTTTGTCTCAAGTATGTCATGTTCAAGTTTAGTCTTCATACTGGTGGGCTAAATTGCTTTATCTATTTAGATCTATATCTGTGGTATCAATAATGTACGTTTTACTGTTGTATATGCTTGTTAATGAAAACGGTGTTAGAAAACCAATTTATTGAGACACAGATAAAAACGAGACACGCTAAAATTATAAAATGGGGTCACCGGGTTAAGCTTTATGGGTCTCTAAGGGGAAGCCCCTTTCAAAGAGCAGCTATATTTATCTATTAGAACTTTAGGGGTTAGCTTTCTTTCTAAAACTGCGTAGACAATATAAGATATTCATTTATCATACCGTATCTATATATCATTTTTGTTATGTGGGGTTTACACGGGTCACTAATGCCGCACCACAAATCTAATCTAATAAAATCGACCATCCATATGGCAATTCGGCTAGGTCACAAGTGACTATACCCGTGTAACTCCCGCTGTACCCGTGTAATCCGCTTTTATTGGGATTAAATCGACAGGACCACGCCAATTCGGAAAAGCATAATGATTACATACCATTGATTACCAAACCTGTCAAAGACGACAATTATGTAGATATAATGAAATCATTATGATAACATTATGACTCAAGTGTAACCGTGAACTCAGCCCCAATATTTTTGACTTAATTTTTCTCTCTTATTCGTAGCATATCAGTCAGTAATTTATTTATGTACTGTATAATTTTATTGTCACCACTCGAGCCAGATGCTTACATTACGTACGAAACACAACGAAACAAGAGTAACGAAAACAAGTTGTTTTCCCTACGCTTCGCATTATGTAGATTCGTCCCCAAAAATTACTTTTTTAAGCAATAAACGGAGTGGGACGTCGTACAAAACTCTTCGCCTGCGGGAGCGAAGACGAAGAAATACGTTGGTCTAATTTATAAGTAGGAAGCTGAATATTTATTAACTGAACATATATGTACATACATCATTACCCTTTCACTGAGTTTTAACAATGCCGCACGCCGATGTAGTTTGCGGCCAATGACGAGAATCGTATAGAAAAGTGACGTAGCGCTTAGCGACAAAACATTAACCCACAGTGTAAAAATTATAGAGGTCCGTCAAACATAAAATTTGTTCTTTGTTTAAAATCCAAACCTGTTAAAAAAACCCGCTACCAACCCGTGACTCGCATCGTGCAGTCCAAAGGGCGGGCCAGTGATAATGGTTATGGGGAAAGTTCCCAGTTCTAACGGTCCAATTCCGTAGCGACTTCCCGTAGGGCTGCCGACGGGATTTGTGTAAGTACTTCGTGGGATTGGCCCGAAATTGCGTCATGTTCGAATAGTGAATTTGATGGATTTCTTCCTTATAATTTTGAATTTAAGAGAGTTGGAGATAGAGTCATGAAATAACTAGGGAGTGTTAAAACTACGAGTAGTATGAAAAAGAGCTCCATAAAATGTGACAATATGATATACGTCTTACTATTTTCAAAATATTCATATAGTTAACGTGTGCCATTATTATGGGTCAGACAGAAGATAGACAAATGACGTACTAATGAGTCAGTCATTAGTACGTCATAGGTATGTCAGTGTGACGTTTACTGTACGAATACTTTGACGAATAGTGTTCACGCTCACGGCATTATAGTGCCAGTTAACTTGTGCGCTTTTGTCCAATAGGTTAAGAACGTTTTCAAATCCATAAATGTTTTAATATCCGTATTAAATCAGAGAGAATATATTTTTAAAATCCAACCCGTATTTCATTCGCGAGACAACGAAATAAGCTTCCGCTTCTCTCTGTCACATGGAATATCTTACAGCATCGTGGAATACGTCCAAGCGGACGTCGCCGGAGTGAAAAACCGTATAAAATCTTCTGTAACATTCTTTCAGTCTAGATAAAGCTAAGTAAGAAGTACAGATGGAGCTCAGCCTTTGTTATATTATAAAAGAAATTATGTTATGGCTGAAGGTCCCAAAGCTCAGAGACCTAAGTCGTTTTAGCAAACAAAAAGTTAATCTAAAAGATTAATCACTTGCAATATTGCAAAGGATCTATCTTAAAGCAGAGTGGTAGAGTACGAGTATGTGAATAAAGATTTTTTTTATCTATCTTAAAGCAGAGTGGTAGAGTACGAGTATGTGAATAAAGATTTTTTTTAATAAAAGTAAATTTGGTAACCCTGCAAAATATTTAGTTTATATCACAACATACTCGTAACAATTTGAGATTGAGCGTTATTTAATCGATGTTAGTAACAAATCGATAAACTATTTCAACATAATACTCGTATAATGATAAGTAATTTTATTAAATCTACCTTAGGTTTTGTTGTCTCATTTATGAATTGAAAAGATTAAATATTTTTATGCATTTTTTGAACCCATGTTTTTTGAACCTATTAACGATATTTATGTACGAGTAGGTACCTACTGTGACACCTAATAGTCGGTAGATATAAAAAGGATATTATTCTGCTAACCCTACAAATGCAAGTGGGTCTCGCGACAATTTGTAAGGAACGACTGTTGGGCGACTTCTCAAGATTGGGTGTTATTGCCGGCGCCGATTGCGAGTTTCGCTCCCTACGCGTCACTTTCGCGAAGTTTCTTCAGAATCTGAATGAAGTATGTCGTTACACTTTGCGAGTTTATTCGTATTTGTGACTGAGATTAAAAGTTTTAATGTAGGTATACTTATTTTCAGTTGTGATTTATCGTTAAGTGACTTTGCATCCAATAAATAACTTTGAGTGTAGGAAATTTTTGTGTCATTTAAGATTAATATTTGGAAAAAAGATCCATGTCGTCACTATCGACGATCTAGTAAATCAGTCTTTAAATCAGTTGCGCGACAAAAATATTTCTACAGTACTTTCAGGTCATAAATTTGATTGAACAAACACGTTCTGTACAAACTTAAGAGTACAAATCTTTTTGTATGATAATTCGACGTTAACCAAAATAGCTGAAACTACGATAAATCTCACTTCAAACTTTATAACAGCCATTTGTTACTGTTATAACCAAAAGACTTAAATCTGAACTCTCAGCAGCCACTCAGCCAGAATTACAATTGTAAACAATTTACCATAGACAACCACATAATTTTTACTGTTCCGCAATAAACCCCCTCACTCTGACCCTCAACGTTATCACAAACGGCGATTGCGGTCATAACGGACTTTAATACTTGTAATTTGCGTTTACAATTTCCGCACTAGGAATTTAATTAGCCTCCCCTGTCGTTACATTTATATTCCGAACGAAACACGGGCGTAAAGATGGGTTATTACAGATTTAGACAAATTGTTGGTCGTTAATTTTTTATGTGCAAAAATAAAGTGTGCATACAAGTTATGTTCTATTGTTGAGTCATTTGATTGGTAATGTTTGGGTGGTTAAATTTGCCAATAGAAGTAAGCTGACCTTTCATCCCATATTAATGTCTCTACGTGACACATATAATTTGGATATGAGTCTTTGTTTATATTTATGGTATCCTACATAATCCAGGTTTAACGTGAGGATAAATTAAGTAGCCAACCTATTTTCTGTGGTCCTAAAATCGATTAGTTAACATAGATTAAAAAGGTTACTTTTAAGCGGTGTATTATTTGCGACATGGAAATGGGCCTTTCCTAATCAACGTTCCACCCAATTCTCTGACCTTTGAATTCAACGATATACACTTACCACAAGTTAATGTGCCCTTATAGATATCGTTGCTACATCGAAATTCCTAAAAACCCCTCTCTAAATTCACGTCTAATCCATCTCAAACTTAATACCCGGCGAACGCATACATAACGCCCATTTAGGCAATAAACGTTCAAAACTAGCCGGTTGTTAGAGTTGCGCGGCGGTAAAAATAAATCCCCACAATAAAGTGGTCCCGTATAAATTAAACGAGCCGTTGGAGAGCCGTGTAATGGAACGGTAGCGATGCAAAAACGTTACGGTCCACTCTCGGTTCGCGCTGTCTTGGTTATTTGTTGCCAGGTGTTGTAATTGTATTGTTAGGTCCATTTTATTGCTCGGGTTTGTAAATTCTAGGGCCTTGTCTTAATTGTCAGCCAATTCCAGTAAAGCAACCAACAGGACAAAAATACAGGGCCCTTTATTGAGTTATCTAATTGAATAGGTGTCTAATTGACGCTGACATGCAAAAATATGTATGCAATGACGTTATCAGACGTTATCATAAGAGCAACTTTTCATGTCAAGTGGGACATGGGGTACGGTAAAGCTATAAATGCCCATGATTTTATTAGTTATTCCTTATATTACAGCAACAGGATTAAGAGTTTCTTAAAATTAAAAGTTAAAGTTTGTTGCATGAAGCGTGACAACCTTCTAAAAAATTTGGAATCTTTGAGTATCCATTTCACTCCATAATATCGCCTTTCTCTTTTCTCTCTTTCTTATTCTGGACAATTGCTTATTTCAAGATCGGGCCCCAGCCTGATACTTCGTTAATGCTATTTAGAACTGTTACCTTGAGTGTCCTAACCCCCTTCTATACCACGCATTATTTCGAGTATTTCTGCCCTAAAAGTAAGCTATTAAAATGAGGTACCATCCCTACCATCCAAATGCTTGAGATTATACGAGCAATGCCCGTTTAAATACACCGGAAACTTTATACAAGTTTACTTTAAAGTTCCATACGACTATAAATTAAACCGACCATTTAAGTAGTCTGCGAACAAAAACTACGATTGCTCTTGATTTACGCATTGTGCGGTCGGCCTTAGCTTCACTGTTTTACTGCCTATCTTACTAGAACTGAGTAAAATGTTTGTTTATAATGCTGTTTTGTTAAGTGAAGTTTCATTGTTTATTAATTTGGCTATGACAATTTTTTTGAATAAACTTTGGTACGCTCACAGTTTATTACCAGAATTAATATACAGCATACTTTTAATTTCTCTAGAACACGTTCTAAAATCTGCGCGGACGAACCCGAGTGAGAATCTAGTTAGAATATAAGGAAGAAAGGAAGAGTGACTGACTGAAGATCACGTTCTTGATTTGAAATATTTTAAAAGATAAGAAAAAAATTTAAAGCCTCTTGATAAGAAGTTGTGTATTAAAATAAATATCGTTTGTGTTTTCTAGTGTGTCACTATAATTTTTCCTCAAGAAAGAATGAAAACTCATGTCTACTACGAATAGAAAGTATAACCGAAATGTATACCATGGAAGTTTTGAACACCAATATCGTAGAAAACATATTTACAACTATAATTTCCAAGAACAATTTTCTTCATCATTTTTTGCCGACACCAAACCCCAGTTGGCATTATATCACATCAGTGCGTTACCTCGTGACACGAGCACAATAGATGGGGGTCACATAATGGGCCCCTTAAATATCACACAATACATTTAACTTGATATCTCACGGGAGGCTATAATTTATCTTAACAAAACACTTTAGCCGGTTAAGATACGGCGCGACCGCACATCGAGTAAATCACGCAGGCCACGTAACTCGGCACGCAGTGCTTTTTCCGTAACTCACTTTATTGTGTGGAAGAAAACATGTTACAATATTGCCACTATGAGATTTTATATTTCAAAGTTTAACTAACTAGTTATAAGTATCAACGATTTCTATCCTATTTGAGGCGGGACTGCCTTGATAACTTAAGATCAGAGAGTCTGCTACTAATAAAATACAATGAAACAGCATATAGGCCGAAATGGTTTTTGTCGTACAGTAAAACCGGAACCGATATTGGTTAAAGGGCACCGATATGTTAACGAATAAATGACGTTTCTCACAAAATTTCTTAGTAACACATACCTATATGCAGAAGAAATGTCAATGAATACATGTTTCTTCAAAATATCACAAAATATATTACGAGCAAAAATAACTAATCAAGTAGGAAGGAGTACGTACAACAAGTAAAACAAACAATTACGAGGCAATTTGTTGGCTGGAGGCGCGAAACAAGATCGCTAACACAAACACGCAGATCGGAGGATTCTCCGCTAATAAAATATTAATTCTTTTGTTCCACCGCCAATTGTTTCCGGTTATTGTCGGTGTAATCTTTCCCCGTTGAGGAGGGGATGGATCCAATTTATTATTTGGCTGCTTTTATAAACTAGCGTTAAAAATAGTCTAAAAAGTGTTAAACAAGAAAATATTCTCATCTAAAATTGTTATCCGTGTAATAAAAATATACTTAATTAACTTAATACAAAGTTAAAAAAATAAAAGTGTAAGTAATATTAAAATGACAGTCGTAGCTATTGCTATGAGCAAAGTATGAGCATGACCACTGTCGTCAAAGTATTCATATTATTCTCTTGAGTTTGTATATGAGTGTTACCAAAGTGTACGTCCACTTATATTTATTTTTCTTATATGAAAAATAACTGTGTGTAAGTTGTATGCGTGGGTCGATACCCA
The DNA here is from genome assembly GCA_905147235.1 of Erynnis tages. Lineage (NCBI taxonomy): Eukaryota > Metazoa > Arthropoda > Insecta > Lepidoptera > Hesperiidae > Erynnis > Erynnis tages. The sequence goes on along the minus strand of LR990078.1, from coordinate 3,449,587 downwards.
CTGTGGTCCGATGACCACGCTAATCCCGTGAGAGGTCCGTTATGAAAATAAAAGTAAATATTTTTATTGGATCTCGGAGATTAAGGTCGAATTTCGGGAGCAGGAGATCGTGTTCGTTATGGTCTGTTTACACAGAGCTACTGCCTAATCAGCTACTCGACTTAGTTGTCTTTACGATACAGATCGGCCCAGTGCAGTGCAGATCTTGCGAGTGGTCGCGAAGTCTAGTAAACGTCATAAGTATCATAACATAACGCATACAACTGTACGCCGAACTACCGTCGAACGCGTTTAAATGATGCGAGTGATGACCGAACTACGTACCGCCATCTGCCAGCAACTCCCACCAGGGAAGTATACAAGTGAAAACAAAAAATAAAATTAAGTAAATCGTATGCGAGCTATTATTCAACTCGCAAGTACGAGTCACTAATAGTGAGCGACGTCCAAACAGTGCAAGTTACTGCACTGCGGCTACTCGACAGATCCACTCGCACGCTAGCTCGTAACGTGTAAACTAGCCATAACGTTTTTCGACATTGGGTAAAAGAAATGTGTGGGCGATACCTGGAAAATTGAAAACGAGGCTTTTTTGCCAGCATGTTATTGTGAATGGAGAAATGTATCTACCTACTAATATCTAAGTAGAGATGAGCGATGAATTGATGAAACTAGGCTAATCTGGACTTTATGTTACCTTTTGTTAAAGAGAAAAATACGCTCGTTCTGTATAAGCCAGTATAAGGCTTATATAACCTATCGTGTTTTTAAGAGATTTTATTCTTACTAAACCGATTTTTTTTTCATACATAAGATTATAATAAATTATCTAGCTACTGATTGCGAAATGCGTTTGAGCACGCTAATCTCAAGAACGGTTGAACCAATTTAAATAAATTTTCACTGAAGTCTCATAGCTCTACATAAACGCTCCATTTTTTCAAATAGAGAATACTTTCTTCGAAAATATCAATCGAATTCATAATTACGTGAGAAGTACATTGCTCGGATAGATAGTCGTATTTGAGGGCAGAGTGTTGAAATGAGAGTTTAGAAAATTATCACCCGCTGTTACGGTGAAGGAAAAAAATCCTGAGGAAACCTGCATGCCTGAGAGTTCACAAAAAATGTTCTCAAAGGCATGTGAAGTCCACCAACCCGCAGTACGCCAGCGTGGTGGACTAAGACCTACATCCCTCTCATTGTGAAAGGAGACCCGACCCTGTAGTAGGTCATTAATGGGTTACTAACAAAGGGCAGAGTGATGACTGCCGGCTAGCAGTTCATAAATGTGGTTGGACCGCTCGCGCTCATAATTTCTTATTATGTTGTCTTTAAACCAGAACCCTAAAAGATAAACAGATCCCCCACATTGCATAATAATATAATAAACATTCTATAATTACAGCATTCAAACTTTTGTCAAAATCAACAAATAAAACGAAAAATTCTGTTTTACAAAGAATTGTCAAGTAAATTGTTCGATCATTTCTTAATGAGATGCCGCGAGATTCTTGAAGAGAGATAGTGAATGAGAATGGGAGGAATGAATGAAAACGGCATGAAATAAATTCGTTTTCTTTCAACACAGATTCAAACTCGTCCTAATAATAAATTTAATTAGAATGAAGGTAATTAGAACACGAATTGTTTGAAGAGAGAATCCTCCACCCTAGTTTGCTTCGAAGGCTGTTTTGATGTTAAACTGATCATACTTGAACTAGATAAATATGAATATTGTAGTTAATGAAATATCGCAAAACTCTCGAGATAAGTATTCTTAATATGTAAAGAATGTTAAACAAATAATTTCATTAGAAAATATTGTAGAATTTTTTAAATTCAAAAATAATTAAGATTTTTAAATAAAGCTGACTTAATTTTTAAAATTTAAAATTACTCTACAGTTAAATAAAAAAAATTGTAGCAAATTTCCACTGATCTTTCTTGTTGATAAAGTGTTCGAGATAAAACTGGAACTTTACTACCAAGCTCGAATATAGATTGACGACACTGCGACCCACCAAAATAAAGCCTACATTTAACGACACCCATCCATCGACAACAAACGGGAAAGCGTGGCGAGGTTTTACTATTCGTGAAAATCGATTTCTCTCCAAAATTTCTATATCGTATCGATGCATTTACAGATATATATCTAAAAAGGTCACGTAAACATAAGTAATTCCCGTGTCAAAATATTTGAAAAGTTTATGCAATGCGCAACTATTATCCCTCTTTCAATTAGTTCACACTCCACCGATGTTCATACGGGACATCAGACATCATTCCTCCAATCCAATAACTCGAATAAAATCGATTTGTTTGCTGCTTGTCGTTATAATAACAAGTTCGAATCGATTGGAAGGCTGATGAATTCTTAACTGAACTGAATAGTTCAGTATTTTGTTCTGAATAATTCTGAATGAACTGAATAGTTCATAAATATTATAATATTATTCGTATAGACTGTGTTTTGATTCGGCTGCATTTCAATATAGGATTCCCATCTCTAAAACGTGCTTGTTTTTATTCAGTAGCTAGTAAGTTTGGTGTGTGGTCTTTATACGAGTACTGTGCCGTAAGTGTTATCACTATAGTCATAATATTCGTATAATAAACGTCACTAATTAGTATGTCATATGTCAGTGTGTCTAAACATGTTCCCATATTAATGGTAGCTCGGTACGATTACTATACAAAACTGCGTAAGTCCATGCTCGGTGCAACTTGCGTTGTCTTTTTCGATCTATATCTGTGAATGCATGTTTCTCGTGTCTCGAAATTATTCGGCAACAACAACGATAAATCGAGGTATGGCCGCGGGCCGAGTAGACAAAACAACGATTAATACCGCCGTTTAACTAACGCCGGCTCATTCGTTACGCCGATATTACACTGCATAGTGTAACGTGTTTAGCAATTTATTGTTTAGTGTTTTGGATACAGAATCATACTTTGGCGTGAAATCTCTGATATTAACCTTTTATGTTCTACTATTTAAATATTCTATAGGTTCAAATATTTAATAATAAATATAAATCACAATAATTACGCCAATGCCATCAACGTGTTATTTGTCCGCCATCAGCTACTTGAAAACGATCAATCATCGCAGGACATCGGCAAACACATTCGGAAAAGGCTAATTGATCATCTGACGAATTATCGCGTCGTGTGTGTATGACAAGTGTAATTAATGAACCGGTCCGTCTGTTTGCACTCGCAGGAGTGTAAACAAGACTATGATAAACCAATGACAAATGTAATCAGTGCCGTGAGCGTGCACAATCGTCAAAGTATTCGTACGGTATAAAAATATATAATGTAAGTTATTAGTCAGTCAGTCAGTGTCAGTCTCTCTGACATCTTCCCGTACTAATGGCACCCGTTAACTATACGAATATTTTGACGATATTAGGTGATGTGTTTGATTGAGTGTGTCAATCAAAAACTCAATTGTGTTTTAATTGAACTGTCGTCCAAATCACCAAGAAAACACATCTTATAAGTTTTCACTTCTGCCAGCACTCCCGGAGTGCAACCCGTTGTTTTTATATCTCACTTCTTCGGTCCTGAGAAACTATTCTAGGAGATTCCAATTTAAAAGTATCGTAAGTAGTTATTGACCTACAAAAAGGTCAAACAGGACAAGCCAACACAAAAGGTGTGGATTAAATTGGAATTGAAATTCGTAATGTCAAAAGAAATTGTTTCAGCTGCGATCGTTTCCAAAGTAAATTTAATTTTATAGTGTCGTAGCCTGTTATTGTTTCATTGACTGTATTTTTTTTCATTGAGTGAAGTTTTTATCGGCATTGTTCACGCGATGAATAAACCTAACTTAAGGATTGTGAAACTAAGGTCACTTTACCGATTGTATTCACGAAGATGACTATAATAATATTTTCTAATAGGTAACATCCAAAGTCTTAAGCCATGGGGGAAGCGAGTTTCGTGATATGTTAATGTTTTACGAAATATTATTTAAGGTCCAAATTTTAAATGTGATCTTAAAGGATTTGAATCAACGTTTTAAATCTTTGTAGGTGTCGTTGTACAATTAAATTTTAACAAAAATAGGACACCCGTTCGCATTAGTGTTATCGTCGAAGCCGGATTTGTTTCAGACTTACATGAGGTCTTTAATGATGAGCTCTCATTAGTAGAAAACTAGTTAGAATATTAGTAACCCATATCTCCAAGAAAAAGTAACAAATAAAAACATTAACATAATTGCAAATCTCGAGCTCGAGTGTGTTCATAAACGAGCGACGGTCGCGTGACCGTAAATCAAGCGCGCGTATCTAAATAACTCATTAGTGTGACCGGCCCTTTACCGTAATTATTTTTTAATTTAATAAAAGCACGACGTCATGTCTGGCTGTCTCACCTACATAATAACTTCGGTTGTAAGTTCATTTACGATAACCTCATTAGTGTCAAGTGTTATAAAAACATTCATATTTTTGCCGAAAAACGGAATTAAGATATGTATCGAAATACGTCGTATTGTGGAAGGGTTTATATTTTTTCGTGTGTACACTTAATCAGGGAATTGATACTCTCGTAATCAACGCCACTCCTCCTAGTCCTGAACCCTTTTGAATCCAACGGTTTCCCGCTGTCTTCTTCAGGTTATCAGTCCCTGGTCGATGTGATGTATACTTATTTGAGGGAATTGTCCAGTAATTAATTAAGCTTATAACAAGGAGTATTACCTACTTGTCAAGGTAAGGTAAACACAAAGCAAGGTAAGAACGTAGCAACGTCAGTATACCAAGGTAGAGTACACACTGGGTAGATATCTCCTTTCGTTGAATTCATCCTACATTTACGTATTTAACATTGAGATTTACGATAATGCATGATAAACATCTTCGTTGAGTAAAGCAACCGGAGTGCTGTGCAAATATTTAATTTATGCTAGATTCTAGTCTGCAGTGTCTACTGTTTCTAAGACTCTTGGCTTGAAATGAGTTGTTTATTTGATTCACAAAATCGAAATCATTTATTTTATGTTTTGCATGCAAGGTTCAATTTGCACACTCTTAATAACGTTCTATATTATATAGCATGCATATAAATGAATGAATTATTAGAAATGAATTACTTTAGCGTGTGTCAACTTCTTCAAGTCTCTATATTCTCCAAAACTTGTAACCTAAAAAAGAACATAGCCACACGTACAAGAATATCTCGATAACTTCGACTTTATAGAGGTTACCGCAGTTATAGGGTCGGAGTTGGAAAACCGACATAGATAGAGGAGTGATGTAATATCGTAGTGATTCAGCCACAGATAGACTTCTAACTAGATAACGCAAGTTCGCTCTTCAGTGTGTATACCAAGCGTGTCGCTTTTTAACTGCCTAGTGAGACATAGAGAACTTTATTGATGGAAATCAAAGCCGGACCAAAAGTGCTAATATGTAAAATATGAATTAATCCATTCATTATTCATCATCAATCGAATCGATTCGACCTTGTCATAATAATGATGTTTCTATTTACAATTTATTCGAGTTATTGGATTGGAGGACCGATAAACGTTTGACGTCCCGTGTAAACTATGTTGGAGTGCAGACTAAATGAAACAGCGACGATTTTTGTCCGTTGCACAATCTTTTCAAATATTTTGAAACGGGTAGCAATTACATTTGCGTGATCTATTCAGATCTATGTCTGTGGATGCAGCCGTATCTCAACGATGTCCCGTCCCGTCCATAGTCCCAATTTATGCGCCTTCGTGCAAATAGACGTCCATTGAAACGTGAGTGGACTCGAATGATTGGAGCTCACGTCCGGGCTAAATGGACTTTATGTATGGATACAGAATTATCGTGATACTACGACCCCAGTTTCGATACGTATGGATACTAAGTGTGTAGGCGGTGTGTCGTACATTGGACGGGGAGGTTGGTATTTTTTTTACTGCAATTTTTAAGAGAGCTTTTTCTGGGACCCAAAAGTAGGAAATAAACTCATCCTTCTACTTCTAAATTTAAAAGATTATGATGATGGATGGATGGAAGGATGTATGTTTGTTATTATTTCATGCAAAAACGGCTGAACAGGTTTGGATGACTTGGATTATCATAAAGGATTCTTTTCATTACTCTCTGGTTCCTGTCCTAAAATCCACATGGAGCTTTGGGCAAAGTCTAATTACCAAATAAAAACTGGAGTGATGTATTGATAACTTCAATGACTGTTTGTAATGGGTATCGGTGAAAAAACAGTGCAAGTATTACTTTTTTAACTAAATTGCCGAGGCTTGATTGATTGATTTGATTTTCATTACGCAATGCTCGACACTGGTCTTTCTCCACTGAGAAGGTATTCTAGCACTCTGTTTTAGTTTGGAGAAGTGAAGATACGGCTTAGTGGCAAGTTATTTGCAAGGATTAATGCAAATTTAATTTTTGATCTGTAATATCTTTACCTATATATAGGGGCTATGCCCAGCAGTTCACTACTGTCGGCTAAAGAGAGAAATATTTACAAAAATATTGAACGTGTCCGACATTAGAAAAAAATTCAGTGGTTTGTAATGTACACAGTGGGCTATTCACATTATGAAATTAAAATTATGATTGCATTTTAAATAATTTTAAGTAATAACATATCAATAATATGTGACGTCAATTAATCAGATGCAAGTAAATCACCTAAACGATCAGAGCATAGAGTGCATAACACATTATTAGGTTCAATTATGATCTTCTAGCGATAAACTTCAGTCCATTACTATGACGCGGCAGCAGCAATTACGGAGCCATCAAAACCATAACATAACACCCGTAATACCCCATTAGACGATTACGTAAAATCACAAATGCTGTACCAGAGTAGCTGCACGCCCGTAAAACGGTTAGCGTCCGTTAATTATTCATTTATCGTAGCCGGGCGTTATTTACGACGATCCGTTTAACGGCTGGCCGCCTCTACGAGCTACGGCGTTACAGTGCTACGCCGTAGCCGTGGGAAGTGTAGAGGGAGAGATTAATATTTATTTGTGCAAAGAGCTTTGTTAAACGGAGGGCTCTCCGCGAGTGTTAGAGGATGCCGTCTTTATGAAGGCTTGGCTGAAGATAATGCTTAATGTTGTGTCCAGGGAGACATCCAGTGTATCTGTGAACGAAATGAAAATTTATAGGGTATTTTCATGTGCCTTGAATACATACCATATTGACTGTTGTGTTCTTCATTTTTTTATTAGAACTTGATAAAGACTTCTTTATTAATGAATTAATCAGTATTTATAACCCTTTCAATCTCCTAGCCTGACATAAAGTAACGATTCTCAGCAAAATAAAATTTGTGGAAAAAAGTAAACCAGGTTCGGTTTACATTACAACAATTTGATAATGTTATATTATTATACAGGGATTTTATGAACCAATGTCAGGAATGTATGAATTCATACCCCGAAAGGCAAATACCGCGACGACAAGTCAACACGCGAAACGCCACCAACGTTCAGAAAATAAACAATTTGTCAAGGTCTTCCGCGATATTTGTGTACAACATTGGGGTTAGCGCCTTATTTTATGGGCGTGCAAATATTTTTCAGAGATATGACGTAAGTGTTAAACTTTACTTTTTATAAATTCCTTACTCTGTATCTGAGTAGCAAATAGCCGCCTTATGTTAAGTCGTCATTGCGGTCGATCGAACTCCACATGTAACTAAAATAGAATAGATATTCGATCTGAGGTCAAGTGCGATGCTACTCACGGGGACTAACGCCCGAAATTAATTACCGATTTACAGATATCGATTGAAATTAATACTGATTGGTTGCCAAAATACTCTATATAATATTTTTGAAATAACAGTTTTGTTGTGCATTAATCATACATCATTAAAGCGAACCATATCCGAAGATCAGTTATTAATTTCGATTCTCTACAACCTCTAAAAATCATGTTATACGTATTAAAATTATCATTGCATGAACTAACAATGTAACTTATTGTTCAGTTCCAACAAATAGCGCTATAACGCGGTCATCTGACGGCGTATAGCGCGCCACATCACAAATTCAGTAATTTGAGCGTTATCAAAGCGATCACAGTCGACTGAGTCCGCCGGAAGTCGGCGCCAAATTATCCTCGCCGCTCTACCGTCGGCGACTCTATGTAGAGCTGTTTGAGGGTCATTTTGATACAGAAATTTTAGTGTGTGACTCGGTGCTGCTGATTTGAGATTTCGTATTTTTTGTGTTATTATTTATGGTGTGAATAAATCAGCGACGGAATAAACATTGCAGGAAATTAGTTTAGTTTAATCCTTCAGGTTTTGTATTTCTTATACAGACAAAAATTTCTAGTAAATTTTAATGGAATGAATTGCACCGCTTACATCCCATTAGCGTGAAAATAAAATGAAATACTACTATTTAAAATTTGTAATATAAAATACTTTCGTATAATGTTTTGCTGGTCTCCGTGTTGACTTCTGTCGTAAAAAAAATTATTAAAAATACATGAACGCCGCAAATCCGTCGGTCTCGTAGCAAATGCAATATTAATGTTCGGCAGTAACGTAGCAAGGCTACGAATGATCCGCTACGCCGTAGCACCGTAGTCCGCAGCTTACACCGAGGACGTTGATATTCGATACGTTTATTATAGCGATAACAACTCGAGTTATTGTTACAGTTGGATCTTGACTCGTATTTCTTTCTTACACGAAACATTACAGCATGTTTATGTTCACTAATATTTTAACGTATGTTACGTGAGTTTATCGTTGAATTGTTAGCCACACATACTTTTATTCATTTTTATATATGCGTCGGTATCGCATCATACACAGTTTACACACCTCATTTGTAACGTATAAAAGGTGTGTACAAGTGTGTTAGTGTCACAGTCTTGCTTTATTTAGCTTTGGTATTTTCAGGTAAGTATTCAAAATAGTAAATTAAATAAAGATTAATAAAAATAAATTGTAAAATTATTTTATTATGAATATATTCATTATTCGTGCAATCAACGTTTTTATTTAGCGGTAACTAAGCAGCTCAGACAGGACGTTCTTCGTCACCGTTACAGCGTGACAATTAATTTTGTAAGACACAAATAACTTCAGTGATTTCGAGTGAAAAACTGAATTAAACCTAATCCTATTAATCATAATTTGTTTCACCAATGTTTGCTGCACGTAGGCCTGTATTGCCTCATATATCGAATATTAACATATTATTCTTAAAATCATGCTCTAATACATTTTTATACAATTAAATTACAAACATAAAACATTGAGTTAACAACCTATAATGAATTGATCAATGAAACTGTCATAATGTATTACAGCACCACCCGTAATAACGTAATAATGGATAGACACTTGGCTGCGACTCTTATTATATCCCAATCTGGGCGACGCAGACACTTTTAATGGAAGATAATCTGAGTAACTATAAAATTATCTAGAGTTAACAATACTACCAAGGTAACTAACTCGTCAAGATAAACAAGGTAATTTTAGATTAATTTCAGTTTACTTTATCATTATTTAATTTAATGTAATCTTTCACTATATTTTCACTGCCATATTATTTTCATTGTTTAATGTAACTGTTGAAACAAAGTTACATTTACTTAATTAATTCTTTTTATATTCTCCCTTGTTTGACTGCAACTTAGTCCTTAGTCAAATTTGTTGTTACTCACTGTACGATTACGCTCAGTAATAAGGAACAAACTATCGAATAGCTCAAAGTTATCAAAACTTACTCCAATCAATAGTGTGATCCGACCCCATAGCCGGGGTCAACGGCCGTCGTTTCTCCGTTATCAATTATATCGCTCACCTAGCGGGGGCGAGCGGTCGGTCAATCAATTATTCGTTCAGTAACACGTATAGGTGATTTATCACGGCTGGTGATTCTGGCTTCGACTTGAGACTCGGGCTTATACGGAAGCAAAAAATATTGAATAGTTTTCAACAATTTTGCGGTAAAAAACCGAGCGGTGCATAGTTCAGATTCCACGGGGAATTGAAATAATTTCATATACAGGTATCAAAAACCAAATTATAGCGGCGACGTTGGATTTAAATGGCCCAGGACCAGTGCAGCTGTGAATTGCAAGGGGCTAAAAGGTAGGTTAGATATTAAATCAGGTTCGATTATTGAACACAGACGACGTAAAGAAGGGGTAAAAGTTTTGTGAACATTCACTATCAGTTAAATTGGGCCAAATAAGATTGAGTACAATTTTTTGCGGGATAAAAATAAAATACGCTTCGGCCATACATTTTAAATGTTGTCCGTGCAAAACAAAGCTTCCATTCCGATATTAAAAGTGGTTTCAGACATTTTAACTGCGGCCACTCCAACACCAATACTTTCATTCATCGTTGGACGATTACAAAGAGGACAAATCGCAAAAAGCCGTCCGGTTTTTTATTGTGACCGACTGGCCGCAAATGGCTCCACCCGACACATGTGACACGAGTAAACTTAGAACAGTTCCAACTGTGATTTGTCGACGGTCGTCGTTTCTAGTCGGAAAAAAACGGTTATGTACGAGTATGTCACCGACTCGCGTACTGAGGGTTCTGTGAAGTGTCATCCGTAAACCAAATACAGATTTTTTTGTGTAAACAGTATAAATAATTATAAAGACAAAATCATATTTATAAAAGACCCAGTGCCAATCTTAACCATAACAATGATTAGATACATTCGTCGATGACAAAAACATAACGTATGTTGCAAGTAGCACCACACCGAACCACATAATAAATTTAATAAATTGCGCTTTAGGTATATAGCCCCACAATACCCCTTGTTATATTCCTTGTTGCATGTGTATGATAGGCACAAGACAAGAACACACACCCAGAAAAGAAACAAAAATAAACTCATAAAATAATCTCTGCAACACTCTCAAACCCAGGATCCTCCTTGCAGTGCAACTCAACTCAAATGTTACAAAATTATTTTTGAATAGTAGTTTTAATATGTACCTACCTACCTAATTAAGAACCTCTTTTTTAATTATTATAATTATTTTTCTTTTTCTATAATGTTACACCTTTTTGTTTTGCTGCCAACCAAACTGTATAGGTACTTCACGAGCGTAGACTGTCATTCACATACACCTACGAGTATGCTTGTGAAAAAAATTTTTTTTCATTTACCATCGCGTGGAACCCTAAAAACTAACCCATCCGGTGACCGATTGCGGACGAATTGTTCGACGCACGATTTATTCGTCGAAGGTTTTACAAGAATAGTTTTGTGACGAGCTAAGCGTGATGCGTTTTTAATGGTTCGCTGAATTTTTTTGCTTCCGTTGAGAGATTGCTCGATTTATGTTTTTAGGTCGGAAACTTCAACGTTATCTCATCAGTGTAATTTCTTTAAATGGGGTACCTAATAACCGTTGAATTGTTTAGTAATGTTATATTTTTAACTAAAAATTTAAGAATCTTGTGTTAGGGCCTTTCCTAATTGGCTGACCTAACCGATCGTGAAACCAATACAACAACGTACTTTAATCACAAGCCTCTCAAGTATTGACCTCTCCTCATTAAACATGAGACTGACATGCAAAAAAGTGTATGACGTTGTCGTACCTACACGCGTCGTATTTTTGCGTGCAACATGGCATTTAGTACGTCATGGGGTTATGTTATAATATTGGTCAAAGAGATATAAAAATCATAGAGGGGATTACCGCAAACTTTTAAATTTGAGATTCAGGTGATGTATTAAACATTTTTGTTACCGAAGATTTTGATGTATAATTTTAATATACACATAAATCATCGCAAAACGCCGATCAAATATTAAATAACAGGCTGCATGCAAGCAAAGCGGGATGGGATTTAGGAAATAAAATTCCAAAAAAAGCGGCTTATACGTAAAATAATCTAGGCATTTTCACTTCATACTCGTATATGAAAACTTTCTCATATTTAAACATCCGGAGTTAATATAGGAGAATAAATTAAATTCCTCGACCGTACGAACTAATCTCCTAACCCGTTAGATATAAGCCCTTAAAGACGTATTACCTCCATCAGGCGGCCCTCTCTCGTCTCATTCATCTTAATTTGCTCCGTAATCGCATCATGGAGTAAATTAATAAGCATATTAGTAACCGACTGAGAGCCAGGGGCCTCTTCACTTGGGTTTGATATAACGTAGTAGAGTTAAGGGACTAATCTCAGACAGTTTGACAGAATAGACAATTATATAGTCCGTTTTATTCCCTTGTCCTATTTAGTAATCAATCTTGGCACTACTCTACATTGAAAAAAGTTAAAACTTGCTTTAAAAAAATAAATTATACTTACTTGAAATATATTATTTGTGTCTGCCTTTTTTAAATCACAAATTAAAATAGAAAGACATGCTAAGATTGTTTACCAAATTGTATTGGACCATAGTAGTGTACATAAAAATAAATATAGGTAATGATATTGTAACATGCACACTTAAGTATATGAAATATTAAAAGCATCGATTTAGTTTCAAGATCCCGTCAAAAATTCCATAAATATTTTTCATAAATAACCATAATAATACCCAAATCCAAAAAACTCATATCCAAAAATACAGAACATATTTATTAATCAACGCTCATTTGCTGTTATTCAAATTTCCACAACCCCGACTTCACGACCAAGACTTTCGCACAAAGCAACCTTTCCTCTAATACACCCCTATATTTTTCTATAACGAGAAACCCGAGACTGTCTCCTCTAATACCGGCAATTTGGCGCCCTCGTCAAATTGAGGTTAGGTTAGTCGAGATATAATTTGCATAATCACCGCCTACTTAACCACTGTCCGGGTTATTAATCACGTCGGACGCATATTTTCATAGATATAGTTCTAAATAGATCATGCAAATATGAGTAGATACTCCTAGTGTCAAATATTTGAAAAGTTTGCGCAATGCGCAACCATCGTTACACTCCACAGTTGATCACACAGGATATTAGATTTATCATTTACCCAATCCAAGAACTCAATTAAAATCGACGAGTTTTAGTTAATTCGAATGATGATGAACATTAATCGAATAATTCGTATTATTCATACTGGTTTACTTTTTGTCTCAGTGGGTAGTAAAAAAGCGCCGCGCGCAGATTTTATGCTGATGTGTTAACATGCATTATCTATTTAAATAATAGATCTAATAACGTAAAGTGGAGTTGAAAGCGCAAATGATTTACGCATATGCTCGCATGAGTGTTTGCATACGTGCATGCATGTATAATCGAGTGTGTTTCATTGCTTATACGCCATTACATTGACGATTGCGTATGTTCAAAATATAGGCTTTTCGCTTTAACAAAATTGTGTCAAGGCCAATAAATTTAATTTATTTTTGATTAAAAAAATAAGATCATCAAAGTAATCGTCCGGTAACCATCATTCATTAGTATGTCATATGTCAGTTTGTCGTGACATCATACCACATAATACCATATTAATTATGAAATAACGTTAAGTATACGAATAATTTGATGATAGTGTATTAGATATGTGCTCGGGGCAAAGGACAAGGGGCCCTAATATAATGGGAAAAGTCTTCTAGACAACATGCAATTCAAAGCTTTTTTCTTATACGCTTAGGGATTTGATCAATTCGAAGAGCGGAACCGTGGAATGGTTTCGCATGCACGAGTAACAATCTGTGTTCGCAATCTTAATTGACAGCGCGAGTGACGTTACTTACGCGGTTTACTCTTTTATTTCAGCTATTAACTCGCATATTGAGACGAAGAAGCTCATATTAACGTAATTTTTATTGTATTCAATTATACTTTTGTTTATCAAAATAGTATTCGGGTGTCCTAGACGTTTGAAATTGGTATGGTCGATTGGTTTCACATGTAGCAAGCAGTTTGTGTTCAGAGTTCTAATTGACAATCAGGGTGAAGTCGCTTACGACGCTGCAGTGTTCTATTTCCGCTTGCTTTTATATCGAGATGGGCTTCAAGAAAATTCAAGAAAGTACGACGCCAGCGTATTTTATTGCGTAGGGTGGAAAAATTAAATAAAGAATTGTAGCCAAGCTGTCGTTTATCGTAGTCTATTACAACACTGTTTATTAAGCCACAATTACCTGCTTTAATAAAATCGGTAGTTTGTAAAATTAATGTTATAAGGAGCATGAATTGGTAACGTGAATAACAAAATATGAAACAGTAATATCATTTTAATAATGGTTTTCATATACTTTTTGTCTTTAGAAATCAATAAATAAAAGGCAAGAGCCGATAGGATTAGTCGATTGGTTTCACATGTAGCAGTCTGTGTTCAGAGTTCTAATTGACAGGGAGAGTGAAGTCACTTACGACGCCGTCGGGGTTTATTACCGTTCGCTCTTTACGCTTTTATATCGGGACGGGCTTCGTGGAGGTACATGATGGAAGATATAAAGTATAGCTTGTAATTTCATAGAAATCTTCTAGATGCCCTACAAGTCAATTGAGATATCTTGATAAATTAAAAAATTGAACATTTTCATATACTTTTACGACAAATGCAAGGTGTGTTATCATGTTTTGTAAGTCAACCCATAAAATTTTAAATTTTTCTTAAAGATCTAGAACATCATTGGGTTTTTAATTGTCAATTTCTCTATCCGTAACTAAACAATATTTTTTCCTCAACAATATAAATTATTATGGACTATTGTCAAAAGATAAGTGAATGGGTGTTATATAGGAGCCGTGTGGGTGGGTTGATTGGTTTCACATATAGCAGTCTCGTGTTCAGGGTTCTAATTGACAGGCAGAATGATGTAACTTACGATGCCGCAGTGTTTTATTGCCGCTTGCGATATCGAGACGAGAAAACACCTCGGCTGAAGGTACAGACTCAGGTGAGGAAAGACAGCGGGAAAAATGAGGTGTATACAAAAAATAATAACCAAGGTCATTAACATATTCTGAAGGAAAGCTGAAGGCAATGGGCTGGAATGATATATCTGAAATGAAATATTTGCTGCCGATCCGGCAAAGAGAAAACCGCGTCTGGGCAAAAATGTAGTGTAGGAAGATTTCCAACTATAATTCGCATGTGACTTGTCTGCATAGAATAGGAATGCGGCACTAGTGCTGTGACCTGTCACTAACCCATTAATTACCCACTACAGGGTAGGGTCTACTCTCACAATAAGATGGATGCAGGCCCCAGTCCACCATTTTAGCCCGACGAGTGCTCGTCACATGCCTTTGAAAAGACATTTTTTTGTGAACTCTCAGGCATGCATTTTTCCTCACGACGTTTTCCTTCACCGTAACAGCAGGTGATATTTAATTGTATATTTTTTTAGCTTGAACTCCTCGAGCAAGATGCCGAATTCTTACCCACGGGGCAATCACTATTAAAAGATAGTAAGAATGTATTTTTATATGATATTGACTTTACACTTTTTCTACTCTCGCTACGTTCCACACCTCGCGTCCGATCGTCAAGATAAAAACAAGCCCTGTCGCGACGCGGTATCGCCCGCATTATATTTAAGTGGGTAGTTTGCGAGAAAAACAGCGTATTGTTGTCGGAATTGAAAATAAACTGGAACCCCCACTTCTTACATATATCACGACGCGAATAAAGGCTGTTACGCACTGTACTGTTCAGGTAGATTGATAGTTATTGGAAACATTCGTTGAGGTTAGTGTACGAAGCTTTGAATGTGCCAAATTCCAACGTAAAGCAGCATGTTATTAATGTGTCGTGCTTGAAACAGAACGGGGTCATCTGGCAATCTTAATCAAGGTGTCACATCCGATACATGGTATTTTTGGAAGTCAAATAAAATCATACCCTTAAAAATAGAACATCGGGTAGGATCCTACTATCTTACTATTATTTTAAATGAGAAAATTTGCGAGGATGTTTCGTGCAAAGCAACTAAAAGGATAAGGCCAAAATTTTTGTGTAGACACGTTGTAATACTCGTAGTAACATAATGCTTCCTACTCAGAGCCCCACAATAATAGATAGATAGATTTTATGAATACTGAGTATGATGGGTTGACAAAAGAAACGAACCCACACCCACACACACACTAGAAACAGAAATTTAAGCCCATCATTCAAATTTCTCCTGCACACGAATGACAATTCACGAGTTCTTTCAAACCATTCTCCACTTACGGCAAGAGGGTAAAACTTCCCATGTGTTCCGTCCCAATAGAGGCTATAGAAATAGCTATTACAAAACGACGGTACGCATTGTCAGCAATTTTTTCATTCTTTACATGTAAAAGAGACAGGGAGAGAGAAAAGTGCCATTTAAATTCCCCTTCTTACAGTTACAAACGTATATTGGCTGGCAGTCATACGTTGATATGACACCGTGGGGAGTACTCTAGTTCGGCCTATTCACCTTTTAGCTCGCGAAATGAAATTATTCTTTTCACACATTGTTCTTTAGATTGCGATGTAGGTGGCTGTAACATTTTACGGCCATGGGTCTGTCCCACAACAGGAGCAGTCCTGAAGCAAACTCCAGCACGCTGCTCCAACGCGGATTTGTGTAGAAACGGTCTAGTGGTCGAACAATGTCGGATGTTTTCAAACCCATAGGACCTCTGAGGTTTACCGACTGCGATGTTATCGATAAACAAACCTAACTATCATTATCATTATAAATACGTATACGAACACTGTGCTTGTCCAATAAGTAGACGTAAAAGTCAAACAATGGGTGTGTATCGCATGTGACTCACGGGATAGTGAAGTGGTTAGAATTCATGAACTTTGATTTTAGTTGAAAATCTAATTCAATTATATGTTGTATTCAATATCAAATGTTATTTTCAACAAAACTTTTTCCAATCAATTTTTCAAAAATACCAATCTATTGATTTTAACTGTTCCTTTATGTGACATATTGGTTCGCGTGTGAACAAAGTTTTAATATGTCGATCAAACTCCGCAGATTAATTTCTAGGCGTCAGGCGCACGGCACTTTGTAATTGTTCACGCGAAACCGGTTAAAAGCTGTTAAGCCGGTTTAAACTAGTTATAAAGTAAATAACAAATACTCCGTGTATACACTGAAAATTCCAAACATTCAATTTTCTTAAATGAATGTGTGTAACTATATAAAATGTGTTGCTTAACAATGTTTTTAGGAGCACATTGAATTAAATCGTAAACAATATACATCCCTACTAGACTTTGTGGACGGCTTCGTCTGCGTGGATCTTAGAATGTGGTCCAGAGAGAGATACAAAATATCTTGTTGTTAATCTAGGTCACATCCTACGTGCATACCAAATTTCATCCAAATCTGTTGAGCCCTTTTTGCGTGAAAGAGTAACAAACATCCATCAATCCATATTCGCAAACATTCACATTAATAATAGTACATCGTAGGATACGATTGCGGATATACTCGTACATTGCGGATATATGTAGGGTAGGACTTATGCATTAGTGTTTGCTTATTCTATCTATTTATATTACAAATAAAAATAACCATAACATCAAATTTAGGAGCAACACTACTTTCATGTTATTAATATGAGTATATTTGCGATAATAACGTCAACAAAAAACCTAAATCATAGTCTTTGCCTTATACATTTAAACCAAGTTTTAGCTTCGCAAAATAGAGGTAAAAGTTAAAAGAGTAACGAACGTTTACAAAGTCAATTTCACCGTCGACAAGCTCGGCACCAGACTTCATAAATTCCATACACAAATCCATTTAAAAATTACTTATTCATAGTAAGTCTGCACAAAACATGCGTCGGCTTAATGACGTAAGAAATATGAGAGCGCCTCGCCTCGGCTCTCGACAATGCGTTCCCTTTTTACGTGTAGTGATGTGAATGTGTTTTATCGATAGCGAAATAATTATAAAAAAATTACAATGAATTGTACGACATACGCATTAGCGAGTTAGTTAATTTATTTTTTATATGAGTATTAATTGTTATGGTAAGATTTATCAGCATAAGTAGTGTAAGTATGTTTTACTTATAATATAGTAACATTTTATTGATATTGATTTTATATCATTAATTTGTAGTTTATTTGTATTCGATATCAGTTTTTGTTTAGTTTGATTAGGTTAGGTTCCATCGACCAACGAGTTGCATTTTTCATAATCTAAGTTACGGGACACACGAACCACAGAATCAACAATTTCCATTTGCTACAATTTACAGCTCGCTACGCGAAGGGAGCAGTTTCAAAATAATTAAAGTTTATATGGAGAATCAATTCAATAAATTACAGTCAATTTCGATTACTTGCCGATCTCTACTTTAATTAGTTCCATCGACAAAACATTCGACGGCACTACGTACTTCATCGTACCGTACCTACCGTAATGATACAACAGACGGTTGCAGATGAAATTCTGCGGTCGCCGGTGATTCCAGCCGAGACGTTGCTGAATTACACAGTTTTATATGCTTTGTCAAAGAGTGTGGTAAAGAGACCATATTTATCCACGATAAATATGGTCTCTTAAAAACAGTTCAATAAATAAGAATCTACTACTACTTAGTACGCAAAAGTTCACTATATTGGATTCGGTAACTCGATGAAAATTCATTATTAAGGTCAACAAGACTAACTACCTTCCCGAGAATGGTGTATTACAGCCTAAAGAGGAAATGCTAGCTTTTCTGAGTTTAACTGTGTGCAATAATAAAAAATACACATGCACATTATTGCATATCCTCAGATCACAGTTTTGATATTATTGTCCATATTTATATGATGAATTGGGAATATCACTTTATTTTTTTGGCTTCTCCTACGAGTACATTGTGAAAATAGAAGTCCAAAATGTTGCAAGTGTGCACGAAAATGAAATATCACACGTCGCGGCCGCAAACGCAATCAAATTGATTACACCTCGGTCCGTTCTAATCGCGCCCCATGCGCAAGGGTCGACACGTCTAACCATGTTAACGAATCACTGTGATTACGCGCGGTGCCCTTAGGGGAATAATTTGCACCGGACCCCGTACAACCTTACACCATCGGTCGCGAGTTATGGACGAGGGGACGGACTATAGAGTTGTTACGGTTTAGAAGTGACAGACGTAATGTTTTTCTTGAGAGAAGGAAGTCGCGGCGGGAGACTTTCAGACGGAGCTTAATAAAACCCAAGTAGTTGTAAATAGAGGTGATAGTAAACCGGTATTTCAATTAATAAATGGATTTTACTAAATACTTTTTATGCATTTACAACAATTAGTAGGGTGCAACACGAGATACGATAAAAATTCTAGCAACTCGGCATACGTTGTAGTTCACTTCTAAGAATGCTTAAGAGTGATCAAACCTATCTCAGATTAATACATACATAAGTTTCAATGTAAAGCATAGATTCCAATATTCGTATTTAACGCATGTTATCGCCTACTTTTATACGCCTACATAGGCCCTATACTTAAGAGTAACTACCTTCCATTCGTTTCACGACATTGGAATCAAAACTACGTAAGCAGAATCAGTTATTGATACCAAAAATGTCTGAATAAAAAAACCATATTAATTATTATCACATCTCATTCCTGTCCAAAAGCGCATTGTACACAAGGGCGCACAGAACATCTGTTTCTATTCACAACGTAGTCTGTGGTACGAGCGTACATAATCGTCCGCTTGCGGTGACAATACGCTCCCTCATTTTGCGGGGAACAATGTAATATAATAAGACTGTTGGTTTTTCATTTGCGAAACGAGAACGCATTTTGTCGGCGTATCGAAAATTTTCGGCATCGGGTTTCAGTAGGGATGAGTACAAGATTATTAAAGTTGATTGAATTTTTCGTGAATTATCTGTTTACTTTTTTGGGCCTTCATCAAAATTTTAAGCCTAGGATTTTGACAGAATCAATTGGAAAAAATTATAAAACGCTTTTATTCATATCCCGTGCTCAGAATTGTGCCAACAAAAGACATTTTAAATATTATAAAAACTGATATTATCATATTTTTATTTATTCATTATTATTCTTACTTAATAAAGTAGACTCCTAAAATGTGAGGATAGTATTTGTCGTTATACTATACGTCTCGCCATTTGAATTACGTCGAAAGTATTGAACATCCACCTGTAACAAAGAAAAGTGCATCGTTAATAAAATCGTTGTAATACCTATATAAAAATAACAACTTTAGAGATTACTATGCCTTTTGAGAACATTCTTTATTGAGAACCTGCAAGGAGTATATTAATGGAGTGCAAATAAGTAAGATGGTAATGTTAAACCAAAACAATCCATTGCTTAATTAATTATTAAATGCATAATAAAATTCATACGAATATTCCGAATAAGTCCCCTCCCATTACACTTTTCAATTTCAAAATTCTAATAAACATGCACAAGCAGCAACAACCCCAGTTCCCGCATTATAAATCTCAACAAAAACTACAAGTCACCGAGCATCCACTGTTTTGCCATCATTAAGTCGGTGGGGGAAATTAATGAATAATTAATGATAAGTCGCCATGTTGGTTCCGAATGCGGTTTAATTTTCGTGTAATTGTTTATTTGCGTTTCGCGAGCGGAGTCTTAGAGCCGGGCGTGACGTAAACATAAACAACCCCTAACAACCCCTGCAGTTAATTGCATCGTTAGGATTGAATTAATAAAAATCTATATTTTTTTTACTTCGACCATGAGCTTTTGATGAATAAAGATGCTCGATCTTCTGAAAAATTGCAAAGACGTCAATATATTTCGGAAGATAACTTAATTTTCATTAAGTTATATCTTATTCTTTGAAATATATTGACGTATTATTATGTTAAATATAACATTTACTTAGCAAACTTGTAAAGCTTTATTCATTATAAAAGGTTCATATTTATAACAGTATCCTGTAGTAGATATATTATATTAAGTACTCCCCTGTCTGTTTTTTTATTTTTAGTATACAAGTGTTATTTGGCTAATCCATTACAAATTTCTAATACGCAAACATCCTTCCCATCCTCTTCTCTAAGCGCCATAAATCTCAACGAGCACTGCAAGAACATCGCCGAACATCCTCTGTATTGCCGTCATTAAATCGGTGGCGCGGATTAATGAATAATTAATGATAAGCCACCATGTCGGTTCCGAGTGCGGTTCAATTTTCATTTGATTGTTTATTTGCATTCCACAAGCAACGTCGAGAGCCAACCGTGACTAAGGCCTTGCTTTCTCATTGTTGTGGGTGGTGGTTCATTTTCGCATTTAAAATTAACCACTGGGTAACCTTCTCTTCCAAAGTAGTTGTAGCATAATCAAATACCATAGTAAAACAAAAATGTGTCTGATAAAAAATAAATACGATGTATTGAATATTTAAAGTAAGTATGAGTACAATCTGTATTATTAATTATATAATATTTTAGAAATATAATTTTTTTTCAGGGTTTCGGGGCTTGTTGCGATTGTTGTTAATTAATGACAATAATGTCCTCAAATTTATTTCAATACATTATACAAGTTTCGGAGAAACGTGGGTGAAAAATATTAGGATGTCTTAGTTCAAACACGTCATGCAAAAAAATTTGGGTACAAAGGCCAGCAACTTGTTATACCACAAGCGGTTACGGGTTAAGTAATCAAAACGCCGCTGTAGTGAAAAACCTATTAGAAGGATTACCCACAATACCCACCACATTCAAAACTGTAACATCATTTTGAACTAGAATTTTATTTGAACACTCAAAACGAATTCGCGATACAACTGTACAATACATAGTACATAAAAGTGGTCATATTTGTTGCAGTGTTATAATGTTTTTGTGCGTTTCAATGTATGGTATTGTTACACTGTTATATTTATTCGGTTGGGGCCAGTGTATTGTTTGCACACTATATAGCCCGCAAACTTCGACGATTACTCGGATGCGAATGGGTGTTATTTAATTTTATGTGCAATTGTTGTAAATAAACTTTGTTTGTTGGTAAAATTGTTACGTTTTATCCCCCTTTGTATGGAGTGATCACTGCATTCGAGCCGCGAATCGGGAACCATTGAACTGAAAAACGATTTTTAAATTTTAAACTGAATGATTGTGTTCAACTGTTGTGACGTACAGTATTATTGAAATTTTGTCATAACGTTTTATATGGCAAGTAGAGTAAATATGTATTTTTTGTGCAGAGTTCAATAAATAAAGAACGTCGAGAGTTGAGAAAAAATTATAAAAACGATTTAATCATAAAATTGGAACGAGGATAATTTTGAATTATTAGTCTTAAAACAGTCAATGAAAAAGTAAGTTACAGTAAATAACTACTTCATCGGTAATGATTACTTTGAAAGCAGTTAAATAGAACTGTGCCTCTCGATCCTTAATATATATCGCAATCTAATACACCGAATACTATCATCATTATCAGTATTAGATGCACTTGTCTATAGGCTGCAGTAATAACATTTAGTGGCCCACACTCTCGTCTGTTACGACAGCACAAAAATAAATTCACGACCGCATTTGCTCTCATAAATTTAAGCTAACGTTCGAATAGTCATTCCGTCCGGTTCGAGTACGCCTTTTCATTCCCACGACAGAGTAGCACGGCAATAATGACACGTCGACTCCACGCCACTCATAATTTTCCCCGATCGAGGAGGAAAATAATACAAGAAGCTCCCTTGTATTCAGCACATCGCAAAAAGAAAGAGATAGCCCAAGAGCTGGCAGACATTTTTCGAGAAATGTTTCAGAATCGATTAATTGTAATATCGATATTTATATAACCACAAATATAGCTAATTTACACTACCCGTCAGACCTGACCGGCGGGTAGTGGAAATTAGGCAAATCCTCAATAATATTATAAAGATAATTTAATGATTTAAAGTGTTTCAGGCATTTTGAAATTTTTAACCACAATAAATTTAGTGCTTAAGAAATTAAAAAAAAATAACGCCAGAACCAGTTGACTCAGTAGTCAGGCTTATAACCTCGCCAAGCGTCTCCTAATTATTGTTTTTTAAATCTAAAAAATTTTTATATCATAATGAAATATTCTCAGTCCATTAAAAGGGGTTTTAACAAAAATTTCAATAACGCCCAAACACTTTTTTGGAGTTTGGATAAATTCAGTCACCGCTATTCAGTCACCACTATTCATTCAATTCAGTCACAGCTAGGTCTGCATTCTTGGTGCTCGTATGTAATAAATAAATTAATCGATTGAACACGATTTTATGATGCCTCAAACACTTCTCGAAAAATATTTGCTAACTCTTGAGCTAGTAGCTCCCTTGTATTCAGCATATCGCAAAAAGAAAGAGAGAACAACGAAGACAATGAATGTGTTGCTTCTCTTTTTATTTTAATTTTGCAAACATTCGCTGCCTTTTCTGTTCGTTTTCTATTATTCCCCACTTTGTCATAGCATTTGAATTGAAACATTGTATTTTTACTGTGCATGTTTTTATAGTTTGTGCCCTTAGTTTGAGTTTGAATACTGGATATCGAATTGAATTCAACCATAGCAAATATATAGATAGAACATACATTTATTGGTAGTGAAGGTAGTGTAGCTCGTCTGATCTTTATGTCTAGGATTCGGTTAGGTAATTTTAGAAAACAATATATATATAGTTTTAGGAAATAATGTCTACTTGTGAAACTAACTTCGCCGTGCTACGCAGGTATTTGTAGAGGTTCTACGACTATGTAAATTTCTTAGCGAAAATACGAGTATGTTATCGATATTCAAACTAGAAATGTAGCTGGTTGATAATGTACTGGTTGGGGTTGCTTTATTGGAGGACTAAGATGGTTAATTGGTCATGTCAAATTTATTTTTCGACCACATAACATAATTATTTTTTAAAACGAAACACAATTATTTGCTGAAATTGGTTGCTATTCATTTGGTTTGTTAAAATGTCATTGGTTATAAACGTCCGTATAGAACCAAGATTTATATTAGGATGTGTGTAAAGGATCCACATACAGTACTTCTACAGAGGACTTAATATGTTTTCGATATGACTAAGTTTTTATAAACTAGCGTATCTAGCTGCATACGTAGAGGGTCTACGACTGTAAGATCTACGGATCATGTAGCAGCTTCACTGATTGAATTGCACCGACCAATATCAGCAGCCGAGCGTATGATATCACAATGACGTTACACAGTGAGTGGGCCCTTTCACATGACGCTGTTGAATCGTTCACGTGAGTAGGCCTTTGAACACATTGTCCGCAGCGTTGGATCGTACACGGTGACACGGAATGACGATGGAAGCGTGTGATTAGCGTTAAGAGATACTGTTATAAAGTTATTTATAGCAATTATAGAAGCTTACATATTTGGTATGTTGTAATAAAGTATGCAAACAACCTGAATTTTAGAGTTCACTCAATTTTATTCTAGCTCCAACAGGACATAAGCAATCTGCAAGATTGCAATATGGTACTTCGTAGAACTGAGATGGTCCCAACAAATTTGTTTTTTCGTTCAAGTAACTTATACAAATATATACTTATACATACATTGATTACTTCATGGCAGGTTAAGAGGGAGTCTATAACTATTTAGAGGTTACTTGTATTCTAGCACCATTAAAACCTTATTACTTAACTATTTTTCAAAAATAAATTACCAATTACCTATCAAATATCAAAAATTATAACGATGTATGTATTGTCGTGTGTCAAGAAGTTTTCGGTATAACCAAGGCAAATTAAGGCGTCTCTCTGTGGTATATGCGTAGTGTATGTATATAGGTGTTTGCGTAGAGGGTCTACGAATGCCTTGCATAGAAGCTACTGAAATTCGATGGCATCATTTAACACGGTGAATCCGAATGCACAGGGTTAAAAAGATGCGCCAACCTGTGTCTATCGGAAACTGCACAGGCCCTTAAACCATAAAAACATTACCTTCAACAAGTTTAAGGACCGATCCATAAATCTTTAAAACCCCCCGAACATAAATATAATTTTTATGTTTTGGCAGTACAAGGAATAGCCATCAAAAAATTACGCAACAAAAAATATTACAACCGATTTATAACCTCTTACTCGATTGCGAAGTGCCGTAAAAGTTAAAAGGAACAGCCCTCGGCTTTCTTGTTTCGCCAAATCTGTATTTTATTGGCACGTATTCGTCTTACGCATTAAAACTCTTAGCGAAGTAGTAAAATAAGTTTTTACGCGGAGCACCCAAGTTGGGACGTAATTTAGGGGAACGGTTAATCGAAATGTACATTGCAAGATTATGCTGGCGTCGTAATTTCAAATTAGCTGATTTTTTTATTTGGAAAATTCTAACCCTTTGAATTGTATACTTATAGAAACTACCAAAAAAATTATCTTTCAGTCAAAATAAATCTATTTCCCCCAAAGCCGACAACGCACTGGCAACTCCCCTGGTGCTGCTCGTGGCAATTGGAGACGATTACCACTTACCATCAGGTGGCTTGTATGCCTATATTTTGGTTTAACACATAAAGAACTACTTTTTCCATATTTCAGTACGTATAGCTATAATTATATTTTGATCTGCCCAAGGTAGCCGGTCTGTGGGGGTTTTGCAAAAAGGTCGTGTAGTTACAATTTTGAAATACTTTGTTTTGTAAGTCTTTTTTCCACCTCGCAGACTGGGCTAAAGTTACTAGCAGGTCTTACGCATTAAAACTCTTAGCGAAGTAGGTAGTGAAATGTTATATCGAGTCCCCAAGTCGGGATATAATCTGGGGAGGGATCTAACTTCAGAGCGGTGAGGCAAAGTGTATATAATGGGTGGGATTAGGCGTACGTTAACATTTTAATTATAAAATTTTGTACCGAACAAGGTTCTTGACAAGTTTTTAATTTGAATGTACAAGCATTACCACATTACTAATACTTTTTAATTAGGCCGTCCGATTATTTTTAAAATTTTAATACGCAATTTATTCATACGCAATTTCATTTCATTTCATCTATGTGCGATTCTAGAGTAACTTTACCTACCGACCTAACAGATCGACAACCAATCTACAACAGATTATCTTTAATTTCGTGCATTCAGTTCGTCTTATGTAAAGTTCGATTAATGGGTTACTGGCAAAGACTAACTCATCAAGAGTTAGTCTTTGCCAGTAACCCATTAATGACCCACTACAGGGTCGGGTCTCCTTCTCGTAATGAGAGGGATGTAGGCCTTAATCTACCACGCTGGCCTACTGCGGGTTGGTGGACTTCACATACCTTTGAGAACATTTTTTTCGTGAACTCTCGGGTATGCAGGTTTCCTCACGATGTTTTTCTTCACCGTAACAGCAGGTGATATTTAATTTTATATTTTATTAAGCGCACATAACTTTTTTACAAAGTCATTGGTGCGTGCCACTGGGATTCGAACCCGGACCCCTCGATTCGAGATTGAATTCTAAGCCACTGGGCTATCACCGTTATTCTTTAGTTATTCGTTAGTCTTTAGGCTGTCAATAACTCTTTACATTCATCATCATGTTTACGTCACCAACAAATGTGCCGGCCACAGAACTTTAATTTACTACTATTAAAAGTAAATCTACTCTTCTACTATTTGATAGAAGCGTGTTTATTTTGATTCGATAAATGATCAATTGTAACCAATACCGGCTTAACGTTCATGGTCATAATTAACAGTTTGCTCTTATACTTACAATTCTAAGAACGAAACAGCGAGTCAATAAATCATCATAAAATTTAGGGAGGGCCCCCTCTCAGACCCTCTTTTTTGCCCACCTGAGAAGTATAAGTAACAGCCCAACTTTCCACCGAAACGACTTTTTAGTAACGTATCGAGCTTCGTTGCGATTCGCGCTTGACCGAAACTTTTTTGTTTTATTCCCGAACAGACATTAACATTTGCGAGGGTGGAAAGTTTTCGTAATTGGAGCGATAAAGTTGTTTTCTAATGCTTTAATGCGGAACAATATTTGTTATGGGTAATAACGGATAAGTTTACTTTTTAGAAGTTGAAAATGAAAGTACGTAAATGTAATAAATTATGGCAAGATTTACGAGTACTTTTCCATTAAGAGTATGACGTCACTTTGAGCAAATATTCATCCGAAGTAAACGTTTACGTATTTTTTATGTGGGCAGAATGAGGTGAATCTCTTATTTGATGACAAGCTTATATAAGATTATCTACTATTATGATGACACTGACTATTTAACACTGACAATCTGGTGGGATTTTACGCAAAACAATGCACAACACTAAGCAAACGGTTTTTGACCTGGATAATAAAATTGTAATAACAGCAATTTTTAAATAAATTCCAAAGTACACGCAGACGAAATTGTATAAAGGAGCTAGAACTCAAAACACTTGCGACGTACGAAGTATCAAATATTGACACCACCAAGTATTCAAAAATAACTTCAGATTACCCTTGTCTCGCAACTTAATTGTTTCCTTCACAACATTTAACGCAGAAAATAAATATCAGCCGAGAACAATGTGCTCGGAAATTTCATTAAAATTATAACCCTATTAAATTTGCCCGAGAAAATCATTTTCCTGGGCGGCTCCATTGTGATCCCTTAAGACTGTTTGAATAAGTATGGCAAATAAATTACAAATATTGTTGTGAGAGTCCATAAATTACCGTTCAGGAAGGACGGAAGGAACGTTCGGTTCTGGGGAATAAATTTCTAAAGCTAGTGATGTCAATGGACGGCTGTGTTTGTGTGGGAGAGTGCGATTTGTTTGATATGGTATGATTCCAAGTTGGTTCCACATTTTTTGGGTGAGGATCTGATCTTAGGTGCTGGAGATACAGAGTTGAACGGAGTGGAATAATTGAAGGGTGTTTGAAGAATTGTTGTTACTGCGTTGCTGTCTTGTTCATTGAATGTATCTTTATGGGTAGTTTTATAGGTACATTTTTAAATAGAAACACGTACTTACTGTTTCGATGTGGGGCATCTAGTTCTTGCTTCTAATTCAACACACATTGGGGGCACATTAAGCCCCCATTCAAATCAATAGCTATCCACAATTTCACAAAGAGACTCCATAAAATATTCAACACAAAGAATGAAGGTAGTATAAACTCGAGAAAGGAAAGCCAACTGCTTGAAGATATAATTAGAATTTATTTATGAAGACATGCCAACGACTTTTGGGTGAAGGTTTGTCGAGTATTCAATTGGTTATTCAACTGTCAATGGTCGATTGAGAATCGAATAGTTGTAGAACTGATTTGTTAATTTTTTTAACTCTAACTTATTACATTCTTGAAGAAAAATATATGGGGTCGAGCTCCTACTCAAAGTATAATAGATAGTTAGCTTTATTTGTAAGGTTAGACGTACGACCTTCGAATGAACTTCGTAGGGCTGTCATTTGCTAATCCTATTTCATATCACAAAGAAGAAACTATTCTCAATCATGTATCGATACAAGGAACAAGTAACTTGTAACATATATCGAAATACCCATGGATAAAAGGAATCTTAAACAGAAAGCGGTGATAGCCCAGTGGCTTAGAATTCGACCTCGAATCGAGGGGTCCGGGTTCGAATCCCAGTGGCACGCACCAATGACTTTGTAAAAAAGTTATGTGCGATTTATAAAATTAAATATCACCTGCTGTTACGGTGAAGGAAAACATCGTGAGGAAACCTGTATGCCTGAGAGTTCACAAAAAAAAATGTTCTCAAAGGCATGTGAAGTCCACCAACCCGCAGTAGGCCAGCGTGGTGAAGGCCTACATCCCTCTCATTGTGAGAGGAGACCCGACCCTGTAGTGGGTCATTAATGGGTTACTGACAAACAGAATCACAGCATTGATAAATCTAACGGTTTCCCGCTGCCTTCTTCAAGACCTCCACCACCACCACCTCACAGAGGGAGGCTTGTACTCCTTATGGCGATACGTGGATACCAAGGGAAGGCCACCGAGGGAGTTTTAGTGGGTAAGAATCCCACATAACCCGGAGTCGCTCCCATCACTCTCGGGTACCTATCATGATTTTCCCCCCGTCAGAAAATAAACAAGATCATCATTGGTGCCACAATCGATCGCTCAAAAACTTCAGGCATTGCGGTATGATGAACGTTCGACGAAAAGTGTCATAATTTCCCGACAATAGACAGATAATAAATTAAAGGCTTAAAAAGTACAAAGTACAGTTCAATAATGTACAAGATAATATAATACTAGATCTTTTGTTCATAATAACGACATAATCTTTTTCTCCTCAAAAGTATTGACAATATAAAAGTCTCTCGTGAAATAATACATTATTCAAGTAGCCATCTCTCTCCGCCCTTTTCTTCAAAGTTTAATTTCCCATGGGAATACTAAGCCTGTTCTGTAAAAAGTGTAAAAGTTCTTATAAGTTTCCCCGAAGCCGTTACGAATCTGTAGATAAATACAAAATTTATACGGGAAAAAGTTTTTTTATTAATGCTTATATGTAAGTATTTACGAGTACCTACTTCTTATCCAACGAGCCCTTGAATATTGCCTTTTGTTTTTTGTTTGTTTACTTATAAAAGGTGGTTGGGGTTAACTGTAGCCGAAGTATAAAAAAATATATAAATGATAAAGCAGCTGGCTCGGAAAGGTACATTACCGCCAGCCTCTTAACCCGTCGTAAAGCAACATGTTCTTCTTCATGTTTCGACGAGGGAGGTATTTGCTGGGGAAACAGGGAGACGGCCTGGGTGGCGCAGCGGTTAAGACGCCGGTGCGCTGCGCGGAGGGTCCTGGGTTCGATTCCCAGCAGAGCAGAGATTTGAATGATCAGTTTAAATTACTGTTTCTGGTCTGGGTGTGTGTTCTTGTCTTGTGTGTGTCCATGGCTCCCACGACAAAGGGAATCCTAGTGTGGGGCTATGAGTGTGAAGCGTTATTTATTTATTTATTTACTTTATTCGAGGCGAACATCTTAGTCCTCGTGAGTAGCAAAACACCCGCATACAACCTCAAGTAGGATTTTATCTCTATTTGAGGTTGGATGCGGGCGTTCACTTAATTTATTGTAGGCAGGTGTATGGCAGACGGGTGTACCTGGTACCTCGACGGGCGAGGTACTATACCGTCAACACCTATCATTTGGTTACGCGATGTGACAACCTTACAATCTCATCGCACGTGGCTCCGAAGATCTCTTAATGATTTAATGCGAGCCGGCGAGTTGAGCGGTTGCGCTGAGCCGATTTACATTATAAGTAGGTGAGCTCGTGTATAACGGGATATGATCACAACTGATGTTATTTGCGGAAGAAATCTTCTTATAGAAATAGTCGTTACGTAATCAAGAAAATAATAAAAGCTTGACAAGTAGAAAGAAATTGCATGATAATAATATTTGGGTTACCTAGTTGTAAACACCGTATTTACGGCACAGATCGTATATGATTAACGTCACAATACCACACCTACAGTAAACAATAACCATCACAATCTTGGAACATAATACATTATGCCACGAAAGATACCAAAATATACCACTACACCACTAATAAAAACCACTAACCGTAGGCCACCACTAGCAGTAGGTAAGTGCTTCAAAATCTAACTTAGTTTAGACCTTTCAAAATTGCTTGCATATAGCATTGCATATTAGAGGTCACGTTAACGGTTAAAAGGTCACGTTAAAAGTGATGATCGTGTGACTTCTCACGTTTAAACAATGGTTTCGCAAAATCCGAACGCTTTTTCTTTCTTCCTTAGTCTCGGAAATAATTATATCCCCGCCTCTGTTCGTCCAAATAATTATTTCTTATTATTCTTATTCCACGTTTAAGTGAAGGAACTTTATGATTTCTCGCAGGAAAAGTGGAGAAACTTGTTAGCGGTGAATAAGATCATTATGGGATCTCGGCTTGGCGTAGGCCGGAGTTATGGGTTATGGGTTATGATAAATCAGAGAGAACGTTACGTGGTTGCTTTGCAAATTACATATTCGTTTGTTCCGAACACATGATCAAAGTAAAAATGCAGGGAAATCATACGTTTGATTGGATTAAAAACACGAATACATTATATTTCATTTTGAAATGTTATTCCTCACTAAACCCCCTGTTCGTTTCCAAGTGTGACGACTACCATCCCCAGTCAAGAGATGGCACCACGGGAACCTGAATCACGCTATCGAAGTTTTCTACATCGCTGGCATATCAACAATACTCCGAGCTGACGAAATCATAGCACAGCCAGTCCAGCGGCACGACCTCCTAACCCGATGGGCGATCTTTACCAAATAAGCTTAATGTACCACCGTAAAATCTTCATAATTAGTTTGAGCGTTTTGTATTCTCCAAAACAGCCCCCACGATCCCCCTTTGTCGCGAATAGGAGCGTATCAATGCTCCTAATCCCGAAGTCCGAACAAGCGATGAACTTCGTCCAAGTTTCTCAATTAGATCTGTATTCGCCAACCGGATAAATTATCTTTTGTTCCATTAGGTTACGGATTTTGGTATAATTTGTTAGGAGGATGAACGATTTTGATGATTCTGAACAGTGAAAGTAAATATTACTGGCGCCGATGTTAAGACTCGAACAGTGGAGCTCTCACGAAAGTAATGTTGGTACGGAACTCATTATGAGTTCGACAAACTATATGACCCGGCAAAGGCTTAGGTATAACCTTAGGTCATTAAAGGTTTCTTCATGGAAAGGAAGGAAAGGAGATGATTTTATTTCAATTTTAAATTTGTTCATTTTATACTATTGTCATAGCACAAAATTGTAATGCCATTACATACATTTCATAACGTACCGGTCCACGGTAGATTCATTAAAAGTGTCAGTTCACCAATTTCGGGTAAGAAAAACATTCGTATTCTGTAGTTCCAGAAATATGTGTCACTCAATTTCTCGACAAGAAAAGAACAAATGTTGTTACGAAAAAGTTTCGTATCAAATTTATTTGGCGGCAAGCCGGACACAATATTTCAAAGTTGGACAAAACTTGGCGGATTTCACGATAAATTGCCTTCAACTAGGCGCATTTACACTGCTAATCGAATTCGCAAAGTAAACCGACTTGGAGGAATTCACTACGAAACTTTCTGTTGATTTACCTGATCTTTATAATACTTTGGAGTAAATATTGTTTTTAACGGCGAATTTTTTGTATCCGTCCGGGAGCAGTATTAAATAAAAGAGTGCTGCAAATTTTAAAAAAGGGATATTGTTTCGGCTTTCTTTTTAAATCTAACTACTTCTTAAAAAAATAATAATGATAATATCTATTACTGTTTATTAAATGTCTCTGAACACGCCTTTAAATATGTATTATTTTATATCGGAGTTTAATATTAACACATCAATTCACTAAAAACCTAACTAAATACATTACTTTATGTATATCCGAAACATAAAAAAATACTTATTATAGTTGCCGTCACGAGTGGTGAGCAGAACTTTCATTGGTCGGTTTGACATTGACTGCGCTGCGGTGCACACGATTGGTTCGACAGTCGTCAGTTCGTCTTTGTGCGTCGTTCATTGGTCCAGCACGTTTTTTCGGCTGCTGTTCATTGGCCGAAAGTATACAATATCCCTACTGTGCTCACGATAATCTGTGCTCACGACTCATGACGGTTACTATACTATGACCCTGTTCCCTAACTGTCATGTTGCACGCAAAAGTTGCTCGTACGTCAATGTTACATACATTTTGTCACATGTCAGTGCGTAGGTATTTAAATTTGGACACCTCCATACGGAGCCATGTGTTTGTCGTGTTGGTTGATCGGTTGGTAACAACAGCCAATTATGACAAGGCCTAATACTAAAGTTACATCTTGCGTCGTACCATCATTCAGTGTGCGTATGGCAGTGAAAAATATATTTTCATTTTACGAGTACAAGAACAACGTACAAAAATTAATTAATTAAACCGAAAACGAAGACGGTTTTGTCTAAATTGGTGTCTGGAAATTTTAATAAGGAGTCGGCAGATGGCGTTTCGGGGACAAGATTAAATACCTGCTATATTAAATGAGGCATCCCTCCTTATGAGTTTAAGGGCCGCAGAAGGGCGCCCTTATTAGTTGGGAACTTCTGTTGTTTTGTTGACTTATTGTTTGAGAAGTTTGCTTATAAATTAACAGGAGAGTTCCCATGATTTGGTGGGGCTTATTTCGTTTAATCTGTTTTTTGATTTAACTCGTTTTGTGTAGAAGCAGGTGTATCATTAAGGCTAGAAATACCTACCGTAATATTCTACATTAGATATTATATTATGTTATCAATTTCAATAAGTCAGTTATTAAGATTTTTGTATCATTGAATAACTTTGAGCGTATTAAGTATTATAAGTAGGTATGTTATCCACAAACCTGCGTTTGGCCAGCGTGGTGGACTAAGGCCTACGTCCTTCTTATTGTGAGACGAGACCAGACGTCGCAGTGGGTCATTTATGGGTTAAAGACAAGTTAATATGTTATAGTGTAAAATAATAGTTGACCTTGACCGTTACTTTAATAAACGTAAGAATTAAGGATTTTTACTTTTAAATTATTAAAAGACACAAGTTTTCTTGTTTCTGGTTTAATTTATTTATTATAATTTTAAAACGTTGCATAATTTTTGTAACTTAAATAAATAAAATTGATAGTTAAATATAATTTACAGTTATTCATGCAAAACCAATATAAATGATATCTACAAGTAAACAAACAGTAACACAAAACATAAATGACAACTCGCTGTTTTCATACATTTTTTATAATAATAATATCCAATTTGGGTTTTTTAGGGCCGTCTCCCGACGCCTAATCCGCATTACCGTGGAAACGGCTTAAGTCTCGGAATTATTGTTTGTTTGATAAACAACGTTGTGTTTCTCATAGCGGTTTTTCGTATAGAAACAAAATATAATAAATAATTAGATACAATACAGAGCAGACATATTTAAGTTTCATACGCCCTTTGTTTTCACTCTTAAAGACAATATAATTTCAAAGCAAAATCACAGATTGCCGTTTAAAATCTGTGCAACTCAATCTCGTTTATCGTACTTACGTCTTTGTTTAAGCGTAATTGTGGATCACTTGGATTTTATAAAGATAAGCAAACAGTACAGAAGAGTATTTGAAACAAATTCTAAGAATGACCAGCATCTGCTAAAGTGCTGTTAGACAATCTAATTTTTAAATTAACGAAAAGTCGCTGCGGAGAAACTAATAAGAGGACATTCTTCCACAATTCAATCATCAGGAGTAAAGCGTATAAGCTTATAAATTTCTTCTGTTTGAGGTTTAGTGTGGTGGTAGGCACTACTTGTAATGTATGAAAAAATACTATTTTACTTAACTCGTACGTGCTACTTTGCTACTTTTCAAGAAAAATGCAACGTGATCGCGAGCGACACTCAAGATAAATGCGGTCATACATCATCTCCTCACTAAAATCCAGAGACGCCGGGGTACAGCCTCAAGCGTTACATTTGAATGCGGCGTATTAGCGCTGTAGATTTATGGGTCGCTCGCTACCGACAGGTGCTTTTAGATTTATTGGTTCGTGAGTTCACACAGAGTACGATTCAAAGGGCTCGGTGTACTTACGACCCATATATCTTGGACTCGAAGGAACCTTTTGTTGAGTTTTGGAGCAGGAAAATGGAACTTGAATTTAACGTGGTGGACTCAGGCGTCTTTATGAGTTTGGAGTTAAATATAATAATCACTTTGTGATTTAGTAAAAAATATTAGGAGGTTGTCATCTTGTGTGACTATTTTTTTGTTTATTATAGTTCAGTAATTTTCAGAACATGCTTAAAAGATTAAAATCAGCCTATCATAAAATCACGTTCACACTCATTCTGGTGTCATTATAATGATGAAAATATCAGAAAGGATTGGTGTTGAGAATTAAAATAGCCTTAAAGCAGCCATTAACATCCTGTATGCCAATAACCAATAGCAAGAATACGTCACCGCTTATCACATACTTTTACCAATCAGATAAGACGCTTATTGTCGCTCGTACGACCTTAGTTTCGACATGGGTATTTAAGTGTGGAGATTTCTCCTACCTTTACCCTGGATACTCCTTCTTACCCTCTCAAATATTTGAATGCGGTGTAAAGAAACAGAGCGAACTTGGCTGGTAGATCTTTTATCAAGTGTTCGTCTTTAACCCATGACAGGGTTGACTCTCCTCTCACAGTGAAAAAGAGGCCTTAGTCTACCTAGCTGGCCTAATGCGGGTTGGTGAAATTTCTGTCACTCTGTGAATAATGATTTCAACAACAAAAATAAAAACATAGCAAGTACGTATACTAAACAAATAAATATTTTGTGAGTATAAATCTAAAACCGATATTTTACCGATATTTATCCGAACATGTCACGAACAAAAATACGGGGTACACACGCAAACAAGAAATAAATCGTACTTCTTTCTATTTATAAAAGATCTCAAAAACTGTCTCTCGGATATGAAATATGACCTAAATTTTAGAATAACATAAACTGATTTAAAGTTTACCCTAAATAGACTATTTCTCAAAATTCTCAAGCTTATACTCGTATATCTCTAGGAAATATTTCAAATGTTCTCTGTGTCCTAGGGAGATGTAAGGTAAGGCGGCTAAAGAACCGCAACAATAGATGGTGGGGGGAGGGGATCCTTACTAGGGAACCAGGGAAGCGTACCTACAGTACCTACAGTACAATACATACAGTACCAGCAGCTTCAGAAAATCCTTTGCAAGCTAGAAATCTCATCCCTGTCTAATGGACATAAAAGGGTTGCAGTAATGGCTAGTTTTAATAAAAATATAAATACTTAAAAATGTGAAGCAAAACTGGAAATACCTCAATTGCCTCTCTCGTTCTCCCCACTCTCAAGCCACGCGAACATGTTTAAAAGCCAAGTTGCGCCTAACGAATATGAAACTAGACCAGAATGGTTCCGTAGATGTGTCGATAAAACCTTGAAATTCATGATGAACGATAGAATTCAAAGCTTGGTTTATTTTTACAAGAGATCACCAAGTAGTCGAAATTCGACTATAATTTACTGAATTTTTTTGTTTATGATAACATAAGTTATAACATGTTTGTTTATGTGTGCATGTCAAGTACTTAAACACATTGTAGTGTGCGTGGCATTTTATTTTAAAATATTAGAATTCGTGCACTCTTCGCCATTAATAAGTATTCTCCATTAATTATGCCAAATTTCAAACTGATTCGTTCTTCGTTCGTTAATATAAGAAGATAACTGACTTTACTCTCCACAAAATGACAGATTTAAAAATTTATAAACTATAAATACCTCCAATAATAAGCAGAAATAAATTATTGAAAGATGTCAATTGCTAAAAGTCGGTCATCTTAGTCCTCTGTTAATCTACTTTCAACATCAAATTGTTTTTTAAATCTTTCACGACTGATATTCAGTTGTCTTAGTTCAGTGATAATTAATAACTTATAGGATCGTTTGTTTCTCCAAAATCTTTTAAAATAAAATAAAAGAATATCCATGGCATTCTACTGTAGCTTTTATAACTAAGTATTTTTAAGTATCTTGCCCAACAAGAGAGATTTTATTTAATTGTAATTTTTTATCAATCTACAGAACCACTTTACGGCTACGCACGCTAGCGTACGTCACGGCATTTTTTCCCACAACTTTGTTTCAAGTCGGGGATAAACAAGCGCCGTCGGAGAGCCAAGTTTACGTTTAGCGGAGCCGAGCAAAGTTGTTTAAGCTCATAAAACAAAAGATTCTCCCGGACACAAACGGTGCATTTTTAAACAATAAATCTAGCGAAACTAAGCACTGCCTAAGAGTACTGCGTTGACTCCCGTTGTTTACTCGTACCTGATTACGTTCCGTCGAGCTCATTAGCTGAAAGTGTTTCTTGGCGATTTAAAAAAAAATCAATACATCTGTAGTCTTTATCTTAGTGTCCATGATGCCATCGACTAACTTGAGTTCACAATTTATTTTGTTGTGGACGTGTATGCAAAAAAATTATTATGTGTCCACGCGAGAACCTTTATATTTCGTGCCAATTCAGGACTGCCAATAAAGGACGTATTAATAAACTAATCTACAATTTATTACTCCGTTTACAACTTCAAATATCCTCTCCCATACTACTGGGAACACTATTTGGGTGTTCATCATCAAGATAATCTAAATTATTGTATAAGACGCTATATTAAACGACCAGCCTGTACAATAAATGGAGAACAAACACATTTACATTAGTTCGCGTAATGCCTAATGTGAGCATTAGGGACCATTGCCTCGAGCGAGATAATATAGGAGATGGCCGAACACGGATATAGATCTAAATAGATAACGCAAGTTAGCCCAACATTGAAGACCAAACGTGCCACTTTTTACTACCTTCTAAGACAGAAAAGAACGTTTTATTTTTAGCTTAGATAAGAAGCTGAATCAAAACAACTAGTACTAATAATAATGAATTATTTGATTCATTATTTCAGTCGTCATTCAAAATGATTCGACCTCATCTTAATAGTGATTTATTTGAGTTTTTCAATTGGAGGAATGATAAATCTGATGTCCCATATGCACAATGGTGGAATGCGAACTCAAGGAAATAGAGACGATGGTCGCGTATTGGGCATAATTTTTAAGTACATTTGCGTGATCTATTTACATCTCTATCTGTGTGGCCGAAAGTAGGCAACTGTTTTTGTTAAACACTACCGACCTCTATTCTATTTTCTTGGCTCATTTGAGGACATCTCGAGAATTTTATTTATATTACGAATTGCCTTGAAGTAATATGACTTGACTTTTCGTATCCCTTATAATTAATACTCATACTATAATTGATATTAAGACCCAATACCCCATTAAGTATAACATACTTTCATAGAAAATTAAGTCCTGAATCGCGTCCCCGTTACAAAACAAGTTTTGTTTTTTAATATGGACCATCACTTTTTTGAACCATTTTACGATCTCTTAGCAGAAAAACCGAAAATATTTTATTTTAAGATTCTCCCATCGCAGTACCTACGTACTTGTAAAGTCTTTAAGTCTAGGTACTTGATAATTTTATTTGATGTTTGAATTAATTATGCTAAAGTTGTAATATTACCTCATTCGACTTTCCTTTTTGTAATCTGTATGATCATAATATGACGCCCTAATCAACGCTAGAGTCTTGTTCTTTTCAGGTATCACTTTTTGTCAAAGCATGCAATAATAAAGAAAGGACAAAGGTAATTCATACTAATAGGAATTTTTTTTTATTTCTATGTTCGTTCAATCATCGTTTACTGGCAACTATCGTTACAGCAAGGATGTAAATGACAGTCTGGAAGTATCATGACTTCTGGGCCGGAGCCAACTTTATTTTCCACAGCTGAATGTTTACCGCGTTTTGAATATTTTTCCGCTGAATTTTCTACGGGTTTTCTTTTCTTTATTTTTTTGGAACGAAGTCTCTTTACGCGGCTTACAGTGAAGCGTACTGACAGAAATCGTCACGTACGGAAAAACGTTACAGTGGATGGAACCAAACAGGCGATACGGTTTTATGAGTTTGTGTGTGTAAGAGAGAGAACAAAAGAGGTTTAAATCTTTAAAATACATTTTATACTTATTAATTCAAGTTAAGAGTTGAACAAAATTAAAAAAAAACATCATTTCTGACGGGGGTTCCCCAACAATTTGCATGTTACGAGTAGCTTGGTTGCACATAAAGATTGCAGCCCAAAGACAACAAGCTGATGTTTCTCAATAAGGCTAAAGTTCTGTCTGTCTGTGTAAATGGATGCTTTGCATCTTCTGGAGGTCTAACCACAAAATACTTCTCTCCAACCAATAGGTACACAAGATAAACCACGGTAAATTAAACTCAACAGTGGTCGTCTTTGCTGTTTTCCTTCTGACGACGAAATGACGCTCCCACCTATTGTTGTAGCTATTTATGCATACAGGTTTTCGGGCCAATTCACTAGCGTGTTGCATATTGCAATTTACATGTCCTGTAAAACCGCGACCGGTGTAGGCACGCGGGAGATTATAAGACTAGGGGCATCGCACACAACGCTGCTCTAGATTTGTATGTCGGCGACTTATGACGTCCACATTTTCAATCGATGATCTGATGACTCCCCTGGTGTTGCTCGTCTCCGTTGACAACGGTGACCACTCTCCATCATGTGTTTGTAATGCCTCATTACATCGTTACGACATAAAAAAAAACTAGCAATTTTTGGAGGAAAAGGGGAGATCTCCCGCCAGGCGATGTCGCTGCCTGGGGACCGCGGTCCGAATGTTGACTTCGGACCATTTGTATATAATATGCAGAGATTCTGAAGAACTTTGATAGCGCGTTTGAGGATACGTCTTCCGATTGGCCAGATCGGTATGACGCGTGTGACGTGTTCTATTGTTTACTACATACATTCGATGCTTGCGTCGTCATGCGTGGTCAGCATTTTATGTGAGGCGCGCGCTCATATTGCTGTAGGTATCGCGCCGCTACAAATTAAACAATCGAATGTCCATACTGGTAATACGCACGAACATGAGACAAATTTGACATACGACGACGACAACGACGATATTTGACTAAAGCTGTCCTTACAGACAAAACGACATGCGATTAAACTTACGTAATGACGCGGTCGTACCTACGATGATCGGTCAAAACGCAGGCGCGTGACGTTTGTCATCGATTTTGACCGATTTTGTCGTCGCAATTAGAACAAGAGGTAAGTCGCAGTGCACGGCAACCCTTTCACGGAATATGCCGGCTGCATAACAATATTTTGTTTTACGCGTCACATGTTTTAAACGAAACATTTTTAGAGCGAGCGCCTCGCAGTGTGAGAATTTACTTTCATGGCATCACACACACACTTTCTCCGCGTTTTATTTCTCACGGTTTCCACTAAATAACGCCTCTAGTGATACGTGCGTGTAAGAGTTAATAGCCTAAGAGCTGAAAGACATTTTTCAAGAAGTGTTCGTCATCATTAAATCATGTTGAATTGATATAATTTTTAATAATATAACACCAAAAATGCAGTTTTTTTTCGCAGAAAATAAATCGATTAAACATGATTTTATAATGCCCCAAACACTTGCCAAAAAAGTCTGTTAGCAATAAACTGTTACCTCTAAATTATTATTTAATTGTTTATTAAAGATAATGAATTCCCTTTTCGAAAACACAAGCGAGTAAGTCATGGCTTTGATGCTTGAGCCCAGGGTTTTACGTGTTAAATTAGGGGTCAAAATTTCATCTGAGGTTGGCCGAAATTGTTATGGTAATAATTTCGTAATCGTTTAATTTGTCAAACTATCCAGTACCATAATTTTACGCCATTATATTACGTGTTCGTACAATCTGTTACCATAAGTATAGAAATAGTAGATGACTGACAAAAACTTTAAATGTTTTATCTTCTAGTGCTTTGAAACATCTATCTTTCTTTGTATAATATTATTTAAGCGTAACAATTTAACTATAGTTAATAAATAACCTAGAAGTTTAGAAATTTCGGAGGATAAGGAGAGATTAAAGCAATTTTCAGACAATGAATTGGCGACTCCTTTGATGTTCCTCATCTCGATAGGTGACGGTGACCACTTACGATGAGGTGGCCCGTCTACCTGTTTCCCTGCTTTTAAAATAAAAAAAGTCAGAAAAATAATTTTCGTTCAATTTTAAAATATTCGTTCTCCTAATTTCTTTTCTTGGTTCTTAGAACCGATCGTTTCTAGTTCAACCGTAAGTCGGAACTACAAAACGTATAAATTTTAGTATTATTACTAAAATTAAAAATTCCCGACTACTTCCCGCCTCCGCTTCCAGGCGGAAATCACGTAAAAACCGGGGGCGGGAAATAGCTAACAAACGAAGCGTTATTTTTGTGCGAGCCGGTTTTAGTTGTCGTTTTGTGGGAATTTTATACGGGTGAGAGGTTTCATGCATATTTTAGTGGCCGCACTAAACATAGCATGCGGGGCACGGGAGTTTTTATACGGGAATTTCTGTAGCCAAGTATTGTAGTTTTGGCCGCCTAGGATAGTAACAAATTTTAAGCCATCTCTAATGAATATCAGTTTTCATTGTTTCCGATGCTGATTTGATTTAATGCTAATGATATTTTCAAAAATGTATTTTCCATCGGTCAATTTAAGTCGTGTTGTATGGGGATACCAACTCGACAAAAATTTAGACACGGGGAAAAATTAGACACATGAAATACATAAGCACTGACATGCGACAAATGTACACAAGGACGTTATCATACGACCACCTTGTTGAGCCACATGGCGACAGGACAAGGGGTTAACATAGTTCAGTCAAATACGTTTCATTTTAATGGTACTTCATACAGAAACGGGCCGTTATCACGACCGCAAACGAACAGATGAATATCCTCCTAATTCCGTGGCGCGGTAAACTCCGGGAGTTATGGCGATCCGAAGATTTTTATTGTTCGCTGCGTACCTGTAACAAGAGAATGGCATCGTTAAACGTTAGTGCGTGGCAGTAAAGTGTTATACGCGCACGCACCTTTGGGTCGGTGCGGTTCAGTTTGAGGTCATTTGGGGGTTGTCCTGACTCTATTAGCGGAGGCAGTTTATTTTGATTGGCTGGTACACTGTCTTCTGGGCGGAGGTTTTTTTTTAATAGGCAAAATTGATTATTCACGGGAGTTGGGTTTTATTTCAGTAGTCCTTATGCTTTGTCACTGGACAAACATCTTTTTTAAGTGGGTAATGCAACAAGTGATGCATGCAATTTATCGCCAAAAATCTATTAGGTATAACTATCAGGATCCTTTTTAAAGCTAACATAGCCTAATTTTTTGATGGACAGGAGTAGATAATTATGAAACCTCTCTAATTTGCAATTAATTCCAGGCATTTTTCAAAGCATGCACAAGTGCTTATACATCTCCAAAATCGAAGAGCTCTACCGTTTAAAATTCGATAGCCATAGACGAGACTACGAGAAACTGATAGCTGGTACGTTTTTGTTGCCATGAAAATCTCAACGACAAACAATATCAACGCTTACCATACATTTATGTTTCATTTAACGAAGGCACTTTATGTCGTTCTTATTCTTATGCGCTTAAGAATCAATTTGCTTTAATTGCGTGGCATAGAGAACTGTCACTTACAAAAGCATCGCCAAGTAGGCGGGTATTCTCTCGAAGTAAGTTCCCGACTTCGGCAATTTGATAAGTGCGCGAGAAGTTTCCCGAGATTCAACGAGATTGTAAAGCACTTTCGGTGTTGTCACTAAACAGAACCTCAATTTCAATCTGACATATTGAACAGAGTGATGATTCGGATAAATATTGTTGGTTTGAGGGTCTTTATGTAACTACTTGTTAGCTGATTTGTGTGATTTTATAATGTAAACATATTCAATAGTGTTGACCGTACAAAATTTAAATTTAGTCTAAAGAAACTAGGGGCGTATATTCTATACAACAACTTTCGTGCGAAAATTCGGACTTAAACAAATAATATGCTACGGCTGTTGTTGTAATGTTACTAAGATGGGTATTAAATTAGTTCCTTCTTTCTTTTCAGCCCTTTGTTGTGCATTTCGGGGCTCGATACTCGTAAATTTATAAAATTATGATCATATATATTTTTTTATATAATTTTTAAGGTAAACAACACAATTTCAAATATTGAGAAGAAAATCATCACATTTGGGATATTTGAATTATCCGAAAGTACAAAACACTGTATATTTAAAGACACACAGTTCCTACAAGTTCCTCCAATCCGTCGGATAATTACCACGTTCGTTCAGACAGAAAATTGCGAGCACGCGTTCGGAGCGCGTTAAACTTTATTACGCCGTATTGTTACCTGAGAAGTACGAGGTTCGCATCGAATTAAACAATTCGACTCGTGGATCCCGAAGTGTCTTAAGCTACGGGCAATTAAACAAATCCGCAATCGTGATTCGCCAGGCACTCTCTCACCTACGATCGTAATTAAACCGCCGAATCCGCCGGAGGAGCGTCGTCTCGGCGTCGACGCGTTAATATAATAAAGCCAGTATAAACCGGTTTAATATCAAGAGGGAGGGTAGCGCAACTTTTCGCCGCGGTCGGGCGCATTACAACTTACAACCGGGCCGGATTAGCGCGGGTGTGTACTCAGCTTAATACTAGTTTCTTTGTTTGTGTTTTGTGTGTACTCGGCAACTTTATAACGATGATGGGTCCCGGAATTGAGATGGGCGGGCGCGGTTTATATCAAACTTTGCATTTGTATGTCATGCTTAAGCGAAGTGCTTCTTCAAAATTTTGGTACATTTATGAAAGCTTATTGATAAGTTCCTTGCTATTTCTTGCTATACTATCTTGATAAGATCAGATTTACGTTTATTTTACTGTAAGTACTTCAGTTAACTTTTAATTTTTCAGTAAGTACACAACAATGAAACTTATTGTAGTTCTATTAACCTATGCTGAGAAACTATATTTATATTTGTGGTATTGTTAATGATAGCCACTTTAAATTACAAATAAAGTTTTTAAATCTGTAAAAACCATATTAATTAGTCTGTAAACCATTTGTGACCCACTAACCCATGATGAGAAGGCCTTAGTCCACCACGGTGGCCTAATGCGTGTTGGTGAACTAAACCATGTTTCAATCAATGAATTTACAATAAACAAATCCGCAACAAAAACGCATCCTACGATTCCCTACACATGTTTTTCTTTCCAAAAAGTGCTCAAAGTTTAAATGAATCGCCCGTGTAACAAACAAGATTGTTACAAAATTAATTAAAAAGTGCCCAGCAAAGAGTGTTTTAATTAGTCAAGCACTCTCAAATGAGCATAACACAGACACAACGGCGTAATTTAGAAAAGGAATTTCGGAATTTTATACAGGATGCTCTCGGGGCCGGTCCGCCGGTCCAGACGGAATTCCACGTCATCATATTTTGCCTGCAACGTTTTTATTGTGCTGCCCTTTTATTACGCCCCTCTGCAATCAATTATGTTTTTAAGACGAAACAAGGAATAAAAAAAGAGTAAGTACGAGTACTTATTTAGTGGTGCGGTTATTTTACTAGTACCTCTACAATCCGCGTTCAGGCTATCTTGTGTTATATTATATGTAAATACCAGCACCATACCATCTTTATTTATGAGTTTATGCTATTGTAGCGGCGCGATACCTACAGTAATATGAGCGCGCGCCTCACGTGAAATGCTGACCACGCATGACGACGCAAGCATCGAATGTAGTAAACAATAGAACACGTCACACGCGTCATACCGAACTGGCCAATCGGAAGACATATCCTCAAACGCGCTATCAAAGTTCTTCAGAATCTCTGCATATATACAAATGGTCCGAAGTCAACATTCGGACCGCGGTCCCCAGGCAGTGACATCGCTTAGCGGGAGATCTCCCCTTTTCCTCCAAACTATGAATAACAATACAATAAGAGACCAAAGAAAGTATCTCAAATTAATTCAATCGGATCTCTCGGATCACGACGTGCCGAGTGTCGACTCTTTATTAGTTTATCACGATTGGTCAGACGTAACACCTTATCGAGTAGCGATAGGTTGAGCTCTACTTCACGGTACTAGTTGCATTTGATTTAGTAACAACTCACATTTTAATGTTAGATATGTTATGGACTTATGACAATTGATAGATGAATTTTGTAAAC
Source organism: Erynnis tages (assembly GCA_905147235.1). Classification (NCBI taxonomy): domain Eukaryota; kingdom Metazoa; phylum Arthropoda; class Insecta; order Lepidoptera; family Hesperiidae; genus Erynnis; species Erynnis tages. The sequence goes on along the minus strand of LR990078.1, from coordinate 3,404,987 downwards.
AGTTTTTACCGTCTTCAAAAAATGAGGTTATTTAATATTCTGGTTCGAGATAGTTTTTTATCTCTTCTGAATCAAATTTAAATAATACCCTACAATAAACTGTAAATGTGGAAAGAAAAACTAAAAGAAAGTTTCTCGGATTATTCAATAGGGTCTCTAGGATCACGACCTGGCGACGGGATAAGTGTAGAGCGGCCAGAGCAAATTGGAACCGAGTGTCGACTCTTTATGAGTCTATCACGATTGGTCAGACGTAACACTTACTCTACTAGCAATAGGTTGCATTGAATTTAGCAATCGGTGTTAATTTAACTGTGAGTATATTTTTTTCGAATTTAAATTTTTTATACCTTTATGAAAATTAGTCAGACAAATTTTATTAGATACACGCACAGCTATTTTGGCTTGGATCAAAATTAACAAAATAATTTTATTTCTTCTGGGTCAAAAAAACTTAATACATATACGTGGAATAAATAGCGGAAAAAGCTAATTAGCTTTTCAGCTTGATGTGCCATAAGATGCACCGTTTAAAATCTTTAGTACCGTATAATTATGTTACATCTTATTTTGTTTGTTTTGTTTCGTGTAAAACAAACAAAATTTCGTCATCCAAAAATAGATTCAAAAGTGACTTGTATGAATGTTAACACAACTCCCAACAGGAATGAAAAGATAAAAGTGGGCGCTGACGTCAACGTTCATCGCGACACAGCAGCGACGCGAGTAAGCCAATTTCAAAAAAACGGCTGCACTGAAAAAAGCGAACCAATTGCCCCGTAGTGAACTGAAAACTGAATCCCGGTCCAATCAAACTAGCAAGCTCCGATTAATCTGATGGTTTTACTAGCGTTTTAAAAGCTTTAGATTTTTTTGTATAGTCACTTAAGACAAAATCATTTTAATTTTTTTAAGAAATACCTACTTGTTTTTTTTACAAAGTTTTTTATAAGATTAATTATCTTATGCAAAATTAAATTACGTATTTTTATTTATTCTTTAATCTTTGTGTATTACTTTTTTGTAATGCAGAAGTGAACAATAAAAATATTACTTTTTAATTTAACAATCTTTATTAATGTGATAACAAAATTAAAAAAAAATGCAAATTAACATATCCAAAGAACTATTTATGTAGGTATTTAATTGATGTCACTTTTGTTGCTTCGGATTGCTATTTGGATACATTAGTTAACTTAAAAGGAATTCTACACGACATACAAATTTTGTTTGAAAATGTAGAAATTCCCAAAGTTAAATTGTGCGATATCTACAGAATATCACAAACGCGCTCGAGTTTTGTAGGGCCCGAAACAAAGACGTCATTATGACGCAAAGTATGCAAAGTTTTGTATGATTGCGGTATTTGCGCTGATTTTATTTGCAGCTTACCGAGGACAATCACGAAATCTGTGTTTAGGCGAATTCTAAGATTGTAGGTCGGATTTTACCAAAATCAACTAAGTTTTTGCCAATGCAGTGCGAAATTAGTTGAGAAGAAAGAATATTCGGTGACGACGACGATATAAGTTATCACAACGGCGCGCTTAGTGAATGTCTTGGATTTGTTTCCTACCACAGCAAGAATTTGTATTCTAGTGTAGCCCATGAACAAAATTTACCTGTGAAATGAACCAACGTGAATAACGCTAAGAAAACTGACATTACTATATCAGAAAATAACTCTGAGCACTATGCGGTCGTTTCTGAGCGGTACACCTGGTACCGTGATCAGATATAAGGGTTGTGACCCTTGGCTTGTAGTCTTATAGGTCGCTTTTATTTCTGTCTGTTAAAAGTTCGTAGAACTCTTTTGGATTCTTCCAAGGGAATAACTAAATCCGCTATTAACTTGCCGTGAAGCAGTAAGTTTTTCACGTCTTGGGGACCTTTCTTCCCCACCTTTTATAGGCGCGTCAAAAGATGTGGCCAACCCATTGTCACTTCAGTTTGATAAAACAATAATTTTATCTATTTTCTCCATTATAATTAACGATGCGTGGTTAATTACCGGTCTTCCTTTTACGAAAATGTATTATGAGCATGAGTTAGATTAGGTAAAGCAAAGTCCTGATCGTCGTAGTTTTCGCATTAATCTAACTTTTGATACGAAACACGGGACAAGTTTGCGGCTCTGATGAGACCATATTAGTTGTATTAGATTACAAGTTCGTGTTGCGCTTCCATATTTATCACCCAACCCGGCTTATTGCCTTTATTATATTTTATTAGTATCAAGTTTTATTATTAAAGAGGTTAAAAAACGAGTTAAGGACTCCTAACATTAAAACTCTTAGGAAAAGCGAACCTCCATTCATTCGTATTTGATCAGCGAACATTAGGCATTCAGAAGACCGTGTCCGTTTCAAATGAAAATACCTTCCCTTCACTCGCGCGGACTCCTTTCATGCCCGCTCTTGTATGCACGCCGGGGCATACTAATCTTCATACGCGGACACGCAAGAATCATCCGTATGCGCCTGAGATAGCGTTGACATTCGCGTGCGGGGGGAGAACAGGTGCGCTAGATATTTGAAGCCAAACAGTCCGGCATATAAACTGTTCGAACAATGCTCGCACGAAAGGACCGCCACTTACCGGGGTCCATTGTTGGGGAAGATTAATTTGTACCGTCGCCGTGCTCGCGGTCGGCGGCAGAAAAAGGGAAGGAACGAAGGAGACGGGGGACGTCATCTTTGTAATGTGACGGCGTTCAGTTACTAAGCGCGGCTCGAGAGATAGCATCGCGGACGACGGGAAAAGTGTTGGCTGTGTTGCTGAACCCTGCTTATAAATATACAGCGATAAGGTAATGCTTAGAGTGCGTAAAATGTTCCTGCACCCTCTTTACTGATAATAATATGATAATATTTTACGTAATAAATAAATATGATGTCTTATTTTTTAATTTGAAATGGCAGTCCGATTTTTCTTGCCTATTAAGGTCAAATAGTATTAACTCTCACATAATTGAAGATAATCAGTAAAATGAATTTTGTTTAATGGTCATTTACTACATTTCAAAAATGCGAGTTCAACAAGATACAAAATTATGTATAATAAAACTGGCTCTTTTCGAAAGTTGCATGACATTATGCTCACACAAAATCCTAAATGTAAACATGGAAATTTCAAAAGCAGCAAACAATGGGAACGCTATAAAATTACAGAACGCTCGACACAATGGACACGTGAATTTGATACTTTTCATATCTTTTGTGTTGCATTAAAATGATGCAGGAAGAACAGTTCTGTTAATTAATATTCTTTGGTTCCCCGAGGCATATGGAGATTTTACATTCGTTTTTTTTTAACTTCTTTTCTTGTCGGATTCAGTCGAATAAGTCGTAAACGCTGTGAATGTAGGCTTAAAAAAATATTGTTGTTTATCCGAGGATAAACTTACCAATGTTCTCAGACCATAGCGTAAAGCTTATATCACCTAGACGCTTCGTAGTCGAAAATTACTCTCATAAACCCACAGATTTAATTTCGTATAAAATATTCCACAACCACTTTTCAGTAATGTGTTTTAAAAATAAACAGATTACCAAAAACGAACAATATATTACCTACCAGACTATATTATAAACAGACCATAATTCAATTTGCTACAATAATTTTCATATCACGCCACTACCGATACCGTCCCATGATCATGATACGTTAGACAAAATCAAATCAACACTATGTAGAATCGATTGAGTACGATTGATAGATATCGTAATTATAGAAGTAGCAGGTTCTATTTATTACATGGCCTGGAGCGAACGCGGCAGATATTGACTCGGCGTGCACGTGACAGATACGATGTGCAGAACTTGGCCCCCTCAGTTGGTAACTTCTGTGTGCGGTCGTGCGTCCTGGCAGACTCGAGCGCGCAGATTGCAACTTGGATTGTAATGAAAAACGTGACAGATGTTTTCACATACCGAGTTAGAAATTGGGTCACCATGTAAGTTAATATGGGACAAGTTTCACTATGGGACTTTAAAAAGAAAGTATTTTGATCCTATTTTAAATTGAACGTAGTCTGAACAACATATAGCCAGCACTAGTTAGGTACTGCTCTTATTTTATGGTATTTTCGTATCACTGTGACATGGGGTTTTAAAAAGAGAGCGTAAACAAAGATTCCCTTTTACGAGCAACGCAATGAAGACTTCCCTTGGTTTTACTCGTGTGACCAGGCGTCGGTGACTACTTACCACCAGGAAGCCCTGCCCTGCATCTGCCTGTTCTTTAAAAAAAAAAAGAAAATTACGGGATTCTTAAATCAAACAACACCTTACGAACAACTTGACATACGAATAACAGCACTCACACAGCCGGGAGCGTCACCCGGTTGTTATTAACTTGGTCCCGGCCGCACGTGACAGATTCCGTAAGATTATGAAACTTGGTCGTCCCCCTCCAATCTGTCTGTCTTCGTAATGAGAGTAATGAAGTATTACAAACACGACGTGTGAGATGAAAATCCTTATAGCGCGGTGTAAAATAGAAAATATTACAAATGTGAGAGTAACAATGACTTGTATTGTTTTAAATAACGCTTCGCACTCATAGCCCCACACTAGGATTCCCTGTGTCGTGGGTGCCATGGACACACACAAGACAAGAACACAACACACCCAGACCAGAAACAGAAATTCAAATTCATCATTCGAACCTCTGCTCTGCTGGGAATCGAACCCAGGAACCTCCGCGTAGCGCACCGGGATCTTAACCACTGCGCCACTCGGGTCGGTTTGTGTGCTTAGTTTTAAAAAGTCATTCAACAGTGCGTAGTGTGATGATTCGGGACGTGCTATGGTTAAAGGGCAGTCCGTCGAGATCGGTCACTTGTGCCGGGTGTGCACACTGATTGATTACTGATGAGTTACCTACGACCCCCGAAATCAAAACCCGCGATCTTAACCGCTTTCGCAATATATATAAATTTTGTAATTAATCTGGTGTAAAGTTTGCAAACGAACTGCCATAAATATGCATGAGACTATGAATTTTTGCATGGTATATCATGTATAGAATACAAAAGTGAAGATCAAACAAAAAAATTATTAAATTTTAAGGCCCCTCTATCCAAATCCGTTCAGTCGTTATTCCGCAAAGTTTCCACACATTCGTGCTCATAACAAATTATATTTACGTAACTATAATTTTCCTTTATATGACTAGTAATAATTTTGTTTCGTATTCAATAAAAATGATTCTATAATCCATCCATCCAAATACATCTTTATTCATTACAGTAACGGACATGTTGACAGACGAAACTTGCGAATCACAACTCGATCGGATTAAACGAGTCTCACTAGTTGGATTGAATCGGGATTTAGTTTTCAGCTCAGTACATTTGATTTTCTTTTTTCACAGACACATGTTTTCGAAATTGGCTCACTCGCATCGGCGCGGCTCCGACACGATGAATGTTCGACGTCCGGATTGACATTTATTATCGTATTTGGACCGTAAGCTGGAAACGTTTTAACTAACTGCTATGGAGGCTAGTACGCAATTAGTCTATGGCCATAGAACGAGTGGACGTGCCAGCAACATAAGAGTTTTTTCATGCCCGTTGCTGTCTATTCAATTTATTTTAAAATATTTTGTTGCGCGGCTATTGACTGCTTGATGGCTACATAAAAATACACCTATTTTCTCATATTATTAAGATGAGTAGCAAACAAATAGGCAGGTAGATAGGCCAAACGATGCACAGATTAAATCCTTTTTGAGATCTTACGTGGGTGCTACTACATAGTAGCTACTATGGACTAGAACTAATGACGGTGGTCGGAATTATTGGGAACCACAACTTTCCGACGGGATTACAGGTTATGAAGATTAATGGTAAATTATTTCCCCGACCGAGCGACAAGGGCTCTAGCCCAAGGAAACGAATAAATAGGCCATCAAGTCTTATTGATGCCAACATATTTGTCAAAAGAACGCAGGAACATCTTACGCACTTTAAACATTACCTTATCTCAGTACATTTATAAGCAGGGTTCAGCAACACAGCCAACACTTTTCCCGTCGTCCGCGATGCTATCTCTCGAGCCGCGCTTAATAACTGAACGCCGTCACATTACAAAGATGACGTCCCCCGTCTCCTTCGTTCCTTCCCTTTTTCTGCCCCCGACCGCGAGCACGGCGACGGTACAAATTAATCTTTCCCAACAATGGACCCCGGTAAGTGGCGGTCCTTTCGTGCGAGCATTGTTCGAACAGTTTATATGCCGGACTGTTTGGCTTCAAATATCTAGCGCACCTGTTCTCCCCCGCACGCGAATGTCAACGCTATCTCAGGCGCATACGGATGATTCTTGCGTGCTCGCGTATGAAGATTAGTATGCCCCGGCGTGCATACAAGAGCGGGCATGAAAGGAGTCCGCGCGAGTGAAGGGAAGGTATTTTCATTTGAAACGGACACGGTCTTCTGAATGCCTAATGTTCGCTGATCAAATACGAATGAATGGAGGTTCGCTTTTCCTGAGAATGCTAATGTTAGGACCCATTTTCGCGTGCCCCGTCTTATGAACTTTTAATGATGGGATGGAATTTAAGTAAATATTTACACGTTATTTAACTCTTGGATAAATCTTATAAAACTTGTGCAAGCATACTGTCTCTAATATTTCTTTACGAAACACTAATGAATAAAGTAATACAGCGACTTTCCTCATAAATATTAAAGCTTAATTCGAACTAGTAATCTAATACATCTAATACGGTCTCATCAGGGCCGCAAACTTGCCCCATGTCCCATATCAAAAGTTATATTAACACCAAAACTACGGCGATCAAGCTTCCACTAAACCTAAACACTGTTTAGGTACATAACATGGTAAGTATGTAGTTTTTAGTTGGTACCGTACCGCCAGTCTCTTAACCCGTCGTAAGGCAGCATGTTCTTGTATACAACCTCGGATAGGATTTTTTTTTCTCTATTTGAAGTTGGATGGGAGCGTTCATGTAGTGACCCTTAACATCAGGCGGTCTGCAAGCCCTTTTGCTATAATATTAATTGAATATAAAAAAGTTTTTTCCCAAAGTTTGTTCATCAAAACTTATTAATTGACGGCAAAACTTAGGTGAAAGGTAAGACGGACTTTCGTCTCGATTGCAAACCTCAAAGACCGTGTCCGATTTGATTTCAGCAATAAATTTAATTTCAACTTTGATCTAATTGGAAAACAATCCTCTGAACAAATGATTTATGTGATTAATTCTGGATTGCTTCCGAAGTAATTCGAAATGACTCAATCGAAACAAATAGCGAGAAACAAACGGAGTTTAATTTAACTAACCATAACATGGCATAGCAATTGAACTTCATCCAGGGAGGCATTTACCGCCGCCGGATTTCACACGCTTTTGAGAACATTACAGAGAAATCTCAGGTGTGCATGTTTCTCCACGATGTTTTCCTTCACCGTTAGATACAGCAAGTGATAAATAATTTTACAAAGCGATCATAACATTTTATGACAGTCATTGGTCACTGGGATTCAAACTCGGACCATACGAGTAAGAGGCTGGATTATTAACTACTGGACTATCACCGCTTTCTAAGAAAGATAACATTTTTTGACAGTCATTGGGATTCAAACCCGGACCATACGAGTAAGAGGCTGGATTATTAACTACTGGACTATCACCGCTTTCTAAGAAAGATAACATTTTTTGACAGTCATTGGGATTCAAACTCGGACCATACGAGTAAGAGGCTGGATTATTAACTACCGGACTATCACCGCTTTCTAAGAAAGATAACATTTTTTGACAGTCATTGGGATTCAAACCCGGACCATACGAGTAAAAGGCTGGATTATTAACCACTGGACTATTACCGCTTTCTAAGAAAGATTTATTTCAAAATACCTACTAAATAGAGCAAACAATGGGCAACAAACGGAATTTAATTAACCATTAGACAATCCTTTCTACGAATCTAATTAACGTACAGACTCCTCGGTACCGCGACGTCTCGGATATTAGGAACTGGTTAAAGCATTTGCGAGTGATTGAAAGTTTTCATTGTCAGAGGATGTATTGAACTTTGGAAATGACACAACAATTATTAATAATGTCTTATTGTTAAGCTATTTTTGAACTTCATAAAATTATCACACAATGTTTGGAAGTCGTCGTGAGTTCGACACCATTACTCTTCGTTCAACAAGTTAGATTTGCAACGTCCCAATTGAAATTTATTTATACAAATACAAATGTTTTGGCAGCTAGCAGTAGGTTATCAGATATCTAGGAATATACTCTAAAAATTACAATTTATTCATGTATTTCCTACTTAAATTTGAAAACGATATCGTAACGTAGAATTTATTTATTGGTCCGAGATTATGTATCTGTATGGATTTTGTGCCACCTCATATCTGTTGTTTCCTATGTATTCACGTATGCCCCCCAAATTTTGTATAAAGATGTATAAAGATTTTGCTAATTCTTTACAACCTTTTCCATTTCAAACGATCCGTAGGTGTCTGAGATGAAGCTCGCTCTGATCTGAGATCAAATAGGTACCTATTCATCTTTCTAACTTCTATCAATCACAACAACATCTTCAAAAACCCATCGCTTATCCACCCGATCTCTGACGAGTCGGTTAAAATTAAATTTAATACAGTTCACAAAGTCGACGGGGTAAAATTTTAATAAGAACCCAGACCCCCGATGTGAAAACATTCACAGCAGATGTAAGAACGGGGCTCACTGTACGCCCCCAAGTTGGGCCATAAAAAAGGTAATTAGTCGAATGGAGTCGAATTAGAGAGGCCATAAAAGATTTATTCGCCAAATTCGCTCCTTTGTTCAATGTTTTTATACAACTGTACCTACTACGTGCGCTCGTGTGCTATGTGTAAAATTTAAATAATTAATGAAAATGTTTGATAGTAATTAATCTTACCCCTACCGCTAAATATCGAATGTTACACTGAAGATTGTCATCACGTTCATTTCTTAATTATTAACTTTTAAACCCACTTTGTTGTTAGATCATTTCAGTTAGTTTATTAGTATGATTTAGTAATAAGAAGGCTGTTAATAAATAGGATTATCATAGGATCACGAATGTTAAAAATATTAATTTAAATGTTAAGTGTAAAAGTAAAATAACTTAATCCTTTCACCATATTACCAATATACTCTGAACAGTTCCTAAAAAATGCACGACGCAGAAAAATAAAAAAGTCACAAAACTGTACTAAAATATGAAAAACGTCTTGAAAAATTCAAGTTGGCATAATCATAGATGGAGCAACGGGTACCCACCCAACTACTGTTTTATTTACCCGGTCATAAAAACCAACTACAAATGTAATAAAAGTTAGAATATTTCCAATGGTTACGATTCTTTTTGTCCAAGTTTCCATTCCGGGGAGCGTGGTTTAGGCGGTCGTTTCTCACCTCAATTTCCATCTTTTACATAAATTCGATAAAGTCTGGCGAACCTCCAAATATCGAATCGAAGCCAATGTGAGGTTTTCCAATGTTATTTTTGTTTCGAAATTATATAGCTGTTTCACGTCATTATATGGTGCACGAGCGAGATGGCGGAAAGAAGTTTAAAGCAAAGGTGAATTGGATATATTTTAGGATCTGTAATGTTCGTTGCGCGAATATAATTCACTCGGGACGGAGTTCGCATTGCAGTAATGTCGTTTAAGGTATTATGCTGATGTTTATTGTATTTTAATAAACGAGAGACTTCATTGAATAGCATTGGTTTTCCAATAACATTAATTGGCACATAATAAGAATTGTTTTTACAATGTTAAAAGTGTGCGCTAGTGTGCAGTACAGTTCGTTAATTATTGTTTATTCTGGTATCATATTGCTATATAAGCGCAGTGATTATTACAATATCTACTCGAAATAAGGTAATATTAACTACATTTTATCACACCTGAATTGACTCTTGAAACCCATTACAGATTATGTTGTAAGCCATAAGTCATTTAAAGGTTAAAGGGTGCGAGGTATCTAATTCAAGAAAATCAATTATATGACACTAGACTTGGGCGGCTTCATCCGCGTGGTTTTTAAAACTTGGTCCAGAAAGGGACAGTAAGTGACCAACATGTGAATTAGAGGTGTAAAAGTAACGAAAAAAAGCGAAACCGTATGTATTCGTTACTTTTACAATTAGTACTCGTTACTATCGTATCGTTACGTTACTCGTTACTTATGATACGTCATTAAAAAACATACGCTACTTATTTAGCAGCGTCAGGTGCATTTTTTTACTTTACCGTATTTTGAACCAGACTCGCGTTATTCCAAAGTTTTATTTAATAGGCAAAGTTTAGAAATACAAGTAAACAGTAGACGAAATTTACTAAATTTGAAATATATTTACTATTTTCAATTTTGAAAATTTTAACTAAAAATTTTAATAATTTAAATATCAATAATTAAAATTAAAATGCGTAAAACTCAAAATCAGGAAACTTTTTCAACATATGCATCAACGGTACTTGTGCGAATTAAAACAGTTACAGTACAATATACGAAAATACGAAAAATGCGAGTAACGAAATGCATTCGTGAGTAACGTTTCGTTACTCGGTACTTTATAGCGCACTCGTTACTCAGTACCGAATACATATGGTTTGCTACAGCTTTAATGTTGATCCAGGTTATAAACAACTTAGGTACCTACATACCAAATGTCATCCAAATATGTTCAACCGTTTTTGCGTGAAAGAGCAATAAACATCCCTCCATTCTCCCAAACTTTCACATACATAGTAGGTAGTAGTAGGATTTACTTATTTTTATTTTCTCTTACAACTGACTTGAGTGTTAGACAACCACACGTCATTACGTCCGCACAATGTCACAATTTTAAGTAAATAAATAAATAAATAAACCTTCACGGTTCAAGCCAAACATATAGCATATCGTAAAAGTGCACGTTTTACCCGCACAAAAAAAACCCAATCACCCAAACGATAATCACTCGCCGTCCAGTACCGCCCGCTTAATAGCCCCAATGGTAAGTGGAAGTTTTTACAAAGCCGAGCACTCGAATCGGTATTCATATTCATGAACACCACCTCTTGGCTGGTTGGATTTTTGGTTCATTCAATTAATTTTCGATTAATCGCCTGATGGCAGGTTTATGAGAATTCAACGGAACGTGTATTGTATTTGCGTGTGAAAAAATTTAAAAATGATCTGCGTTAATGTTTTGCAATTTCTTTTTGATTTTCAGTTAAGATGTTTTTTAATACCATTAAGTATAATTATATTTTTTTCCAGAACATTTTACAATTAGTTGAATCGAAATTTTATTTGTGATTTGTTTCTATTCCTTAGTTAAATCATCACTTTTAATTCACTGACAAATTCACCAATCGTTAATAAATCAATACTATTCACAACTATCCGCTGGTTTCATAACCACACGAATTTTATTACTCGTCAACAGTGCACATTGCAATATCCGCTTGTTTCATAACCACACTAATTACTCGACTTTTTTGCCATCCTTTGGAACACTCGTTCCAGATTCCATATTCATGAGGATTCTCTTCCCCATGTAGCTGGTTCGATGCTTCGTTTCATTCAATTAATTCGCCGATATCGCTTTTGATTCGATCCAGCTTTGGTTAACAATTAAGGGCGCTCTTTAGCACTCTTTAGAGGGTTCACAGTCATATTATTGGTATTATTGGTAAAAACGTGGCATCAAATTTTCTTTTTTTCAATATGTAGGTATTGTCAGTTAGTAGTTTTGCAAAAAAAACACAAAAAATTTTAAATCAAAAAATATTTGGCTTGTCTCATTTTTTACCAAAATTATAGTTTTCTCTGAAGGTAATAAACACGTAGGTATTTAAGAAAAACAAAAAGTGGCACACTATTTGGTGCGTGCTCCTCTGCGATATTAGTATTTTCCTTTAATACGAATTCCAAAATCAAGTTTTCCAACAAAAAACAAAATTTTTTCAACTCATTTTCGTACGGCAAACTCTCTATTGTACTCGTAGAGTCATCTCTCATACGAAAATAGATACGTACCTACGTGACCAATCGCGATTCGAGCTTACAGATCAAACTCTGTCTAGCTAAGAGCACTTTTGTAAAACATTTACGGCAACAGTTTTCCTTCAAGCACTTGACCAAGAAAAATATCGCTTTTTCTTTTGTGTTTTCACAACGTTTCTGATAATATAAAAGCGCGTTAGTTATCTGATTGTGAAGTAGGTACTTATAGCAAATATGGAAAACTAGATCCTATCTTAGTAACGCCTTGAAACTAGGATGAAGGTAGTCTCCAATTAACTTCGCAGCATCTACACCTATTCAATTGAAACACAAAAACGTAAAAAAGGTATTTTTACGAGTACCTACAAATTGGTGTATCTTTTTGAGTTCAATCGAATTTATCCAATTACCTACATTCCAAATTACAAATCATTCTTCCGCCTCAAAATTGGAGAAATTAAAGATTACTTCCAATGTAAAGGTATCATTTTGTAGGAAGACAATTTCATAACGTGGTTGACGTGTCAGCGTAATCGAAGTTATTCAACAACGAAATCCGATCAAAACAAATTATAACGAACAGTTCACGACCGTCGTGAACTGTTCCAATATAACGATAACCATAGTCTTCAATACAAAAATAAGACAGTTAGTCACGACAAAACCACTGCGGTTATTTAATATAGCCACCCAACTATTGGCGTGCAAGTTTGCCGACTTATGAATATCGGGGCCAGAGCTATAAAACTATAAAAATCCATTAGCTTTCCATCGCATGTCGCATTACAGAAAAACTAGCATCCAGACATCGTAACATGGCATTAGTGTAATAATTTTACAATCATAATATTGTACCCTGTATCTATGTAGTTTCGTCGATTAGTCGTAATTGATTGAACTTTTCAAGTTCTCCGTTTGGAATCTTTATTTTTGCAAACAAGTACATATGTAGACCACCTGATAATAAATGGCAACCCGCGAACACCAATTATTGTAAGTACTTCTTAGGAAAAGAAAGCTTTGTCAAATGTTACACCCTAATTCCTATTCTACTAATATTATTAAATGCGAAAGTTTGTGGGGGATGGATAGATGGATCCTCGTTTGTGACGCTTTCATATAACAACGGCTAAAAAAAATTGTGTGAAATTTGTTACAAAGTTAGGTTATAACCTGGATTATTATATTTTCCCTCTCTGCGTCAAATTCAAAGGTGACGTGGACGAAGTCGCGGGAGCGAGCTAATTGGTAATTATAATTGATAATATTGTGTTGTTATAAAACGTAGTAATAATAAATTTTAGTAAACTCTCGCCTAGAGAATAAACGTACTTTCTCAATTCACACAGGAGAAATAACACGGACGAAATTGGGTAAAAATCCCAAGTTCAATATAAATAACAATTTTATAACGCACAAACCCACTTCTGGAGTACGCGCGACTCGACTCCATCCTAACATTAACCATTGTGATATTTTCCCATTACGAATATTCCCTTTTACCATAAATTGTGTCGAATAGGGACCTTAACAAGTTGAGTCCGAGACTTAGTTGAGAATGAATTTATTGTATGATCGGTGGCCCCGAGGGATTGTTTTGGATGTACAGTTGGCCTCATATGAATGGTTCGTAAAACATATGTGTCCCTTAAAATCTTGACCAAATTTACCGGTCCTATAAAGTTTTTAAAACTTTTTAAATTACAATGCAATTGACTAACACAAACACATTTTTAAATGATAAGATTTTCTTTTTAAAATTCTATATGTTTTAAATTACCTATAGGTATTACTTAATAGCCTGTAGACGTTACATGCAATTTTAGTTGTTCAAAGTGTTAGACACTTATCAGTCCATTTAAATTTTTATTAAAATTATGTTTATGTGTGTTACAATTAGATTCGCTATTTACCGCAAATTATGTAAAAATTTAATGTGTATAAAAATTAGGTAGTCGAGTCCCTAATATTTTTGTTCAGCTGACTGTACTTGCTCTATGAGGGATCATCACAACGAACGACTTTCTTAGTTTGGGCTTGAAATATTGTATTACTGTTTCCATCTAAGTGCCAGTGGTGAAGTTTATGTAGTATTTATGTATGACTATACATTTGTTAAAAAGGGTTATTGTTATCAAATACATATAGCAGATCAAGGCCGTGTTTACTCTATTCCTGGTGATAATTATGTGCAGTTCATCATCTTACTTCCTCCGTGCATCGTGCATCAATTTGTCCTTAAACGAATTCTTTTTTAAGTACTCACTTCAGCTAAATTATATTCATATAATATAGAGTAACAAGCATTAAGTAAAAACAAAAAGCTAGAATCTGTTAAAGCCGGTGAAGATTTAACGTAAAACTTCAGTATATTTTAGTATGAGTACTTACTTATCTGAAAGATTCGCTCATTTATCCTCGTTCAAACTTTGTGTTTGTCAATTACCTAATGGTGGCAAATTTAGGCATTACAGAAGTTAATACTTACCTACAGTCTAAGTGGAGAAGTTCAATAATTATTTTATGATCATTTACACTTTACTTTACTTTTACAAAACTTGATTAAGAATTAGGTCTCTAATTCAAGACTTCCAATTTCAAATCCCTGTGTACCGAACCTACGTTATAGGAATTATGTTGGACAGTTTAGAAGGGTAAGAAAGTGTATAAAACCAAACCCAACGAGTGCCGGTTGAACACTGATTTATTTATGCATAAAAAGGTGATAAAAAGTAAAAATGATTACGTGAATGGGAAATGTCTAAGTGTGTGCAAGAAACAACCTACATAGTACATTATGTATAACAAATTAAATACTTATGTACGTAGCTCGTACACCCAGAAACTTCTTCTAACATTGCAGGAAAATAACGTGAGGAAACCAAATATCCGGACTGTTTGGATTTTCATATTTTTAAAAGGGGAGCGATGACTAGGTCGGGGAAAGTTTCGGACCCAAAAAACCTTGATAATTGAGCGATGTCTGGTGGGTTAGCTCTACGCTCTATCTATCGCGATGAAATTCCTGATAGGAATGCGACGGAGCAGCCGGAACAGCTTTAGCGCAAGCGCAAATTCACTAACAGTCGTACTCGGAGACATTCATTAACGTTAATGGTTCATTATGAAAATAAAGATGACACTTATGTCAATACGAATAAAAACGATTGAATTTGTTTGTTAATGAACATTACGTTAAATGACGTCTCTGAGTGCGGCCGTAAGAGTTGGAGATGTCATTGTCGCGATAAGCCAAATATTTTAGCGAACCCAAACTATAGGAGTTCCTAGAGAACTATAGAGTTCCGTGTCTAGACGAGAGACATGCGAACATTATTATTAGTCAAATGTTTACCTAACGACATCATGAAAAGATTTGACCCACGCATCCCATCACGCCGTGAGTCATGTGAACCACCAATCGCTATTCTTACAATGCCTTATAGGCGGCCATGCGCCGAACAACTTTTAATTGGAACGAAATCCTCGCCCCGAAGGCGTTTTAATTAGGAAAATTTCCTATGAACAAGCAAGGCGGACGCGATATAATTTCTATGCAAATTGCGCCTTTAACTTTGCGCTAGGCGTGTTTCACATGCAGCGGTTGGGAGCTCATTGTAAAGAATACATTAGAGGTGCTTTAGCTTTGAGTAAGTCGCGTGTCTTCAATGTTATCGGAAATTGATTTACATGAGTAGAGTAAGGTACTTTAGTTTTACGAAATTCATTGAAATTACCTACTGTGTCGACGTATGATTAACGACCACCGGCAGTTTTTCTTTTCTGATCTACGTGAGATCATATCGATACACAGAAAATATGTGTTCTTAGCACGTGTAAAAGTGTATGTCCTGTGTCTTATAATGTCCATGACATTAACGACTTACGAAATCCTATTAATGGGCTTAAATTATGCGGCACAATTTACAGGTTTTTAAAAAGAGTTGAAATTTAAACACTAACATTAAATTATTATTTTAAATATAATTTGATGTAATTACCTAAGCATTCATTAATGCTCCACCATAATATTATTTTTATTATTTCGAAAATTTAATAAAAACATTATATTCCCGTAAATGTTATAATTAAAAATCATGGACCTCTTAGGCACTAAAATTTATCAAAGATAGGTTTTATTTTCAATAATATTTTGGAACGCCTTTTGATGTTTCTTAAATGCTTACGAAAACACAATCGTTTTTTGTGTAGTTTGTTTATATTATATTTTGATGTGAAGCACACCTAATGTAGGTAGTAGTATAACCAACTGAGGCTACTTCGAAAGACGGATCGCGCGGTTCATTCAACATTAACATGGAACTAATGGATCGAGTTTGTTGGGACATTATTAATAACAGTAGTAACTCAGTTACTTTGTTGTTCAGTTCCAGTAGTACAGCCAAGATTCTAAGGAGAACTTGGATATTCCTAAGGTTGGAAAAATTATAATTATGTATTTTTAGTTCCCCTAATTTTATACCTGAGTGAAAAAAATGATATTATTAGACTAGACTAGAGAACTAATAAAATTTACTTTTCTATAAAAAAGTAATGTTCTTATCAGGGATGTTAGGGAGCTCCGTTACCGTAACCGAAACTATCGGATATCCGATATAAAAAAATATCCGTAACCGTATCCGAATCCGAAATAAAAGTTTCGGATAATACCGGATAGGGACGGAGCCTAATTTAGATACGTTATGACAAGTTTTTTTGATCGGCCGGGCGCAGCCGACACTCAAGCCGCGTGCATTGTTTGTTTTCTTCTGTTGTCGTCTTATGATTATGACTATGATACTGATAATGTCCTATGATTATGAATGATATGACTCGCAACTAACTAACTTGTGAGCAATTTTACATTTACAAATAGTTCGACAAATTGAAACAGTGTTGTGTTACGGAATTGATTGAATTGGTACAAAATGCGTCCTCAATCGAGTGTAATTTAGTCATTTTTTGATGAAATGACTGTCGATTCCGCAAAATGTAAACAATGTGGTAAAAGCTTCTCACAGAAAGTGGCACTACATTGCTGAAACTTCATCTTAAATCACAACACAGTGATAAGTATGAAGAACTTAGTATCCGTAACCGAAATTATCCGAAACTAACGGATAATCCGAAATAATTTCATATCCTTATCCGTATCCATATCCGGTATAATAATCATTCCTTTATCCGAAATCTATCCGTATCCGAAATTTCATATCCATAACATCTCTGGTTCTTATATATCGGTTGAGAAGTTATAGATACATACCTAAATTGATGTTTGCGACGGTTATTTTAGACGAGTGAGGTAGCACCTGCAGTCGGCAATTTAAAATGGAGATAGTTTCAATCGTTTGTTTAGATTACCTTCTTTTTTACCGACTTCAAAAAAGGAGGTTACGAGATCAATTCGACACGTATGTAATTGTATGTATTTTTTTTAAGAAAGTTAACACCGCTATAAGCCAGCTGCTACTAGTGTTAATGACCCAAATTCCGGAATTTTAAGCGGTCATGTTAACATAACATCGGAACAGCTGGGATGAGGTCTCGCCGCCGCTAATGGTGATCTTGGGGTGTCCCTTGTTTACACGGGAACGTAGCAGACCGCATGTTGCTTAAACTCGGTGTAACTTACACGGAATTGTATCTCACAGCTGAGTAGGGGTTCAGCTTCGGGATTGCATAATTTTGTAGACAGCGATCGACGTTCAGTTTAGAGTTAAAGGAAATTGAAAAAAGGTGCTTATTTATACGTTTAACCAACATCAACTGAGTATGTAGTTTGGGATTGCGTAATTTTGCAGGTAGGTAAAGATCAAAATTCAGTTTAAAATTCTGAAGAAAAAGTGCTTATGAATATAACCACCATCGAGACTTTCGTGTGGCTGTAAGCCGATTATGACTCACTGCAGGGTTGGGTCCCTCTCACAGTGAGAAGGATGTAGGTCTTAGTCCATCACGCTGGCCTCATACGATTTAGTGGACTATCCCATTGCAAACATTTAGTAGAACTCTCCGGAATGCAAGAAATTGTACCTCACGACGTTTTCCTTCAAAGTAGCACCAGATAACCAATATTTCTTAAATCACACATCGGTAACTAAAAAAATTCACAATTTTTGGATATTTTTTTACTATACAACTGCATATTTATTATTAATCAACATTTAAAAATATTCCCTAGTGAAAATTACAAATATCACGTGAGAGAGATCAGGGTGACTCGATTACAGAGCTCCATTGCATTTAGGCATCGACTAATAGGATTTGTCATTACAGATTGAGCAGGCTAATTTGTCGGCTCAGATGCAATTAAACAATTATGCATTCGCGGTGCTAATGATTGGTTCCGATTGCGAATGGGATCTGCTATTTTAAGAGTGATAAGAGCTACATGAAGCGGTGATAGCCCAGTGAAGCGCCCAGTGAAGCAGTGGCTAGGAGTTCGGCCTCTTACCCAAGGGGTCCGGGTTCGAATCCCAGTGGCACGCACCAATAACTTTCTTAAAAGTTATGTGCGGTTCTTAAAATTTTACTGCAAGTCTGAGAGTTCACGAAAAAAAAGTTCTCAATGTCATGTGAAGTCCTTCAACCCGCACTAGGCCAGCGTGGTAGACTACGGTCTACATGCTTCTCATTGTGGGAGGAGACCCGACCCTACAGTGGGTACACTACCCTACACTGTACCCATCATTCTATAGGGTCATATAAATTTAAATGTCTATGATATTTTCTTAAAAACATTCATGTAAGATTTACAGGCAGTTACAGTCGCTTCTGTGTTTGATTTGTTCGTAACTATTCTCATCACGCAATAAATTACTCAAAGTAACGTCTGACACGGCGTGGCGGATTGACTATTGACAAGCTAAACATAATTATTCACGTACTACAACTACATACGCAAACGTAAATAAGTACAGTCACACACATTAACGACGGAGGGCGCTCGCGGGGGCGGTTACACTGAGCGCATTTTCGTCGCGTATGAGTATAATTTAACCTTAACTTATGGTACCAATAAACTGGCTAACTCCACTTTGTAAAGTTATTTTGAGTACAAAAGATGGACGTTTGGAGGTTCCGTTTCGAA
This sequence comes from Erynnis tages, assembly GCA_905147235.1. Classification (NCBI taxonomy): domain Eukaryota; kingdom Metazoa; phylum Arthropoda; class Insecta; order Lepidoptera; family Hesperiidae; genus Erynnis; species Erynnis tages. The sequence goes on along the minus strand of LR990078.1, from coordinate 3,385,876 downwards.
AGCGGTGAAAAGGAAGAAAATGGGTCAAAAACATATTTTTTATGGAGCTTATACGTTGCCTAATTATAACCATGAATATTAAAAAATGATCATTTATAATTCCTGTGAAAAAGTACCTACCATTACTATTTTCACCACAGTGAAGAAAGGGATTAGGAATTGTCGGGTTGGGGGTGTTAAAAATAATTATTTTTCAGTCATGTTTGAGATTCATTCGAATATTGACAAAGGGTCGACAAATCCACGCAAGGTAACACCATCTAGTTAATTTTCCATCATGTTTTTTTATTTAACTTTTGATAAATGTGTAAAGGAAAATATTATAATTTATGTTTCATCGATACTATGTATTCGTACACACTGTCCAATGTTCAAACCGAAACACGCCCGGTATATAGCCGCCCTAATTCGTCACGGTGATTTGCGTATCACACTGTTTGATAAATCATCAAACGTCACAGAATTGATGTTTCGTTGCGAGGTAGGCCTCTGTCGGATAGCATTCGAGTTGGCTTTACTAATAACTCAAGGCGTTAACTGACTAATACTACTAGTATGACTAAATGAAAAATAAAACTAAAAGTAACACCTACTATGTTAGTTGTTCGAGAGAAGTTATTTTATTATACCTAATTTCTGTACTTCTTATGAAAGCATTGTAGTTCACTAGGAAGGTATTTATCCCGCCCTCTTTATTTGTTTCCTGATTGTGTGAAATAATAATTAAGCGACCGAATTATTTTGAAAGCATAGATAACAATTAACAAGTTCAATATTAAAGTTAAATAACAAGTTAGATAATTATGTTCGGCCCCATTTGAATAGTTCTAGGGTTGACCAAATTTGTTGTCAATTAGTAAATGATCAGCATGTTCTTTTCCTTCTCACTTCTTCTTTGGAAATTATCTTGCGTTATTTCTTTGATCCTCAAGACATTCCTAATTAACTAATGGACCAGCCAATATTAAATACTATATCGGGCAGTCTATCTATAAGTACACTCAGGCCCATAAATATAGTAACAACTGTAAATAAGAAACATTAATCCCAACCACCCACTTACGATAGCAGCTTGTCAGACCACCACACTTGCGGTTTAGTGGGTTCTCGTTCAAGTTGCGCAAGCGAGGCATCTGACAGGCTAATTTATTTACCCGTTGTATAATCAGTAATAGCGGGAGACATTGTATTGACGTACGGCGTCGTTGAAAATTGATTTACCTAAATGAACATGCCGTGCGTGCGTGCCGAGGACGTCATTGTAAGTTGTGCCTCACAACTTGTTTTGTCCGGGACACATAATAATTAATATTAACCCCGCGCAAAAGTTGTCATCCGAATTGAACGGAATAAAAAACCCGTAACAATACCATTGCAAATAAAACAAAGAAGTTTTCTCTTCTAACAAAATAAATAGTTCCTTCTTACCTTCTTTATCCATTCCTTGCTCCAAAGAACAACACAGTTGTTTTCGCTCACTCGAATCGTTCGCATATTCATCGGATCTCCGTTCCACCATTCATTCAATTAGTCGTTCGTCAATTACAATCAATTTCGCAGAAAACGGGACCGATCGCTCTCGTAATTGAGCGTTAAAGGAAAAGTTTTTTCAGTCGATTTGCATTTGTCATACTGTGCGCGTGTAAGCGAAAGAATACAAAAAGCGATAATAAAATTTCAGGAATTCAAATCTACAATTACTCACAATGAATCACTTGTTAATGTTTCATAGGACTATCGCATGGAGCTTTTTCAAAAAGGCGCTAAGTGAGCTCCTCTAAAAAGGCCGCAGCGCACTACCATACCCTCGAGATCGTTGCTCCTTGTTCCCTGTTGCACATGAAAATAAATAACTTTAACCAAATACCATCAGATGGCACCAAACTGGTTAACCAAAATTATTCAGAGAAATGCAAAAACACCCTTACACAAAAATACCATAAAATGTAATAGTTATTTAATCATTTGGTTGGAGAAATGCATATTATCCACGTAATTAGATTATGATTTATTGATATGGTGGCCATTTTATTTTGTAGTAATAAAATTGAGTGTCATCATTGATGAGAACTGAAGACCCCGTGAGTCATATGTGGCTCATACCCATCGATTGACCATTGATTCTACTTACACGAGAGGTAAAGTGTTGATCTAATTAAGTGTTAATCTAAATAAATTTGATTAAGGGGAGATGATGTTTATTTTTTTTAAACAAGTAGTTTTTCATAAAAATTGAAACAGACAAAAAGTACTTTTCATCGCTCATCGTTCCCACCGCGTAGTCGTGCGAGAACGTAATACAAAAACTTTTTAAGTCTCTTGTCACTTTGTCTAAAGTTCCAATTAAGAGATGGGTGATCGCCTCTCGCTTTATTACGACTCAGTTTGCTATGAGTGAGAGAGAATTTAATAGTCAGTTATCCGAAGAGGATTTTGTGCTAAAGTTGAGATTCAAGAATCGTTTAGTACCGGATTATTATTGTTACTGAATATTATATCATATAGTAAGGAGAGTGATTGACTGAAGACTTTGAAACAGCATTATCTGTCCGATGGGACACTCAAGTGACAGAAAACAGTGTTAAATTTGTTTAGTTAGTTGTTTATTTGTTTGAAAAATGTTGACTCAGTAAAACTGTTTACTTAAATTTTTTAAAGAATTATACTTTTATTTTTTCACCTATCACTACTACTTAGTGCTGAAATGTTAATTTACATATCTAAGCATTATAAAAATTTAATTTACAAAGCAATATAGATGACCACTGTAGGTAAGGCAAGCACCTTTAAAGTTTTAAACAGAACGCTCTGATTCGATTAATTTTGAGCGATCACTATTAGTGAAATTCGATTCATGTTGTAGACAGTGACAAATTACTTACATCAGTGTTTTAGCGTGTATACTAATCTTATGACTGGTACTGGGTAGAGACTTAGAGTATTTATAGACTTGATAGGCGCTTTCACATTCGATAAAAAAATAAAAACTATTTTTCAAATTTGTGTGCAAAAACAGTACCTATAGTTTTATAATTATTTCCCCAGTCTTTAAATCCTACTGCTAAAGTGTGTGCAAAAACAGTAGGTAATATCGTTTTATCATCAGTCACTGCCAGCTCACCGTTGATATACTTAGCTAAATTTAAATTGGCCTCCATTCAAATATTTAATTAGATCCCACTTGCTCGGGTCACTTTCACTGTAGCTATACTAAATACGTGATGCAAAACAATTTAAATAAAACATCTCTTTTACTTTTATTCAAGACGCTTCCACTTCAGGGCTTGAGGTACATTTGACGACAAGATCGTACACTCAAATTCACGAATGAGGTCGATTTTGATGGAAGTTAATATAATAATTATGATGATATAAGCGGTGATAGCCCAGTGGCTTAGAATTCGACCTCGAATCGAGGGGTCCGGGTTCGAATCCCAGTGGCACGCACCAATGACTTTGTAAAAAAAACTTATGTGCGCTTTATAAAATTAAATATCACCTGCTGTTACGGTGAAGGAAAACATCGTGAGGAAACCTGCATGCCTGAGAATTCACAAAAAAAAATGTTCTCAAAGGCATGTGAAGTCCACCAACCCGCAGTAGGCCAGCGTGGTGGACTAAGGCCTACATCCTTCTCGTTGTGAGAGGAGACCCGACAGTGGGTCATTAATGGGTTACTGACTGAATATAATATTGTGATTTTTTTATCGTAACAGGTATTTTGTCTAAGCAGGTTCCTTGTATGAGTAACTCGCTGTGGGTCATGCACATCCAATATAGGAGTAACTTCAACCCTATTGGAGATAAAGCATGTTATATGGGCCCTGCAACCAAGGGCTTTCAGAACGATTTTTCTGCATTGTTCAGAAATAACAAAAGAACATGCAGATGACCTGTTGTACCGTAGTTCACGGACTACCAAATCCAATCGCGAAAAGGTCTATACCTATACATATTAGAAAGATTGTTTGTCCTTGATTTGCTTGAATAGAAAATTAAATTGCATAAAGCAAATTACTTATATCGTCAGCGGTTTTTACGTTGATCAGTCACGTTACATTGCATTGCGTCTTTATAAAGAGAAGATTCATATCATGACTAGAGGTCCTTGGTGACACCTCGAGTGTTGCAGATATCCATCCAGCGTTTGCTCATCATTTGAAATAAAATAAATTTAAGCCCCCTATATACTAAATAAGACGGCCTACAATACGAGTACGCAAGGCGATACATTGTACGTCGGCACGCGACACGTCGTTTGAGATTAACTGCAGACAGTTATAGATAGAGTTGAGTGAGAGTTATGAAGTGTCACAGAGAAAAAGAGAGGAAGTTTGTTTTGTAGATTTTGGATATAATCCACTCTTCACTGTCCAAGAAAAGCTTGACTGTACGTTTTCTTGAGGTAACAACAGGATAAATAATGACATGGGTATCTATAAACTTCACAGTCAATGTCATGTTTAAAACAATTTAAGTCAAAATGTGTGGTAGATACCTAATATGTGTGAGTTTGAAATATCAGCTATGCTAATTTTATCTCGCAATTGTTAATTTAAATACTTTATGAAAGGGAAAATAATATCAAAATTACCTAAACCTATAGATTACAATTTTTGGCCTTTCAGAAAGTAATTTAAAAAAATTAGGTAGTTCGTCAAACAATGATAGATTAAATATAATACATAACAATAGCTAACTGTGTAGATTTAATTGATAAAGTAATTGACATCAAGCACACTGTAGCTGCTATACGTAGGAGGTCAACATAAAGTGGTTTATTGTTTGACAATTGGAATTCAGGGAAAACGTCGAACAAGGAAGTCCTGTAAATAACAATGAATGTAGTTACATAGTTCACCAGTCTTGGAGTGTTTCCTGCGACTCCTCCGGGAGTCTACAAAGCGCAATCAACTCACAGGTATAATGTCTTGAGCGAGCGCAACAAAGGCTTCTCCGAGGTGCACTCGCCATTCCAGCGGGATTTAAAAAGGAGTTTAAATCAAAGATACATTGAAAAGTCAACTTCTTCTTTACAAACGTGCTAAATGCAAGAATTCATTCGCATTCAAAATGATTGTTAATCAGAACAAAAATAAATAATTTTGCCAAAATAAATAACATATTATTATATCAAGGGGCTGTTGGAAAATGGCATGTGTCGAAAAGCACCCTATAGTTCGTGATTATAGCAAGAAAACCTCGTGCCTGTCGTAAGAAGCGACTAAAAGGAGGGCCCTATTAGGCTCGCGGATGAGAGGAGTGGAAGATCAATCCGTCTAATAAGAGATCCAAAGAAGGTCCAAGAGAGAATGTAACGGTTTTCTCGGAATAAACCATTATGGGCTCATTGGGTTATCAGTGCGTTCTGTTGGATGAGAGCCCTTGCGCTTAAAAAGGCCAACGATTGGGTTTTAGTGGTTATTAGGTAAAATTGCACCCCATATCGTTCCCATAAAAGCGAGTAGAGTACCAATTGAAATTTTTCATTCGTCAACAAACCATTCCATTCCGTTACAGATCCCGTAGTCCTTCCCTAGTAAGAAGGCCACCCCATTGGTGGATTTTAATGGGTTTAAATCTTACATAACTCAACATCTCTCCCACACTCCTGTTAACAAATACTCGTACAGCGCGCGCGCGCGCGCGCGCGTCTGAGTGTGTGTGTGTGTGTGTGCGTGTGTTCGTATGCATGTATATGTATGTGTGTGCGCGTGTGTGTATAATGCCTTTGTCTTATGACTAGTCAAGTAAATAACAAACAGTATTGTTTAAGAGTTGTTAAGTATTTCCTGCAACTCTTCCGAGACTATACAGAGTGCAATCAACCCACTAGCATAATGGATGCAGCGCTCGCTTAAGACAAGCTTCTCAAAGGCACATTCCGCGTTCTGAAGGGATACAAAAAGAAGGATAAATATAATATAAAGTGAACTGTTCTGGAGGGGTAAAAAAGAAGTTGAAATATGTATAAAATGTGAACTATTCTGTCTATGAATATTTTCAAGTAAAAATATAACATCCGGGTAATTTGAGTTTCTGTATTATCTCTGTAAAATCGAAACGATAATTTTTGTTGACATTGGGCGGCTAAATTGTCCATTTTCGGAAAACAATATTGTTATTTAGATCAATAGAGTTTGAAAACTTAAGTAAGGTGGTGTTAAAAGTAGATGTTTGCCTAAAATCCATCAAGCCCCTTGAGTCCCGAGTTTTTAATTAACAAACCCATATTCGTGCATACAATTTATCCTTTTTATTTCCAATATGTGCCAAATATACTGCAGGACATGTCTTCTTTCGAGAACAATATTTGACTGATTCTTTTAATATTTGAATCCAGTTGATACATGGGTATCTTTGGGTACTCTGCGCAGGTTTCGCCCTCGGCCACGTTTGCTCCGAATGTACTCAGACATAGATTATGTCCAACCTAAAGTCACTCGCCTTTCAACAGTCAATACACAAGGCGTTACTGTACTAAAACAAAGTACACATAAATACTGTTAATACACGTATTAACTTGCCTTCAAGTACTTCCTGCAACTCCCCCGCGACTCTATAGAGAGCAATCAAGTCACTCGTATAATGCCTGCAGCGATCGTCGAAGAAAGGCATCCCTAAGGCGCGCTCAGCGTTCGATCTTATATTGAAAAGCAAGTTTAAAGTATAAAAAAGATAAAAAAGCAGTTAGATATAGTTTGAAACGTTAAAAGTTTCAGGGTTAGACTGAAAAACAGGCGGAAGAAACTTTGCTGTTTTCTAGGTCTGCTATGTTTTACTGACAAAAGAAATATGAAACGCGATAAAGAAACTATGGAAGGAAAAAATAAACTACTCTTGTCTTCATTTAGAGACATAAAACATGTATCGCAAATCCTTTTCAAATTCACAAATTGAAATTCTGAACCTAAACAAGAAATTAAAATGAATATTCACAAGACTTCATTCTTTTTCGAACGATACGGATACAAAAGTTTAATAAAAACCCAAAATAATAAAACCGACTAAACTCGATATGAACAAAATTACGAAAATCTTCAACGGTCTCATTTAAATCTGAAACAAAGCGTTCCGAATTTGAATGCTTATACGAAAATCCACTTAAAATCGATCCGTCTCCAAACGAGAAGTCTAAAAATTCGCTTTGTCTTGTTGGCTCTCCTATTTGCTTGAAACGAACACTGCAAGCATAATGGTAAGGACATACAGTCCATACACCCGACACCAGTCTCACCAGTGTCGATTGATATCAACGTGACACATTTTTTGATCGACATTAGTAGGATTTTTTTTCGGATCCTTATATTTGGCTGGAATTAAAGTCGGTTAAATTAATGCCAAAATAATTAATGAGGATACGGTCACCCTTGAGACAATACGAGTAATTACCCATATTATGAGCAAAACCCATTCTTAAATAAAATCATTAAATTCAATTCAATTTCTTTGATTTCATTGTCAAATAACATCAAAAACTTGGACATCTCCGTGTCACTGTCTTTGAATACAGTACAAACCTTTTTTTATTTCAACAGTTTATATTTCATAGTGTTGTAGTGTACCCCAACCCTAAAATACCTCGTTAGCGGTGTTTTTGAAAAAGTCGAATGGGGTGCTTGAGTGTAGCTTAGAAAAGGCAGCTTTTCAGCCATTACGGCGTAAGATGGGGGTAAGTTGATTGCTCTGTATAGATACCAGGGAGAATTGCTCTGTATAGATACCGGGGAATTTGAGAGGGACGGATATTTTAGATTTGCGGTTCGAAATATGCGAAGTATAAACCTAAATGATGAAGTTAGAGCGAAGAGTTTTGTTGGTGTTGCTAACGAGATATTATTACTGGTTACTGCTCTCCGTGAGTGCCTTGCCTTTTACTTTCAGAGAGTATTTCGCTTGGTTTTTTTTATTTATAAAATGGAAGTTGAATCTTATTTTAAGGGTATAAATACATTTTTGTGTCTTTTTGCCTGCAGTATTAAGGCAAGTCCACCGATATGATGCCTGAATTTTCAAAGGATATGAAGTCCACCAATCCGCAATATTCAAGCTCCACATAACCTCCGTATAAACAATCTGAACATGCTGTGTGTCACTAATGGTTTGCATAGGACCAGCGGGGAAGCCACCTTTATATCTTGTCATTTTCTATATACCCGTCATACCCGTGTTATGTTCTAGTAGTACAATGAGATACTTACTTTATTTAAGGCGACGACCATCTTAGTCTCACTGAAAAGCAACGCACGACCCCGTATTCATTGCAATTGCTAGAAACATTAATGGTAGGGTGAGAAAAAATGGCCGTGGACACCCACAGCGAATTTCAAATAGAGAAAAGATCAAGTGTGTTGCTACTTATGAGGACTAAGATGTTCGCGTCGAATCAAGTATATTCGGCCATCATACCACTGCAGCGAAACGCAAGGCATGAAGAACATACTATTACAGCTTTACGATGTGTTAAGAGGCTGACGGTAAAGGAACTTCCCGGTCGAGCTACCATGGCTCTTCCACTTTTTTGGTATTGTGTAACTGGTAAACATGTAACAGGACTCAAATGTTCGAACTAACCACTTGACAAATGCCTCAGCAAGTGGCCGCGGTACGTGCGTTCGCGGAGTTTGAGTAGTAGCTCATATTGCTAATTAGCGTCGCAATCACCTCGAGGGCCCTTCCAACTACTTAGCTTTAATTAGCTCGAGGCCCCTTTACTGTTTGCTTGCGGGATAGTCAATGGAATTAACGTTCAAAAATTTAGGTTATAATTATAACGAGCTACGGTATCTCCTACTTGTCGTGAAAGGCGAATGAACAGGTTATCAGGACTTCGGGATGCAAGAGAGGAACAACTCAAACCGTCCAGCCAATAGAAAAAGGACGACGGTGTTGTGGTCGCACAACGTCGTTAACACCTGATCGTGTAGACGATAATATGGTACGTCCCTGGTCCCTTTCAGAAAGAGCCTGTCAAGGGCACCGAGCTAGGCAACACTGGTATGTTCCCACTGGAAGTCCTAAAATTCTCACAAATACAAGGAGACTCCCAAGGTGCTTTTATTAGGTAAGAATCCTACATAACTCTGAGTCGCTCCATCGATTTTCGGATTTTTCCACCGTCACCAATAAATGTTAAGTGTAATAATGTAACATGAAAACTATCGTCAAAGTATTCGTACCGTCAATGTCAGTCGTTAGTAAACTTACCTTAACTAAGGCGTCTTAGCTAAAAACTGCACTACAAATTAATGGAAGCAAACCAAGGCATAAATAGCAAGAAACTATTTAATAAAATCTGTATTTGAAAAACATCCGCGGCGCGGTTCACGAGTAAACCACCGGGTAGGTATAATTAGCGGTAAAAGTGGCACTTTACCTGAGAACTCGAGGCGCTAAGCCGCTCATGCAACCCTGGTAGCGACATGCTAGTGGCTGCTGCACATTCAAAGACGTTTCGCTAATATAAATAAACTATGAAATACCCATAATAACTTACTTGGAATTACGTTTAAGGATATAGGTACACTCATCTCAATCCTGAACCAGCCATTACCATCATCAATTTTATTGACTGTAACCATATTTATGCCCTACAGATAGGATAACTGAAGAAACCATTGTAGGTAATCCTTCAAGCCTACTGAAACCTTACCGCCATCACCTTAACTCGCCGTCCACTCTCCATGTCTTTCGTTTAGGTTTGGGAGGGTCGCTGGAGAAACTCTATTTATTTATATTTAACGATGCTTACAGTTTCAAAAGGCGCAAATACATACAATGGTTTAGCATTCATTTTATATTTTGGCTATCATATTAAATCTAAAGCGTTCATATTGAACATATTATTATCGACTTCAGATTCTGACCAACCAGGTCGCTCAGTAAGAAACATTATTTGTTACACTGAGCATATTACAAATTAAGATAAAATAAAATTTCTCAGTCTGTATTAAACTATTCTGCATACATTTCGCGACATCCTTATCTTCCACACGCCGATCCCACCTTATTGAAGTGGATCTCGATTCTTGGCGCCTAATTCACCTTTCCCGTCGCCGGCAATAGACCGTCTACTGTAACAGTCGCAACGCCGCCCCATCTGGCTTTTATGAGCCCTATTACATTTTATGTACTCCGAAGATCATTCCCTCTCAGACAGGATTTAACCTTACATTTTTATTTTGTTAAGAACTGACAGGTAAAACTAAGTAGCAACGAGTCTATAAATCAAAACTAAAATAATTGGTTTTAAATGGTAACGTAATTTTGTGTGCTTGAACATCAAAACTGTACGTAGCAAGTACTTTTAATGCACTGTTAAAGTTTAACTTTGATATGGTAAAGTCATAATTATAAATAGAAATAAATTTTCCGTCATTATCCGAATCGTGACAGAGTTTGAGTGCCAGAACATTAAAGTACAAGTAAAACCTCAGTCTAGACTACAGTTTATTAAAAGACCTTTAAATTTATTAATAGGCTAATGGTACTTTAAGTTTGGGTATGTTTTGAAAAGCAGTATGGTAGAAAGGTGATAAGCTCTAAGGCAAAATGAAAATCATTTATTTGCATGAATATGGGTTGGTTTTCGGTCTTACAGGGCATTTATTATCCATATTAAGCCTCTTAATTTTTGTAGAGCCCCAAAGATTACATTCTATTACAACATTCTGATTCGGTAGTGTAGCAGTTTCGAAGGTGGGAAAATCGTTCGGATGGAGATGTAAAAGGTAAGTGCCGGTCGTGACCGAGAATCTAAACTGAGTGAATGGGACCGTGAGTAAGTTGACAAAGTTTATTCAATTCAATGGCGAGCGTAGAATTCCGAATTAGTGAGACGAACATGAAAACTTTGGTGAACTATTTGCTACGGTGGTCGGCTTTTCAGGTCAGTTCGACACTTTAGGAGATAATGCTTATTACCTCCGTGACGCAAAGCTAAGACGCTAATGCACCGATGGTCCTATGTTCGACTCCTGTTTTTACTGTTCTGTGTTCGACTCCCCGACGTGTCGAAATTTGGATGACGAGTAAAATTTTCGGTTTTTGATGTTGGTGTGAGTTTTTTATTTCATGTGTGTCCTTGTACCCAGGACACAAGAAACTCTAGTCTGCGACTATAAGTCTGAATCATCTTACTGTTGTTATAATCACAGGTTTGTTGTTGCCTTGAGCTAATTTAATAATCTACTCGTAGCTAAACAAGCTCAAAACAAAAGTTGTACGTGACTCCTATTTTTTTAAATTTTAACCTTGAAAGTAAAAAAATTGGAACAAAAAGTAAACGTAGATTCATTAGTGTGGAGTTTCTCTCATTCGCTTCCAATTACTGTGTTTGCATTCAGATCCGAATAAGGTTGGTGATTTGTATTCGGTTGGGTTTCAGCGTTGATGACGAATAGAAGAAGCTGTGGGAATAAAACACGTAATTCTTAACATATTTTCTTCCTGCTTTTTTAAATCTACATTTTTAAAGTAACAAAATTGGAACAAAAAGTAAACGTGAACTCATTAGTGTGGAGTATCTCTCATTCGGTTCCAATTAGGTAACTACTGTGTTTGCATTCTGAAGCCTGCTGATTTGTTTTCGGTTTCACAACGCTGATGACGATACCATGAAATTAGTTTATAGGTGGCTTCTAATCACGAGTTTTATCAGCTTTAGCTTTTGAAATTTTGGTAATTTCGAAATTTATAAAAACGAGTAATTTTGCTTTCATATTTCTTTATTTAAAATATTTATGTCAACAAAAAATTCAATTATTATCAACCCTGTATTCCATCTGGCCTAGTTCAATTTTAATGACTAATAAGTAAGCACCTTGTTAGTTTCTGTGATAAAGTTATTAAATAATAATTAACCTTGGATTCTCTTATTGTAAAGCTCTTACGCTGAGATGAGCACGAGAAAGATAATTTGTTAATACGCTAAGTACGCTAAATACGAACCCAGCTCATTGTTTCAAATTTATGAAACTACACTTATTGGTATCGAGTCGCTCTTATTCAGTCCATTCATCGAATTTGCATTTAGATCCGAAAGAGGGTGTTGATGATGTATTTATTCTATTTAGGTCACGATGTCGATGACGATAACATGAAATCAATTTGTAGCCGGTTTTAAATATTTTTTTTTTTTACTTTTATCTTTGTTTAAAATACAAACAGCATGAAATTCTGAATTGTCAAAAACCGACATTTAATTGAAAGAAGACCTATATCCGTCTCATTGTGAAACCCGACCCTGCAGTGGGTCACTAATGGGGTGCAGACAATTGAAAGAAAACATGAATACACCGCAACACGGTAATTGGATACGAACGAGACGAACTCACTAATCAGGGTTGGTTGGTACGAGTGCGGGTTTTATTCGCATCGCTACAAGTGCGGGTTTTGTTCGTATCGCTCATAGAAATAGGAAGGACATAGAACGACTAGAACGGGCAGGCATAAAGTAGATTCTGCTCAACTGAGCGCATATTAGCTCATTCCATGAATTCTCCTGTGCGTGATAGACATGACAGTGATAGGCGTGAATGCAGCTGAGCTAGCTACTGTGGATTTGAAATCAATATTTTTTACTCCTGGCAGCCATACCGAAACACATGAAAAACATGCTTGTAGGTTAAGATTAATGTTATTAAAAGATTCCGCCCACGACTAACCATAAGAACTTGAGCCACAGAGGGAAAAAATATCGTATATATTAATCCACGTTATAATCTACATGTGTACAAAATTTCATCCAAATCTGTTCAGTCGTTTTTGCGTGAAAGAGTAACAAATCCATCCTCACAAACTTTCACATTTATATGTATACCTAATAATAAAATAAATAGCAGAATTACCGTTCTATTTACATCCTTTTTCTTTGGTGTCGCTACAGAACTGTTGTGTTCTTGACAAGAGGTGCTCGGGACTCTACGAGTAGGTTCGTCACTGTAAATGGAAGGCTGGGGTTGTAAGCCGGATACTTGGACGTCGTAAGCTCTCAAGTTGAGTGGAAATGGAGGGATCAATTTTTTCGAAATGACACAACTTTACGATTACTCGCAACCAGAAAATTATTGTTTCCTAACGAATTTAGTGTAATAAAGCCATATTAGCTCGCCCGGGGAGGTACTCGTAAACCAGCATGTCCTTCATATCTTGTTTCAGCTGGGGAGGTATGGTTTCCATAGATTTTTTCTTGAAGTGAGCATATTCATTTTCCTGAGTAGCAAAGCACCCGCATGCAGAACAAACCCTTTCTGAGGGATAGGGTTTCTTCTCTATTTGAAGTTGAATGGGGGGTATCCATGAGCTGTAGTGACAACTTAGCATCAGGTGGCTTGCATTGGGCATGCATTTGCTACTCAATTACTCTAAATAATTGAAATTTAATTTCCATACGCCACTATGTGATCCCGGAAAGTATCCTACGATCAAAAAAGGTTAGTATTAATAGCAATTTGTTACGCAAGTAAATTATCTTCCTATTTCTTTCCTTTGTGCCTGTACGCCACTAAAAACACGAGTAACAATTCGTACCTACATTACACCTTTATTAATCAGAAAGCAAAGCAGAGCTCTCTCAACTCTGAATATCAAGCTCAGATGGATGACGGACCGTTCTCTATGGGGAAAAAACCCGGTAGTTGAAAAGCTCTGTGAAAGCAACAACTGAATTACTCCGCCTCTCGCTTCGTAATGTCATTGGAAGTCCTCTCTGATTCCGTTCGTTACTTTATTTTTAATGGACTAACTGGTTTAGTTCCAGTCTAACACCTCCATTGCTACTGGATTCAAATGCGGTGTTTTATTTCGTAAACTTATAACCTTAAAGGAAAAAACAAATACAAAAAATAATTGTGTTATTGTCGGTGTTGGATGGTGATGATGAAAAACAAATCGTTACTTAATTACTCCTAATTAGGCTTCAGACGGAAACAAATATGTACCTATGCTTTCTTTTTGGATTTTTTTTCGGATAAAATTCTGCTTCAAACTTTGCAGGAATGTTATATCCTCTATTGATTCAAAACCATAAGCATTACGTGTATTCTTTGTTATGCAACTTTCGGACAAAATCACTGACATGATATTAAAGAATGTAAAATGTAGACAAGGAAAAATAATTCATTATTAATTTCGAATAAATAATTTATATAATTAAGTAATAATAATTAATAATTATACTCAATCAATATTAATAACATTAATAGTCTAATAATAAATATCACATTCGTTATGAAACATAACAGCCATATGCAACATTAAATCTTCAGCATGCAAAACGAAAAGTAAGCACTTTTTCCTTGTCATTAAAAGTGAAAAAGTCTAATGAATTTTTCCACAGCGGCGGCTCAACGTCACAATGGTTCGTGTCAACGCTTTGACAATGCACTGTATTAGAACGCAACCGCGAACATACCACGAACATACGAGTACCACACGAACCAACGTAAACATCATCTAATCTTATATTGAACGCCCCTTCAGGGTCCTTAAATGCAAAGTAGGTGTCTATACGTAACACACATAAATTGAAAGTCATGATTGGAGATTCGTTTACTTGCTACTTATTACTTTTGACATGTTTAAATTGTCAACTAACACATTATTGACGAGAATTCAAGTCGGAGCAGTTGTTTTGCCCTTATGAAAGCGCGCACTCTCCGCTATTCACATAATAATCTATTGACCGATCGCGCATTTAGTAGATTAACGAGTGTGTGTGTCAGTCAAGTCCACACAAAAATCACCGCTCCTACAAAAATCTAAGTATTTCACTTATATTTCCCTCCACACGTTGAAACTATAATAATTAGTGGAGGGGCGTTCACTTCAGAACTGGACGGACCTTACTCGATTAAATTTTTTCCCAACGCGAGCACATAAGCTAATGTCCCGTGTACAAAGCGCGTCAAAACTATAAACGTGGCACGTGTCAATTCGCAACGAAAACAATTACTCCAACAAGCGGGTCGAGTAATATACATAGAGGGGCAAAGTCGCCCGGGGCGGGGCGCGATTAAAATCCCTAAAATACACGTCAACGTGTTGACGTTTTGATGAGGCGAAATAAATTGTGTTGGGGGCGAGAGATGGCCCCGGGGAGCGCGTGCCGCCGGGAAATGAAGCTAATCATCTGGTCGTAGCGTCTTTTTGTCGGGATGTACGAACGATGCGTGTTGTCACGCTGCAAACTGTTTCGGTGGCGGAGTTTCCCGCCAATTATTGTATTGCGCTGCGTCGGCTGATCGTGATGAAATACGTTGGCTTTAATTTAACAATCTGTTCCTCGGCTGTAGATTTTACCCCTTAACGATGATGAAAAATATTGCTAAAATTAACACACTTATTACTGGCTTTTAGTTTGACACTATATTTTATTAGTATATACCTGAAAATAGGTAAGGAATATTCAGATAACTTCTACAACTGTAGAGCAGGTTATAAATGAAATTTTCAATCAGTTCGATAAATGAAAAATATTGGTTCCCATGAAAATAGCACGCAGCACTGTGAGAAAATTATCATAGGTACTGCGAACTTTTCTGGTATCAAAAGTTCTCACATCGCGCAACGTATGACATCCTAAAAGGTGCACCAAGCGAGAGATTTTGACGAGTTCGCGACACAAAAAGCGCAAACATTCGCGATACAGGCGCGATTACTTCGACGTCGTCAGTTCAACTCCTTGAAGTGTGCGACACCTCAGATACCTACTTCGCGATTCAAAGCGACTTTTCGCCATTCAAAGAGAGACAGCAAGATGCATCCACCGAAAGATTTTGACGACGTCGTGTGTGACGTCACACAAAAGGCACTTTTTACGCCCTCTCAAGAGGACTCGACGACGACGTAGGCGTAGGCACCAACGAGTACGTCTTCTTTTGACTCCCAGTTATTTGCGCGTTTCGTTAGTACTCGAGCCCTTCGAGGGCCCCTCTTTGATCTCGAACGGGATCGGGGACCACCGAGCCCTGAAAAAGGCGTCGAGGAAATTGGGGGGCGTTATTCCTCTGAATACGAGCACTTGGTTATATTTGTATGACGTCTATATGTACATACTTCAGCTTGTACGCGCGGTGCGTTCAGAGTTGATTTATGTGTGTGTTCGTGTAATAATCCCTAAATGGAGGAATCGTTTACGATCTTATTCCCATTTGTGCTCCAGCTCGTTAACTTAATTAAAAGCATGTTTGAGTTAGAGATTTGAGTGTGATTTATATAGGATCCTAAAGGGTTTAAGCAAATGTTAATTAAGATTTCTGCAAATATTTATGATATAAATTTAAACGGTAATAAAAATTTGGTCCTTTTTGTTAAAATTTAGTAAGTACATTACTTATGAAACCCAACCGACTAAGCTTTGAGTAAGGGAGAAGTGGCATGAAAGAGCCAGTTTTCTAAACAAAGCGAAAAATATACTTTAAATGAAAGATATCAGGATTTTTTGTCTCTCAAATTATTATTTATTTATTAAGATAGGTAATTTCATACGAAAAAACCTTAAACATACTAAAAAATCAATAAATTTACCTATTATAAAAGTCATCTGGCTCCTTCATAACCGATAAGTTATGAAGGAGCCAGTTTATATTTTAAAGTGTAAGTACAAAAAATATACAAAATGAAAATTACTGCAGTATTAGAAAACAACAAATTGACAATTTGTTAAAAAAACTGCAAACATTTTTAAGAATTTTTATATTCTACTAGTCATTATAAGTTATTCTATTAAACGCCTTAATTTTATTAATAAACAATTATTAAACATATTATTCAATCATGATTATTATCATAAAATCTTAAAATATTAGATGCGGATCCTTTTTTTAATAATTATAATAATAAAAAAAAATTAAAAATTAACAACCAATCTCATCTTCTACCAGAAATACCATACAAAGAGTCGCCTCCTTCAAGGCCCATATACCCGGCTATTTCATAACCTATTCTTTAAATAAATATAACCTTCAAAATAACAATATATTCAAACTTTTTCAGCTCAGTTTTTACGTAGCTACAAGGCCAAATATATGCACAAACCTAATTTATAATCCATGTACCTATATTTATTTCCAATAATATATCAAAAAACAATTTAAAATAAGTAAAATACTTACTTTTTAGTGCCAAAAACTTTAAATCGACGTACCGGCGTCCAGAGGTTTCGGAGAGCTGTCAAATCTTTGTGGTTGGCAGGAAATCAGTGTTTTCACTTAAAGATATAATTTCCAACCTGATTTGACCATAAACTACGAAAATAATGCAAGTGGCTCCTTCAAAACCTGGCTCCCCTACAAACTCTGTAAAAAACATTATCTCCCAATATGATATCCAAACCAAAATGGGTCGAACGAGAACTTAGTTCCCTTTTCCGTATGTATAGAACGGTGGTCGCAGAAGATGTATTTAAAACCGGGCGTTTGACTGACCGCACCGGCTCTGAATACTTAGCGTCACCGACTCGCTTTCAAACTTCTACAGATACGGCTGGGAATTTTAAACGGTCACGTATTGCTACGTACTGAGTTGAAATTCTTTGAGACGCTCCCAAAATTGTTTCGGTTGATGCATCTGACGTTAATTTATGAGCCGTGTGATTTTGGGTTTAGGCCTTGTTTTTAATTGGCTAACATAACCTATCGACCAATCATCACGACATTATTTAAACACAGGGCTTTATATGGAGCTTTCCTACTTGAAATACGCACTGACAACTCTTATGACAATGTCATTGCGACAAAATGTACCTATACAATGATTCTTAACAAACAAGCAATTAATATTTTTCGCTCACCGTTACAGCAGATGATTTTTAATTTTTAAAACTGCACGCATTATAAAAGTCGTTGGTACATAACACTGGTACTCGAAGACGAAACTCTTGAGTAAGAGAATTCTTAGCCACTAGGCTATTATTGCTTGCGTTGCCTACGTATGTTTTAGGTACATACCTATATGTAATAATTTTTATTACGATTACGAACTCGTATATACCATATAACTGTACAAACGAAATATGTATCATAAATGTGTGGAAAAAATATCGTTATATTCGCACATAAAATATTTTACCACTCGATACGTTAGGAAAACAAGTTTGATTACTTACGAAATTTATGGAAAAACTTCTCTGGCAGGTTAATTGGGTTACTTACAAGGTTTTATGGGCAGACCTATTTTGGTCTTTGGGGGAAAACATTGGTTAAGGCAAGTTAATATCGAATCATCACATTATTATACTATCTATTGGAAATCAAATATTATGAATGTAAACAAGTAAAAGGTAATAGACCTTTTACTTAAAAACTATGTCACGTCACGGTCACGTCGCTATACTATTTCATATCTCTCTCTACCTTCAAGGCAACGTTTTAATTTTCGGCAAAATTTTGGCGCCTAAAGATTTCCCCCGAGCAATTTGCTGAATTAGCCCAGCAAACAGTCCAAATATAATGGCGACAGGGTGACGCAGAGGACAGTTTTGCAAAATTATTTACGCTCCTCAGGAGAGGCTGTTCCGTTGCTGTAACCGCTGTAAAAATGCTCGCCGTATCTCCGTTTTTATACGATGTCCGTTTTAATATTTACGGTACCTACCTACACTTGGTATCTTAATAAAATAATATCACCAGCTGTAAAGGTGGAGGAAAATATCGCAAGAAAACGTACCTGCGTGAGAACGAACAAACGAATCTTACTCATAACTTTCCATATCCATAGTGAAAGGTACCTAACTCTGTGAAATCAACTGTCAACCTGTCGGCCTTCGATCCTTATGGGAGGAGACTAAACCATAGTTATAGTGTGTCATTCATGGGTAGCAACTAGCAGACGAACAGGTATCTTCGCAGACAAACTTCAGAGAATATTTCTATCCTCTTTATTGTTTTATGACTGCAGTGGTCAGTCAACATGTTGTGTTTTAAATTTATTTGCTATTTCTGTATAAAAAAATTCGAAAATTTTTGTATGCAGAAAACTCTTGAAGATTTATTATCATTTTACATTCGAAAGATAACTAGGTATATATATACTTAGGTAGTCCAGTAATAAATAAATATAAAGTGTATATGTGTAACCGGAAATGTATGTAATCCGTCATTGTATACAATTCCTAGGAAGTGTATGTAATTCCTGAAATCGCACGGAAATGTGTTAAATAAATTATATTGGACACATTTCCTAGTAAATCTATACATTGCCTAAATAGCAATCGGAAATGTAAATCTCCTTCCTCTCCACCGCCATTGTTCGCCACAGAACATTTAATAAACAAACCGGTTTGCTTGTATTGAGGTATACTTTCATGGACAGAAGTCTAAATTTAACACAGAAATCCCTTCAATGGGTTAGGTTAATTATTGTTCTCATTTTAACAACGTGTTTTATTACAGAAAGCATTATTTTTATACATTTTCTAATACGATATTAGAATTATATACAATACCTAGGAATTGTGTACATTTCCTAGGATTTGTATACAACTCCTAGATTTCACACATTTCCGGTAACATAATATTATCTACTATATCTTAGACCTTCATTTTAATCAGGTACAACCAATAAAGTATCAGCGAAGAATTTAATTGGTTTTACCCCAGAGACCGATAGTACAGACTCACGATTTTAATCATGTCTTCAGAAGAACAATTACCTGGAAAAAATAAAATTGTATTTAGTAAAATTATGGGTGAACGTAAGTACATTTCTTTTAGTGTATTGTCGAGACATTTAATTTCACAGCATTGTTACCATACAAAGACCTAAGATGTTTTAAAAAGTTACAAAGACGTTCTTTTTAATTTGTCCAGTGCTCAAAAGATAGGGGACGAAGACTGAGGATTGCCCTTCCAAGCGGAGTAGGTATTTGAACACTTTTCATTTTCAAGGTTCATGTGACATACAAAAAAAACAAAAAAATATATACAGTCGAACATATAACGTCCTCTATTTTTGAAGTGGCTTAAACAATAAATAACCCACGATTCACTTTCAGAACCATACGGATTCCTTATTTTGTCATGAGTGAAACTGAGATTATTTGGGAAAAACTGGGAATCGAACCCAGCCTCCCGAACAGCGCAATATTATGTTTCATCTTTCAAAGGCGTTCCTAGATCGGCGCTATAGGTATCAGCCGCAAGAAAATGTAAAAGTTATTTAGCCGTAGAAACAAAACTTCAAGCGACTAACTCGTACTGAATAGTTTACCAGCCCTTACCTAATAGCTGCAATCTTAAACCCTTTGTACTTACTTTCATCTTGAATTTCCTCAGATTTGTTACTAAGTATGTACTCGTGTATCATATATAAGTATACCGAACAGGGCACGGAATATATTTTATTCGGATTTCCTCATTCCGCTGAGAACCTCAACATTAGGTGAATGTTCGGCGATTAAGAGCATGTGCTCACGAAGCGAGATCACCTTGCTTTGAGAGTAGGAATGAGTGTATATTATATACTGCTTTAAGGAAAAGTTGCCGTACATTAAGGATGTTGTGATGTGTGTGTGTTAAAGCGCCATAAAGCAGAGTCCATTTACAATAGTAGATAATTATGCATCTGCAGTAGGTATGTTCGTCAAAAAAATCTTATGTAATAATACGTGAAGAAAAAATGTTGAGTACAATTTACAGTTCAATACGTGAACAGAGCTGTTTGAAATTTGACACAATTAAATTTTATATGGAGAAGAATGCAGGAATCCAAATATATATTTTAAATAAAACGCATTTGAAATACACAATGTATGTACGTACGTACCTTCAATTAAATGTCAAATTCAAATTTCAATTATTATAGTGGATTATTATACTTGCCGATCTGTAGTAGGTACTTTTATCGTAGGAAAATGTGATTTTAAGTAAACAGTAAATTGAGATAACTTAGTTCGCAATTCATAAAACCGCCTAGTCCAATGGGATACACAACATCAATTATTCATTATGTTGAATTATACGGCCATAACAAGCCACGAATGGCTGAATCTTCGGCCGGCGAGGGTCCCTCGTGAATACTGCCTTCGTCTAGGCATTAAAACACTGAAACTATGATATTAGGAGGCAAACAAAGTTACACTAATGACACTACGTAACACAAAAACGTTACAAGAAATAATGTTCTCAGACGGTTTATTACATCAATTATTCACCTCCTGGAGTACGCGCGTAACAAGCCACAAATTGCTGAATCTTACGACCGCGAGCACATCTCTAGATTGCGACCGACGTTTTCGTATTAAAACAATGAAATTATTGAAGACCAAAAGAAGCCACGGAAAGAAGTTACGATCTTTTGAGTTACGAACAAGTAAGAACTAGGCATGTGAAGTCCACCAACCAACCACGTGGTGGACCAAGTGTTACATATTCACATTGTGTGTGAGTGTTGAGGAGAGCCTACCATGTAGTGAGCCAGTAATGAGTTACAGACAAGTAAAATACAACCAAACTTCTATTCATGCATCAGTCTTTCGAAGTTTACTGCTGGACATTGACCTCACTTTACTTACGTCAGTCCAGTTAAAACTTTAGAAAAAAAAAACAATAGAAATGCTGCATGAAAGATAAATAATGATGGGAAACTTTTATGATGCCTTGTAATGACGATAAATAAAAATGAAGGATTTTAGAAGAAGGTACTCAACACAGATGCCAATATTTTCTTCTCGAACATTATAATGGGTAAGAACAGCAACCTGATCATTTGTTTATTGCAGAAGATAACGAGGAACAATTATGAAATCAAAACTACCGCAACCCAATTAAGTGAAGCGTTTACTTAGATGGCTCCCGAATATTCTCGCTTGCCGGCTAATGACTTAACGAGTAACCCTATACCTGCAAACTGGGGTGAGCAGCTCCACATAATCTGACGAGGCCCGGGGGACTACTGCGTTATACCGGCAAGTAGGTATATAACAGGTAAAGGCTTCGTTTCAAGGAGGGTGAAATTAGGAAACAGTTTACGATAAAGACAGCTTTTAAAAGGCCAATATGCAAAACATCAGAATCGTAATATTCTGATACATACATTCAACATATGAACGTGGATATTTATGTCACCGGAAAATAACGAGATACGCTAGTAAATTTCCTAGGAAATTTATAAACCTTCGTAGGATTCTAAACGAGAGATAAATTGTGTTATTTTACGCCCACATTATAAAATTCTTCTAACTGATTTCAAGAATGCTAAAAATGAAAACGTACAAATTAATTCACAATTTAATGGTTCATGTGAAAAAATGATTTAGAGACTGTTATAAGGTTAGTAATTCTAATAAGATCTCGTCGTAAATATATAAAAAAAATACCTAAAGAATATTTGACGTGTTGTTCAAAACGCCTTATCCTAGCTTAAATCATAGGTCAAATGTATAAAACCAATACGACATCAAAGTGTGTCCAAATCACACTGTTGTGGTGTAATTGAGCTGTCAGCGTCGACACCTCGTGAGCGACGCGGGGTGACCGTTTAAAACTTTCCCCAACACGCCACCGGCAAATGTGTGTGAGGTTCTATAAATGTAATGAAAACAAACACCATTCATATTCGTAGCAAATTTGATGTTAGCAAAAGTTATGTAGGATGTGAGCAATACAATGAATATTATACTTAACCCCACCACTCAGCATCTTGCCGAAATTATCCTCCGTAAAGTGTATAAAAAGCACATGACTGTGTTACTCTACTCAATTCAGCCGAATCCCAAAACATTTTGCACACTTAAACGACTCTCTTTGCTCTTTGCGTAACACTATAAAACTATAGACCGAGCCTCTGTATAATGCAGTACCGGGTATGACGTCACGGGGTTCAAGATGCGAAAGCAATTTAAGTTTAAACAATAGCCTTGCTGCCACCGCAGAGGAACCTAGCTCTTTAGTGTAGACAATAGGGCCTAAAATCGAACCGCGGAGTCATGACAGGTATAAATGGGCATGCTTCGGGTAGCACAATTCTCACAGTGTCAACGTTGACGGCGGACGGATGTTTTGATGGTTATGTTTTCATAATATTTGTTGGGAGGCGACGATGATCGTGGAGCTGAAACCTCCTTTCTCCACTTTTGCAAGTGGATTTTGAAGCGAGTTGTATTATAAAAGCATGTAAAGCGGCGAGAACGACTTCGTGCTGAAGTGGTTAGGTAGGGTATACTCGTAATGTGGAAAGTAAAAGAGGGACGTGAAAATTTTAGAAGTAGACAATCAAATACAAAATGACTTTATGGCGATCAAGAAGGATTGCGTGGAGGCATAATTTGCCTTCAAAATTTTAAAAACTAAAGCGCACTATTTAGCCATGTAGCCAATCAGAATCGAAGAACCATTAACACGATGCATCTGTATTGATATTGGATCTATTGTTTCTCCCGAGTCATCCTGCTGCATCAATTTAAATACATACTTTACGCCACGTTATCATGACTTCTAAGGTAGGCATGCCAATTTTTATTGAACTTTAAAACTTTTAATATCACATCTTACAAAAACCGGGCTCGCTAGTGTTGAAGCATCTATATCACGATGCGTGCGATACGTGATCGTGCATAATTATCGTTTCCCTTCAGAGCACAGGCAGTTATCGCGTTTCAAAGATCGCCAAAGTAACCCTCCCTTCAGCTCGAGCGCGGCTTGAGAGGCTGCCTCAACGAGTTTATACTTCAAGGACTGTAAAGCTTTGCCCTGTTTAAAAACATCATTTGCGGTGTTTGATTATATTAGTGTATGTATTAATAGGATTTGTGTCTCGAGCGTAAATATATTATAATTATTATGCGTAAATATATCGCGTAAATAGCGTAAATATATGAGCGTAATATATTTACGCTCAAGACGTTTCGTATAGTAATGTTAAGCTGCCATTAGTATGGAAAGATGTCAAGACAGACTGACATAATTATTATGGCATATTAGTCTAAGGTTTAACGAGAAGAATACTTTTAACGATGATAGTGTTCACGCTCTCGGCCCTCTGCTTTCATACGAATTATAATATGAGACGTCCTTTCGGACTTGTTTCATGACCTCCACACGACATGGAATTTGTGTGGGTATTTATGTACGAAATATTCTAGTATAGAAGTACAAAATAGTCTAAACCTTTACTATCGTCATATTTATAGTAACATTTATGTTTATATTCACACACACAGCCGTGTAATATTCATATGTTATTTGGCTCGATTCCCCATGGGGTATTTACAAAGGGAACATAATTGCATCCGGTGAGGGTGGAGGATGAAAAACTTTTCTTCCTGTTAGCGTTCGTTTGTATGTTTATGTTTTATTTTATTAGCCAATGTAGAGAAATGATTCCTGGCTTTCCTTTCATTAGTTGAGGACTACGTCCTTAAATCCTTACTTTTCAATTATTAGCTATACCTCACAGGGATGCCATGGCGACCTTACCAGCTACGTATCCAACCGAATTGTATACATAAAAGGTATCTTTTACTTTAGCACCAGTAGTTTAGTAAATCATCTAAATCTGTTCAGCCGTTTCTGCATGAAAGATTAACAAACACCATCCATACGAGTACATCCATCTTAAAATCTTTCACATGGAGTGGCATTTAGTTTTTAGGTTTTAAGTTTTTAGGCTAATTTTGACTCGAAAACTCATTGTACTCGTACATTTTAATTATAAATACTTACAGTTGAATACCAGTTAGAGTTCAATTCATCAGCTGCATTGAGGACGGTACAGTGTACGTGAGATGCATACATTATTACCCAGCTACGAGTGTGTGTACAAGTAGACAATCGTTATGTTACTGTGTCCACTTGCTTTCGACTTACTAGTTAGTTAAATATGCTAATTAAACGTTTTACAACCGGTGATTGAACTAAAATAAAGATTATTACAATGCAAAGAAAGATTTAAACTATTAATTTGCATCGAACCACCGGTGGTCCGACTGCCATTGTTTAACTATTGTGTCTGTTTACTGGACATTCAATAGGTTGTGGGAGATTATTGGTGCTTGAAGCCCGCAGCTTCAGTAAATCGCATGCGATCGAAAAAGTTAAACAAAGTCGAGCGTGGTCTGTGATGGGTAAACATTAGTGGCGAATTACATGCGCGCTTCCGTGCTTCGGACGGCATGTTTAACCGTTCGGCTTGGTCGTTTTCAAAACGTCAATTTTTTAACCTTGTCGGATATCCTATAAACGGTTTGAAGAGATCCGACACAGGTGGACCACTAGTCCTTTTCTCCACCAATCCGAATTGAAGCAGCGTGGTTAAGTATGCTCCAGCCATGTAGTGAGGAGAGCGTGCCCAGCATGATGTTAAATGGGTTACAGCAGCAGTTGATTTATGTGTTAGTTATTTTCTTTCTTTGCAATGACCGGAGATTTGGCAAGCCTAAAGCCCGTTGCAATGCCCGTTGCAATGCCCGCTGTGTCACTCCCGCTAGATAATGCTAGGTCTGGCCCGTTCTGTGTGCGGACGACTCTCGTTGTTTACAAATGTACTGTATACACAGAGTCGCGCTATGCAAACATATCCCGTACAGAGTTGTTCACTTTGAAAATATCGCGAGCCGACTGACCCAATTCAGGAGCAGCGACATGACTATATCTGGAATGAAACTTTAAAGGCACAAAAAATAAAGTAAAATTACTGAATTTTTATTTTTATCGTTTTTTTCAAGTTTTTTTTTAATGAAAGTGTGTTATTATAATATTAAAAGTTATAAAGTGCGCCTAGCTATAGGTACAACTGGTGTAAGTTATCATGCCTAATGGTGGAGATCTTTCCTCCTTTTACAGATCCTTCCTCCTCCATAAAGCAACGGTTTCATTTTTAGGGTCAATCAGAATTCACAGGCTCGTAGAATAGCCCATCGATTCTTCAAAAACTCCCATAATAAACAGTCTAATTGTATTCACTTAACGATCATCTAAGGCATATAATATCCTTTTCATTGTGAGACTAATGGGTAACAGGCAACATTCATCTAAACATTAATTCATAAGTCTATATTCTTCTACCCACAATACAACGGGTGTACGGGTAAATACATTAATTTGCACACGTAGTCTTCTTTACACTAAACTTAACGCATTATATTTAAGACATAAAATAGACAGACAATGCACTTGCATCTCAATTACCTACCATGAGACACACCACGCCTTTGTCTGTTGACTAAAGCTTATGAAGAGATCACGGAACGCATGCATCGTTTACACAGTGCGAGCTTCTGCCTAACTAATAGACAGCTAATCGGCTTGTCTACTGCCTTAGTTGCTGCCCAGTATTCCGTATACACATACTATGTGTTGCTGCCCAGTCTTGCGAGTTGTCGCGATGTCACGTGAACGTCATAACTGTCATAACGGTTATAAGAACCCTGGCTGGCACAGGCGAATTACTACCGAACGCGTCCAAACGATGTGAATTATGATCAAGTTGCTACCGGGTAAGTACGCGAGTCAAAACAAAAAATGTTAATGTAACTCTAATACGAGCTGCTGTCTAACTCGCACTTACTATTACGTCCAAACAGTGCGAGTAACTGCTCGGCAGCTACTCGGCAGATCGACTCGCACGCTAGCTTGCAATGTGTAGGTAAACGAGTCAGTAGTAACGCAGCTACTTAGTGAAGTTAAGTTGAGACTTTACTGCGGTTCCGCGTACAAACTTACAAGTAAATACGACTAGCCGACATTGTATGTAGTTATTGTAATATGATTCACATATAACACCTTAGTCATACTGATCCCATGTCTATGTGTAAATTTCTTAGATAAAAGTTTTAAGTTCAGGTGTGCTTGCATGTGTGTCTGAAACAGATTTACAATTCTCAAATCAAATGTTAGGTTTAGTTTTCGTTCGATTCAAAAGGTAGGAAAGCTAGAGCCATCGTAGCTCGCCCGGGTTTCTAGGCTTTCTATACAATTTGCAGTTTGAGGTGGATGTAATAATACCAAGCGTCATGTATTTTTTTGGAAAGTAGAAATTAGTTTCAATTTAAAAAAAAAATTAAGCCAGGTGCTTCTAATTTTTATTTTTCTTTCACTGTGTTAATGAAAGAAATTTTATTCTAAACA
The DNA here is from genome assembly GCA_905147235.1 of Erynnis tages. NCBI lineage: Eukaryota > Metazoa > Arthropoda > Insecta > Lepidoptera > Hesperiidae > Erynnis > Erynnis tages. Next base: position 3,358,814 of record LR990078.1, on the reverse strand, counting down.
ATCTATTTCAATTTCAATATGAATCTAATCAATGGTGCATGAAGACCATTACGATGCTCATTAACACACGTCACCGTATGGTGTTTGATTGTACATGGTACATAAACACACGTTACAGTAAATAGTATGACGTTCGATGCATGGGGCCTGCACCCCATAGCCGCGGGCCATTGTGTTACAACACGTACAAGCTGTAAGCGGTGTTGCCATGATTGCCATGTTCTCATTTAAATTATTTCGATGTTCCGTATAGTTTATGTATTTCTCGTCGCAAAATTTAAGTGACGACTTTATTGATGAGATCTCCAAGGGTGGAAGTTTGAGGTCGTAGGCGATTAAGTACGTTGCTCTTTATGAGAACGAAGATTTGCTTCAAATAAAGTATATCTGGAAAATAAATTTCCCTGACTAATACAGAACATTGGGTTGCCCGCCGTATTGTATTTAGAATGATTTTGCTCAAATAATCTTAAATTTCATTATCAAGTTTTCATAATTATCAACTGGTTAAGGATAACTGTTTTAAAACTGAATTGCAACATTTGACGCGAACAAACATACACACAATCACTGTTAGTTAAATACTTTTAAAAAGGTAAAAAATAGCGGATCAACTATTAAGCGGGATTAGTTATATTTCAATAGCAAACATTAACGTCCAAAAGCGCGGTTTCGTTTCACGCTCCGAGTGTTACGTTCCTGTTTTTAGTTTTATTGAACCTGGTTTAGTGCTTTGCGTTCGTTTTTATCATTTCACATATCTTTTTATATTACAGGTTGACGGTGCCATTTTTTTAAATAAAGGTATTAACAATGTACACAATCTTGACTAAAAATACAACAGTAAAAATAAAGAAGTATTTTTTGATTTGCCAAAATACGAAAATACAAATCCCATTTTGCACGTCTCTACGTCATAAAAGAATTTAGGTACTGAACTCATTTTGTAGCATATAAATCCGGTTCTAACTTTATTAAGTGTTTTCAACTATGCGTCGATAAATCATCATTCATCTTAATAACTTTCTAGTGAGATTATAAATATGTAAACGATGTCGCCGTGAACGAATTCCCGATAGTAATTTTAATATGTTTTCCAACTAAAATAAAAGCTTCAAGTTGAAAAAACCTCGTTTCGACACAAATTCGCAAAAGCGACGCGCAGAGCGGAACGAATTGACTGGCGCGCGGGTCGGCGAACAACATCGGAATGTAACATGCGCGGGTTTGGTACACAGCAAAGAGTTGGAAAAGGTCTGTCGGCTTTGTTAACAACATTTTAAAACGCGAATTCATTTATTTTTTTATTCAAGGTTTTATAAATAAATCTTCATTGTTATTAAATAAAATGAGGTAAAAGCCTTATATTAAACGAATTAATGATAGAATTGTTTATTTTAACACTGACAGATATTTTGAATCAAGTATTTTAGAATAAAGAGTTAATTAATCAGTATTATGATTTTTCTTATAAACACTCACCTTTCTAATTTATTCGTGATTCAATAATAAAAGCTTAGGTAACTGATCGTAACTGCTACTGCTATAAAGTTAGCAAACCTATCAATCATTCGATAAAATACTAATTTCCTGTCAGTACCCATTAATGACCCACTACGTCGGGCCTTAGTCCACCACGCTGGCCTAGTGCAGGTTGGTGGACTTCGCATGCCTTTGAGAACATTTTTTTTTGTGAATTCTCAGGCATGCAGGTTTCCTCATGATGTTTTCCTTCACCGTAACAGCAGGTGATATTTAATTTCATAAATCGCACATAACTTTTATTACAAAGTCATTGGTGCGTGCCACTGGGATTCGAACCCGGATCCGTCGATTCGAGGTCGAATTCTAAGCCACTGGGCTATCACCGCTGCACTAATTTCCTATTCAAATGAAATCATCCACGTCAACCCGAGGTCTTTATTACAAATTACCGTTAGCGCAGAGCTGTGTTGCAATACACTTACCTACTTGTAAGTACCTGTAAACTGGAACTGGTGAAAATGCTGATAAAATTCGATGTTGTTTTGTAAAGGAAACCGCTACTTGTAAACATTTCCCATCCAGCTTTTTTCAAAAAACACCCACTTTCGACACAAATTCGGAATACCGAACCACAGTCCGAAACAAATTGACTAGCGCAGGTTACCGGGTTGCGGGGAATACAGGTAAAATCGGGAATACACGTAAAATCGGGAATTTCGGTGACACGATAACGCATCAAAAAAGGCAATCCCTTTGTAGACTGGAGCTTTATGGCGTAGACACCGTAGAATCGCTACGAAATAGCTACGAAACATTCCGCCGTAGCTATTCGCCGGTCTATTTGCAAAAGTACAAAGGAAACCAGTAGGCCACTGGATGTTGCATAAAACGTTATCATTACTACAATAATTATATTATTTTAACAAAATAATAAGGACGAATAAGGACGTCTTAGAAGAATTAGATGAACTAGGTTTACTTAACATATAGGTAACATATATAACAACAACTTACTCGATTAAATAGAAAATAATCTACTATTCTTCTCTCACGGATCTTCTATTTAATTGCCATTTGTTTAAATTTTACATTAAAAACACATTATGCAGATATTTTAAGGTTAAATGTAAGTTTTTAGGCTTTTTGGCTGTATTAATATTTGTAGTATACATTGTATTGTACAACACAATTGACTGGTGATGAATATATACCTTGAATATACCTTGTCCATATCACAAAACGTCACGTAGACGGGTGCAGCGTAACGAGGCCGCGCCGGAAGCGATACTTCCGTTACCTGTCCATTTCTATATAGGCGCATCACTAAAGCGTAGAGGAACATATTATTGTTAAAAGTGCTTTACATGTCAGACTGTTCGACTATGATAGCCTGCATGGTAGCATACATAGTATATACACACATTTAAAGTCATAAAAGCTTACACTGCTTTGCTTTTTGCGTTATTAATCGATTTCAAAAAAGGAAGAAGTTCTCGATTCGTCTATATGTTTTTACAATACATCTAAAGCCTGTTTCATGACTCAAACTCCCAAAGAACAAAATACTCGCAGCTGATTGGTCAATGCGCGCCGCTAAACATAAGTAAAACAATAAGCGATCTTAAGATTTAAGTAGCGAGTAATGGGGGTCACGTGTATATAGAAACCAATGTGCGCAAACAAGTTATTTTCTTCGGGAGCTCGTTTCGTGGAACTGATTCTACTTTAATCGTCTCTTGAGCTATCGTGAACAGAAAGAAAATATGAAGCGGAAAATAATTCCAGACATTTATGTATGATCAAGGACCATCGATCGACTTAATGGATCGATGACTTGACGTGACAGGAGCTAAGACGATGCCCGTATGCTGCGCGGAGTTCGATGGGTTCATTCCCAGCGAAGCAGAGATTTGAATGATGGGCTTAAATTTTTGTTTCCGGCCTGGGTATGTTTTGTGTCCATGGCATAAGAAACCCTTGAATGGGTCTGAATACAGTGTGTGGAATGACTAAAAAAATATGTACCTACAGATAATTATGTAGACCTGTGCTTTGTATAGTTTAAAGCAGAATTATTAGCCAATCACTGTTTTGACATATAACACTGACGTCACGTCGGCGGGTACAGCGTAACGAGGCCGCGCCGGAAGCGATACTTCCGTTACCTGTCTGTTTCTATATGTATAGACGCATGAGTAGAACGTAGCACTGTATATAGTGAGAGTGGGCAATATTTTAAACAAATATTAAAATACACACAAAAGATTTTTCCATATTTTTCCAGAATATGTTTCACAATAGTTAAATACTTTTAGGGTGATTAAGATCATAGTTAGAAATGTAAAATACCGTGTCTGCGGAAACCTCATCTCCCCAACTAGGTAGATTAATAAGGTGCCATGAACGCACCTCCCCATGCGATCTTCAGTGAATCTGCCACCAAAGTCAAAGTTAGGTACAATTTGTGCACACTTAATGAAAGTCAAAGATTTATAATTATAAATGCATCCGCTTTGATCACCCCTCAGGCAAAACGTAGACTGGGAGAAAGAAGCGGGCGGAAAAAACTCCCCGCACTCCCTTAAAAGTAAATATGAATTATTCTATGTTGCAGTATGACTAGGCCCAATGCAGTACCTAAAGAAAGAAGCAATTAAAAACTGGTTCAGATGTGAATGCCTTCGTTATTCATCTACATAATGCAAGATCTACATTTGAGCCGATAAGAGAACGGATGGGTAACTAGTATGCAAGGCAGCGTGGCTGACACCGTGGATTCAGTCCTGCGACACCGGACGCGAGGCGGCGATACTTCCGTGACCGCGACGGACGACATGCCATATCCATGTTGCGTCGTAGATGCATAGGGCTACCACCACTACTACTGAAGTAAATAAGTGAGTGAAATTATTCAGGGACTCGTATTCATCACAAATAAAAAAAATGTGAAGCATCGACATTAAACACTTCTGTGACATAATTGTACGTTTAAACAAGTATACAAGATTTTTATTTGTAATTTTTTGACATAGCAAACAAGACCTTAAATATGAGATAGTCTAGACACTCTTAAACGACCAGTCATACAAATTATCATTAAATTAATATCGCTTTATACTCATAGCACCTCGCTAGAGTTCTTTGTGTCATTTGTGGAATGGTGTATCCATTATTCACAAGAAAGAAAATGCGCAATCTCGGATCCACTAGGAATCAAGCTCAGGACTCTCAGGCCTAAACACTGCTCCACTCAGGTCGTCAGATTAGATAGAAAATCTTCATAGTCTAAGTACTACGTAGACAACCCTGCTACGAAGGCTGCTACGAATGCGCTACGCTGACTGCGCCCGTCGTCTACAGGGACAGAATGCATCCTGTCATGACGTAGCGCGTAGCTATTGTATTTTATTCACAAGTATTTACTCGTAATAGGATCATACGTATCTTCGATCTTATATGTTGAGGGTATGACTTCGCAGGTGAGGGACATTTATGACTTCATTTGCTTTACAAAACGGTATCACACAAACACAGCAGATTAAATTACTTATATACGAGTACATGTATGAGATACTACAACAAAATATAAAGTAAATACGTAAAGTTAATGCGTACGTACCTACTACTATTCATAGATAATTCTGTATTCAATATTGATTCGAAAACACCAAGTAGTTCCACTGCCAAGCCTACACCGAACTATAATTGGAGCTCGCTGCGAACACCTCACTTTATCCCCTACGTGCACCACGCAAAGGCTTCCGAAACGGAACGGGATTACAGCGTTCACAGAATTACAGTACAATTACAACAGTAACCAAATACCGCCGTCATAGCACAATCGGAATAGTAAGTTGAGAGGTGTTTGATAGCCGGCACTCGGATTTCACGTCACGTCACTTCAATTTGTTATTTACCGGTGGATCAGACAAAGGCTAAACAACAACAGACACTAATATCGACGCCATTTTCTAATTATGTCTGTATACTTGTATAGAGCACGATAATGTGTGTTTAAAACACTCCTTTGTCAATGAAAGAATCATTTACTTTTTCTTTTGACACAATCAGATGTAAAAAATATTTATATCTTCTGGATGAAAAAATCTAGACAATTATATTGTTAAAATAGCGGGACAAAGAATTCAGTTTGAAGCTATCCATTGCTAGTAGATCAGTAGTAAGTTGCCCTCAAACTGAGAGGTATTTGGTAGCAGGCACTCGGACTTCACGTCACGTCACTTCAATTTGTTAATTACCGGTGGACCAGACATGGCTGCCTGAAGCAAAACAACGGCAGACATCAATGTTGACACTATTTGACTATATTATACATATAATACGTAAGTGGAATGATATTTGCTTTACATACATACGAGTACATAGGTACTTTGCAGGAGAAATTTATAATCATTTATGTTTTTAATTTAAGGGTAGAATAAAAAAAACTAAGAAAACGTATATTCGCAGGAATGAAGTTAGTTATGGTTTGATTAGACATTTTGATCAATTCGTATCACCTTTTCAAGTATACAAGTTACAAGAAAAAAGAAAATTAAATTAAAAAAAATTAATGTTAGTCTCACTTATAATAAAGACCGAGTCCTTATAGTACAATTTTCACTTTAAACTTATTATACATTACTTTATATTCAGGATGGAACAACCAGCCTTTTATTATTATGAGAAGTACCTACATATGGAGTTAAATTTATTCTCTAGTTGTTAGGTACTCGTACATTAAGATTTTTAGCTTGGGTCAATTTCCAGACCAGACGGCACATTCCTAAAATCGGAATATATTTTATAGTGTCTTCAAATAAAGAACGTGCATAATTTGAGGTTTAAAGTGCCAAGTGAAATACCTGGCGCACACGGCATTTATAATGGAAAATATCGCTCATTCGAGTCGCGCACGAGTCGGCACGAGTGTAAGATTATTTTTACTTTTGTACCCGTTTCCACGCGAATGCACCGCGCTCTATTTCCGTTAGCAGACATTGACATGGATTTACATTAAGCTCTGACGTCATGCTCTGCCGTCTAATAAATTCGCGACAATTTGTAATCTTGACGCTGTTAATTAAACATTATCGGGCTCTCAGACGCGGTGAAACTCGTTTGCGAGAGTAAATTTGTATTAGGCAATCGGTAACACTCAAATACGCTCATGTGATCCCGAGATTCATTTACATTTGTGTGACGCGGCATTACTTGTTAATTATGTCTTTCTTACATTCCGCTGTGATGGCCCGGTGGCTCGGAATTCGGTCCACTCAATAGACTGATCCGGGTGCGAATTCTAGCGGCACTGCACCTTTGACTTTCTAAGTTTTATAAACATAACAATATCTCCTGCAGTAATAGTGTATGAATACTCACAGAAACTATGTTTGCGATTTCTGCAACATGTTTTCAAAGGCACCTGAAGTTCATTAACCTGCACTACAAACTTCATTCTTCTCATTGTGAGAGGAGACAAGAACCTGATGTACTAACTAATCAATTGTAATTAATGTAAATGAATTTAATCTCTTTCACCTAAGAACAACAGAACGAATTTAAATCAATATCAATCACAGTCAACATCGACGAAACTGCAGGCATAAGAGAGTTTAATCATAAATGAACACGCGTAGGGTGAAATTTTCTGATATACGAATGCACCACGCTCTATATCCGTTATTCTGACATTGACATGAATTTACATTAAAACTATGACATCATCCTCTCTCTAATCTCATCTCATATCATAAATTTGCGACGATTTCTTATCTCGAAATTTTCGATATAATATTACCGCGCCCTCAGTCTCGGTTAAATTAGTCTGCGAGAGTGATTTTGTATTGGGTAATCAGTAATATTGAAATACGTTATGTCGCACTGATTGAATAATTTCTCATTCGAACGGTGAACGGGAGAGCGTATGTAAATAATGTTCGGTGTTTAATTAAACGTTTAGTAATAAATGGGTCAAACCACTTTTTGTTTTTTGTAGGATTGGAGCGTTTCATGATAAAAATTCTTTTATTTGTAGTTAATTGTGATTACGGAAAGTATCGTTTATGTTTTAGAACTAATATTGCATTAATGAGCAGCAAAATTTGCCTTGTAGTGACTGAAAAAAACCAAACCCCAGAGACGACCACATATTGGAAAACGATTTTAAATTTATGGAAATGTGTTATTGGAATTCATAATAAATACCGTAAACCTGTACAATTCCAAGTTTTCAGACTCCAGTGAAATGTCCTTCCTTCCTTCCTTAAGAGAGCTTTTACCACATTCGTCACGACACAGACGATGCATTGCAAATATTAACATGATATTTTGTGATTTTATAACTTTTCTTGGTATTTTTAACTATCCATAAAGGAAATGATTATAATTATTATTATGTTACTTAATCTGTATGCTGTGAGTTCCCTTCATTCTTTTTCAAATTTTTTGAAATCAGTTACGTAAGTCTTACTAAAATTAAATGAAACGTACATTTTATCAGGGTTTTCTTTATAATTACCATGCTATATTTTATTAACATTCGTTTTCGGAACAAAGTTTACTTTTTCACTTGGTATTCTATCAATAGAATGAATATAGGTAGATAGTACAAATTTCTTAGTCTACAACAAAACAAATTTATTCAATACATCGTTACCTCCACGTTGCATAAACACTAAACAACGATTTAAAAGCAAGTTCCTTAGACAAAGTCAGATGAGATTGGCAGTAAAATCTTTATTCGCTGTATTGTCGTAAAATCCCTTTGAATATTTATCTTCCGACCGTAAACTGAGATTAAACTATCGACATTTATTATACGGGAATAAAAGTCTGCCAAAGAGATGGGACACGAGGACAATGCTGAGTTAATGCGAAGCAGGTAGTAATTTATTACTAATAAATATAGATAGAAAGAGCGCGCTGCTTGAGTAGGTCGAAAGCAATCGAAAAGGTATTAGTAAGTGAGCAATTGCGTTCATGGTCAGCACCAGGATGGGTGACTGGTAGTATTGAATTATTATCTTGCCATTAGTATGGGAAGATATCAAGACAGTCTCACATATGACATACTAATGACTAACATTTACTATACGAATACTTTGAGGATAGTCTTTATGCTCACGGCACTGAAAAGCGGCACCATAGTCACTTCTAGGAGCAGCTGTGCTATGTTGAGAAATGTCTGTTTGGTTTTATTTCATTGTTTCATTTATACATGTTGTGACACAATTTAATATTCTTTTCTTTCTTTTTTTCCTTTCTTTCTATTCATTACACACAGGGACGCACCAAAATCATACAATTCATACCCAATTAATGCGAGCGGTGCGCGCACGGGGTGACATTTCCACATCAAAGCGTGAAATTTTAGCCCGCGACGCACGCGACGTCAAGGGGATATTATTACCTGAAACAAAACAAAATGTACGTCATTATGAGTATGCGTGAGGTGGATGGGTCGTCGCACGCGGCACTCTGTGAAGTGTCCGGGATTACTACATTAAAAGTCCTCAAAACATCTGTCTTGCGATACAAAATACCTTTATTTTGATGTACGAACTAAAAAGATTCTGTAATAAATTTAGTAAATTCCAGAATTGCTTTACCTAGTTATTCGCCTTGTCTTATTTGGCTGTCGTAATACGACACAAATTTTGTCACCCAGCCGTTGTTGGTCGGTCGGTCAAAGCGACAAAATTTAAATATGATGTCCTAAGTGTCTGAACGCACTGACATACGAGAAATGGACATAATGACATTGCCGTACGACTAACTTGTTGACCGAGCGACTGATTTTGTTGTCGAAGAACTTGGCAATTGGGACAAGGGGTAAGGAATTTACGCATTTTCACGACATTCATGAGAAAAAGACGAGTCTTTTGTAGTCCCGATATAACATTAAAATATCTATAGGAATACATGTTTTTTATACCTATTTATAAGTAGAAATTTTTTAAATACTTTAAAAAATAAAATGGGTGTGGCAAAAATTCATTTACCAGTTTTGTAACAGATTTTCACGCCTGTAATACAATAAATTTCTTTCATACCAGAAGTTTAGGTCGGAGATGCATATTGTGTGGAAGTGTGGAAAGCTTTGCATCTGCAAAGCGTAGGGGATTCCCTGAATGCGTGTAATGTGCACGTTTCAAGGTCTAGCGTGTTTAGGTTTTCGACAGAACAAAACGATTGATTGAAACATTTGGGAGGCAAAATGAAACTTTCCTCTTTATTGATATGGCAACTTAAAGAGTGCACGATCATGAATACTGCTGGTATCTTTATCAAATATTTTGTTTTTTTACGAGAACGGCTCAACAAACTTTTGAAGCATGGATTCAGTAAAATATTTTCAGCGCAACGCTTATAAACAAATATCGAAACGCAAATATTTTACGCTGTCGAAAAGATCTCGATAATAAACCACGCTTGCGCTGCAGATAATAATATATCTCCGGTATCCGAGGTGTGTAATATGTTCCGCACGACGTATATTCTCGTGCAATATGTCTACGCGTTACATGCACTGAGGTGTACAATATTATAGTGCTCTTAAAATACTTTGTCATTTTATAAAGTACAGATTTCTTTTACAGCTGTTAAAGTAACGTAAGGAAATATAAGATTAATGTTTGTTGATGTCATTAACATTTGAAACAGTCTACTATGGGGGATGGGGGCATACAATATTTATGTCTTACCACATTTATTCCAAAAATAACACTTCACAATGATTTTAATTCATACACATTAAAACATGTATGTTAATATTTTATACCAGCAGGAAAAAATCTCTATATCAGTCTATAACTTATGGAATTAAAAGTAACAGTGACGTTTAGGGATTTTTTTATAAACTTCTTACTTAGGTTATGATTCTATTCCATTCAGATAAACTGATCACTCCAAATTTAAAACTAAAAGTTATTTTTTTCAAATGCCGCTTCCAGTATCGAGCCAAAATCAGCCTCCCTAAAAGCCCAGCTTAAGCGCCGTCACGCACGAAACGGCGCAAACCACGCCAAAAACGTACGCATACTACCAACTAGCGTCGCGCCGTCAAAAGATATCTCGGTGGCCGGAAGCTCGCCTGCGCTCTGTTTATTTCATCTCCGGCAGGATTAGGCGGCGCGAGACACGCAACAGGTGACCCCCACCCCTCCCCACACACCCCCACACACACCCTACAAAGCAAGCGTAAGACAGAAAACACACAACGCTAAACACTGTGTGTACACGTCGCGACGAGAAAAAGTATCACAGCGATATGCGATCGAACGCGAACGCCTCTGTCCGAATATGTGATGTGCCGCATCCAGAGCCAAAGGCAACAATTGAGTGTTATTTTTACCGTAAGTTAAGGTTATTGTTTTCTTTTTAATATTGGAAGTTTTATTAACAAGTTTAGAAGGTGTACCAACTAACTATTCTTTGATATTGATTGTTACTTTCATCGAAAAGTTATTAAAGATTCCTCGCGAACTCACGATATTGTTCAAATATAATATATTTTTTGGTACAACCCTATGTTGTATATTCATATTTATTTCGTGGAAGATACATTGTAGTCCACTCTTTACCTTCTCTATTAGCCCACCGTTAATAGCACGTTCTTCATATCTTGTGTATGAGTATCAATGCACCCACGTGGTACTTCTGCGTCATACCTATAAGAATTTTATCTTTTATAAGGGTATCCGCTAAATACTGTTTGTACACGTCACGTCGCGAAAAAGTATCAAAGTGCACAGCGATACGCGACCGAGCGTTCTCTATTCAAATAAGTGATAAGTTCGACTCGTTCGAATGTTCGGAAATTTTCAAACGGAGAGGAAATATCACGGGATGAGACCGGGATGCCTTTTTATTCGAGACAGCCCGCTTGAGGAACGTTCAATATTTGGAGTGCTGTTTAAATTTACGTTAGTGGTGCACGTTTATTTTCGGAAACTCGGAATAGTCGGTGCTACAGTGTATTTAAAAAGTTAGAAGCTATTTTCGGTATTGGGAATCGTTTTTTTAAACATATTTTTTGTCAAAGCGCTCTAAAATTGCAACCTATGGATAAAATAGGCATGAGCTCAGACAATGTTTTGGTTTATTTTTTGTACACTGAACGAGCCAGCCTCTTTTCAGCTCAGCCACGTGTATAAATAGTCGAATGTGATGATTCGAAATGAGACGTTTGTTCAAACGGGCGGTTGTCTTGAAGTTAACGCTCAATTGTTTCGTACATTTTATACGGAACCTTGTTAGTTACAGTGTTTGGTCTACAAACAAACGGATAGTTTGTCTCGCTATAACATATGTTTCATGTTTGTTTCACTTATATTCTTTTTCTCATAGCACTGATGTGATTTTGAGGTGGACGTCGATGTTTGTTATTTTATTATTTGTAGTTTGAGTATCTAGTATTATATTTTTAAGTTGTAAGTAGGTATGCTATACGGTAGCTGCTGTGTTTTTCACTATATTACTACTTTTCTAAATTCGGAAAATCGGTAGGTGAATATTTTAACATATACTAGTAACATCAGTCGGTGTACACGCATATGAAAACTATTTAAGTTTTATTTAAGATGTGTGTGTGTATGTGTGTATTTTTCCCAATAATAATATCAATTATCAATTAAATTGAACAAAAATAATTTTTAATTTAAAAGCTGTTATAAACGCATTTTCATCATCAAAGTTCGTTCACAAATTATACTTTCTAGAACCTTATAAAAATAGTATGTAATTTCCGAGAACATACTTGCGGCTTTAATAACTGCCTAATATGCGCGTTTGATTTTAATGAAGTGGGCATATAAGCGCGTGTCGTACCAGCACCAACGTTCGAGCTCACATGCTCCGAAAATACGGTTCCTAGCCAACGCAAAAGCCATTAACTTCCTGGCGTAGAACACGCTATTTATAATCAAAATTTCCAATTAAATTTGAAATTAAATTTCGTGACAAAAAAGCCGAAATCCTTCTCCCATTCTGATGATCCTACCGAAATCGTAGTTTGAATGGAAATTTAATTTTCTAACGGCCTTCAATTTTGCAAGCTCCTCGTTCGGAAAATCTAAATTTAATAATGCCTTCGTTACTTTGACGTCTCTAGCGATATAAATAACGAGCGTCAGCCTGTCGTCTTCCGACTGCCATTGGTTTTGTGTTTTGCGAAATAATTATCTGTTTTGTTTAACACGACCCTTTTCCGGAAATCCGATTCTTTATTCTGTACAAACGACTAGACATCTGCTGGCAATATTGAATTTTAAATATTATAAATTATATAAAATAAATACATTATAAATATTAACTTATAAATATATTTAAAATTATAAATATTAAATATATTGTTTATTGAGTAAGAAGATCTAAAAAGAACGTTAAGAGCGATAGGTTCCCAATATTAGTCAACAGTAATATCAATAAAAAATCACACTTTTTTATGTTCCATTTCTGTATCAATGTCTCAAGGACACGGGAGTTGGATTCAGAGCATTCCTCCAAGTTATGTCACTTTATGATGGAATCTCAACGATTATCATCCTTTTCTATTCGCCTTCTTAAAAACCTCTACATAGCACAATATTTTATATCACGAAATCCACAATGTGGGTGCTACGTCACAATTCACCTATTTTTTTTTATTATTAACTTGATCAGTGTTGAGTTTCACATTTCATTAATACAATAATCTCCCCAATTATTTTCGAAATCCGACACGGGTATGTGCCAACTCAAACAAACTGACCAAACAATAAAACGTAATGTACACAAAAATCTTCGCCCACAGTATAACATTCCCCATATTATTATATATTATTTTTCGCCATAGAGTATTACAATCTAGAAGAGTACCTAGAATGTATAATAAAATTTATTACTTACTTATTTAAAACGGATTATTGACTGAAAAGAAACTAGGCAAATACCAGTCATATTCCACGAATCCAATTACGAATTCAAGTTAGGTATATGACTTACAATCTTAAATTATTTTTTTGTTAAGTATTTATTTATTCTTTATGAACCGTGAAGCATTGATACAGAGGCGGACCTAATGTTAAAAGCATTTTCTGTCAGTCTAACCTTTAGTACTGTGAGTCAAGAAAAATATTAATTTATACATTTCAACGTTTATACGTTTCAACATTCCTTAGTTTTTTTAAGATTCAGACATTAATAATTACTAATTTAATTAATTGTTTCCAAACTTTTTATTTCTGTAACTCAAGTTCGACAACCTCATTAGCTACGTGACATTTCTTTCCCGCATCAGATCTGTGGGCATTGGCACATTTCACTAATTAGGCATCGATTCGAAAAGGGACTAGACAACATATTGTGTTCTTCGAGAGGGAGTCAGCGGCCATTTCGGGTAGGTCCTCGTTTCTTGGGTGTCGGGCGTGATATGCGGGTCTTTTTACGGTGGCGGGATACCGCGGCTGCTCTGCCATTTCGCTATAATTGATTTCCCTTTTTTACGGTTCGGCGAGCGCGGTCCCTGACTCGTACCACGCTTGACTCATATAAAATTTGGGGTAGCATCGGAGGGTTGGCCGTTATATTATTCACGCAGGGCACTCTTTTGTACGCTACGGCGTGCTACGGTAGCGGCCTGAGTAAAAACTTCGGTACAACGTATTGGTGAAAATAGTGATATTTTTTGCAGTCATTTTTGGCGACCGTTATTCGTCGAAAAGCGGACGAGGATATATGGTTCTCGACTTATTTTGAAATATTTTGCATCCGTGTATTGTGATAGATGCAGACACTCGTATCTTACTGAAATTCAGGCATTTTTTAACTTTTAGATATGGGAGTAAATGTGAAATGTTAATATCAAACTAATTTATATAATAGAGTCAATCACTATATACGATCAGATACAATGCCGTGATATATCTATCCATAATTGTATGATACAATAGATCATAATTACGCCGAATAATTATCCTAATCGGTTATTTGAGATCGATTATGCGTGCGATTACACGTTGTTTGATAATGGGAATTAAATTATGCTTAAAGTCAAATTATAGTCTTGACTCTATAATATTGTTTTGAGTTTAGTACCTAAGTAAAACATAATTCAAAACAAAATAATTTCTGTTAAATATCAAAAATGAAAATGAAGTTGTTAAGAAGAAACAAAACTTATTTGTAATTTAGAAATCCTTTAACAAGGATTCTTCAGTAGCTGTTCGTATTATACGAAGTACATTTTAAGCTTCCATAGACTTTTATATTCGCTCAAAAAGATCGTATCTTTGTACCCACGCTTCGTGTATATCAAAGGGGTTACCAGGATGCTGGTCGACTATCTCCCACCCTATCAAGTGGAGCCTGAAGTACTCTCCTTGTTTATAAGAGAGTTAATCGGATGAATGAAGGCCTTAACGCTTATAACTAGAAATAGGGCTAAAGAGGACTTAGTTCAGGGATCATTGGAACGGCGAGATATAACCACTCAAGACATGCTTATCTTGAGTGGCGTTTTGAGATACTTCTGGAAAGAATAATGCTTTACGCTAAGTTTTTTTGAGTCCTGAGAAGTGTAGTGTGATGGTGATAAGAGAGCGCGCTGCACATGAAAATTCAACAGGGCTGCCCGCCTACAGTATTTTAAGTTCATTTACCTATTCATTACCTACTTCTTCTCTACGCCTTTATAAATTTGATACTGACAAATATTTGAGCATCTACTGAGTGCCACGAACAGCTTCACAGTTCAATATAAAAGTATAAAAAAAATCCAAATTCCGATAAAAAGTTGAGTTAAATTTGGATCAGTTTGCGTAGGTACTGAGTGTATACCAAACGCGACACGTGTAGGCATGACTCGTGTTCCGACCGTTTGTATGTTAACAGATTACTGTATAATCTTTATACTGTGGCGTGACATTGCTTAACTTTTTCGATCGCTTGCTTTCTACTCAAGCGGCGGAACTATTCTCTCTCTCTCTTCTTCCATATTTCTCTTACAGTCCAAATTTTAGCCAAGGCTGCGGAAACCGTAAACCACCGTGGCAGTTTAATAAAGCCGGAGGGTTTGGCGTGTGTCATCATTTACATTTAAAGCACCAATTATTTGAAGTCATTAGCGCCCTCTGGTGTCCATAAAACGCACCCAGCACGCGCACTCCGGGCCCTATTGCTATTATAAATTAGATATGAAGTGGCGATTTTTTAAATCTCGACCGCGTCAATGTCGGTTACGCGCTATGGATGAATCTGCGCTGAAATGAATTTCATTTTAATTTAATTTATTAGGAAAACTTACAGCTCAAAATAGTATTGCTATCTTAGATTTGTAGAAGCCATTAATAGATTTCAGTTTTTAACAAGTAATTAAACTAAACCGAACTGAAAAAAACAGTATCGTAAAGTTACAAAAGTCAGAAATATTTAACTAAAAAAGTAACTTTCAAGGTGACTGCAGCCCAGAGTCACCCACGTACAACTTTAAATAGGGTACAAATGCTATCTGAATTCATACATAGATGGTACCTATGTCTAACGCTACTCATTAGGAAAAACATGAAGATGCGACGAAGAACACGCTGCTTATTTATATGGCAGTCCAACAGCGTTAAAAATACATAAGTAACAAAAAAACGTTTTTAAATTAGAGATATGAGTTAGAGAGCGGGCTACTATGGCTCTCCCACCAAAAAATTGTTGAATAATGTTCACTGATACTAAAAAAATCCTACTATAAGCACTCGACAAAATGTCTACTCACCTATATTCCTCTTACAATTTAACCGTGATTTTCAAAGCAATCTCCACAAGTGGCCTCGTCTACACTAGTTGCTGTGTCACATCTCGAGAGGCAATTGACCTGTGGCCCAGATCCTGGCTCTAAATAAAGTCTACTGTGTCGATGTCTATGCAAATACTTCAATTGCTTAGATTCTGTGTCTGAATAGAGCGTTTCACGTCGGCGTACGTGCTTTAACGTCGATTTTAGTTTAAAAAATCTTGTTCTAATAATAGGTTATTCGTGTTTTAAATTAAAGTCATGGAAGATCTCCCGCCAGGCAAGGTGATCGTGCCCGGGGAGCGGCCGTGCTACGATTACATTTTGTCGAGGTTTTGTATATATGCCAGCGATGTAGAAAACTTCGATAGCGTGATTCAGGATCGTGTGACGCCATCTCTTGACGATTGGCGAAAGTCGCCATAAAGTGAATGAAAATATTACTCTCAAATGTAAGTAAATGCGTAGGTTATAAAATACTATGGGGTCGTTTACCTACTTACCGCATAATCAACAAAATTCAAAATAAATAAACAATGTCTAACAACTAAAGCATCGGTTTCATTTCGTTGACAAGATTATTGTTATTGTATAATATTATGTAGCATGTTGTTATTGTATTATGAGTGTCGAAATAGCGTGACTTTGGAGCGCCATACGTGCCTTCAAAATATCAAAACTCTTCATTAATAAATGAAATTGAAGACTCTGTCATTAAGTATGTCTATTAAAATAATGATGAAGGGATCTTTTTGATGCAATTACACGGTATATTAAAGTCTCACCCTGCTGCACAGTGGGGGTCACCCCATGACAATTTAAAAAATGTAAAATTGAGAACACTGCGGGTGGCGATCTCATAAACGAAGGACGGGGGAGTATCTTATTGTATTGTACCTATAGGTATATACAAAGTAATTATATCTAGTAGTATATAGTAGTATAGCTTAGTATTTAATACTTACTATATGAATAACTACAAATAAGTAAACCCGCTTTAATAGTTCATAAGATAACATATACGTAGCTGGAGCCAACAAACACCCTTGTAAAATTTGAAACAATTATAGGTTTTATTTAAAAACAATCATGAAAAAAAATTATGAAAAATTTGTTGACATGGTCAAAAAGACACTTTTATTCGAGCTTATGACGAATTTCCCCAATTGAAAAGCTACATAACATCAATGAATAAAAACAAAAAGCAGAACTCTCTTTCAATGTAACGTTACGTATCTACGATATCTATGTAGGTACATAAACAAAACTATTTACCGTTTACTTCACAAAGTCAACGCGCGAAACATCCGGCAGTCAAAACTCTCACCATATTAATCACTAGCAACTGAATTAAACCTTCATTTCAAATTAAATGCAAATTTCTTGTAGCACTCGGGAAAGAGCAGCCATTCGCTTCCATTAAAACAATACGAATACGAATTTAAATCACATTTAAATTTTGCACTTCGATTAAAAGCACCGGGAGGTACGCGTGCCTAAGTGTAGAACAAACACTACCAGCGACCGACTTGGAGCCGGAGTGGACGGTCCGGCGTAAGTTGGTCTATATCCCGAACCGATAACCCCCTCGGAGAACTCCAATCAATCGTCACCCGCGGGGGATGGGGTGTCAGCCGTGATTGGGCGGTCTCGTGTGATCCCAATTACTACTCGTATGTGTAGAGAGCCAAGCCGCTTATGCAAATGACGATTTCCCGTGGACGTATCTAATGGCCCATAATGGGGTAAGGGGGCGCGTTGCACTTTTAGCGGCGCTCCGACTCACAACAATGGGCTATCGATTTTAGTAGGTAGGTACAGTCAGCGTCATATAGTTCGTGACACTCAGGGTACTCAAATATATAGACGCAACCAAAAAGTCGATAATATCGGTACAAACAAAGTTGTCTTATTGTTGTCAACAGTTTTGTCGCTCAAAAGGTCGACACACTTAAAATGTCATATAAATCGGTTCAGTCAAACTGCCATAAATATGGTTACAGTCCTCCCGCCAATGGTATCCAAACATTCTAAGTTTTCAAAAATATGGAACACACTAGAAAAATAAGCTAGCATTAAAACCTCATTACGCAATCTAGTGTTTGAATGTAATTCTATTATCTGTCAGTGCATGTCAAATAACCATCAGTCGTATCAATGTCAAGTACAATATTATAGAAAGCTGGAAATCTTGACTATCTACGTAATTTCTATTGAAGCAATTTCATACTTAATACTTAAATATGGCTACATGTCGCATTGATGACACCACTAAACATCGAATTAGGTATATATTAAAAATAAGGATATTTAAAACCAAAACTTTTTTTATTTACACCCTCTGAGATTCTTGTCCCCTTATTCATAAAAACAAAAATCGCTTATTAAACCTATTTTAGCCATTACATTGATTTGCCATTTTCTTTCACACGTTGACAGCACCAATAATGAAAGAGACAGTGCAGTGAAAGAACAGTGAAATAGAAAATAGGTTTATGATGCGATTTGGCTTTATATGAATAAGGGGTCAGTCTTTTGTTGCGTTTGAAAGTAACTTTATCAGAACTGCTCAGTTTATCGTTAATACGGAATGTGTTCTTTTCAGTTAGGTACACAAGTAAAATTAAATACGAAATATACCTAATAACTCATATTCATTATCATCGAGGTTAACATCAGTCTATTAAGCTGTAACTGTTTCTTGCATATTTTTTTAACATATCTTGAGATATATCGTCCGTACTGAAAATTCAAGCTTCTAGTTTTGTCGACAACGAAGCTATAGGGGATCGAAAATTGCCTGAAAAGGATGGTACGGCCGTGCCGGTTTTTTTTTTGCTCGACTTGGTCCTCACCACCGCCGAGCCCCCAGATATCGTAAATGGCTATGCAAGAAATTCTGAAATTCTATACAAAACAAAAGAGAAGTCTATGACGTCGTGCTTAAAATGAAAAGGACAGCAGTAGTTCCTATCGCTTTCACTTTGTGTTTAAATTTTTTGATACTAATTGACGAGGAAAATAATATTTATAATATTATAGCAGTAAAGTTTATTTTTCTAATGTGTTCCATATTTTTGAACACTTAGAATGTTTGGATACCATTGGCGGGATGACTGTAACCATATTTATGGCAGTTTGACTGAACCGATTTATATGACATTTTAAGTGTGTCGACCTTTTGAGCGACAAAACTGTTGACAACAATAAGACAACTTTGTTTGTACCGATATTATCGACTTTTTGGTTGCGTCTATATATTTGAGTACCCTGAGTGTCACGAACTATATGACGCTGACTGTACCTATACGAGTACGTACGAACGGTTGAATATTGATGGAAGAGAGTGGCGAAGCGGAGAATGCATTAATTGTTACGTACTACGGTTACGGTGAGCGCGCATAGCCCCGCTGCTTGAGTAGATCGCAAGCGATCGAAAAAGTTAAGCAAAGTCGAGCACGGTCAGTACGTGGATGATAGCTTCATGCGCGCTTCTGTGCTTCGGAGGGCACGTTGAGCCCTAGGTCCCGGTTGTTATCGATAAAGAGGGTAAAAGAGTTTCAGCCACATTTACGGTTGAAATGACGAAAAAGTGTAATCGATATTTGGCAAAATATTGATTACACTTTTTCGTAGTACCTAGTAGTGGGTTTGAAGCAGTTTTGAACCAAACCCATCCCGAAACAATATACGGCGTTTACAACCTCCAAAACTACTTATGGTCTTTAAATATGCACTCAGAAAACCCCTCTTAATGTTTAATGTGCATTCAATTTATTTTATAGACGATAAAAATTCTATTTTTGTGTCAATACATAATTTGCAGAAAACTTCTCAGAAAATCTCTTGAACTCTCGATTTATGTTAGTTCACACTAAGTGTTCCCACTCCATTTAATTTTATTGTTGTTGTTGTTGTTGTTCTCAACAGAATCGTATGGTTGAACTTAAATAAGAAAAAAAGCTACGCTATTAAGTCAAACATTTTACGCATTTTTTTTTCGTATCTTTTAGTTTTAAGTTCATATCACAGAAATTAAAGGACCGATTTTGATGAAACTTTTACCATTCCCTAAGTTAAACAAACAAAAAAAAACGAACACTATTATATCTACATAGATACATACATACACCCAAGAAACTTGGTATTCTTGTTTGGAAGCCGTAATAGACAAAAATTGTGGAGTTCTGAGAATATTACATATTATACATACGAATGATAACCTCCTCTTTTGAAGTCGCTAAAAATCAGGCGACTGAGCGAAAATTCCACCCAGTAGAAAGTGGTCATCGTTCTCTATGGACAAAAGCAACACGAGGCGGATCGCTACAAAGAAATCGTTTTCTTTATCAGTAGGTACAATATACTGTTAGGTAGTTTATAAATAACACAAAAGCAGATTTATTCAAGGCATTTAAATCACACTTTAAGTTATATTAATTTGAATCGCAAACCTCAGCCACCAAGAGCAATGGAACATCCCTAGCACACCACTTACAAATTGAACAATTTATAACCCGACCCCGCCAGACTTTTATTGGCGCTTATACCGTTTAATTGCCATCGGACGAATTAAATCGCCGCCGCGGTGTCTATTACACGTAATAATGTTACGCTAACATATGTTCGGGTGTCCGGTTAAGTCCAGAGCTACGAGTATTAATCGATGTAAGAATCGTTTTGTTCTCGATTCGATTCGATTCGGGTTTCAAGAATGAAGTGCGCCTATTCGTCTTTCGTTGCTCTTAGTGGACGATTTATTTGTTTTTGGTTTATCAGTTTAGTGGGTGAACCTTTTTCGTGTAATTTGCCTGAGTGTATTGTGATTGATCATTGTGTTTATGTTTCGGTGTGATGGAGGGGAAAATACTCGTACTTTGCCTATTTGATGGTAAGATGTTTCAGTTTTTCATTGGGTTTTCAAGGCGAAAACAATTTTTCCGGTGCTGTGGAAAAGGCCTCAACACAATAGTAGACTAGGTTTGTCCTCAATTTTGAGTTAATGTTACTTTGGCATTCGCCGTCTCATCTGCTCTTTTCATATCTCCACTCTGTGAGCTGAGCCGAATGAAAATTCCTTAAAGTCTTAATTGAGTTACTCCTCTTATTTACTCATATATTTTTAAACAACCTTTGTAAAAAAAAACTGCGAACAGCGTTCGACAGCCAGCTAATTCGTAATGGAAGCAGCGCTTCGTCCGCATTATGCTAAGCGTCTACACACAGTGGGCAAGCTGAAAAACGCCCCAAAACATCGACAGGTACGCTGAAAAACATCCGTTCGCAGCCTTTACATTAAAAATTACAGCGATTACCAACTAAAAATAGTCTCTAATATGAGAACCTATAAGCTAGAGGACTTGATTGTGACATGAAATGCCTAAAATATGAGTTTAATCGCTTGGAAATCCTATTTAACTTTCATTTTTAAACACGTTGAAACGATGATAAACGAATATTTTTCTTATTTCCTAATTTTTTATGATGTAAAACAAGCTTTTCATCAAAAATCTGCGAGCAGCTAATTCGTAATGGAAGCAGCGCTTCGTCCGTATTATGCAAAGCGTCCAAACACAGTGGGCAAGCCGAAAAACGCCCCAAAACACCGACGCGTATGTTAAATAGCATCCGTTCGCAGACTTTACATTAAAAATTACAGCCGTATCGATTCGTTCGGAGCACCACGATTACCGATGCACTACTCGTACACGTGAACATGTGAAACAGAAAACCGACATTCGTCATTTAAAATTTCAACAGGATCGTGTCTGTGAATTAAAGATGTTTTGGCATTTAAATTCGATCGTAACAAACTGTTTTTTTTTAATTCAAAGTTAAGAAATTAGTTAATAGGTTGGATAATTGATTCGATGCCATTAAAACTTATACGCTAGGTACTTTAGCATAATTTATCTCCTGCGACCAAACCTGCCCAGCGAGAACACAAGAACTTAATTTTGGCATTTATAGTCAAGTTGAAGAAATGTCTTCAAAAACAAGTAGGCGCAGTACGAAGAGTTTCCCTGCCTTTTTGTAAAACAAGTTACATGCTAAATCTTTATTTTAATCGCATTTTACGGCTGCTACAGTTTACCGTAGCACTTCATATCAAATACCTATTACAATAACATTTGCAATAATGAAAATTAGCATAAGTCTTCGTAACCAAAAGTTTTCAACGATCCATAGAATGCTTCGACTTCCAAAAACAAAGAGTAAACCGAATAAAGAGATATTTATCATATTATTACTACGAGGCTTTTTCGAGCAACTCGTACCGTACAATGTTTGCATTAATCTTCCATCCCCACTCAAAAAAGACCGAGGCGGGGATCCAAATTAAAAAAGTTGAAAATGCTACGTATCGCTCGCAAACAGAGGAATGTTTTCCGTTCTGTAAACTAACTATCCAAAAAGGGTTCTGTAATGGTAATAGTATTGTGATGAATTGATAGGGCACTTTCGGGTAATAAGCTAGCAAAGTTAGTTTAATGTCTGCTATCGTAGCTAGCTGTTTTAGTAGTACGTAGTGTTTGTATATATTTTGAAATGTCTATTGACACATTATCACAATCTTTAAACAGGCATCAGAAGAACTTGTCCTGTCCTGTCCTTCAAATCTTGCAACACATTATTGATTACCTCTAGATACCTAATCGCGTCTACCAGATTCGACCGGGTTAGGTGACCGGTCTGTCTAGAATTTAATAAAAATACTCTGGCATAATTAAGCAAAAAGTATTATCGTTACCTAAATGCTACATATCAAATTCACCACTTTTATTGTTCCGAAACACGAATCTTAAATGCGAGGTATGTTAAAATTTATATAAGGTAGCATACAAAAATTGCGACCATTTTCAACCTCTTAGGAATTTACAATTTTCAATAATCAAATTTTATATTTACAATTATCCCTTAAATATACGAGTACCTAATCATTATTCAAAGTCAGTAATTCTAGGTTGTCGTACGGGATCAAGCGTCTTGAGGTATAGTTCATATACTCATCCTTACTATAGTTATTCCTATAATTTTGGAAATCCCATACATAAAGGGGAATAGGGAACGATTGGCCGTAAAGGGCCCAGATAAGCTAAATCATACTTCACTTGTAAGACAACCATTGATCTTCAAGTGTTCGTTTCTTAACCTCTCAATACAATTTTAATTGTCCAGTCAATGCAATTGACACGATTGTTTGAGATACCTACTATTTTGCATTCATTAATTCACGATATTTTGTCAAGTGTCCCCATTGTCTCAACAACCTTTTCAATTATTCTCAGGATAACGAACGGAGAAGGGGATACGATTTGTGAGAATTCTTGTATTCATAATAATTGTACTCTTGAAGGTAAAAAGGTAGGTACTTTTAAAGGAGAACTAAGCAAGCACTGGAAATGAATGTACTTAAACGAAACATCATTATCGTGGAATTATAGCTTTAGATTCTACATTGCTTTGACCGTGCATCGTCAGTTGTATCAAATGCATTTCAATGATTCTTTAGCACTATAAAAGAAAACCTTACTGTATGTCCTTTTGTAAATTTAACAATTTTACTATAAAAGTTAATTAGTTCAGTTTGTACACGTCCGCACGAAAGTCGAGCCAAAATCTTTGTTCAGGGATTTAATCGATAGTCTTTTCAGAAACTGAAAACAATAAGACACGTACTGGAGCTGATTTCTTAGACAAAAGTCGACGTATCGATCAGACGGATCAATAGAGATAATTTAGGCCTCAAATTAAACTTGAATCGTAGTAAAAAGGTATGTAAGCGAAGATAGTGAAGTGGCTAAGCACGCGGTCTCTTATTAGTGCGATCTGAGTGTGAAATCCAGTGTTGCATCAAACACTTCCATGGAAAAAGTTATGAAATTAAAATGTCATCTGCTGTAACGGTGAATGAAGAAACCTGAAGGAGCATGGTGCAGTATGCTCCAGGCATCCCAATACTGTGGGAAAAGACCCATGCTCAACAGTGGAACATGAAAAGAGGGTAACAGCATGTCATAATGGTGAATAAAAACATCGCGAGTATTGATTCCTGTAGGTATGCCCAAGAGTTCGTCATTGTATCTTCAAAGACACGTAAAATCCACCAACCTGCCTTGGTAGCTGGTTACTTGTTTGTTTGTTTGTTTTAACCCATTAATGACCCACTACAGGGTCGGGTCTCCTCTCACAATGAGAGGGATGTAGGCCTTAGTCCACCACGCTGGCCTACTGCGGGTTGGTGGACTTCACATGCCTTTGAGAACATTTTTTTTGTGAAATCTCAGGCACGCAGGTTTCCTCACGATGTTTTCCTTCACCGTAACAGCAGGTGATATTTAATTTTATAAATCGCACATAACTTTTTTACAAAGTCATTGGTAAATTGGTGGCGCGCCACTGGGATTCGAACCCGGACCCCTCGATTCGAGGTCGAATTCTAAGCCACTGGGCTATCACCGCTTCGTTACTTAGCTAATATTAATCCTTTGCATCGTGAAAAGAGACTTGACCCGCTTACAAATCAGTTGCATAATATATTATAACGATGATGGTATAAAGCGTCATGTGCTTCCGCTCGCACATTACACATTCTGAAAATTACGCCCCATCCGAAGTTCGAAAGACTGGGCGTCGACGTGTCTGAACTAATTAATACCGACGAAGTTAAATTGTTTTTCTTTCCCGATGTTTTAATGCCGATATTTCTCATGTTATTATTGGAGGATGCAAGAGGAAATTGTGATTTTTTTCCAACTTACTATTTTTCAAGTAGAAAGCTGCACAGAGCGCTCTGGCTTCGTTTCCCGACACCTATACAGTGACTGTTAAAGAAAGTACTGATCGCAAGTGTTGAAGGTAATAATATAAGTACGTACTATTGTGCCGGGACTTACTATAGAGTGCCGGGAGATTTTTTTCGCCCGCTTTTTTCTCCTGGTCTACGTAATTAGCCTGAGGGGCACCGAAAGCGGATGTTAGATGTAAGATGTATGACGTACTCGTATGTAAGATGTATGTTCTATCATGTATGACTTTCGTTAAGTGTACACAACTCGTACCTGACAATGAATAAAAGATTTTGATTTTGATTTTTGATTTTATTACTTCTAGTCCTATTACAGTGACAAAATCGGTCACACGACAACATTATTACGTATTCGCGTGTCGCATTTCAATGTGAAGTGTCAGTAAGGGCCGCTCCAAAAAATCTTGTGTTTGAACTTAAATTTTGGCGTCAGTTGTATTGGTTTGCGACAGCCAATTCAGACAAGGCTTACCTACAATCGCAATGAAAAAAAAAAAAAAAACCGCAATTGAAATCACTAAAACTAATGAAAAGCTATTTAATATTATTGTTTTTAACACCATGAGCTAACTAACAAAATAGTCACTTCATTATAAGAAACGAAAAGTAAATTACCCATTCAACTTCTACACGTCGAGCTTTGTGCTAGGGCTGCCACGTTTCAGATAACCGACCGCTTTGTCGGCCAGACAGATAACGTGGTGAGCACACCCCTATCTAACCGACTTTAATTAAAATTCGCGTAAAGTAACATTATCCTTTTGTTACGATGCTATGTTGACTTCGTTACCTTTATGCGTGTGTTAGTGTTCGATTTTGTTAGTGTTTAACGGTACTATTTAACTAGGTACGACTAAAGATTGTTTGATACTCGTACATATACTCAAGATTAAAGAAATTATATTATCAATACATTACAATTGCACGTGAGGACGAGTGGATATTTATTACCTACATCAGAAGCGCAATATATTAAACAGATTTTGATGTACGGAAAGAATTCATAACCTAAATTAACTCACATACTTTTTCTTCTTCAACGAAAGTCTAAAATCCACACGAAGTCACTCAACTAGAGTTGGCATTTAAACTCCTCTGCATTACATATTATTATTCTCAGATTACAAAAAACATGAACATTGAACATGTATGATTTCTAAAACTAGTTTCATTAAATTTACACCACCGTACAATCGCACGGAAGTTGAGTGTCACTGGCTTCATCTATCAGTCAAGTAATCCTCAGTAGAATGTAGTCGGCACATAATGCAGTGTCACGAGTATATCAAGGAGCTCTAGGCGCCTCTGATTCGCGCACAAACTGGCTCGCGGCCTCACGCGGCTTTACCGCTAAATGTATATGCTGCGAGTAAACAAACAATGTATTTGAACAGACTTAATCAGGAGCAAAGCAAAACAAGACAACACACAACAACAGCCTGAGCACTGCACGAGCCACATAATAACACAAATTTATTTGATATAATTATTCGAGCAATATCCGATATCAATCACTATTATCAATATCAATAAACGAGCTGTAATATCAATATCAATAAATGGTACACTGACAATAAAATAAAAATCACATTTATTGCCACTGTATTTTTCATTCATTAAATTTTTTACAACAAAACCTAACGAACAGAGAACAACGAAAGCATATTTTCGTAGTTCATAAAAGTGTAGTAACTCCACACCTGAAATCATAACAGACAATTTATCCGACATCCATATTTCACGGGCCGCCGCTGTCTTCGTTACCCCTAATGCCTCCCGGGAGGCTGTCTGAATTTCACTCAGTTTTGTTCGTTCCGAATGAAAATCTGTGCTAGTGAATTGCATAAAGTGCCGCTGAATATCTAAGAGTAGGTAATAGGTGACTGAAATTGGGTTGTAATTGAACTATTTTCTTAGATTTTTGTTTTAATACCTTTATACTCTTCTATGAACCAAGCTAGACTATTAATTTCAGTTGAAATAATTTGAAAGAAGCTGAAAGAATTAGATAATAAAGTTGACTATAGCCAAATTATGAGCAGCTAGTACTAGGTTATAAAACCTACATCAAATACTAAATTAATTTTATTAGGAGGTCAGATACCTATAGTTGTTCATGCGTTACTGTTACAATTAAACGTCAGAATTATCTTGAAGAACAAATCTATGAATAAACTAGAATCCAGCTAAAAGACATTGAAAACAAGTAAATGAAATTACTGAAATAAAATCGTTCACATCTTGTTCCATTACAAATTGGGAATACACACTTATAAATCACTCAGATCTAATAATAAATAGACCCGATTTGACAAAATTTATTGATTCATTTCACGTGCACTACATCATATATTCCGTCACCTAAATGCATCATCAAAGCACCGCGGGCTAGTGATTTAAATAAAAGGATTAAACAACGACAGTGGAATCGCCAGTGCGTATAATGAAGCGTGCATCTTGTAATATGCCTCTAATAAATTTCAAACTTATAGCTTATGAAATAGGGTCGTTCTTAGAACTCGTTGCCGTTACTCCTTTAGTGCGCTATTTATTCGACTCTTTAAAGGTTTCTAGATATGAATGGTGAATCGAATAAATCTGTCGACGTGAATGATAGTTTATGTTGCAGTTTGTTGTTTTGTTATAAAGATTTGTGTAGATTGTGCGATCGGACGACCATTGGGAAGCATCATATGAAAAGTGAGAAATTGTTATTCATTTTCAGATTTTTTTTTCTTCTAACTCCATACTTTTCTTCTAACTCCATACAGTGCTTTGTTTATGATAATTATTATCAATCTGTTGAAGTCTTGAGATTACCTACCACTTCAGTTCAGTATACTTTGACAATATACGTAATGATGAAATACAATAAACTATCCGACTATCTCATTAGCTTCTCTTAATTTATCATTCCAGTGACATTCTAAGAATCAAATGAAAGTAGGTATGCAATTGATGTAGATATTATCGGATACAAGCCTCTAGATGTACAATTGTACACCTGTTGTTACTTCTGTTATACATATGAAAAATAGTTATTACCGATCATAACGAAAGTCAATTACCATTCACAAAGAGGATGGAAAAAAAACACACACGACTCGCACGCAGCACACTGAGCGTGTAGAACGCGTCCGCCGTCAAAGGCGATGTATGTTTACGCTTCGAGTACATTGTTGCGATGTATAATCATCAACTCGTTGGAACGACCAACCTCTTAATAAGGGGTTGATATTTCAAAGCGCTCATTTTGTGCGTGCGTCTTTTGTTATGATCACGGTTTTTCTTTCAGGTGAAAAAATTTAACGTTTAACCTTAACATTTGAAGCTTCAACCTAACTGATCCACAATTAATATTAAAGACCGCCATCTAGCCATAGAGCATTATAAGATTAAGCACTTAGCAATATATTTAAAGACTTTGATACTATCAATTAATTTTAGATTTAAAACATATTTTGTTTAGCGAAATCATGGGAGGGAGGAATCCGTTAAAAGGTAAACGGTTGTAAGTAATATTAACAGACCAGATATAAATTAGCTAACCTGTTGTTTAAAGTTCTTAAAATATAACAAATAGCAGCTGATAACTGCTAAATTACTTCATGATTCGACATTTCAACATTGCGGAATCATAAAAGGGTGATTCGATACCGACGGGGCTTATAATAAAACGCATGCCTACATTCATTAGGCATGGGTGGCGCCGTGCGGTTTTTTGTTTCAATCATTAATTAATTGTAGTTTAATGATAGAGACCCGAAGCGTACAGCGTAGTGCGACATGTGTACACATTAGGTATGAACGGTCTGTTCATTGACGCATTAACACATATAACAGTTTTAATTTTACTCTTCATTAATTGCATTTTAATGAGACGCTACTGTACAGCGGTGACAGCCCAGTGGCTTAGAATTCGACCTCGAATCAAGGGGTCCGGGTTCGAATCCCAGTGGCACGCACCAATAACTTTGTAAAAAAGTTACGAGTATGTGCTATTTATAAAATTAAATATCACCTGCTGTTACGGTGAAGGAAAACATCGTGAGGAAACCTGCATGCCTGAGAGTTCACAAAAAAAAATGTTTCCAAAGGCATGTGAAGTCCACCAAGCCGCAGTAGGCCAGCGTGGTGGACTAAGGCCTACATCCCTCTCATTGTGAGAGGCGACCCGACCCTGTAGTGGGTCATTAATGGGTTAAAACAACAATGAGACGCTACGGCGAACAGTGGAGGTGATATGACATGTTGCTTTACAAAGCAGGCTCATTTCACACCGACCGCTCTTTTAATAAAACACATGTCTACATTCATTAGGCGGGGGCGAGCGGCGTGCGGTTTTTTGTTTCCACCCCTCATTAATTGTAGTTTAATGAGAGACCGCGCGCGTTCAGCGAAGGGAGTATGACATGCTGTTGTACGCGGGGATTTGTAATGTGTTTCAACAAACGGGCATTTATTGAGAACCTTTTTATTTCGAAGGTTTGTATTATCACATTTAAATAATAAGGCTTTATTCTAGTTGGTTGTTTAAATACAGCTCAACTGGCCACCAACGCAACGAAATTCAAACACAAGTTAGACGATAAGAAAGCGTGGGATTGAATAACTTCACTAGGCTATTTCTATACACCATGTATTTATTTGTGAGCGGATGGCAATGGGGCGATATTGACACACACGATAGCTGTCACGTGTGTTCCTTTATTGGGCCTAGTCATACTGCACCATAGAATAATTCATACTTATTTTTAAAAGAGTGCTGGGAGTTTTTTCCGCCCGCTTTTTTCTCCTAGTCTACGTTTTGCCTGAGGGGCGATCAAAGCGGATGTTTGTATTATGTTAAATGTATAACCTTCATTAAGTGTGCATAAATTGTACCTAATAACGAATAAAAGCTTTTGGATTTGAATTTGAAAATCTTCAAACCGTCTTACCGGACAAAATCAACTGAATTTACCAACCAAGTTTTTTCAATCAAATGTTGACTTTCAATTACTTTTATATTAAATTCACTACCCGTACAAACAAATACCTTCGATTTAAAGTATTTTTGATAATATAAATTTCGTTTTTATTACAAAAATCATTTTAAAATGGTTTTGTATAATGCAAGGTTTTCAGAGGTACACATTTAGATTGTTTAATAATGACGCATGCTACCCAGGTCCAAATGAAAAAGAAAAATAAAACATTTGGCTAATCAAATTTTAACATTATCCCTTAGAACCGGAAGGCCCCAGAATAGGATTAGCAGCTTAAGGCTGCGCTTTCAGTAACCGCGGGCCAGTAAAGCGAGAGCGGATACGACATAAGCGGTGACTTTGTGTGTTTGTATGTTTAGATACATCTGTAGCCAATCGCCGTGGGTACAAGTAACGAAATTTTCGCTGACAAAATGCAAATTAATTTATCCTTGCAATACCGCTGTCAGTTATTAACTTTCATTGTGGGTGCACTATGAAATCTCAAAAAGCAATAACTATACAACACTAATCCAGAATGATTAAATCAATTTTACTGCATTTTTAGGTGTACATTTACTATAATTTAACAGGTACGAACTTTACAGTTCACTTTTGCTGGTTTGTGCTCAACATTCTACGAGATATCCGCTGATTAACCGCGTTAGCTCATGACTTTGGAGCAGGCTTTAATCGTATCATTGCCGGGGTGCTAAAAGAAAAATGTAATTAAAATTGTGGCCACCTGTTTATTATGGTGCGCCCGGCTATTATTATGAAACGAGATCTCTTGGAAGGAAATTAAAGATGATTTTGTATTAAAGTTAATATAAAGGCACCTGACATTCCTAAGAAAATA
The DNA here is from genome assembly GCA_905147235.1 of Erynnis tages. Taxonomy (NCBI): domain Eukaryota; kingdom Metazoa; phylum Arthropoda; class Insecta; order Lepidoptera; family Hesperiidae; genus Erynnis; species Erynnis tages. The sequence goes on along the minus strand of LR990078.1, from coordinate 3,327,930 downwards.
TTTTAATTAATCTCTTATTTTACAAAATCTTTACTTCTTCTTGGGTTTTTTTCTCAGAATTATTTCCAGCGTTAATTTGTAAACTTTAAACATAACGAATTTATGCATATTTAATTGCACATATATTTCAATCGTAATCAGTCGTATAATTTTCATTTTAATATAAAATTACGGGATGTTAAATATAACGTAAGTGTTGAACGATTCATATTAATTTTTAATGCAACATAATATTGAAGAATTTTCTCATGGAACTACGTAAAATTTCCTTACGACCGACGCAGCGAGCTCAACTTTAAACTAAGTATAAAGTTTAATATAAAAAAGCTTATAACTAACCCGACCGTGCCGTTGAAATTTATATTAAACCGCACTCTTCCTGCGATATTTAACTGTGGAATACTCTACGGGAGCGACATCCTTAGCGCTCTGTATTACACTAGGAGGTGTATTTATTACAAAAAATTCTACTTTATGTAGCTGGCACAGAGTATGTGGATGTTTATGTCAACAAAATAGTACATTATGACATTTTAAATTAAGTTACGTAATAATTGAGTCGTGGTTTCTTACCTATGTCCATATAAACAGACTGATTTATCTTTATAACTTTCCCATACAAGGGCCGATATTTCAATCCTCAGATAAACAGTCAAGTAACTATCTAATACATTTTTTGGGACATAAAGTCAAAAGTTTTTAAAAACTCCGAACTTTATCTTTATGACTTAAACACGATAAAAGTCATAATAAAACTCCAGATATCCTGAAGATATTATAATAAAATGATCCATAAAATCGTATAAAGTCAACTGATCCCCGTCACCATTAAATAAGGTTAACCTTTACGTATATGAGATACCCGCAAGTATTGGAACAGTGTATCATTTTAAGAGACTTTGCCTTCTCCAGTGGGATATAAGGGCTTGAGTCAATGGGCGACTTTTGTCGTAAAAATGCAGTGTTCTGATACAGCGGACGATCGTAAAGTTGCTTGTGATTTTAGTGTTATTTGAAGCACATTTTTAAAATTTGTAGACGAGTTGTTTTAAGATGGTAGTAGTAACGCTAAGTAATAACACAACACACTAAATAATAAAAAAGACTCTGCGTTAGATTGACGTGAATTAAGCTACGTGAATTCTACGAAATATTCTAAATCAATTAATTTTTTTATACATCAATATGCGTTTCTTACTACCTTAGATGTAATTGCCTTTATATGGTAACTGTCCCCTTTTGTCTATGGATATGACATACAGTAGTTACAGGGTTTAGCAATGCAATGATACAGGCCTAGAATAACTACTCTTTTTTCCTTTTTTAGAAGAAAACATATTAGGTACCACATAATCACCCTCGTGAATAAGAGAATACTGGACTTTATTATAATAAACTATTCAGTTCAGCTCCATACTGCTTAGGATGAAATGACGAGTGCCCCACAAACAATCGGCGACTTTGCGACTTCCGCCGAGCACAATAAAATGAATGCCACATTAATTCTAGTCGACGAACTGTCGATTGTTTGCAGACGCTCTTAAGATACGCCGGGGTACAGTCGCGGGCAGCAACGCGAATACAAATCGAATCGTTTGCATAATATCATCGATATTTATTCGTGATTCGGCCGAACGTCAACAGTTTTATTTTAATAACGAGCGCCATTTGAATAGGGATGGGGTCGGAAGATTTTTTCGTTTTGTTTGTAGATGTTATAAAACCTTTAGATACGCACAATTTGACAAGGGAATTCCGGTCGGAATGAAGGCTCATCGGATTTTATTGCGACCGCAGTATCAGTTCGCGTGCATGCAAAAAATGTTTCGATCGACAATAAGTATGCGATATTGAAACATTCTTGTGGGAAAAGGTTTCGCGTTTATTCAATCTGGAATTTTCAATGAACTGTAAATTAAATTTCAACTAAAAAAACGTAATGGAAACGAGCGACGTATTGGTATTTTTGAAATATTTTTGGAAATAATTTGATTTTTTTCTTTTTTTGACGTCAAACTTAATCTGTGTAAGTGTATCTTTGTTATCAACATGTAGTTCTACTCAAATAAAGGAAAATTTATTGAAAGAAACTCGTTTTTCTTATTTCATTGTCAAACTGGATCCATGGCCATTATGTAATGTAAACGTTATATATTTTTATACATGATTTAATTCAAATAGAGCATAATAATTATATTATTAATTCAACTCCTTTGTGATATGACCCCAGGCTTGTTGACACAATGACAATTGTACGAGTATCATAATTATTGATTACAGAACGGGTCTATCCATAACTAATGTAATAGGTCAAAAATTTTATGGCCTTTTATGGCCCACTGCTGGGCAACGGTACTGAAAACATCCGACCCGAGTTGGCCACTAGCCCGCATTGGAGCAGCATGGTGGATTGTGCTCCAAGCTTCCCTCTGTTGCCCATCAAGACCCGAACCCAATATGTGGGACTCTTTGAAAACTCTCAATATTCCTCCATTAAAAATATTTCGGAACGAAATTCGAAACTAACAATATTCCGTACAAATCCAGCTTCCTCAATGCAAACAGTCAACGCTTCATACTAAGGAGATTTGTATTTACTTTTGTAGTACAGCGACGTGTGACAAGAAGCGATATGTTCTTTAATCCGAACATCGGATTTACATACAACGCTATGCATATGCAGGTACAAACTATATATATCTAGGCAATGGTACGGTTAGCGCTGAAAACAACATCTTGGCTATGAAAACTGGATTACAGCTATTCGGTTCTCTGAAATGTTGGTTCCGTAGTGCTCGGCAATGTTTTTTACGTTAAAATTAAATCGAGTTAAAGAGGCATTCAGGCCGCCAGGTCCCCATGGACTGCAGTGACTACCCACCCACTACCCACGTCCAACAACAGATAATATAGAAATCTTATCTGAGATTGTACGCGGTTGTTTCGCTACTCGCTCGTAAGGTGTCCGCCTCAAATAGTCTTTGGCAACCACGAAATTTTTTGACGAGACGTGAAGAATATGCAGCTACAAGGCGGGTCAAGAGGTTGGCAGCACGGCACCTTCCTGGAGGACCTACGATGGCACTACCACCTGATTGAATGTCATGTCAGTACCCATTAATGACCCACTACAGGGTCGGGTCTCCTCTCACAATGAGAGGGATGTAGGCCTTAGTCCACCACGCTGGCCTACTGCGGGTTGGTGGACTTCACATGCCTTTGAGGACATTTTTTTTGTGAACTCTCAGGCATGCAGGTTTCCTCACGATGTTTTCCTTCACCGTAACAGCAGGTGATATTTAATTTTATAAATCGCACATAACTTTTATTACAAAGTCATTGGTGCGTGCCACTGGGATGCGAACCCGGACCCCTCGATTCGAGGTCGAATTCTAAGCCACTGGGCTATCACCGCTACCTGATTGAATAATGAGTTTAAATTTGTGTTTCTGGTCCGATCATATTGTATTCTAGTCTAGTGTTTGTACAATGCACTCGAGACATAGGAAATCCTAGAGTAGGGCTATGAGTGTGAAGCCTCACATATTTATTTGCATTTCAGGTTTTTTGCCTACGACGTGAGCGTTGGCCCCCAAATTCAGTCCGATGTGTAGTGGCAGCGCGCCAGAGATGCGCGTTCGCCGATGCCGGGGCCAGTTTACCTATCAACGCGATTGCGTGTGCCGGAATGGAGACCATACGCCGCGTCGTCATCGTATCATGTAGGTACCTTTACGTGTAGGTGTATATAGGTAGAGACCGACGACGAATCTTCTCAGCACAAGCAAAGCAAAATCAATTTTGAATGATTTTGAATGGTAATGAACCACATCTTTTGTTGTTCAAAATTCTATAAAATAAAGTTGGAAAGCTTAATAAATTGTTTACACTGAATTAATATTAATTAAGTTATTTGATATTTAATTAAATTGCATGTTTAAAATTTCCACCAGCAATTTTGTATTATAATAACCAGATTATAGTGGTATTAAATAAATGAGCATGGACCTACGGAGTTTCGTAAGTATAGTAATCGTATCCAGCTGTCATTAGTATGTGAAGATGTCAAGACAGACTGACAAAAAACATACTAATGACCGAAGTTTACTATTCGAACATTTTGACGCTAGTATTCAATTATTCATGCTAACGGCATTGGACTCTTAAACAATACACATTGAAACTACATGTTGTTATTGGCTATTTTGTAAGACACTCAATTTTTAACCAACATACTACAAAGCTTGTGATGTGATCGCGGTCGTTTATGCACAACTTAGATAATACATATAAATTATTATATTATTACACAACAAAGCCTAATCATAATCCTAAGTCTAAGACAAAACTTGTAACCAACTAAGATCCCTCAGGCACATTTGCTCGATCTTCAAACAACTTATAACAAGATATCGACATAAGATATTCGATATTGTTGCTTATTTGATTTTATCGCTGATCGAGGCCTTTACCGAGAGTCGAAAATTTAATTATGTTTATGTCTCTAATTTTAACACTTTTTAACAAAAACTTGGGATTGAAATATATAGATGAGCTGCCATAATTGACTGATTTTAGTCCAAACAAATGAAAAATAAATTGAGTCCAAACAATAAAAATATAAAGATTAAATTTTGATGAGTTATAAGAAAGTAAATTACATTATAATTACATGTCATTACAGTAATTACATGTCCACCCGCAGGAGGCCAGCGTGGTCTACATCCCTCCCATTACGAGAAGGAGACCCGACCCTGTAGTGGGTCATTAATGTGTTACTGGCAAATTACATTATATTTGTAGTCATAGAGCTAGTGTTGTGTGACTGGATATCAACGTAAGATGACGTGAGATTACCCATCCGATGTTGATGGGTAATCTCACGTTATGTATCTCCCCTGAATCCCTTACTAAGAGTAAAACTAAACTTGTTATCATCTCGCCTTCCTTCAGGCACGATACCCAAACAGTTTATAACGAGGTATCGATATAAGAAACTCGCTATTGTTTGGCGGAACAATGTGGACCGACAACCCGCAGTCCGATCTGAGATAGACATGCCTTACGGTACAGCCTTTGTTGCCGGACCGGACTGTTCCCGACGTAGGCACTACCGGCATAGAACTGGTCATAAATAATAGCAGTACCTTTGTATATACGAGTGGAAATAGAAGGAAACTTAAAACTCAAACTCCAACTCACACAACGACTCCTCTAATGTTGCTCGTGTCCATAGGCGACGGTGACCACTTACCATCATGTAGCCGGTTCACCGGTCTACTTTTTTGCCTGCTTTTGTATAAAATGGATGCTTAGTTTTAAGTAAGTTAATAGTAAGCTTTGATTAATCGACAAAAAAAGGAGAGCAGAGAAGGCAGAGTGATCACTCATTGACTAATCCTGAAATATTGAAACCTGCTTAAGGTATAGAAAATAAATTGAGCAACTTTAGGTAAGGATTTCTATAGATAAATATAAATCGTACATAAAATTCAAATGAAACTTAATAAGAATAACGCGGTAGGCCGCACTCAGAACTGAACAATAAACACACTCCAAAAATACGATGACTATTTAATTATTACAAAAATTAATAACAAAGGGTACACTTGAATTGTTATGATGACAATTGGTAGTATCGAAATTGCATACCATTGTATAATTTCACTAATAAAATGAAGTAAATATTCGGTTTCAGTGATTTTTGCGTTCGCGTGTATGTAAGCTGTAGGCGATAAAAGATTTTATCGCTAAAGGACTCAATTTTAGGACTCAAAATTAAAAAAGTTTTAAGTTATTATAAAATTTAAAAAGCTTGTGCATCTTACGACATAAAATCTATATTTAAATATTTTTTATAAATATGAATTTTCTATAAAAATATCACAGATATCAATGATAGCACGGAAGGGAATTAGCTTATTGGTCAATTTTGTTCCCCTCCCGCTCACCGCACATAGAAGAGTCGTGCTTACGGCGGTCGACTTTCTAGGATTTTCTATTAAAATAGCTATCGCTGAAAGAGCCTAAAAAACATTACAAAATATTATAGACAAAATTGTTATCTTTCGATATCAGTGATGAGACAAGTGCCTTTCATAGTGTTATGAAACTCCGCCAGATATCGAAACAATCCCGTCGAATTGAAATATTTACCGGTCATATTTACCCGGTAATATTTACCGGATGAGTTCATGCAAAATGTTTACAGCCCAAAACATGCGGTGAAAGTCTACGGTGTATCAATTCCTGTATTCATTATGAATGGTTTTGATATTAAAATCGCATTATGGTAATATATTTAAATTCGTAATGATGCGTGGATTCCCGTTTAATGTGAATTGTTAGGTTTCAATTTGTTCTGTTTAGTCGGAAGGCTTCTGCTAATTTATTTATAAATATTAAAATATTAAATTTATAAAAATTAATGAACCTGTTTCCTGAAAGGCTTACAATTAGTCGTGTCCTCTCGGATCAAAAAATATATTGTATACGCTTAAGTACAAAACTTTTTATTGCATTCAAATTAAAATTATTGGAATAGCAAAAAAAACTCTTAGCAGACATAGAATTAAACTAAATAGTTAGGTAGTATGTAGTTTGGGTCAGACTTTACGACGTGAGTAACAACATCGATAGTATTTTGCATCTGTGCATGCTATTGACGGCCAAATTTAAATAAATAACTCGTAATTCAATAGAGTACTTCAGTTATGAAGGCACTCAACCCAAATGACTTGTCCCTTGAACTTTCCGTCCACTCTACAAAATGACAAAACCGACAACGTGCACATGTGCAGGTAATATTTTTAATGACTTACACAAAAAGCCAAAACAAAATCAATCACAATCCTCACAAATGACCTATTTCCACCCGTAATTTATATTTGCATACCATTATCTCGTGTAGCCAACATTAATCTAGCGGCAAAATTAAAGTTACTCGATTTCGGCGGCGACCTCATCAAGCGTGCGATAACGCATGATATTCAACTGCCAACTCAAATCTGCAGGGTGCTACAGATAGAATACTGTATTTGAATTTCATTTAAATCTTAAAATGAAAGGTAACTAGATTGTTAAAATTGAATTCACTACTTCTTGCAAAATTTGTAGACTTATGGTTGTTATTGTGGGGGTTCGATTTAGATTGCCGTCTTATGTAGGCAAACCTACGCACTGTGCAGTATTATGGGGGTTCAATGTGTTCAATGTTGTACTTTATTTGAGGCGAATATCTTAGTCCTCGTGAGTAACAAATCACCCGCGTACAAGATAGAAATTCCTCAAGAATCTCAGATAGAAATTCTTCTCTATTTGAGGTTGGAAGTGAGGTTCGCGTGCCCTTTTTGTTATCAATTACTTATATTAATGCTTTTCTGTTTGAGAGGTGAAACTCTGGTACAAACAGTTTTTTCAGTAACCATACCTCCTGATATAGCAATATGTCAATTTGTAAGTAAATCTCTATACATAGAAATACACCACTATTAATACATATTTATGTACACGCCCTACAATTGTATGACTCGAGGATTTAATTGATGTCACGTATCGTGTCCGCGGTTTAATAGTTGTCCTTATTTGAGTGATTTGTCACAACAGCAATGTACAGCAATTTCGGTCACAAGTCACCCGTGGTCGTGTTATGCAACGTTCCACGGTCACAAACCACACAAATGTTGGTTTCTGAAAAGCAATTAACACGTGCCATTGGCTTTATGAATAGGTGAGAACTCCCTTTTTAATGTACTGGGCTCTACTAACAACTTTTGTTACAGACAATAGGTTAGTAAACGCGGCAATTGAAATTAAGATTTCTATATAAGGTTTATACCTAATATAAAAATCTTAATATCCGTTAAGAAGCGATAATTCGCTTCTTAGAGATTTTATCTATTCCTCAAATATACGAGTCTCTACCAAATATGAGTCATGTTATACGGGGTTATTGGTAATTCGACGTATTCCCTTTGGACGTAAATTGTAGAAATGGTTAGTTTAAATTTAATTTTTCAAAATAATTCCAGATTTCTCTTCAGAAAAAGCCTTTTTTTATTTTTGCACTGCACTTCCTCAACATTAAGCTTTAGAAATACAGTGCCAATAACCCTGCATAGGAGAATATCCTTCAACTACTTATTGCTTTTTACTTTTCCATTTTCTTGATATCCACTTTAAAGACGGAGAAATGTAAAATACGAGTTAATGTATAGAGCCCCTTAAAATTGTACATTACTAACCTAAAACGCGTGCGTAATTAAGGCGAGACACCGCCTCAAGCCAACTGTCACCGCCTCTTAGAATCTAACTACGAATTTGATATTAAATTTCACGTCACGTTTCAGTGATGCTTTTCACACTTACCGAGTTACAGTTTGTTCATTTTAATTGTTGTTTTTGTAAGTATGATTAGGAAAAATACATTTGTTCTTAAAATTTACAATCTCCAATACTTCGGGCATGTTTCATTTTGGATGTGGATGTCTAAATCTATGAACTGCAGAGATGATGACGAATAATAAAATATAAAAGAATATGTGGTGTAAACACCTAGACGTCGTATTAGTAGACTGTTTTCATAACTTCTAGACTTTACCCAAGGCTTCGTCCGCATGAACTTCAGAACTTGATATAAGAAATAAACTACTTTTTGCGTTGTTACAGACGTTTTGCGTGAAAGAATAATAAACATCCATCTATGCTCACAAACTTTCACATTTACAATAGTCGTAGAATACAGGTCACTTAATATTATTCTCATTAGTTATTCTTTCTTTGTAGGAAGAGGCCCATATCAAGCACCACGAAGGTCTAAAAGGAAGGAATTGTTTAAAGACTGCTAGTTTCAAAACTTAGCAGAACCAGTAAAGAACTTTTCGAATCCCAAAAGCAGTAGCAACAAGAGTGTTCAAGCTGTAAGGTAGACAGCAGCCACCTATAAACCTGGTTAAGCTACTTACGAGTACTCCGACTTAGGAGTACCATGAAAACTTTTCAGACGACACTCGTTTAGTGCAAAGCGCGCAAACTTGTCACACAAGGCTCTACACTTGATAATAATCTTCACGACTACTTACCAAGATAATTATCTGACAATCACACATACGGAATGCCCTTTTGAAATTCAAGTATTTCGACGACCCAAGTGGCGCAGTGGTTAAGACACCGGTGCGCTGCGCGGAAGGTCTTGTCTTACTGTAAGCGGGCTGGGTTCGATTCCCAGCAGAGCAGAGATTTGAATGATGAATTTGAATTTCTGTTTCTGGTCTGGGTGTATTGTGTTCTTGTCTTGTGTTTTTCCATGGCACCCATGACACAAGGAATCCTAGTATGTTATCCTAGGGGGCTATGAGTGTGAAGCGTTATTTATTATTATTTTTTACAATATATTAGGATGTATTATTATGACTTTTCTTTTTTAAGCGGACCAAAAATACTATTAAAGGATTTTAATTTTGAAAAGATTTTTGTACTAATTTACGTCACTAAGTCCTTATGTAATTTCATTCCTTTTTACAGTTAAATATAATTACATGGCCCACAGATCCAACTTAATACATAGGTACATAGTAAACTGCAAACATATTTTCCTAATATTCTTCTGCACTAATATTTATGTCTAACGTACGTTTCTCTTTTTAAGTCTGTGCAAAATAAAAAAAGAACTCTCCTGCACACCGCTGAACGTAGAAAAACTTTGTGAAAAGTTTTCGCGTCAAACTTTTCAGACGCGATACGATTAACGAGTGATATCGACTGTCAACTCCACACGGTGTCAAATTTCAAAGTAGATATCTTGAAATCTTCACGTCTACTTGGAGGTGACAGAGAACTTCGCCTTATCTTGACATGTGATACCACTTAGCGAAGAATTAATTGAGGTCTTTGAGGTGAAAATAGTTTTAAGTCTTGGATTATTCCAATGTCACTCCATTTTGATGATTTATTTGTGCCATTATACGCTTGAAGTTCTTATTCTTTGTGTACTAATAAATCATCTATTTAACTCAATTGCGAAACATTTTGTATCAAAATGTGTACGTTCTTTTTAAAAAAAGTTACTTTCACATTGTGAAAAATGTTCGAAAGTCTAGAAACAATAACAAAACATGTAAATAAAAATAAGAATAAGAGAGCATAAAGATAATTGCTTACCCATTTATACCAAAAGGTCTTTTTTCATAATTATCATTAATTAAGTAATAAGGCACTAGCTTAATGGTAAACAATGATATCCGGGAATAGAAAACAGAAGCTTTACGAAAAACAGGAGCAAAAGCTTCATGACAATCTCATCTTTTATTTGGCTTATTTGACATTTCAATTATTCTGATTACGATGCTTGATGCTGTCGCGTGTCGTATCAATAATTTTAGAATTTCTTTAAGTGTAATATGTACCTATTTAGTTATCCTCAACTGATTGAGATACTCCCTTATACTCATTAAGTTTGGAATACAATGCATGATTAAGTGACGTCACTTTAAAACCGTTATAGCGGACAGGCCAAGATAGCGTACTAGATTTTTATACACCCCTATGATATGGGTATCAAATGAAAGGGATTTTCGGACGGTACAAAAATGTTAACAGCTTAAAAAAAATATTTATATCATAATAAGTCATTCTCCTTTGTCAATTGTAGAAACATGAAGAGAATCGTATTTTTTTTTTATTTCACATCTACATGACTAAGTATCCCGTCAGCGTGAGTCGTGTGACAGCTACGCGAGTTACAAATCACGGCACTTAGTGGGTGAGAGAGCGCTTGTAATTTGTCGCGAGCGGTAAAATAATTGTAGAGTTTACTATTTCATGACGCGTTTGAAACTTTAGAGCGCTTCGGTTAATTTGATGTTTTCATAACGAAAATAACATGGAGCAAGGGTTTGTAGGTTAAGTTGCTAGGAGATGTTTCGTTGTTGTTTAGTTTATTTTTGTACCTGAACAGAGAAATTACTTGAAAAATTTATGATTTAAAATGGTAAAACTTTTTTTATGTCGAAAAAGACAAATTTTTTCTGAAATTTCTTGTCTGCGGCTACATAAAAATTTAATTCATATGGCGGAAATTTTGATTTCCCAAAAATAAGACAAATGAGAGGTGCCAATACGTGCTGAACTGTAGTGTTGAATGAATCTTTAATTTACCTGCTATAATTTATCCAATTTTTACCTCACAACTCATTCTAAACTTCCAACGCGCAAGAAAAGTAGTAATGTTTTTGTAAGAGTTCCGTAGCTGCCATAGACAAATTAGAGGCTCTATGCTAATCTTTAAAGCCAAATTAGCGGTTCTTCAAAAGCGTTGGCTTGGAATTTGAAATAATCTATTTTGGAAACAGAATGAAGTAGTAATGGGACAATGAATTAATATTCACCTCACTGATAAACTTTTCTGAGCAGTCACATCGAAAAAGGGTAAGCGATTAAAGATTAAATGTTCTCTCATTTATCATTTTGATAACTGTTTTCAAACTAAAAATAACATTTGGCGCAATTGATAACTGCTTTCAGCCTCAAACAGGCTTGAACATACATAACTTCTTTAGAAGACTAATATTGGCGCTTCAAATTTTTTGTAAGTACATCATTAACCTCAGGCAGGCCGCCGTTTAGGTACCTATCGTATGTCTCCAGGCGAACTCCAATGTTTGTATAAATACTAAGAAATTCAAATAAATAAAATTGTTTTGCGGTAGCTGTAGAAACAACAAAGTTGTTTCATTGTAATTTAACGTAACAGGTAAGAAAATAGTAGATTAACCTTTTTGTACAAATTTTATCAATTCTTCGATTTTTGATGTGTTTGACTAGTCTATCTTACTTATTTTCTCTGACGAATGCTTGGCTTCTCCGTCGTGCATTCCGCCCGCTTACAGTAAGACAAGTGCTTAACAGGTACTGAGCGTGAACTATCCCCAACTTAGCTAGAATTCGGAGTGTTGTTGGAGCGTTAAATTCTCATTACGTAGCTAACAAACCAATTTTATGCACTTAATTAAGGTCTTTGATCAGAACGCGCGGCGGTGGGCGCGATCGTCTCCGTCTGAATGGATAATGTAATTGAGATGCGATAAACTTCAGGTTACTTATACCTATACTAATGTTACCTATTTGATAGGTGGTAATCAATGCATAGGCCAGGAAGTTACCTTACCGCTTATCTCTAAATCCGCCGTGAAAAAGTACTTTCTCAATTGTTTGTGTGTCGGTTAGGGAGGTGTGATTAGATTTGGACGTCCATAGGCTGCAGCGACTACTTAGTGTCCCGCATCCCCGTTTGATGTTTCTAATCTATACAATAAAAATGTCATAAAAATGTATTCCTACGACTTTTTTTGCTCGGGCCTCAGGATGGGTTAACTAGATCACGCAAATATTGAAAAACGATTGAAAAATTTGCGCAATGCATAACATGCCTTTGAGAACATTATGGAGAACTCTCGGGCATGCAGGTTTTCACATAATGTATTCTTCTCTGACCCACTGGCGGGTGGGTCTCCTCTCGCGATGAGAGGGATATAGGCCTTAGTCCACCACGCTGGCCTACTGCGGGTTGATACAGCAATGATCTTTAATTTTATTTAATATATCTAATCTACTAAGGCTGTTATAAATTTTTCAAGATTTCAAACGGAGCAATTAATTTTTACTACTTTAGCACTGAAAAGAAAACTTAGAAATTATTATTTAGGGCATCTTAAAATGGTAAATTAGAATAAATTTAATTGCTTAGAAAATAGCGTAAGTTTTATTATTCACAAGCAACCCTGGTAGACTACGTTTAACCCTCACCCCACCTAATTATCTTTGTTTATCTTTGTTAGCTTTAAGATTAAATTAAACTAGATACAGAATCGACGGGTGAAGTGAGCACTTGGATGGGTGACCTGAAGTTCATGGATTGGTGGAGAACCAATCCGCATTGGAACAGCGTGGTGGAGAATGCTCCAGGCCTCCCCGTTGTGGGGAGAGACCGGTGCCCAACAGTGGGACATAGAAGGATTGCAGCCAGATACATGATGATGACATGTCATCTTAGATAGGTACTAATAAAGTAGTACTTAGATAAATATATAATGAAATTGTAGTAACATTTTACATAGTATTATTCCAAGTTTTATCGAAGTATTTGTTCACTTGTAATTTTTATATTTGCATATTGACAAGAGCAATAAAAATGTGATTAATCGTGATAAACTAAACCAAGTGTTGTTAAAAACTGTATATTTATAAAATGGCAAAAGGGTAAATATTAAAATTCTTTAACGTATATTTTTTACCACACTAGTTAATTAATTGTTACGTGTATTTTATGACTATCTTTGATTTAACATTAATATTTGTTAAAAACAACCCTTCTTATGACTTACTCGTATATGAGCTATCTGACCAATATGACCAAGTACATATTCCTTACACGACGTTTTTTAATTATTTTTAAAATATTTTAAAAAACGAGCCTTAAAACGAATCAAAGACAGAACACATCCAAAGATAAGCAACACATCCAAAATGCACTATTTTTGATAGGATTGACTTCAATTTATCTAGATATTACCTACCATTTCAAGGTCCACATTCGATGCCCTAAATTCAAAAATATAATTAAAAACTTTTTTATCCTTAAACGACTCTACATTTTTGTAAAACTTAAGTCCGTGTAAAGTGGTTCCGTATAACGGGAATTGCAAATAATTGCATTTCGAATGTCATTCGTGCATGAAATCATTTTGTGAAAACATCAAACGGAACCATGGGGGCATTTCCACCCTAAATCTTTTTGAGATTCAACTTTGTTTGTAGTCGAATTTACTTTGATTTATAGTGCGCGATTCGTTACGGGTTTCATTAAGTTTATTGTAAACAAATATTGACAAAATATAATATTTTTGTTAACGTTAAGAAATTAAAGATAGCTTTATTGAAATGTAATTTTTACATTTAAATAATTAACGAAATTGATACAAATATTTGAATTCTTAAATGATTTGACTTTATTAAAGTGTATTTCACTGCATGAAATTTTAATCAATGTAATGCAAAGATTGATATCGATAAAGTAATTGGTAAATCGGTAAATGAACGTAAAAATATATTTATAATCAAAAGTTTCGTTACTAGTGAAAAAATTGTTTATTTTTTATGAAAAACGGCGAAGTATAATTAACTACTTTCACTTTTTGTGATTTTTCACCAAAATGTAAATCAGTACAATACTAGTACAGAAACATTCTATCTTGTAATACCTTGTAATCCGATGTTTATAACATCGTAGGTAAATACTTACCATTATTACGATACACCCGGTGTTTACTATGATAACAGCATCGCGAAGGATAAAATTACACGCCGCGGAAAGAAAAACGATTGATGTAAACACGATGCTACAATACACACCTCAAAGTTTGTTTACATTCGCACGTGATGCCCAAAAAGCTCATTTTCCTCCCTCCCTTTAACGGCGTCACCTTGTAATATTCAATTTACAATTTCGTCCACAAATTTTATTGTGTAACAGGAAGAACGAGACTTACCGTTCAAAATCCGCAAGCCGGCCATAGTGGAGTAAGGTGTAATGTATCACCGTGTTATCATTACGCACGGCGTGGAAATATCGCAACTGACCACAATAGAAACGAAAACTTACAATAGGATATTATTTTATGAATTATCTCATTCACTGTACACAATCACGGTTTCGCGTAGTAGCGTGTTCCGGGCGTAGGGCGGGCGGCAACGCGTCCTGCTACGCCGAGCGCCCCGGCGTGACTGAAGCATGCCCCCGCCCGCCCTTACAGGGCTTTTCTTTGTTTCGCATCCCCTCCGTGCGTCGTGTCGAACAAATTCTAATCTTATTCGCCGAGATCTTGCGTTCTACGATTGACTCTACGGTTGAGGACGATAATTGGGACGGTCGCTATCGAATTTGAAATGTGTCTGTCTACTGCTAACACTCAGACTAAGGGCACTGTTCTAATTGTAAGGAGGTTCTTACGTAGGTACAGAAATACAGATACGGAAAAGCGGTGTTAGCCCAGTGGCTAAGAATTCAGCGTCTTACTCGAGGGATCTGGGATCGAATCCCAGTGTCACACACCAGTAACTTTCTTACAGTTACGAGTATGTGCGCTTGGGGTCATTAATGGTTTTTACAGTGTTTTGTTTTACAAAAAATAAAACTAATTTCGTAAATTGTATCGCACCTAACTCCCTGTAATTAAATTTTTTAAATATTCCATTGATTCCACAAATTTTCAAACCGAATTAAATATCTTCACACTTCATTAAATCTGATTGTATTCAAATTTCATTGGACAAATAGACTGATTATAATTGTATTACTTAGCTTCATAAATAAATATTAATCATGCATGTATGATAAATAGAACAGTGATATGATACAAAATCAGATTAGGCCCCAACTGAAAAAAAGATAAAGGTGCTGATTCATGACGGGTTATGAAGGTGCCAGAACGGTCTCAGACAGGGCGGTGTATTAAAGCTTTACCACCGATGAGAAAGTTATATAATTGATACTTTTACTACCTTTAACTTGTACTACCATGCTGGTACATAAGCCAGCGACAAGTTTTCATGACCAATTTGCTCAACCCACAGCTGAAGTAATCGCTGGCGATGAGTAGGCTTCTTAGTTCTACGCTCTTGAGCATTCCACGCGTTTCTGGCCGGAAGGAAAACATTGACAAAATTTGAGCCTGGCTCAGAGACCATACCTCGCTTGTCGCTCTATGATAGATCTCATGGTGTTCCGATTAATTGAGTTAATTACGTCATAAACAAGTTTTAATTAGCCTTGCGGCGGATTGGTGTTCAGAGTTTGTTAATACACGTGGTGTTGAATATTAATTTTGTAA
Organism: Erynnis tages; assembly: GCA_905147235.1. Lineage (NCBI taxonomy): Eukaryota > Metazoa > Arthropoda > Insecta > Lepidoptera > Hesperiidae > Erynnis > Erynnis tages. The sequence continues at coordinate 3,312,046 of LR990078.1, read as the reverse complement.
TAAGCCGTGTATTTACCAGCCTAAAGCTCTAAAGACAGCTCTTAAGCCTATTCTGGTCCAAAGAGGGAAAAATGTAGCCTATATATTAAACCAGGTTATGTCAAATTAATATCATCTGAATCTGTTCAGCCATTTTTGCGCGAAAGAGTAACAAACATCCATCCATCCTCACAAATTTTTACATTTATAATAGTAAGTAGGATCTAAGATTAATTAAACCCTCGAACAAAATTGTTCCCTAATCGCTTTCCCATATAATTCGCCAGTGAATTTCAGAAACACTCATAATACCCGCTGTTGAGAGCACGTGTAATTACAGGCTGTAAGTTACGTGCCACCTCCCGTGGAAATTGCACCGAGGAGCGGATGTCAGCCTTTTGTTCCTCGCACTGTCTCAAGTTGTGAGGTAGAGCTGCGAGTTGAGTCTTTGAAACTTTATGATGCGTTTAAAAGGTGTGTGGCAACTTACGCCAAACGTCAAGAGATGGCGCCACGAGTGTCCTGAATCGCGCTATCGAAGGTTTCTATATCGCTGATATGTCATGAAGCACGCATAGTCGCATAGCCCTCTGCTTGAGTAGATCACAAGCCATCGAACACGGTTAGTACCAGGATGGGTGATCACTACTGGTTGATTAAAATGCGCTGCCGTGCTTCGAAGGCCACATTAAATCGCCGGTCCCGGTAGTTATCGATACGATAGCAGTTGTTAAGTCGTGTTAGTCGATGCCTTATGAGCGGTTTGAGGCATCCGACACGGTATGGCCTTTTCTCCACCAAGCCACATTTTTCAGCATGGTGGAGTATGCTCCATGCGTCCTGTGGGGGGAGACACCCCGGTGTGATATAAAAGAATTGCAGCCAAATATGCCATTTAATGAACTCTCCAAGTTAAATTACCTCGCATGGCCTTCTCACATCTCCCTTTGCCAAAAACTCTTTAAATCTCAAATCTTTCCGTACAAAACGTAACTTTCTCAACACGATACCTGACACACACACACAATCACACATAAACATGTAGGTAACATACATCACATAAAATTTACTTAGTCCAAGACAATGCTAACGCGCCGAGTACATTCGCAAACACTTAAGTTTTATTGGCGCACGAATTGCACCTCAAACACTTATGTACGTAGATTAGTGTCAATATGTTCGGATCCCGGCCGAGCGCGATTGTACCTCTGGGGATCGTTCCGTTGAACCGACCTTCAGACTGTCACCAACTTTGTATTGGAACTCAATTATCGACGCAGTTTTCAACCACGTTTTGCGTATTCGACTTGAGTGATTCTACTGTTACATTTCGTACTTTTGTAAGCTAACATCATGTGACACGTTTTACGTTGTGGACAAAAAGTTTGAGGGATTTAATTTAAACGTTTTGTATCGGACCGCTTCTGTGGTGTCGCATATGCACACGTGATCCTTGTCACATTGCAATTGTAGTTGCAAAAAAAAAATGGTTCCGTCGCGTTGTGACTCCGTTTGAGTCATGATTCTTGATGATGAAAATACTTCATTGTTACGTGATTTTTATTTGAATTACTATCTTAATGTAAAATCCAACTCAAAACCAGCAGTTGTGCAAAATTGATGATAAGATTAAGACAAAATAAACATGAACAATGCAAAACATCTTTTTAAAGTTTAAGCAATTTCAGACAAATTGGAGTAAGCAATTGCTTAATTTTATTGTACAATTAAGACATTACTTGTCCTACTTAGTTTCTTTCATTAAACAAAAGTGCCAACTACTTTCGAATAAAATTAAATTTACGCTTGGATTGAAGCCAGGAAAGTGTAAAAGAATTAAAGTTTTTTTAATACTGCAGCGGTTGTAAATTTTAATTATCTGAGACTTTGACAGATCTTTGAAGGGCAGATATTATAAAACATCACAGATTAAAAAAAATAGTATGAATAATTTTAAATGAATACAAATTAAGTGGGCTTAATTTAATTTTAATCCATAAAATTGAATTGAATTGAATTGAATAAATGACTTTAAATGAATTGATTTTCATTGTTTTAAATAACGTACTAAGACTGTTTGGACCATCTGATTCCTACGTACAACAAGTGTACTAATTGTATTGTGTGGTACAATATTAATAAGAAAAGAAATCTTATGTGAACATTTCTATTGTAGACTAACGCCTGATTTCAATAAAATACCGGGTATGAATCTACCACAGTTTGACTACCAGGCAACATCTGTTATTTCAGGACAGGTCATGATATCATCGATAAAGTTCCTCCCAGTCCCAGCCGATTGCCTTATGGGTGTAAAGGTCGAATGAGCTCAAGTCTTTACATCTAGAATGTTCCATATTAGCAAAACATTTCCTCAATGAATAACCCATTCTCCGCGCAGCCGTCAGTGACCGTGGAGCGTACACACGTTGCTCGTTCGTATTTATTGCCGGCTTTCTACGTCGTTTAGTCGTGAATGGCGTGTAGAAGGATGTGGACGGGTTCAACAGTTTTTCTTTACAACTTTTAACCTATTTTGAAGTGTATCAAATGTATTCATAGACCAGTGCCGTGAGCATGACCATTATCTTCAAAGTACTCGTACGGTAAACGTCAGTCATGACTATGTCATATGTCAGTTTGTCTAACATCTTACCAAGCCTACTAATGGCACACGTTAACTATACTGATTGAGATTGAGAATAGTGTTTATTCTTGGGGCACAGTACCTATCATTGTAGAGTAGGTACTCGTACTTTACTTACAATCGTCTTTCTGATATAAATGTTGAAAGGAACAAGTCTGAGGCCTATTTGAGATATTTCTTTTCATAGTTCTATTTGAGAGGTAGATTTGGATTAGGTATAACGTATTCCGCAACGAAACATATCTAAAAAGAACTCAAATAGTGGTTATTTTAAGGAAAATGTTCTGATAATGTTAAAGGTCTGATAAGAACAGGAATAGGATAGGAACAGGTCATGTTGTTATATTAATAAACATTAAACAATAAGCATGTGTGAAGCTATGTTTATTTTTAAGCTTTGCTCCTCTAAAAGACACAGCAGTCAAATCCAAGCAACCACATGTGTACTATTGTACATACTCGTATACACAAATCGCTTACGTTATGAGAACGGTTGAAAATTCACAATAAATTCTGTAAAGGAACTTCACCTAACGTACTAGTGTTTACGTTATATGGCGGCGTCACTGGGACTGTTTGCGTTGCGTCGTGCGTTATTCATTGACGCGTTGCTCCACAACGGCGGACAGTCGAGATTTGTTGCTATTTCCGGTATAAACTGAAGTGGGCAACACAGTCACTCTAACGTATATTTTGGTAACTATTGTTTCATATAACGTAGGTACAATAATAAAATGCGAATATAATTATAATTATGTAATATCATACTGATATTGCTCGGTAGGTATAGTTCATAGAAGAATTTTAGATACTTATTTATTTCTTTAGATACTTACTAAACCTAATCCAAAAGCTTTTACTGCCTGTATCAAGAGGTTTTCACTGACGTTGATTTTCAATTATTGTAGATTAAATCAGCCCACTGGAAACTTAGCTTTCTTTATCTGAGTGCTATATATTTTTCCTTTACGTTTACTTTTACTCCGTTAATCGTTTTTGACTCTGTGGAGTAAATAAACATCACGCTTTCTCTGTTTCTCTCTGAGCGCTACGTAACGTATCCGCGTTTACGCTATACGTCGGCGTCACTGGGACTGTTTGCGTTGCGTCGTGCGTTATTCATTGATGTGTCGCTCCAAAGCGGCGGACAGCTGAGATTTGTTGCCACCACAAACTGCAGAGTGCAATACAGATTTAATATTATTCACTGCTTTTCTTCGTATATCTTTCTTTTAACGCTGGTTTATATTATATTATACTTATTGGCAGTCTAGTCTAGTTACCCGCTGTAACTAAAGCCAAAATTTAATTGAATGTCTGGCAGATAATCCGGTAGATAAATTGACCTTAGTTCAGATGTATGAATCGCCTTTCCTCTTTTCAGACCTTTTAAGTCCACTGCTGGATATGGGCCTCCAATAATCTACGCCACTCAACACGGTCCTGAGCCCTTGGCATCCTAAAGATTCCCGCTGTCTTTTTCAGGTTATCAGTCTTCGGTCCACATAATTATGCTAATTTTGTATGAATAATATTAAATAATCATCAGTAAATGAAATAACTTGATTTGCTACTTTAAAAGAGACATTAATCGCCATACCAACATAGTTTCAAACAACATCAATTGCAAACTTCATGTAATGTATGCAATCTAACTTTTCCGCAACGTATCCAATGCGGTGTCTTGCAAGCCACTGTATTTGAAATACATAATACATGTATTTCATTCTAAGTATAATAATATTATAGCTAATATATGATAAAATATATTTGTATACCCAAGAGGGTTGAATGTAGCGTACCTATATATAACCAAATGTACTTACATCTATTTATAAAACCTATGTTCACAAACAAAGAATTATGAATTATGAAATTATGAAAAAAGTACGGAAAAAAGTTAAGTTTAAATTTCAATTACATAATTTATTTTTATTTTTATTGGTCTATTGACTATTGGCAACCGAAGGTACGTACCTCTGTAGCCATGACAACGTAGCCGGTTATGTAGCCAATAGCCATATGGCTTCCAGGTAATTTATGGCTCTTAAGGACGTTACTTGTAAGTCCTTATTTAAAGTCAGCCCATATTTAAAACTTCGTGGTAAAGAAACACACATACTCGTAAATCCCCGACCGATCGCAGTCACGATCGATTGCGTTCCATCAATCATTCTCGTCTAAACAAAACATTGTTGTAAATTTTATTTCACAACCCTTCCGCCTGCAACTTACAGTGCCTGGTTAAGTTGATATTTTCTATCTATTAATGATCTTATGCGTAGAAAAAAAAAACAGTTAAAGAGTTGATGATAGTTATCACTTTCACCCTTCAACCTATCAATTTTATGATCTAGCCCTCTGAATCTAACAGTTTTCCACTGTCCTCTTTTGATAGCCAGTTGGAGATTTAATTTTGTTTATTTTTCATCCCCATTGGTCGTTGATCCTTTGAGAGAAGTTGTCAGCCTATTGAAGGCACTATCTTAGAAGACTGTGACTTTTATTTTTTCACAACAGGTTTAGTAGTAACAAACTCTGCTGCTCAAAAACCAACCATAGATTTGTCCTTTAGCCCTGTAAATTAGTTGCAATATGACTATCTCTGTTCTGCTAAGTTCTGTTAAGGTAACAAAATTATTCATTACTATTATTGAAATATAGAAATAAATAAATAAGGAACGTTTTTCATTTACTTCTTCTATAAAATCGATTGTGATCTCCACAATACCCTCAATAGGCGCTAAAAACCTAAACCGAGTGCATTATCCACAAAAAAAGTATTAGGTTCTAAAAAACCTTTTTTACGTATTCAGTGTTATCTAACAGAACAAAACTGACTTAGCTAGCTAACTGACTAAACAGACACGGGCACATTCGCATCGTCCATCACCCACCCGTGTCTGAGCGCGCTGTTGCCTTACACATAGCTTTTGTGCGTTTTATTACAAAGATAGGACATACCTTTTCGCAAAGACTTTTTCATGACCAGACAGAGTGATACTATACTAGAGAAACATAAAGAAAAAGTGGGCTCACCTTCTTCAACTTTTCTAAAATGAGGCCAAAGCATTTTAGGCATACGATAGTAAGCGAATTACCCGGACACATGGTAAATATTTGTGTGTTATTGATTTTAAAATTTGGTCATGGTCCCCAGCCTATGGGCATCCACATCCTCAAATAGAGAAAAAATCATATCTGATATAGTATTTTGGTAGATACTTTGTTTCTAATAAGGATGTTCGCTGCAAATTAAATATTTTCGGAAACCATGCTCCCCAGCCGAAATAAAATACAATAACATCATATCAAATCCGAAATAATCCCGTATCAAAGTTTACGCTTTAACAATTTTACTATTTGTATCTATAGACATTTATGATATAACGTAGATACTGGTTCTCAATATCCAATATCTTTGTGTCAGATCTCGTAACACGCCCGGCAGCAAACCGGATATCCATCTGCCGTGAAACTGGACAGAGCCAGTCAATACAACCTGATCGTATTACTATTAAGCCATAGGTGCTAATCGGGGACCGTGCTTTCCAAAGCATTGTTTTTTGGATATATTGAGAGTATACATTTTTACAGATTTACCTAAGGCATTCCAAATATTTGCGTTTTTATTTTAAATTCAAGCCATATATCGGAGATTGTAACTGATCCAAGTTACTATTTCAGAGGACTAAAGTGATTGATTGGCTAAAAATTGTCCTTATTGGAGACATGAAACACAAGAACTACAACCAGTGGGAGAACTACGAGTATGTTGAAATTTCTATTTAAGATTCATCCGTAAGATACAACCGCATATTTGCGCTTAAGATTTGACAAATTGTACATGTTTAAAAAACAATACATGTACCACTTTAAGTATAAGCGTAAAAAAATAACGGAAGTGCAAAACACTACCTACCATTTCTCGAAATGTTTCCTCGTGTTTATGAACTCATGTATTTGGCGTGGACACTGCTAGAATATAAAGTTTAAATTCTCAGGATAAATAAACATTTTTCTTTGTTAAAAAGTATGTCACTACTAGAGTACCTATTACCTTTACTTGAATGACTCTGTCTAGAAGGCTTAATTAAACCGGGCGTGTTAAACACTCGATGAACAAGCGCTCTTGCACTACTTGCAATTCAAAATAATAATGCTTTTTCATGACAGTTTTTTTATTTATTTTCGGAAAACATACAGTATACTTAGATAAAAAAAGATAAATAGCTTAATATTTCTTACGTTCTCTGTACGTTCTTACCAATATCACTAAGAGTTTGAGTGCCGCTGTCTAGGAGGCTTAATTAAACCGGGCGTGTTACACACTCGATGAGCGAGCGCTACTGAACAACGGGACACTGCCACCCTGACGCATTCACACTGACGCTACCTATTCGTGCATAGGTACCTACTACTGGATTCTAGACTAGACATGCAATGCGTGATTTAATAGCGTGATATTGTTTTTCAAAGAACTAAAGAGTAACACTTAAAAAATAATACAGACCTACAGTTTAATTCATTCGTATTTTTAACCACATTATCATTCATTGTAAAACAAACGAAGATGTTTGTGAGGATGGGGATAAATGCACGTGTGTGCCTTTTTATTCACAGAGAGCAAAAATCTTATCTGATATTGTACGCTAGCTCGCTGGTCATGAAGATTAAAATGTTCACCTCAAAAAAAGTAACTTCGACAAGCAACCAAACCCCAAAACACAAGTCATGAAGAACATGCTGCCTTATAATGCCGGTAAGTTCAGTATTGGCGTAAGATTCCAAATACCTCCCCGGACGAGCTACTATGGATCTACCATCTACAGTTTCTCTAGTGTATTTTTGTTGCAAAACATTTTCGTTCCTTTTCCACCAACATAGATACACGCGAAATGCTTGAACGTCTCGCCCGTATTACAACGGACAAACGGTGGCAAAATTTCAGCGGTTTCGCTATTTCGATTTCGCGGCGGAGGTGTGCTAACGCGGACTTAGAAGATCGCCTATGATACCGTACTACTTTGCGAACGGAACACCACGTCGCATCGATATACAAACAGGTCAAATAGTACTACTTACGACAGATTTATCGTCACTTTCCGGTCGATAAAGATCCACGGTCGCTGAAGACAACGACACTTGGTATGGCAAAAAATCTATTCCTATTGGCGTGGTGCCAAACGCTAGCAAAATAAAAGTGTAGGGAAGCGGCCAATAAATAAGATCCAGTAATAATGACAGCATATCTTCACCTATCTACATTGGAGTACCTACTGTGGCGATATAGCGTTCAATATCTCTCCCTAATGTGGGGTGAGTGTTATATTAGTAGTGAAAGCAAAAATGTACTATAGAGAGATCGTACCAAGACTGTAATAGACTACTCAAAAATTTTAATTTTCATTACAATCTTTTAATTTCACCTTTTTGTTACAATTACATACATTCTTACTTTTATCAGCGCACATTCGTTTCATCGCTACTTCGAGGTTTCCTCGCAGACCTAAATTATTTTATTTATGAATTGATGACAGATGGTAAAACTTGTTCATTAAGGTGCGTACTGTATACTCGTATACAATAATAACTTTTGTCATAAAGGGGCCGCATGGGAATTTTTCCATACAAATTATGATGAGCTCATGATGAATTCCTGTTATCAGAAAACAAGCTCTCTCTGAGTTCAGAGTGAATATCAAATAAGAGATTGTAAGAGGTAACTTGTAAGAGATTTGTAACTATTCGTGACAACCAACACCATCTCGTATTTCAAACTTATATAATCGAAAAAAATCCAAAATTTCGAATGCAAATGAACCATTACGCGGCATACCGCTGATTCTCTCTTGATTTCGCGTTTCTTTGAATTTGAATAATTTCACTCGTCTCACAACAAAGCCCCGGAAACGAACCCCGGACCCTTAATTAAGTTTCGCTGCGTACCGACGCGCTTGTAAATCTTGTATGAGCCCCACTGACACAACGACCGAGATTTATATTAGACATTTTTTGAGCTCAATAATTTTGCAAAGAACAAAAGTTAATGTTTATCCAACTAACACACCGTGACGTAGTGACAGATCTGATATCTACTACGATAATCAATGAATCGCCGAACAATTCAAAGGTTTTAAATCGCACATAAATCCAGGTACGATGTCAAACAACTAATATCAGGATTTAAAACGACGAAGTTCAACTTGAACTCTACACTAATCTTACAGTAATCGTGAGCCATTAGTATGATAAAGAGATTGCAACTACTAGTATACTACATTAGCTAAGGTTCATGTAAGCTATAGGTACTAATGGCTTACATTGACCTTATGAATATTTTTAAGATAGTGTTCTTGCTTGGGCCTCAGATAAGAAACACTTATTTCAAAATGGTTTTGCGCTCTTATTTCAATTGAAAACCATTTTGTCGCAATAACCTCGCACTCTTGCACTTCCGCCTTCAATGTCTCTATGTAACAGTTACCAGTGTTACCAATCATCTCACACAAATTCCTTGCTAACCGTTGCCAAGATTCTGTTTGATCGATCACCCAAACGCCGTGATAGCGAAGATTTAAAAATGAAAGGATTATGTTTTTACACTGAATTGCTGAAAAACACGCCTCACTGTTTTTACTTGGGTAGTAGGTACTGTTATATATAAGTACCTATTGTTTAACTGACTTGGATCAACAGACGGGTTAACAGTCAGGTCAAAAGTTGAAAAAAAATCGAAATAATGAGCGGATCAAGTGTTGGGTCAACAGTCGAGTCAACATTTATCAACTGTTAGGTAACTAAAAAGACAGAACCATGCCTAATATTTTGATAGATGCGTAAATAATCTGGTAGTTTTTGCGGGAAGGTTTTTACCACCAGCCTCTTAACAGACTTGTGTTGTAGCTGGGGAGGTAAAGGTGCCGGGGACACTTTATTTGAGGCCAACATACAACCTCAGATAGGATTTTATTCTCTATTTGAGGTTGGATGTGGGAGTCCATGGGCTACAGTGAACACTTAACAATTAGGTGGCCTGCATGTCTTTTTGCTCCTCAATTACTATGAAAAGCATAAATTTATCTTTAACAATAAATCTTTAATAGATCCATCCACAAAATCGACTCCGAGTAAACAGGTTCAATTAGAGGTTCACGGGAGGGGGTGAATGGGGAAATTTCGGTTACGCATAAAGTTTAATGGACAGGGCGTCCATTGTTTTATATTTATAACGCCTTCTAAGACCGGGCGAGGGGCTGAAAGCATGCGGGATTGTGTTGTTTTGTTGGCCGCGTCGAAATATACCTGGCCGCTTGATACAGATACAGTCGGCGAGAAAATAGTTTTGGGACGAAAACTTGTGGATAAAATTGATGAATTTGCCACTGAAGACGAAAAGGTGAGGTATTCATTAGGTTTGTTTGCGGAGTTTGTACTAACAAAATGTAAATAAAATTTTATAATCTACCATTATTTTATGGAGATTCTAATTACCAATTTGTAGGCAGTGAATTTAGCTATAAACTACTTTGGGCCTGACCCGAGTATTCGCATCAGATATGTAAAGATCAATTTACTCGATTAGATTAGAGTGTGTCGCACGTATTTAATCTACCTTAAAATTTCCGACAAGATTATAAAGTTAACTTCAAATATTCAAATCTACTAATTTGAGTAGATTAGTAATTGGTTAATTTAGTTTCGAATACGGTCTTAAGATCAAATTAGAATAAACATATTTATTTCACATTTCTAATGCAAACTAAAAATACTTTCACGACTAGGGTTGAAGAATATCTCTCCGTTGATTGTTTACTATCTAGAATGTACTACGATGCAATATAAAAACCAGCATTCAACTGAGAGTTCAACATCGCATTTTTGCTGCATTTTTCATTAAAACTTCATTCGAGGCAACGTGCTCGGTATTTTACAGAAAGCATATCTACATAGATAGATACCTATATCTTTACCTTTAAATACATCTAGGTATTGTTGTTAATAGTTGGTCCCGGTTATTATCGATAGATACCAGTCAATAAATCTCGTTCTGGCTCTTTCGAAAAGATGCAACACTAATTGGCCGTATCTTCATCAATCAGGATTGGAGCAGCGAACCTCAATACTCCAAACCTCAACCTATTTGGGGAGACCCTATCCAAGGACAAAACGTAATGACCATACGTGTCAAATTAATTAATTTCATATTTTTCAAGTCGGTTAAAATGTTTGCGCTGTTGTACGCGAGTGTACCTAGGCGAATAGTATTTCACCGGGCGGTCGGATTTCGGCACGATTTACATACAAACACCTAAATTCACCTAACTCCTACGGGATCATTCGCGTGAAAGGCTGGCTTCGCACGGACGTATGTCCGTAGATCCTTGCATCGTACATTTTTTCAATCTTCTGTATATTTTGAACCTAAAGGTTACAACCGTGAGGCTAAAAATGGATAAAGATATTGTAAGTTTCGTCGTCAAAAAGTGCCCTCTGAATAACCTATTGTTAAGATAGTAGTAACCTTTTTATGTTAGCCAGAAAGTTGGGGTTACAAGATTAATAAAAAAAGATTTACAGTATCTGTATGGAGAGTAGTGGACTGTACGAATAATAGGCCGGTTCTGCGTCGAACAATTTAATAAGGAGGTGAATACAGCAAGGTAGGTGTGAACGGTGGCCGGTGTAGATGGCGAGTGTCGCCCCGCTGCAGTGTTGCCGGCACCGCGCCACGCCGCGGCTCGTACTCCACGCCGCGCGCCGCGCACCCCGTCGACCGGTTCCAATGCGGGGTCCGTACATGCTCCCCGGGTTGAAGTGTAGAAAGACTTCAAAAATCTGGAAGGGGACAAACATTATTAAATGCTCTTCTTATGGTCCCCCCTTTGGTCTTTAATTCCGCGACTCTAGAGACGCCGTCGCTGCCAGGATACAGTTGTGTGACCCTTCCAAGAGACCATAATAGAGGGGGAAGAGATTTTTCCTTTATAAGAACAAGCGCGCCAATTTTCAGCTCTTTGTATGAGGTACGCCATTTGGTCTTCTGCTGCAACAAACCAATGTATTCCAACGAGAATCGATTCCAGAAGTGCTGCTTAATAACTTCGATTCGTTTAAATCGTTCGATGTGCGATATGGTTTTGTCTGGCAATGGTAGCTGCGGCACAGAAGTAAGTGGCCGTCCAATCAGGAAGTGAGCTGGAGTAAGAGCGGATAGGTCGGAAGCATCGGAGGAAAAGGGTGTAATGGGACGAGAATTCAAAATAGCTTCTATTTGAGTGAGGCAAGTAGACATTTCTTCATATGTAAGATAAGTTAAATTAAGGATATGCTTAAGGTGGTGTTTAGTGGAGCGGACAGCTGCTTCAGCTAAACCATTGAAGTGAGGAGAATAAGCAGGCACGAATTTAAATTCAATGCCTTCCTGCGCTACTTGACCTTCGATATCAGAATGAACGAGCAATCTACAAAGTTCATTGGATGCTCCGACGAAGTTAGTCCCATTATCGGACGTGATGCTTTGGGGTTTCCCTCTGCGCGAGATAAAGCGTTTTAATGCAGCCATGTACGCTTCACTCGAGAGCGCCGTAACGAGTTCGATATGACAGGCTTTAATCGAATTGCAAATAAAAATTGCCAAAAAAGACTTTAAAAGTTTGCAACCTCTACCTTTTTTATCTGCTATCAGCACTGGACCTGCATAATCGACACTACAGTGAAGGAAGGGAAACTCTAGATGAGTCCGTGATGTAGGTAGCTGTCCCATTATAGGCTGAACTGTATCGGTTTTATATCTGAAACATCGTATGCATTTATTTACAATTTTTTTTAGACAGATTCTTACCACCTAACGGCCAGTAAGTTTGTTTGATGATACCCAATAAAAGTTGTGGTGGAGCATGTAAATGTTTAAGGTGAAAATGTTCAAAAAGGATTTTCGTAAAATGATGCTTGCTGCATAACAAGATTGGATGCTTGGTATCATAACTATATGGAGAATTATGAAGCCTTCCACCTACTCTGATAATATTATTTGAATCTAAAAATTGAGTATAAGCGATTAATCTATTTTTCTTGGATAAGGGTTTCCCATCTTTTAAAATCATGTATTCGTCGGGAAACATTTCTAATTGTGATTTAAGCATTATAAGATTTAATGAATTTTGAAGTTCTTTAACAGAAAGATGACCTGTTAATTTATTACTTTTATTTTTGCAATTGTTGATAAATCTTTGTAAATATGCGATTGTGTTTTGTAAATATGTTAATTTTGATTTTTTATTAATTAAATCACTTATTAAATCATTGTCAGTATTATTAAGTGCCAATGAACAATTAATCGTTTCCGGTAGGTCCACATTAACGTTGGGCATTCGTGGCCACTCGGACTCACTCTGTGTAAGAAAGTTAGCCCCTGACCACCACAAGGAAGAAGAACTGATGCGATCAGCCTTCACCCCCCGCGAAATCAAATCGGCCGGGTTGTCCTTCGACGGTACATAGCTCCACGTGTGACCCTTTGTGCTTTCTTGAATTTCATGAACACGATTACGAATAAAAACTTTTAAATGATTCGTTGGAGTACTTAACCAACCTAACACAATTGTTGAGTCACACCAGAATCTACATTTTTGAATAGGTAGGGTTAGAGAGGCTTTTACCTTAGTGTAAAGCCTTGCCGCCAACAAAGCTCCACAGAGCTCAAGACGTGGAATCGTCGTTGGCTTAAGAGGCGCTACCCTACTCTTAGAAGTAAGAAGTTGTACCTTGACTGCGCCTGACTGACATAGGGAACGAATGTAAATGCAGCAACCATAAAGTCGTTCAGAAGAGTCTGAAAATATATGAATTTCATGAATTATGGATTTATCTGCGAGAACCCAACGAGGAATTTTTAATTGGTTAAGAAGAGATAATGTGTCAGCAAAAGAAAACCACATTTCTTTGATTGGTTGCGATACTTCTTCATCCCATGTACATTTATCTATCCAAAGTTTCTGTAAAATTAATTTTGCCTCTACAATACATGGACCTACTAGACCTAATGGGTCAAAAATTTGGCTTACAACTGATAGTATGTGGCGCTTTGTGACTTTTTTGTTTAATTGAATATTAATTGCAAACGAAAATACGTCTAAATCACAAATCCAATTCAAACCCAAAGTTTTAGAACAAATATGATTAGTGGTATTTGAAATATCAAAAATATTATTGGATTTAGAACATGGGGATATTTGATTAAGAATTTCTTTACTATTTGATTGAAATTTTCTTAAGTTAAATTTTGCTGTCTTTAATGTATCTATGACCCCTTTGCATAAACGTACTGTTTCGTTGATAGTCGATGAACCACTCAAGTAATCGTCAACATAAAAATCTCGTTGAATCGACTCTTTGACTTTGCTATCCACTGCAGTGGACGCCAAGCTAACCAAACACTTAGTGGCAAGATACGGTGCTGACGCCGTACCATACGTCACTGTATTAAGAGTGTAGGTCTTTAAGGGTTCTGAAGGATCATAACGAAAAATTATTTGTTGTAAAGAGCGTTGAGAAGGATTAATTTCAATAGCTCTGTACATTTTTTCTACGTCACCAGTAACAACGTATTTGTGCTGACGGAAACGAAGTAATATTGAAAAAAGATCTTCCTGCACAGTAGGACCTACCATTTGGATGTCGTTCAACGACAATCCCGAAGAAGAGGTAGCTGATGCGTCAAAGACTGTGCGAAGCTTTGTAGTAAGACTCGATTCCTTTATGACACCGTGGTGAGGTAAAAAATAGTTAACACGATCAGAAGAACTATAAGATGCTGATTTATTGAAAGAATTAAGGGTCATATGACCAAGACGTTCATATTCATGCATGAACTCTAAGTATTTGTCTTTAAAGTCTGGGTCGCGAAGAAATTTGCGTTCCAGTGACAAAAAACGACATTTTGCCATTTGATATGAGTCGCCTAAGACGGAAGGATCTTCTTTTAATGGAATGGTAACGATAAAACGACCATCACCTTTACGTGTCGTATTTTTTAAGAAGCTCTCTTCACAAGCGCGTTCTTCAGGAGATAAGGAATGTATGGGTGCAACTGTATCCAGTTCCCAGAAACGAGATAAGTCTGGATTAGTTTCCTCGTTTAAAAAATGACAATGAGAAGACGAGGGACTTGACTTTGGACGGGCGACATACCCAGATACTAGCCAACCAAGTTTTGTCTCGTATAGCTTAGGTTGGTTTTTACCTAAGTCTATGGAGTTGCTACATAAGACTGACCAGAAGACATCTGCCCCAACTAAGATGTCAATGACTGATGGGACATTGAAAGAAGGGTCAGCTAGACTTATTCCCATAGGAAGAGGAATATTGTCTATATTGATGAACGACGAAGGAACTGTTTTAGTTATAGTAGGTAAAATGAGACAGTCAATGGTACAACTATAATCGTTATAAGACGATTTGATAGTAAGACTGCAAGACTGCGATATGTGAGAAATATTGTCATTGATACCTGTCACCGTGGAGCTAGCACTGCGTCGCGACAAACCAAGCTTACCGCACAGCGACTGAGTAACGAAGTTGGCCGTGCTGCCATTGTCGAGCAGCAGTCGCGCGGAATGCACGTCGCCCGCGCTATCGAGCACCTTCACGATCGCTGTGGAAAGCAAAACATGCGGAGGAGTAGCTAACTGCTGTGAACTATTTAAATTAGCTAAATGGTTAACGTCGCTAAATGAAGGGATGGCAGGTTCAATTTTTTGCGTTTCGTGCAAGTGAAGCAAAGTGTTATGCCTTTTCTTGCAATATTTACAAGATGAAAGCTTGCAATGGCTTTCTGAGTGGCCCGTTCGTAAACAATTAAGACAGACCTTACATTCTTTGGCCTTTTGTAAACGATTTTCAATAGAAAGTTGCTTGAATGAATCACAGTTAAAAAGAAAATGATTTTGATTGCACATCGGACACGAAAATGGTTTTTTAATATAATTATTACGATTTTTAAATTTATTTTGATTATAGTTTTTATCGTTATTAGTTGCTATAAGTAAGTTTGCATTAGATTTATAAGATTCTTTATTATATGTTTTATTTTTACTTTCTTGTATTGTCTCCAACAAATCTGCCCTACTACTAAGAAATGAAATAAAAATATTAAGAGAGGGAGGATCTGTCAGAGTATTTCTATGCTCTTCCCACACCCTATGAGTCACATTATCAAGTTTTTCAGACATCATGTGAATTATAAGCGTGTCCCAATACTCTGTCGGCTGATCTAAAGTCGATAACGCTCGAAGATTTTTATTAGTGACATCTATAATACGACGGATGGAAGAACATGATTCACCACGCATGGGTTCTACGTTAAAAAGTTCCCTAACGTGGTTATTAACAAGCAATCTTTTGTTATCATACCTACTGCACAATAAATTCCAAGCCGACTCATAATTCTCAGCCTTGAAATCTAAATTGTCAATTACAAGCAAAGCGCTGCCTTTAAGAGAAGCACGAAGATAATGCAATTTATTAATGCTATCGATGTCTTGTCTAGAATGTATCAAAGAGACAAATGTATCCCTAAACTCAAGCCAGTGCTGATAGTGACCATGAAAAACAGGTAAATCTATTTTTGGCAACCTAACGCAATTGGATTTGAAAGCACCTGTCTGAGCGTCCTCGAAGCCCGACACGGAGCCCTCCAGCGTGCGCCGATGGCCGGAGTGCGTGCTGAGCAGAGTGCGCGCTGACGACACCAACATAAAGTAGTGATTTTCAAAGTGCTCACGCTCCCTTATCTCGTCGTCGGGATCCTCCGAAAGCACCTCGATGTCGCACTGTAATTTATCGAAGTCACCGTATAAGGCATCAAATTTGGCAAATCTACTCTCTAAATCTATAGCTTGCGAAGGGCTGAGCTTGTCATGGCTAGGAAGCGTATTTAAATAATTATTGAAAATAGTAAGCTTAGATTTCATACAACTGCGCCTTTTAATTAATTTTTCAATTTTCTCTTCGGCCATAATGAAAAAAAGTGAATAGGTAATTAAGAGATTAAATGAATAAAATGCGTAAACAGATGTTAGCAAGTAGGCAATAAAAGATCTCAAACAGATAAGCGAGGGTCATTAACCTTGACCGAGAACAAAGGATGCGCCGGCGACGCACGTGCCAGGTGTGCAATAAATTCTAAGAAACACTAATCCTATTGCATAAGCGATAAGCCTATTAATTACCGTTATTCGGTAAGAATGATGTAATAAGGAGCTATGCAATTAAAGGACGATTAAATTTGTATAGATGAAACAAAAATGAAGATAAAGGTTGTCAAAAAATTTTAAGATAGACGTAAATTTTAAATGACTATCATATTTAAAATCACTTCGATTGTTTTAAAATGAATGTAAAAATAATGGACTCGAGGTAAAAAAAATATGTGGAGGCTATGATGAAAACGAGCACTCACTCAAATAAAACTGTTTTAAGGTTTTGCAATGTAAAAAGACGGGAAAAATAATACAAGGAATAATTGGAACGGACTCACAAAACTTAGTTCTTGGTTCCCTTTTTGCTGACTCGATCTTGTTCGGTCCGAAGTCCGCCACGTGGTGCCCTTGCTATGACCTCTGCGTAATCGCTTGAGCGCGTGCGGTTGCTTGATTTCGGTGGAGTGAAGAATAAAGAAGTCTCCCCGAGGTAGCTGAAGACCACAACTGAAGTGCTCCGATGGAGGTTTCTTCAACGATGCTCCCAAAAAATTCTTCGGCGAGATCCAGAAGGACCAAAATGCCGGCTCGAAGGACCAAAATGTATGGAGAGTAGTGGACTGTACGAAATAATAGGCCGGTTCTGCGTCGAACAATTTAATAAGGAGGTGAAGATATCAAGGTAGGTGTGAACGGTGGCCGGTGTAGATGGCGAGTGATCCCCCGCTGCAGTGTTGCCGGCACCGCGCCGTGCCGCGGCTCGAACTCCACGCCGCGCGCCGCGCACCCCGTCGACCGGTTCCAAAGCGGGGTCCGTACAGTATCTAAATTTATATTTTTAAAATGGCTACAAAATTCACAATCTGTATAAAGTTTACCTAGCACTCAACGTTTCACCATTAGTTATCTAAAGGACAGATGGGATGGCTTTATAGAATTCTGTTGAGACGCTAAGTACCGAACCCAATATTTACGTCCTGCTTACCAAAATAAAAAATAATAACACCAACCATACTTTCAAACAAAAATAAATTAAACTGTCAGTCAGTCCGCTAGGGTTGTTGATTGATCGCCACAGTTCAGATTGGATCTTGCCTAATGCAAATATTTACGAGCGGGGCAGACCTAGGAGAGATTAACTCTGATTGATTAGGTCCGCAACAGGTCGGGATAACGCCTTTGTAAAGCCATTTTTCGCGAAGAATAAATGGAAAATTTATGATTAAAATCGAGTTAAGTAACCACAGATGCACACAATAGGAGGATCTATCTTTGATTGCTCAGCACAGATAAATTTACTATACAGCAGAAGGGCAAACTCTGGCATACATTGACGTCACATCTTATGCTTATGCTTCGGCTCTCTTCAATGTCAGTAAGCCACTTATTAGTTTTTGTTGAGTTCAAAATACTTCAAATTTGTGTTGCTTTTACATATAGGTCCCATATTAAGACGCGACCTAGAAATTTTACTCTCGTGCGGATGAGATCGTATCAGATCAGAGTCATACCTACGAGTATGTTCTCCACGCGCTGAGTATGAACAAAAATTTGTAAGTAAGAGTGTTCAAGGTTTTATTACCCCTTGGAGTATACTTTGTAGTTTTGAACAAAAGCTACATTAAGTGGGTAGTTTATCATATTGCGTGAGCGGGCACAGATGAGGAAAACTCCTGACTAAACAAAAGGCCAATACTATAAATCAACCATTTCGGCGCGTCGGATAGCGCTGAGGCAATATTATTACTGTAATGTCGGAATAAATTTAGAAAAAATGATTTTGAATATGTTGGTTATTTTTTCCTTTGCTCTTCATTATTGTTCATACCTACTCTTCGATATTTACACCTACCTCTTCAATCTCTGCAATATTTTAATACATAGAGCGCTAGCAAAAACATTCCGTCAAGATAAGGAATAGTCTGCAAATTAATAATAAATATTTTTAGTAACTATTGCTTTCTTACAAATCCTTTTATACTTTGTATTTTTGATTTTTATCTATATATTGAATTATTTGTTCATCATCATCATCATCAATTAAATATTGCTAAATATTTGAGTCAGTATCAATTTATGATTCTACTAACCGAACAAAGCAACAATAGGTACTCGTATGTACGAGTATGTATGTCAAAACTACATTTTTAAATACTAACTAGGTGCAAAAAACTGGTTTTTACCTATAAAGTTTTTCATTCTAATTTCATTCTGCCTGCCAGCGACTTCTCATAAATCTTTTAGATCATCATCGTCATTTCAGTTCTTCGTAGTCCACTGCTGGACATGGGCCTCCCTTAATCGACGCCACTCCGCCCGGTTCTGGGCTCTATGAATCCAACGGTTGTATCTGTAGTATATAATTATTATATATTAATATTTTTGTAAGAAATTAATATCTTGTGTAGAAACGTATGCCATGACCCATATTAAATTATGTATGTCGTCGCATTGCAAGTTGAAAGTGATAATGACGTTCGCATTGTAATAAATTACTGAAACTATTTGCATGCATAATATTCGCTGTAACATGTTAAACGCTATCCACTTGTAGGTGTATTCTAGGAGCTTATTATTTACTCGTGTTATGGTCAACACGCAGTGGCTTTGTGGTTTAAAACCGCGACGAAATTTAAACTGGTGTAAATTAGTGAATACTGGTAAAAGGCACTACAGCAAAAATATTTAAAAAAAAGTTATAGGCTTACATAGTGATGAAAAATTAATTCATAAAAATCTTATTTTATAGGATTCTATTTATAAAAATTGTTAAGAACACAATTTTTTTTAATCTGTTGTTACTCGTAGATATTAACTTTACAGTCGCTTTTCTGAGCCTTGTTACTAAGTTCCGTTGTCAGCCAATTCGTACATAATATGTCGGTTATAGTAAACTAAACTAGAATTGAAATAAAACTATTGATTTAAAAAAATATTCTAATACTGCTATCGGACCCGCTTCTTACGTATACCTAATTAACAATTTTTTCCATATTGAAATAATTCATAAAAACTAATCATTTTGATTTTTATGCTATTTGTGGTGATTCGGATTGGTTCAGAAATCCTATTCGTGCTAAATTTTCAATTCTTTTATATTTCTTATAATTTTGTTTGTAAACCTTTGCTACGTGTTAATATGGAATACTTCAGTCCTAGAATTTTAATTAGATTTTATACACTGGACCAAATATACCTATATAGGTACGCAATGTCACAAATATGCAAGACCTGAAAGTATGTATTTTTGCAACTTTTCACCTTTTTCATATTTCACGCCCGTGTTGATGTACCCGACGCAAAGGTGTTTCACTTTGACTATCAAAGTGAAACACCTTTGCATGCGCGAAATATGCCCACATCGGACGCTGCGCATCGTGCGACAAAATTTACCACTTGGTTCATTGAAAATTGAATAAACCTCTAGCTTTTGATATTATTTTGGGTTCGCTATAGTAACCTCTTTCATGCTGTTAAAACAGAATGTAATGTACATAATTATGTTCTTTCAAAGGCTATTATCACATACTTAGGGACATGAGCGTACCTTTAAGCAACGCAACAGTACATTGTAGAGCATACGCGCATAGTATTTGGGTTCCACAAAATTGGCCCGTTCAAATTTATTTCGACTGAAATATGGCGTTTATAAAGTTAAAAGAACCAATAAATTTACAGCTTACACAATACGTGAATGTCCCTTTATAAAAACTTAAGTATTTGTAACTAATAGCGCAATCAATAGAATGCGACCACATTTTCCTGTCTCCATTTCCACACAAAAGTTGGATGAACGGATTAACGGTCCCTCAGCAATTAATTTACACGCCAAAAGAAATCAGAGGTTCGCGAATCGTGATTAAAAGGGTGGAATAAAAGCCGAATTTTTTCTGTTTACTCGTTAACTGACTTTGAAAACGAGATTCATTATATTACATTTTGGTTAAGTTTAAAGAACAGATTTTGAAAAAGTATTACTTACAATCTTAGAATTCATGGTCAAATATGCAGTTTTGTTTCGGCTAGTTTTGCAATTTGCATTGCTAATAGGTAGTTTAGAGACGTAATGAAACAGCATTTATTATATTGTATCATACTAGAAAGAGAGCAAAAATCAATTCTGGTAATTTCATACCTTGCTTACCTGCATGACTTTAACTTTAGGTTATAAA
Source organism: Erynnis tages (assembly GCA_905147235.1). Taxonomy (NCBI): domain Eukaryota; kingdom Metazoa; phylum Arthropoda; class Insecta; order Lepidoptera; family Hesperiidae; genus Erynnis; species Erynnis tages. The sequence goes on along the minus strand of LR990078.1, from coordinate 3,291,047 downwards.
AGCGAAAAGTAATTGGTTCTGAATAAAATAATGACTCGGGATTTATTGTTGTCATAAAGTTCTGGTATTAGGATAAGACGATATAAGACGATATATCCGTTATGATTTCATTTTCTAACCCCACTAGGTAAATAGACATTAGCAAAGTGTAGGAACAAAAATCTTCATAATATCTAAAAATGTTTTTAATTTACATCAAAGTGTATTAGTACGTAATAACAAATTGTTTCCAAACCGCACGCGTCAAATTTTCAAACGCTCAGCTCTCAAAGTAGCGCCGTGTTTCCGACACGGATTTAATTGAGAAACGATTCTGCGGCCTCTCGAGAAAATTATTTTTCAACTCTAACTTTATTAAATCTCCCTAGATTTGCTTTAGGGGGAAATATTAATTTACTTTGTTCCCGTAAATGAGATATCATTTTAAGGGCGCGTGGTAATCATGAACCTTGCACGTTTTATCACTGTAGATATTACGTACTTAAATTTTTTTTAAAGAAATTGCTTAATATAATTTAAAAACACAACTTAAACACTTAACAGTAAACAGCACATTGAAAGTCAGTGTATACCTAAAATAACGCAGCTCCATCTACATAATATATAAAGCTACTTTTATACAATTGCATGTAAATATGTGTTTATCGGGAGCATCCAGCGCAGTATTCAGCAGTACAGTTGCGAGGCTAACTCAATTTGATCACTATAACTGCATTCCGGCTGTCGCCGCGGTAACCGCCGCTCGCCACCCCAGTCACGGAACGAGGATCGGCCACAGTGACAGCGGACTTATCCGGAGCCCACCAGTTTGCCATTAGTATGGGAAGATGTCAGACAGACTGAATGACATACTAATGACTGACGTTTACCGTAGAAATAATTGACAACAATGTTCATGCTGACGGCACAGGAAGGTGAAATCAAAGGCATTGCAAAAAACCAGGTTACTGCGAAATTTTAAGATAAGTTTCACCCATTTGATGCATACTAATAAGTTATAAGTTACTCTTAACAAACCTTTTCATTTGATACCCATATTGTAGAAATGCATTAAAAATAACTATTCCGATATCTTGGATGGTCCGCCATATTGGATTTAGAACGACGTCACAAACCATATCGTGCATTTTCATCCAAACTAAACGTGTATACAAAATTTCAGCTCAATCGGTTGAAGATATCTACGAGTACTTCAAAATTGAGTACAAAGATTCCACCCGAACAAACATATCAACCCAAATATAAATTGCAAGTTAAATAAAAGCTTTTAAAAAGAGTACTTTATGTAATATGTTGCGTGTACTCGTTTCTTTAAACTTGACCATAAACCATTATAATTTTCATTTTTTTTAATATATTATATGTTTTATGCTGTCCGCAATGCTTAGTACTGTGTGTGTCTGTTCTAACGGGTTCTCGATATAACCAAACATCTTGAAAAATTATATTATGGTACTTACATGAAGTATTGAAGACCACAATCGTAACCCCGTTCCTGAACTATTTCAGTGATATTTAGTATTTCTTATTTCACGACAACTTTTTCAAAGTAATAATATTTGGAGTGCTTGCATCTTAGGTACAAATAACATACCTAATGTTTCTTCTATTAAAACATACATAACTTATTTTGTAAAGACACATATCGCTACAAAACGCACCACACACCCAGAGACTGCGGACGGAGTTCACTAAGAGGTGTTTGTACTAAAATTGATTTATGGAAATTTCACGCGAAGACGGTAAGATGTTACTCAATAATAATGCTGGGAATTTTATTAAAATAAATTATCTGAAGCCTCAAGTATTGTAAACAAAAACATGTACTGACAAATAGATAAATATATTCATAAGTTACTTAAAATTATTGTGTTAGTCTAAAAGTTGTCAGGAGTTTCTTTGATAAACAGTGATAGCTTATATTTTGCTTTCTTTTATGTTAAGATAAAACATTGAACATAACATAATAACTATATAACAAAGGATTAAGGAATTGTATATTAAGATTTATTTTTACTTTTACATTGATTTATGTTAAGCAAATGCAAAGTCGACGTTCAGAGTTGCACTGCGGTTGTTAAAACGAGATAGTCGTTTTTTATAGTCGACGGATATAAAACAAACAGGGAAAGAGATAAATTTTACGGTGGTGTCATCTCTACGGTTTTGTCGCATTTTTATTGGTTATCAAAAATAAATTTACTGATATAAAAATCCTGTAAAATTTCAAACATAGTTCAATAAGCGGCTAGTCTTAATATTTTGGAAGACAATCAAACCCCCAAACAACATATAGGATCTACTCAAGATTGCCCAGCTTTATAACTCCTAAAGGGTAGCTAGCTAGAGGCACTCGAATTATTATAGTACAGAAATCAAGCCTACATTAAACATAGCTTTAATTGCTACACTGATACCATCTCTGAGAGCGCCACATTATCACAATAATTTTATCACACAAGATCAGTTACCTCAACTAACTAGTTCTAAGACCGAAGTATGATCAATGACTATTATATGCTACCGTCCATAAAAATCTCCTTCTCAAAAGTCTGAAAATACGACATATTTATATATTCCCATATTTTTCTTTTCCCTTACAATATAATCGCCTCCACGCGGGCGGCGCCCAGTTATCTCGCCATACTCCGCCATAACGGTGTACTGCCGATGTCGTTTACTCTTATCTATTATTAAATCCCATTTTGAAACTAGGAGACCTCGGGCGGGTCAATTTTCATTTACACCCGCCACCATTAACGTGTGGTGTTTGAAAGCGACCGTCGATATTGAATGTGACGTATACGTTAAGTATAGAACCGGAGAATAATCGAGATTGTTTGATTTTTAATAAAATACTAGAAGACAACTAACGTATTAATTAATGTGAAAGGTATTTTCAGTGTTTCTTGCATATAGTCATTAACTTAATTTTAAAAATCTCAAATGAACTGGTTGGGTTATGTAAAACGTCCGAAATGGAAAAGAATTTTGATACAGCGCAATTTAAGAAACAGGCCCCATTTGAGTAAGTCAATACTTGTTTTCATAAGAAGAAAAAACATTTGTAAAGTAAGTGACATTTACTTCAAGTTTGTACACTAAATTATTTTCAATTGAACAAAATTGAAGAGAACTAGCAATTAGCTCGCAGAAACAGCTTAGGTATGATTCCATTATACTATTACAATAGTTGTCTATAGTTGCGAAACTCCACTGCGACAGGTTCTTGCGTTGAGCGCGCTTAGTGACTTGGCACTGAAGGGATCTCGAATCGAATACTGTATCGATAAATTGTTAAGTTTAATTAATAAGATAAGCGGTGATAGCCCAGTGGCTTAGAATTCGACCTCGAATCGAGGGGTCCGGGTTCGAATCCCAGTGGCACGCACCAATTACTTTGTGAAAAAGTTATGTGCGCTTTATAAAATTAAATATCACCTGATGTTACGGTGAAGGATAACATCGTGAGGAAACCTGCATGCCTGTGAGTTCATAAAAAAATGTTCTCAAAGGCATGTGAAGGCCAGCGTGGTGGACTAAGGCCTACATCCCTCTCATTGCGAGAGTAGACCCGACCCTGTAGTGGGTCATTAATGGGTTACTGGCAATAAGTTTATTGTTCCCTCTATTAAGTACTTGTTGTCTAAAAAGGACGTCTCACTTAAAAGACAGTCTAGCATTTTTCCTGTGATATATTATTTTGTTCAGTAGGTATTATTTTGTTCATGTTGTGTTTTATAGTTTATTTATACGTTATTTTTCATCATAATTGTTTAATCGAAATAAGGGGACCTATCAATCTTTCAAATAATCACATACTTCTATTCTCAATACTTATATTAACCAAATTTAATTTACCATGTAACTTTTTTTTGAGCAAAGTTTTATAGCAATTGCAATTATCCATTGCTTATATCAGTATTTGCGCAACTGCACTACGACAGTTATTGAAATGGTTGCAATGGCATATCGATCTCTGATTCATTTAGAATAATTACCTTAAATTAACAAGGCTCTATTGCCAATACATCAGTAGATATTAACAAAATAATATTCTATTTATAATAAATATTTTCCTGTGTATTTTTTTCTGAGCAAGTAACTGAATTTATCTATTGCTTGCAAAAATAGTTGCGAAACTGCGCTACGACAGTTATTGGATTGCGGGCGCTTACTGACACGTAATGGTTGCAATGGCATATCGATCTCGATTCATTTAGAAAAATTACCTTAAATTAACAGGGCTCCATTGCCAATACATAAGTAGATATTAACAAAATAATATTCTAATTATAAATATTTTCCTGTGTATTTTTTTTTCTGAGCAAGTAATTGCATTTATCCATTGCTTGCAAAAATAGTTGCGAAACTGCGCTTCGACAGTTATTGGACTGCGGACGCTTACTGACATTGCGCTGACACGTAATGGTTGCAATGGCATATCGATCTCTGATTCATTTAGAAACTACTGCAAATTAACAGAGCTGCGTTGCCAACACCTCGTACTAACAGACTTTTTAGTCACCATTTTCCATTAGGCTATTATTGGAAGGCCATAGACACCTTTTGTAGCGTATGAAATTCCGTTTTTGTCCGCCAAGGATAAGGTATCGATCTTTTAAATTAAAAGTATTACTTAGGTACATGAAAATGGGGTACAAAAAATGTTGATGTAACGGATGTTACGGCCCTACCACTAATCAAAGTAATTAAGGAACCTCATTTTGACTATAAATACGAGTATGTACAATTGTACATATGTCATGTATGTTCGACTACTCCATTTTGTCATAATATTAAGTAAATGAACAAATCCATAAAATCGTCAAGTAAGACAGCTACTTAGCGACAAAATATATTAGCTAAGTGGATCGGATGAATGTTATGGTAATAATGGAATATTTAAGCGAAATGTCACAAGTAATATCCGAGCTAATTTTCAGACTTCACAACATCATCCGTTATGAGAGTTCCTTGTTTGATAGCTGACGTCTGGGAATTAAATTGGAGCGCTGAGCCTCCAGTACTTAACTTTTATTCGATATTACTTGATATATTGACAAGGGATTTATCATTTTCTAAGTGTTTTTTTTGTTAATTTATTAAGTGAACAAATAATATATTGTATCAGGCGTTACTTTGCGGAAATCCATTGTTATTTAAGTTGTGTTTATATTTCTTTGCAACAATCCGCACACGTGGAACTTGTTTTGGTATGGAAACCATACCAAAACAAGTTCCGCAAACAAACGTGTGCGGATTGTTGCAAAGAAATATAAATACAACTTAAATAAGTGAACAAAGGTATGGATTACCTGTTAGTAAGTATTTACCTAGAGACATATATTTGTAAAATGTATGAATGCTTTCCGATTTTTTTTAATCTCTCAAAATGTACCTACACCTATACGTATTATCGTAAACAAAACATTTTATTATTATAATTGATAAAAAAACTATTTCTTCCACTAGTTCCCTCGTCATTAGTTTGGACGCGACTTGTTTGGTCTAAGTTGCTAAATTCATTTAAAAATGAACGATTTTATGTTACCTGTAGCAAAATGAATACTTAAAAAAGTCTTAAAAAACAAGTTAAAATGATGTGTAAATCTCCAGCTTCGGAAGTCATTATAAAACTCGATTGTAAACATTGCATTGCATACATCACTGCTTTCGTATGGATGAAAAACGACATTATTTCGATACACCGTCCCTTATCCCAACATCGCGTAAACTTCATTCTTACGTGTTACGTGAACGAACGTGCTTTTTAATATCTGTAATGAAAGCTGCAAATATGATGCAAGGGTGCGTGTTGAGTTCATGGTGCGACCGGGTTAGGGTTAGGTTATGTTAATTGTATAATGAACTTAGCAACACGATTTAAGTATGAGTGTTTAATTGTATAGAACAAAAAGTAAGTTTTTGTCGTAAAGTAAACAGCGAAGTAACATTTGGTCGAAGAAAAATAAAGCATGAAAATTTTTCAGATTATTCGCTTTAAAATTAAAATAGTTTAAAATTATAAAATTAAATTAAGATTAAAATTTTCTCTCCCGTCAAATAAGCTCTCAAAGCAATGTTTAATGGTCTCTGAAATTGATTTCCATTGAAACGTGTTTAAAATTGTAGACTAACAACAATATTATTATGGCCTGCTGCCAAAATATTATGCTTTACATAAGAAAAAACACTATTTTCATTTAAGAGACAATTTTATAATTACATTAGTACACTTTTACACAACTGGTTACACATTTTTTTGATATCAAAATGGTATTTCCTTATGTAGTCAGTAAATCCCTCCAACACCTAATACAGGACAATACTAATGTGACAGAAATAATCATTATTAGAGAAATAATAATATGAAACGTAGTTTAAATCATAAGCTTACAGTTTCACGCACCGCCAATCGCCCCGCTCGCTACCAAACACGCGGGTCCAGTTTCATTTCCCCGACACGATACGCGACTCGCCTCGACGACGATGCATTAGTAAATTACTCACGTACTCGCGTCCCGCACACTTCAAACTTGGGATTCGTCGCGAGATTTTACACCGAACTTTTAACTAATTTGTTTAATTAACGGTTCCGACGCTCCGCCGCCCGGATCGCTTACCGCTGTTGAATGGATTCGATGTAATTAATTCCGACTGTGTCACGGTGCGCTTGGTCCTGATGTCCTAGATGTGTCGAGGGTGGTTAGTGTGGGCTGGAATTCTGAAACGTGTGGACGGGTACAATTTCAGCTAATACGCTCTAATAGTAACGGCTGTGGAGTTGAGTTTTGATTTAACTCATAGGTAACGTCAATGCTGAACTATCAGCATGTACTATCTCTGTATGACAATAATTATGTATAGTACCTTTTTGTAACTAACCAATAGCATGTAAGAAGAGCTCTCATTTTAAATGGAAACGACGATGTGACGTCTGTTTTTTTGTTTACTTACTAGGTTCAGTTCAACAAAAAATACTTGGAGAAGGTACATCTAGATTTAACTTACTAACTTTAACATAATGAAATGTAAAATTTTATGTTTTTTATAATGGGACTAATTGTGTTGAAAATACATGACAAAATGACACACAGATATATGTATAGGCTAAGAAGAGAACAAACAACAAAGGTTCTGTTATACGCATAGAACGTAGAAGGCGTGTCGTTAGCGTCTTTACGGGGCGAAATCATAAAAATGGTAAAAGGAGGTTAAGATTCATGAACAAAGGAATTAAGGTCTCATTAAGAACATAATACTGCGACTTAATTTCGGTCTCTACGAAATGGAGACTGGGTACTTAACGTATCCGACAAAGCAATTTTCGATATTTTCCTCACTCTAGTTGTCGGTGTCGAAAAGGATCGTAATTAACGTTAAATGGATTTAATTTTATTCTGCAAAGATCGCACTTGTTCGTTCTTATTAAACTTGTTATTTGTATAAAACACACATTTTTTTTTTAAAAGCACCAGTAAGGGACGCGCATGTCACGGGATTCGAACCCGGACCCCTCGAGTAAGAGGCCGAAGAACCACTGGGCTATAACCGCTTTCCTACATACAGCCGGCAAAGATTTTCAAATGTATGTAAACCGAATTCTAAAGTCATCCACATAGATTCGGGGAAAATCTAGTTAGTCATACATTTCATCACACACGTCACATAGTCAAATAGGATCCTTATAATCTTTCACCCAGCAAAGGTCGCGTTAATGCTTTTTATGTTTTTATTCCATTATGTCGAGGATAACGTTGGACCCGGTTTTGAAGGGTCTCCGTGCTTACAGTCACCATACTTATTACGTCATACAACTTAAGAGGTTTTGTTTATTTATCACAAAACAGAGTAGGGAGAGAAAAAAAATTAAAATCAAATACTTTACACTTAGGATTTACCTACGCTTTGTCTATGCAACGAATATTCTGCCACCCATACAAGCCATACAATACACCCTATATGGATGGATACCCACGTTCAATTTCAAATGGGACGGAAACCTATCTTAGTCGTATGTGGGAGCGTTATTATTAATTAGGTCTAGGGCCTTTGGTATGGTTTAACGACTATTACATTCTAATTATGTATAACGGCTGAAATCAACAACTTCCTGATGCCTACAACATGGAAATGCACTGTTATTTGCCACTAGACAGCGGTCTCGCGCACCAATGCATTGACCACGTAGTCGATGCAACATTTTCGTTTCAACACTCAAAATTATAACAATAGTCAAGGACTGTGACCACGCAACTACAATAAGGTAAGTGCACCAAACGTGGACCGATCTTTTGTTTGTTGTACGCGAACACTTTTTGTTTGTTAAAGTCCGCATCCGGCCTCTACTAACGGCGGATCCGGGAAGTAATGTCGGCTCGCTTGTTATGAAAAGTTTTTTCATTCGCCCCGTCCGTTACGTCAACCGGTCGGTTGGTCGGTTTTTAATCAGCCAACTTTGGAAACTGTCCAGTTAGGCAGCATCGGCGGATGTTAAGATTTTTAATCAGGAGCCGTGCGCTCGTGTGGTACTGATTTTGCGTTTTATAAATACAGTAACGGAGATGAGTTTACTTAGTGTAACTTCACTGGAACCCTATTAGCATCCATTACTGGATACAGTTATCCTCATAAACAAAGAAGACAAAGTGAGATTGGTTGAGTTAATTATTATTACTGTAATAGTCACACTCTTTACCTTGAATTTAAACTTAAATTTAAGCTATGGTACATTAAATTAAGTGTTAAGATACTTTTACTGCCATCATGTAAACTGGAGAAAAAGTTAATTTATTTAAAAGCAAAAAAACACAAGACACATATATTATAGAATTTACTTTCATACAGAATCATCTTCGAGAGTAGGTATACATTAAGTTAAAAAAAATTCTGTTTGTTTATTTATTAACCTATGTCAATCTCTTTTATGAAAAATGTTTACAGAAATACTTCAGATGCACAGAGCAATACAATAATAGTAGGTAATAAATTGAATTGCAGCCAATCCCGGCGATCGAATTGGATGGTAAACTACATCAGAGGCTCGCGCAATGGATTGCACTGTAATTTCCGTAAATGGAGTTTTGTTTATGAAAAATCTGATGTAAAAAGAAAATATATAAAAAAGGCAATAAAACCAAATTGATGGTTTGCTATATAGCTATAACCGCAGAGTAGGAGCTGATGAAGGTTGTTTCATTAATTTTAAATACACATTAGGTACATAACCTAATCTCAACTTAACCTATAAAACTTAAATTTAACCTTAATATTATTAAGAAAGGACAAGAATATTTTGCGATATTTCATAATAATAGCACAAGCTAAACGTCGTACCTACTTTATAATTTCTAATTTACGTTTTTCTTGTAATATCCATCGAGGATCAAAAATAAAAAGGATGACTGATGCTATTCTTGCAAATAGACTGTTAGAATAGAGCATAACTGATGTTAGTTTTGCTTATAGACTATTTAAATTGCCAAACTTTACATACGCATTACAAATATTTACAATATGACATACGTGGTTACCAACAACACGTTGTTTAGACGAAACAATAACACTCAACCAATTGAATTTAAATCAAAAGCTAATTACAATGCAATGGCTCGTGAAACAAAACCATATTCACTTGAATCGGTTGTGTCACAAAATAAAGAGAATACCGAGGTCAAAATTCATAGAAAATACACTGAGGTACGCACAAACACTCGTATACATACGAGTAGGTATACTTATTCGAAATTTTGATACAGTGGCTGAAAGTTGAACGAAATCTCGGAACAAATGAAAGGACGATGAAGAATAATAGTCAGCAAGAGTACACGCTAAGTTAAAGCGGTGATAGCCCAGTGACTTAGAATTCGGCGTCATACTCGTGGGTCTGGGTTTGAATCCTAGTATCTCGCACCCATAACTTAAAAAAAGTTGCGTGCATTTTATAAAGAAAATAAAAATCACTTGCTGTAGCGGTGAAGGAAAACATCTTGAGGAAACCTGCATGCCAGAGGATTCACAAATAATTCACATAAAATGTTATTAAAAGGTATGTGATTCTGATTACCATAGAAACTTAAGGTTTTGTTGTTCTTGTATGACGCTGGCCTTCTGTACTCACTTTTGTGGTTCTATCGACTGTAGTGCGTTTATTTTGTTTGTTAATGAAGGACCGCATTACTGGAAATGCGGTCTATTTGAATTAATATGAGAGCGGAACGTCATTTTGACACTTGCAACGGTGTGCGGTTGCAATCGAATTCGTTAAACAAATAGGTTGGCCCTAATTGATACTTTTAGACAAAACCTTTACTTTTTGTACTTACTTAGTAGTATTCAAAAAATAAACTTTGCAGAAATCAAAAGTTTCAATGCTATAAAACTATACTAGGTATCAAATGAACCGGCTGCCTTCAACTCGTTCGCAAAAATATTTGGTGTTTTGGTTTGGGAGATGTGATTATATAATCACAAAGTTTACTTGATATCTGAAAGAGCGAACATCCTCCTTTAGTTGCAACGAATCTATTTAGATTCTGATCACAACTAAAAATAAACAGTGTTTCAATGATAAACCCACGTACAACACTCATTCATTTAGATTTTTTGAAAAATACTGAATCCATTCATTAAACATTGAGCGAGCAAAGTTCTGTTGGATATTGTAAGATTTAATTTCAACCTTATTCGAATCATTATTTAGTATCGCGTACATTAAGGACGATATTCAATAACACAAATGGCGTTTGCAAAACAACGCCAAAGTCTACAGATGCACCTGTGGCGTCTAGTATCACGGGACTCTTTTAAAATGTTACAAGTACATTGCTGATTTATGAAATTAAATATCACCTGCTGTTACGGTGAAGGAAAACATCGTGAGGAAACCTGCATGCCTGAGAGTTCACAAAAAAAAAATTCTCAAAGGCATGCGAAGTCCACCAACCCGCAGTAGGCCAGCTTGGTGGACTAAGGCCTACATCCTTCTCATTGTGAGAGGAGACCCGACCCTGTAGTGGGTCATTAATGGGTACTGACATGACACATTGCTGATTTCCTACTGTACTGTTATAACTGTGAAAGTTTTTGAGGATGGATGTTTGTTCACGCAATAACGGCTAAACAGATTTGGATAAAATTTTGTACACAAGTACTCGTAGATTATATCACGGATTAACATATTGGTTACTTTTTATCCGCCTTTGGGTCAAATTTCTAGGTTTACGTAATCGAAGTCGCGGGCGGAAACTATTTTTATATTTATAAAATAGAAGAAAACTGTGCTTTAATACTTAAACTTTCATTACCAACTTATGAGTCACTAATAAGTTATTCGTCTGGCTAACCAACAATTTTCTATTTGCAAAACCTGGACTAGCTCGCTTATATTTTTGAATTTAAAATTAAATGAAGACAAAATATCACTTGCAATACTTTAACATCATAAACATGTTACAATTTCATTAACATATTTGCATGAAAAAAATATAGACTCTTTTTTTAATTCATGAAATGTTTTCCACAAGCAATGTACGTCAAACATTTTATAGACACCTAATACTGAACGGACCCCATATTGAAATATGACGGGGCCGCAGATGTGACTCTACACTCCCCATTAATTCCGGTGGTTAATCTACCACCGGCCACAACACTTTTGATAGTATGGATAAAGTAGATTAAAAAAGGCTGAACTACCGAATATTAATTTCAGGTTTACGTTTTAGCAAAGACAAGCAGTAATAATAGCCTATATGTAATGTTGATTTAATAAATGATTAAACGACTTTACGAGACGAACGACGAGCAACTTTTGCGTTCAACAATTGGAACACTGGGGTTAGCTGTAAAACATTTAAATGTTTTGAATTTGAAAAATGTAGCCAAATCGTCTAAAAACCATCGTTACATGTAGGAATTCTTAATTCAAAGCTTAATAAATACAAACAATCTACAAGTCAGCTAAATATCTCGATACTTTTAAAACTTTAAAAGTAAACAGGTGTTCCGAATTCGAAAGTTACCCAGTTGATAGAACGGACGAGTTTCGACTCGACGCAGAAATTGCTTACAAACAAGGCATGATCGACGAACTCTGATTAACCCCTACGTGTCTCGGGTACAGAGTTGTCAGATCAAAGAGTTGGAGGAACCTATCAGTCCATCAATATTGCATTAAGCGTCGCTTCGGTGCTGGAAAATTAATAAACTTAATGACATTCACTGAAAAATAGTTTTTTTTACTAATGAGAGAGTGTCTTTCAGTAGAGATACCTACAATTGCAGGCATGCCTAAAATTTAGGAGTAATTGAAAGCCTAGCTAAAAGCATTAAGTTATCTTTATCCTGGAAGCACGATATTTTGATGGCTTATGAATAGTGTTACATAGTAATATTGACTATGCACTCTTAACTTTATCGGAAAACAAAGCCATCACTTTTATTTAAATACTAGCTGACCCGGCAGGCTTCGCTCTGCCAATTAATTTGACTAATATCAAAAGCTTTTTGAAACACAGTTAACTTTCCACCACCAAGTCCATCGCGAAAACCAAACAACTTTAACACGTTAGTTACAACGAAAAATATTTGGATAAGGATTTAAGCAAAAGTATGAATAACAGAAGTAACAGATAGCCCAGTGGCTTAGAATTCGACCACGAATCGAGGGATCAGGGATCGAATCCCAGTGGCATACACCAATGACTTTGTAAAAAAAGTAATGTGCGCTTTATATTTTGAATGGAATATACGATTAATGAAAAATGCAAAAAGTAGTCTACGGGTATCGAAACAATTTTGAATACAAAATAATTTATTTGGATAAGGATTAATAAAAAGGTATGAATAACATGCACATTTCTATTTCTATGACTTATTCGTTCCTACTTCTCATTCTATTGACTTTATTTTTTAATTTTCTCATTATGAGCTCTATTCTACTAATCAAGCCCTTTCATTTGATACCCATATTGAAGCAGTTGTGGAAAATATGTAATGCGCCACTTTGTTGCGGCGGCCATCTTGGATTTTCATTTTTTTCATAGTGAGCTCTATTCTACCAATCAAGCCCTTTCATTTCATATCCATATTGAGGTAGGCGCGGAAAAAATATGTAAACTGCCATTTGGTGGCGGCGGCCATGTTGGATTTTCACATTTTTCATAGTGAGCTCTATTATACCAATCAAGCCCTTTCATTTGATACCCATATTGAGGTAGTTGCGGAAAAAAATATGTAATCAGCCATTTTGTGGCGGCGGCCATCTTGGATTTTCATTTTTTTCATAGTGAGCTCTATTCTACCAATCAAGCCCTTTCATTTGATACCCATATTGAGTTAGGCGCTGAAAAAATATGTAACCCGCAATTTTGTGGCAGCGGCCATCTTGGATTTTCATTTTTATAGTGAGCTCTATTCTTCTAATCAAGCCCTTTCATTTGATACCCATATACCCATATTGAGGTAGATGCGGAATAAATATGTAATCCGCCATTTTGTGGCAGCGGCCATCTAGGTTCTAGCAAAAAGTGATATACTAATGAGTCCTGTTTTTATCCGCATCAATTTCATAGTCGTACATAAATAAAAGATGTAGATAAAATATTTAAAATATACCATTATTTTTTCGTATATGAGTACGTCAAGTTCACAAAAGTCTCAATAGATGGCGTTGGTTCAGTATAACAACATTATTCCTGTACTTAACAACATACAATAATGATATTTACAAAGTCACCTAATAGATGTCGCGACATTCATGTGTTAAAATAATATAAATATGGAAATGGAAAAATTGTTTTTTCTCTTGAACATCTGGATAAAATCATATCTTAGGTATCATAAAAAAATACTGATTGTAAATAACATCAAACCACATCATATTTTTTGTATTTAATTCGTGCAATAACAAAGTAGATATTGATGAATGTTTGTTACTTTTTTACTTTTTTTCTGTAATCGATATCCAAATAAAAACTATCCTAAATGTTGGTCCAGGCTATAAGCTATGTCCATACCCAATTTCATCAAAATCCGTTCAGTAGATTTGTCGTGATCGGGTAACAAATTAACAGACAGACCGACAGACATTAATTCTGAAAACGCGATTTTTGAGTTTTGTTATCGTCCTTTATGCCAAATCAATTGGTCTTTTCAAAATATTTTGCATGTACAGATTTTACTTTTCTACGATTTTATTATATGTATAGATTACTCTCAAATATTTTGATAAAAATGTACTGCTTATTCAAAATAATTAAAAAAGTAATGCTTTTCAAATACAAACACGCCTCCGTCGCGGTTAAAAACACCATGGAGATGAAAGATAAGATAAAATAACAACTTTGCAAATTGATTAACTTCGGAATATTCCCGTCTTGTGTGCGGGCAAAGTTTGAACGATTTTCGTTGATACTGATAGAAGCGGGTTGGTTTCGTTTCGAGTTTTACACGTGTTTAGCTTTTTTGATTCAAATGAAAATGCTACGTTGCTCTCTTGTATAGGTTCCGTGGTGTTAAAAGCAAAGTTAGTCCGGCGTCTAACAATTCGGTCTGTTACTCGAGGGTTCTGGGTTCGAATTCTTGTGGCACCCACCAACTTTCGCAAAATAAAGAAGTTATTAGCACTTTATACAATTAAATATCATTAGCTGTAATGGTGAATGAAAATGTCGTAAGGGAAGCTGCATGCTTGAGAGTTAAAAAAATCTTAAAAGCATGTGAAGTCCACCAACACACCAAGTCTTTCTCAATGTGAGAGGAGGCCCGACCCTGCAGTGGGTCAATAATGGGTTACAGACACATAGATTCCCATTTATAAACAATAATTTAAACCATTGTTTGATTAACTGTGCTTTTGTAACGTTTTTTGTATATTCTTTGAGCAATCAGTAAGAAAAAAGTAAGATTAAAAGTTATCTATTTTCTAAAATACTCGTATTAAAAAAAAACTTCATACCAAATCTCAATCAAAATCAATCGACAAGTTCAGTCATTCGATCATCAAAAAGTGTTTGGACGCTGATGTGTGCATCATGCTTGGTGCAAACAGTATTATTTTCATAAAAAAGTTACTGACTACCAAACGTCCCTTCCGCGTTCCTCCTATACACTTAACATAATCACTTCCCAATTCGAAAGATCAGGGCACACGTAATTCAACAACACAAGTAAAGCGAACTAACATAAAACAACTTTCTAATATAATGAACTCGCCTTGGAGTGTTCTCTATGATTTTCCGGCGATGCCCGGGCTCCCCTCCCCAGTCTAGTCGAGTTCTCTCATAAATAAAGTTGTCGAGTACTCTCTCATCTATGTTCGGATACAACAAGACGGCGGCAACTATACCGTACAGTGGAAATGTTCGCATTATTTTGGCACGTCGATTTTCCTTTTGGACGTCCATTGCCAATTTTGTTTGTAATTCGTCGTTGACGAACAGTTTTCAGCGCGCAATGGATCACGTACAGTACGATGATATTGAATTGTGTGTTGTAACGAAGTGCTTTCAGTTAAGGTAGTGACTATGACAAGTACGTACGGTTCGACAAACGAGACGGACGATGGCGATTCGTTTCATTGTTATACAGTTTGATATTCATACTGGTACAGTCAGCGCACATAGTTTGCACCTGTTGTAGATCGTAGAAACCAAACGTAGCTGTGCAAAAAATTCGAACCGATAAGAATTCACTCAATAAATTTCTAAAATTACAACTGTAGTAGTTAATGGGTATCGTTCACGGTAAATTACAATAATCAAACTGTTTTATTATTTTGTTGGTTTACCCTTTAATGCCCACAACAGGGGGGAGACCTGGAGTATACTGCACCACGCTGCTCCAATGCGAGTTGGTGTTTTTTTGTAAGAACGTTTATTTCACCAGTACAATACAACAAATTAACTGTTAGTTTTGTTTATTTATTTGAAAAAAAATCAAGATTAATTATTAAACCATAATGACCTAGATTTCAAATCATGACGTATTATGATGCTCAATTATAATACACACATTTCTCTAGCCCATTTGGTACATAATCACCGCCATGCTCCGCAATAATACGTATTATGTTTCAATCAGCAGTTACGAGTTCTCTTCAGGCTCCCTGACTCTTATAGGAAACCGCATCCAATTAATACGTATCGGGAAAATATCAAGAATCGTAACATTACCGAGCTCTATCAGTATTATACTGTACAGTATGCAGAGTATACTGTGCAGTGGTTCTAGTACATAATTGGTGGTTATTAATGATTTTATTATAATATTGTAGTCTTCTCTTTCTTACCTTTATCATGTAGAGTCTACAGGTTGTTAATTTTCTCGTCTTGTTATCTGACTTTCATCAATATTTACGTTTATTGCTTTGTTTTAGTATGTATCATACCCAGCTCTAATTCTTTTCCTAAATCGTCAATGCCTTCAAAAAGAGTGCATTGGCTTTGCTAAGAGAGCATTAGGTGTTTCTCACGACGACAGAACTTAGATGGCTGCTAATCAATGCTCAGACAATTTTCGATATAGGTATTTTTGTTATCATCCCTTTTACTCGTCATTTTTTGCTTTGTTTTAGAATCAATCTTACCCGACTCTACTTCTGTTGCTGCATCATTTACGGCTCCGCTAAGAGTGCATTAGCTGTACGGCGATAGAGCTTAGACGACGGCTAATCATCGCTCAGACAGTATTCGGTGCCGCTGATTGGTTATCGATCCGCTTCACTTACTGTTGCAGGTGTAGTCATTAGTATTTTTTGGCTTCACTCGAATCAGTAAATGAATTTTTCAAACGAAATGTGATAGAAGTTGTGGCTAACATCCGCGGCTGGGTTACTGACTATAGAACGAATAATAATTATAAGAATATAAGAAAAATGTATACGTAGAGTGTGCTGCCATGGATACTACTGATTATTAACAAATAAAAGCCATATTTACTTTACATTTAATCATAAATCTGCCAAAGGAAGTTCTGATCTGTTGAATACCTCTCGTAAAAACCGGATATTTACCAATACCGAGTTATTTCTGTAAACGTTTCTAAAGACTCTCTGATCGGAAGAAACAAAAATCTATGTTAGACAGTAAAACGGGTGGATTTTTTAAATTAAATTGTGAATTCCGACGTTGTTGTAACTTAGTGCTAAATTCCACTCTGCGGCACCACCACACACCTCCGCAAACAACTTTGCGGCTAATCAAAGCCGAGGTGGGCATCAGTAGCCACTGATTGGTTATCGATCCGAGCTCCTGGCGTATCCCCTGACTGGAGCTGGCGTTGACGGGTGCGCCTTTCAAATCCATTTCTTTTGATGCCTGAATCGGATGGTCTACGATTGTTTGTACTTTAAAGACGAGATCATTTACGCTAAGGGCGACGAGGCAACGAGAAAAGAAAAAGATACTTTTATGTTGTGTCATAGTCTGAAAGCCTTATCTTTTCTTTAAATAAGCAATTCGTGTTTTGTATTAAATATTCTTTTATTAAAATTGTAAAAGATAGATAGACGAAAATGATTCTAAAATAACACAATTATGAAGATACTGATAAACAAGACTATGTTGCTAGTTTAAAGTTTTAAGACGACGATTTCATTAATAATTTTTTTAAGATAAAAATTGTTAAAATTTTTGTTTGTAATTTTTAAAATTTTTAAAAATAACATGCAATAATAATTTGTTTGTATTCATATCGCTTTCAATTTCTAGCCAAAAATAGGAAACTATCTGTTATCTACCAGGCTCTCATAAGAGCCGAAGCACACATTCCCTAGTCGGTATTGAGGGAGCGACAAGCGTAATTGACCGCGAAACCGAGATGTGTTGCAACAGTCGAGTGGCGACCGTTCAACTGAGGTGGAATGGAGATGGACAGAAAGTCGGTTGAAGGTACAAAACTTCATCACCTTATAGGTAACTAGAACTTGAATGCTCACTTACAATGTACAAACAAGAAACCCACATAAGAACTTTCACGGTCCTGGCCAGTCAGTAAGTCGGTTAATCAGTCCAAATTAAGTTCAACGCAGCCCTGAAACTGCGGATAAAATTTTATTGACTTTCGTTTCCAAAAAAAATAATAGTAATTTTAAAAAACGCATTACTCATGTCTCCGATCATGTAATACCGATTCTAACCCCAGGGCTGTGATAGTACACTAGCGTCGAAGTATTTTATAGTAAAAGTCAGTCATTAGTATGTCATATTACGTCAGTCTGGCTTGACATCTTCTCGTTACTAATGGCAGCTCGATATGATTTGTACACGAAATCGCGTAACTTCATGCTCGAGTACTAATCAAACTTAACTTGACTTGAGTAAGTACAGTCAGCGTCATATAGTTCGTGACACTCAGGGTACTCAAATATATAGACGCAACCAAAAAGTCGATAATATCGGTACAAACAAAGTTGTCTTATTGTTGTCAACAGTTTTGTCGCTCAAAAGGTCGACACACTTAAAATGTCATATAAATCGGTTCAGTAAAACTGCCATAAATATGGTTACAGACATCCCGCCAATGGTATCCAATCATTCTAAGTGTTCAAAAATATGAAACACATTAGGAAAATAAACTTTACTGCTATAATATTTTAAATATTATTTTCCTCGTCAATTAGTATCAAAAAATTTAAACACAAAGTGAAAGCGATAGGAACTACTGCTGTCCTTTTCATTTTAAGCACGACGTCATAGACTTCTCTTTTGTTTTGTATAGAATTTCAGAATTTCTTGCATAGCCATTTACGATATCTGGGGGCACGGCAGTGGTGAGGACCAAGTCGAGCAAAAAAAACCGGCACGGCCGTAACATCCTTTTCAGGCAATTTTCGATCCCCTATAGCTTCGTTGTCGACAAAACTAGAAGCTTGAATTTTTAGAACGGACGATATATCTCAAGATATGTTAAAAAAATATGCAAAAAAACAGTTACAGCTTAATAGACTGATGTTAACCTCAATGATAATGAATATGAGTTATTAGGTATATTTCGTATTTAATTTTACTTGTGTACCTAACTGAAAAGAACACATTCCGTATTAACGATAAACTGAGCAGTTCTGATAAAGTTACTTTCAAACGCAACAAAAGACTGACCCCTTATTCATATAAAGCCAAATCGCATCATAAACCTATTTTCTATTTCACTGTTCTTTCACTGCACTGTCTCTTTCTTTCTTGGTGCTGTCAACGTTTGAAAGAAAATGGCAAATCAATATAATGGCTAAAATAGGTTTAATAAGCGATTTTTGTTTTTGTGAATAAGGGGATAAGAATCTCAGAGGGTGTAAATAAAAAAGTTTTGGTTCAACTATGCTTATTTTTAATATATAATTCGATGTTTAGTGGTGTCATCAATGCGACATGTAGCCATATTTAAGTATTAAGTATGAAATTGCTTCAATAGATATTACGTAGGTAGTTAAGATTTCCAGCTTTCTATAATATTGCACTTGACATTGATACGACTGATGGTTATTTGACATGCACTGACAGATAATAGAATTACATTCAAACACTAGATTGCGTAATGAGGTTTTAATGCTAGCTTATTTTTCTAGTGTGTTCCATATTATTGAATACTTAGAATGTTTAGATACCATTGGCGGGATGACTGTAACCATATTTATGGCAGTTTGACTGAACCGATTTATATGACATTTTAAGTGTGTCGACCTTTTGAGCGACAAAACTGTTGACAACAATAAGACAACTTTGTTTGTACCGATATTATCGACTTTTTGGTTGCGTCTATATATTTGAGTACCCTGAGTGTCACGAACTATATGACGCTGACTGTACTTTCCACTTGAAAGATAAAAGTCTATTACATTTTACATTCTGTAAAAAATATTCCATTCTGTTTCCAAAGGATCTTTAAAGAACACACCAAAGGCTTGCTCACAATGCTTGCTATCTTGCCGTCTCGTTAGCAAGACGATCGCAATGCTAGATGGCGTAGCTTTGTGAGTGTGTGTGTGATTGTGTGTACATCTTTCACACGGTGACTGTGTGCACGACGTCATTAAATGTAGAAGAGTCGCTTTACCCCTTTGTGGCTTGTGCTTTGGCGTGAATTAGAGGTAGAGGCGGGTGATTCGAAAATGTTAGCGAGATTTAGTGTGATGTGTGAATTTTGATGCGCTTCATTCAACAATATCTTGTATCTTCAAACTGAATACACTGAACACAGCCACATTGAAGAGCAAATGAAAAATGTGGGGTTCTAATATAAAAAACTGTCCTTTAAATATACCGGTGACTCCTCTGTTGTTCCTCATGTAAGTAACAATGATCATTATGTTGAAGTCCAACAATATGCATTAAGCCAGCGCGGTGGCTTTCATTATTGTCATCGTCAGATGAGACCCAACCTTGCAGTGGGTAAGTAATGGGTAACAGGCAGATCCAAGGTGTGTCTGGCTTGCGACACAAGAGGATTTCATTGTCTTCGATTCTGGGCTCGAATGCTCGTCAATTGTCAGTGTTGAGCCGTTAATTGTACCACCCAATTTTCTTTTATGCTCTCTATATGCCCAAATCAAATTTTTCGACTTAACACCTTAAAGCGCTAATGACTCACACCGCACCGTAGAACATGAGCAGTACAGGAATAGAACGGGGCCCATAGTGAGCAGCGGCCCTCACGCGTGATCGCTTAAAACTCCAAGGGAGTTAGCGGTTCACGGCATGGTTTACAGGTCAAAGGGAATGTTCAGTGGCCAGTGTGTTTCGAGTAAGTAGAGTATGAAGGTACGATATGCTATTTTTGTCTGACGACACGCAAGCTTGCACGGGTGATTTTCCTTTAGAAACCTTGTTCACGGGTTCAGTATTTGGCCAACAGTTTGTTACAACTCATCACTGTGTGTTTACTATGTGTGCACAATAAAGAGTATAATAAACAAATAAATAAATATTCAAACGTCAGGAAACTCTCAGGATTTTGTTGATTGGTCAGTGCGTGAGTATGCTGCCGCTTTTATATTATTAGACTTTATTTAGAAAGTATTCACCTAAAAAATATGGCAAAATGTAAAAAATATTTCGCTAATGATAATAAAACACAAGAAGATATACTGAAATGTCAATTAATCGTTAAGTGCACAAGTCTACAGTACACTTGCGCAAGTCTATTTTTTTAGAAATATATAGGAACGTGTGTGACTGTACCATTATGGCAAAGTATGAAGAAAAAAAATTCTATCAAGAGCCACAATGTTCAATGGTCGTGATAAAAGTTATCCTCAGAAAGAAAACAAAGAAAGAACATTTGTCAGAAAAGTTTCAGAGGCGACAATACGATTGCTCCGATCGAGCACGTGTTCGCTCTCAGTGCAGTACATAATACATTTGTTACACTCTCAAATCATATTCCCGACAATATCATTTCGTGGGCCGACGTACCGTGAAATACGTCTTGAGTGACTCGGCGCAAGATGACGCCACTAAATCGATGGGACAGTGGTACAGCTAAAGCTATAATATTCTTTAGCTAGTCGATCCGACTGCCAACGCCCTGGACTTTATTTAGACTATCTATCCAAGAAATACCGTAATTTTAATTTCCATTGGAGTTTTCATAAGAATCCCAAATTCAAATTGGTTTAGCCGTTCCTGAGATTAGCGCGCACAAAAAAAAATTCGCCATTGGCAGCTCAACAATTTTAATATATGTATAGAAGATATAAAAGAAGATAGAAGATATAAAATAAGATAGAAGATAGACAGATAGGTAGTTTTTAAATAAAATGAAATATATTACTCTGAAATAGATAGATGGTCCTCGAATGGCTTAAATTAACTAATGGTTAATTTGGGCTACGATCGCCAACACAAGCAAAACTTTTCGAGTATTTGAAGCGTAGAAGATCGTATCGCTATATTATATCTACACGTGGCCAACAAACCGCGCACAACCTATTCGTCGTCGTGCAAGCGAAACTTCCCCGATGTAATATTTCACCCCCACCCCGACGAGCAGCTCGGAGCTCGAATCATGGAACTTCTTTTACAGTGATTTGATGATATTGCACTTTGACGGATCCCCGTATACTTACTATCGGGGGTGGGCAAAAAAAAAAAGAAAAACAAGTCGGATGACGTATCTACTACGATCCCGGCTCACTCACGCCGAGGGCTCTTCAAACCGAGGGGGTAACTATGAGCACTCCAGTCAAACTTGAACCTCCTTTTGACGTAAGGTAGTGCTTTCACGTTGATTAAAACGTATCGTTATTATTATTGTTCCTGCTCCATTGTTTGTGTGCGACGATCCATTCGGCTGGAATAAGGCATTTTTATTGCTCGTACTTGTATGCCGTAAGAGTTCAGTATATTCGATGTGTAGGTACGAAAAAGAAAAGATAAAAACCCCAGTCAAATATGCAAATGTCCGAAATTTGTTTTTTGACCTTGGAGATGTTTTGTTGTGATATCAAAGTGAAAATCGTGAAAGGTTGTGATAGAATTGTAGCTTTACAAGCTACTGTAATTTCTGTCTAATCTAAAAAATTCTTCGAATCTAAAAAAATTGAGTTCTTTTACATACCTGTCAGTTACTGCGGTCAAGGATGTGTAGTCCTGGATCTCCATATCTCCAATATACTGCGAAAAATCTGAAAAAAAAAACATTTCTCACTGTTTAAGTTTTGTGACTGTGAAATGTGAACAACCAACTGTTGAAATTAAGATCAGGCAATAATTTAGAGATAATTTTTTATACAAATATTCTATTTTTTATTTATTGAAGCACATATAAAAATGTCTATAAAAATAAATTTAGGAGAAAAATCTGTTTTTATAGACATTTTAACCATCATGTGAGATATTAATGAGATTGTGAATCATATTTTAATATTTAATGGTGAAACTGACGAAATTAAATGTTAAATAAATAATTAAATTATCTACAGAAATTTGTCGTTACATATAAATCGCTTTTTTCAATAACAGCTACAACGCCCACGTTAAATGCAATAAAAAATAAACAATTCACCTTCCTCCATTTCGTCATAAATTTCCATAATGTGATTACATTTCTCAAACTTTCCCAATTGAAACAAATAACAAGTTAGCGAGGTGGCCCGCGACCATCGTTCATCGAAGTAAGCAATCGCCTAAAGTACCCCTTTTTAATTATGCAAAATCTGTCCCATTCATTAACCGCCAACCCCCACCCACCCCACATTATCGTCCTCGAACGGACAAGATATTTACTTGGAAATTATGAAATACATAAGACAGATGACGGCTATCTATTTCAATCTTCCCCGGGGTCGGTTTTGCGCTTTTGAACGAAACACCGAATCCGGGCTGGCAGGTACGGAAATGTATAACATTTTTTACTGTCGACTTCGTAATATTTTTAGTAATGAAAGGGAGAGGCGATTCGTCGATTCTGATCCCCCCTTCGCACTCGCCCCCCTCACTATTCAGTATTCCGACGAATTAGGCCTTTTATGGAAGTCAGTAAGCGTAATGAAATTTATCCGGGTTTTATCGGATTTTTTTTTCCGTGCGATTTATTGGAAATTACTTTCGCTTGTACTATTACGAACGATATCGGACTCGATAACAGATTTTTATTGAAAGCGAATTCGTAAATTAAAAAATATTGCGAGCCCCCAGGAAGGGATTTACGACGAATGCTTTTCAATAGATAAGATTTTGATTAATATTTTTTATGTAGCTTACTTCTGAGACTTCTGCGTATTATTACATACAATTAAGTAAGGGTACAATTAAATATATGAGAATATTAGCTAATCAGTCTATCAGAGATTTACTTTGATACTTGAACAACAACATGACAAAACTCAATTTTGATGAGTAACCTAATTTTATACGCCGAAATTGAAACATAATTCCCCACCTTCATTACATGTAACTCAACTTTAATACGCGTTCGAGAGAGACATCCTTACAACGTCAACCAAATACGTAATAACCCTCTAACTGCGCGTGAATTATTAATAACAAAACGTTCAGAACGGGTCCGATGCACCCCACGCGATTGCTATTCGCGTCACGGCGCCTCCCTTCAGTGGCGGCAAATCACGCGCCGCCGTGGCCACCCGGTAAATGAATATTGACATCCAACTAGCGGCGAACGGGTTGAATTGATAATCGACTTGCTATAATCGAGTAGCGAGTTTTAAGATTTATCAATTTTTTAATTTTCTTAAATTATGCATGAGAGTTTTAAGGGTTATAAAATATTTAGTAAGAGCCTATTTCAATATTAAAACGTATCTATGATTTATTAAAATTAGATTACCTTAGGCTAATAGATTTTCATTTATTTGTTTTTTTCTTCATAGATGGAAGTAATAATCACCTAATTATAATCACCTATTACAGTACAGTAATTAGGTTAGGTTAGGGTAGGTTAGGCTTTCAGTATCTATTTCATTTAAAGGTAAAAAAAATAAAAAAAACTTGTGAAAACTATTTTTTACTTGCGTAAACAGCTCTTAAAAATAAGTAAAGTCTCTTTACTTAGCACAACATGAACCTACTTGTTTTTATTTGGAACAGGCAATTTTTATTAATATTTAATTTTATTATTTAAATTTATTATATTATAAACTCTGAAGCTATCTTCAGTTAGTTTGTCAAAAAATATCGTTATATCCTTAACTTCATAATATTTAATTGTAAAACATTAAAATTCACCTATTAGGACAAATAAATAACATAACAAAAAACTTTAAGCTTTTGAATTTTTTTTAGTAAAACGTCAGTGTCTGTTGACACAAAAGTTTTGTTACGGGCAATAAAAGACCGAAGTAAAGGCAACTTTGGTGCGCCGAAATCTTCGGTCATTCTCCCCCGATCCGTCATTTGGCGGCGACGTGACGAAGGATCGGACCAGTTTGGGTAACTCAATATTCGACAATGGAGTCAGCTTAGCTGTCGTATATCCAGTGGAATTTTGTTACGAATGATGCGATTTAAGTAATTTTCTTAAGCTGGCCGGCTAGCTCACTCTTGTCAATGCCACCATTTTCATGAATTTTCATCAACTGTGCCGCAAGCACTATCGTTAAAGCATTTGTATAGTCAACGTGTACGATTAGTATAGGAAGATGTTAGACAGACTAACATATGGCAGTGGTTCCCGTGCTTCTATAAAAAATGTTGTCGAACCTTAATCTGCCGATGCCATTTGGTGTGGTCGTGGCACTGGTAAACACTAATTTTGTGGGATTTTTCGAGTGTCAAGTCAAGATAAAACCTCAAACTAAGAATATATTTAATTTACGTAACTATTGTATGTATAGAAGTAAAAATGTAAAGAAAAATACGAAGCTAGAAACTAAGATGCGTCGAAATGCTCAAGAGTCTCTCAAGATCCGGTGATTTGAGGGCAACGTGACAAAGGAAACGGAAAAGTCGAACGTGGGTGCCTACGTTATTACAGTTACTACAGGTAGGCACTTAGGCAGTGAAGAAGGTTGAAATAACTCAACTGTGCTCCGAGCTTGCGCACTATGGCCAAAGTATTCGTATAGTCAACGTGTGCCATTAGTACAGGAAGATGGCGGACAGACTGACATAGGTATATTATAACATTACTATTGACAAAGTTTGAGTAAAAGTATTTAAAAGTTCCTTTTTTAAAAGGTGCGATTTTTGTGACGCCGAGTGTAGTTTTTATATATTATGTTTGTCCGTTTTATCAAGCAGTTCACTATTATTTCTATCACACCGTCGCGTCCCCTCTGAAGAGATTTTGATGGTCCTAATTTTCTTCGCAACATAATATTCAGCGTCGATAAATAATGACTCCCGGAATTTATTTACGATGTTCGACATTGACGAGGGAACAGTTTAAACGACGCAGTGATTTACGTTAAAGGAAGTCTTTTTCTTTTTAGGATATTTTTTTCAGTTTAACGAAAATTACACGTCAACAGAAATCAAATATTCGTTCATTTCAGACCTTTGATTAAAGTATTGGTATGAAAATTAAGTAGTTATTTAATTATTAGGTTTAGATTGCAAGAATAATAATATTTTTTTTGGAAATAATAACCTACTTAAATAAAACAAAAAGAATCTGGACATCTGTAGTTGCCTCTACGTAAAGTTAGGCATTTATAAGTATTATTTATAAGTGTTATTGCATATATGTTAAATGACGTTCAAGATTAAAAAGTTGTAATACTTATTTTGTAAGGGTTATTTACATTATATTCTGGGGGCCGCCAAGTCGAGCAAAAAAGCGGCACAGCCGTACCATACTTTTCTCGAAGCTTTGATTTAAGTCTAAAGACAAAAATTTAGTGATATTTCAAATTGTCACTATAAAATTTCAACAAAAAATTAAACCTACCCCAAAAACATTAAGTAGGTACAACCTACGACTGCATTGACGTATTCTAAATTCATGTCTGCCTAAAGAGAAAATATTCAATTTTTTTCCAAAAAAAGGTTGTCACGAGTTTAAAACAAACTTTCTATAAATTTCCCTTTTCGCCTTCGCACGTGCTAAGTAGGACCGTCAGGATGGGAAAGACGATTATACAATGTCCGCATTGAAAATAATTTCTTTGTCTGCAATCCATTGGTGACCCATTGCAGGGTCCGGTCTCCTCTCACAATGAGATAGGCTTAGTCCGTTGCGCTTGCAATGACGGATTTTTTTTTTACTAAAACATTTAGAGTTAAATAGACTAAGAGACTTAAACGTTAGAGAACATTTTCTGGTTTCGGTTGTTTCGCGTGTTTGTTTTTGTCTTACGTATATTCATGGAACCCACGATACAGGGTAAGTATATTCAGTGGTATATCATATGTATGTGTATGACGCGTTATTCTACCACACCGCCCAACGAGAGTTTTGTTTACCTATTCGTATTAACAAAACTCCGAACCAGTGCACAGGCGTCTCAAGTTGAAACTGTGCAAAAACGAAAGTATAATCGTAAAGCGCGAGGTGACATTTTTATGAAAGGGAAAGTTTTTCCCGTCGTTACTGCGCCGCCCACGGGACCTTCGACCCTGGGGGAGGGAGTTGGGCAAATTAAAATTGGTCATAATTCGCTTTACGTATCGACTTGCTTGAACCGATTTTGAGTTTTACGGCCCGATAAGTAGGGGTTCCCTGGCATTTATTCCAAAGAAGCTGAAAATTTGCAGCATTGGGAATAAAGGAAATATGGGAATAAAGTATTATATCATTATGATGAATAAATGATTATATCACATGGGAATAAATGATTATATCATTATTATAAAAAGTGCTCATCGATCCCATGTGTGCAAAAAACCTTATATTTTTTTGATCGATGGGGGCTTTTCTGGGGTCTAATAATGATATCCTTAACGTTCATGTAAAATTTCAGCTTCTTTGGAATTTATGCAAAGATTAATGACTGTGTTAACCGGGCTACTACCGACATATTTAAAAAGAAATCAAATAGGATAGGTTAAAGCTTTTGGCACATACATTTCTACATACGGGGAAAACCTATGATGGCCTGTAAACTCACTTAAACTGAAATACTAGGGTTGCCACCACTAGGAGTTCTACGCAATGATTTTTGAGGCAAAAGATTGATAAGTAATGCGGGCAAACTGTAAGAGTCCATCTATGCCTACCTTTGAGCCTACGCCACGGGAGCTTGTGTAATGTGTGTACCTACTAATGTTATTAAGTAAACCTTCCACAATTTTACCATCAAAAATAAAATATCTGACTTTCCATAGGAAATCTTAGAAATGATTGTTTACTATTTACGTTAGCCATTTTAGCGACATTTTTCATAAAAAATATACCTATCACACAATGTAGCAAAATATAAATTTCTTCTACTCTCGTAAAGGGCGAAACATTTTCTTGTAAAGCAAAAAAATATTATTTACTGTCCCATTTCTCTCCGAAACCAAAATAGGTACTCCTTCAGCGAAGAGTTTTTGTGTTGAAATGATTTATAATACAACTCCATGCTTCTTTGAATCTGCGTTTCGCCGAGAAGCACTACGACCTTCCTTTAGGAGTTTGTAAGGACGCGGTCACAATGTTACTTCACAACTATATTTCTTTTCGTCTTTTATTATAATAAAATGTAAGCGTATGAAGAATATTATAAAGTAGTGGTTCTTACTTTAAGATTAATAGTTTATTTAGTTCCTTAACTCGTAATTATACATTATATAAAATTTAAACAAAAAATATCACATTTTACACCAATTACTTAGTTATAAAATATTTAAATTATATTATATATTGATTAAGATAATATTATCATAAATTTTAAGCAAAATATGCATTTAAAATGTGTGATAAAAAAATACTGAAACCTACTCATTCTATTTAAAGTGTCCTTAAAAATATATTTTAAGACTAAAAGCCCATGGGATGCATGACTCTTATGATATTATTAGCTAATGCAAAAAGGGATAATTCCCTTTTTGCTAAGTACCTAAAGCAAGAGGCTTTTTAATAACAAGGAGCACTGAAGAATCAGGAAATTATATTTGACATAATAATATTATAAATTAAAAATGTCCAATCAAACATAAGCAGTGTTATTATCAAAATGGACATCAAAGTCAATTATCGACAAATTTGTTCCGCAAACTTCGTTACCGCGCAAGTAACACTGTTACGTTAAAATCATAAAATTATCCCGCCATGATTCCCGGCTCAATAAAACCCGTATATTCAAAATTGTATCGGAGCAAACAAACAAATCAAATTACTTATCGAAATGTTTATTTTATGCTATAAAATGTTACTTGTTCACGTTCAGATGATGTTCGTGCGACCGAATTCCGAGAAATACCCAGTTTCATTCATATTCAAAGCTTTTTGAGTAAATTGAAAAACAAATAGAAATACAATCGGGAATAAATAATATAAAATGTATTGCATTGCACAATTTTTTTCAAGATTTTTATAATTCAGCTTTGTATTACATACGAGTAGACGGGCAGCCGACAAACAGAGAAGTCTTACCAATGGCGTTAATTGGCCCTTTTCGGTAAGTTATTAAAAAAATATGATACAATATAAACAAACCCTTACAATGCCTTACTCTTTCCTCGGGGCCATATTTTCTTATGCCTGCCCGAGACACAAAAGTGGCCGGCCTGTTAATCTTTTTACGTCCACTGCATTATTTTAGGGTTGTTTCAGTAGCTTACTACCACTATTGTAACAGACTGCTCGAGTAATTTATGGGTTTTGCTCTACATAACTGTGGTAAAGGCATTAGATAATGATTTTTTATATTGTGGTTTACCAGTTTTGGCATTCGATTTGCACATTATGTTTGCACCTCCCTTATTTTCGGTCGTGAGTACCGCGATGTATGGTGCTGTATGCTCCAGGCCTCCTTCTATTACGGAAGTTATAATGTTGTGAGATATTGTGCCAGGCCTGATGAGGTCTGTATTCACAACAAGTAAATCGCCTCTTTACAAGAGCAACGTGACATCTCAAGAAAAACGATTTTTTTATTATTTGATATTCAAAACCGCGATGTCGAATTTTATTTTCTACAAAAACGCGGCATTTTTAAAGTAAATGTTAGAGGAGTTATGAGTGAAAGAGACGACACGGCCGTGGCAAATGGCGTTATCACGTTGTCTCTTTCGTTAAGGCATTTGATTTCGAAAACGCGACGCATAATGTTGTCCCAGACGCGCGACGAGTGAAGTGCTCCCGCTTTTCACAATAAACGTGGCTTCACGAGTATACCATGTTTTCAGTGCAAAGGTATGTTTCTTGTTGTTATTTGCTTTAACATTAATGATGTGATATAGTTATTTAACTCGTTTTTGTTGTAAAACTCCTGAGCATTGAGAATGAGATAATTAATATTGTCACATCATTGATGAAAAAGTTACAAGTTTTCTATGTGATATCTTTGATTGTAACCATGTTGGTGATGAATCGTTTTCAAATACCATGGGTTATTTTATTTTACAACATTATTTTTGAAAACCTTTTAGTTTGGGTTTATTATTATACTAAAATGTCACATTATACATGCTAAAATAAACTAACTTTTACGAGTTTGTTTTTCAGATGTCATCGCGATCTAGGACGTTAGTTCAATTAGCTACAGGTGTTAAAAATAATTTAAATGTACAAGATTCAAATATTCTCAGATAGTTAGTTTAAAGCAAGATGAGAATGAAAATGCTAAAAGCTCGACCAATACTTTGCAGACATCAACAAAAGGTATTTTTTTACTTGTACTGATTATATTTTTTTCTAGTTATGTTCCTATAATTTCATTATTTCGCATTAGATTTCATCCGATGTTTCAGACAGCGACGACTCAGTAAAGGATCCTAGCTATGAAGCCCAATCAACAAAACGTGCTAAGTACTGCTAAGTACTGATACTGACGTGGAACTAAATGTTAGTGACATTTAGTTCCACGTGATAGTGTTTTTATTAGTATTAAGAGAATTTGTGATTCTATGTTTATGAAGGGTGAAAGCAATGTTCCTGTTTTGTAATGTGTAACCCATAATTGTGTTAGAAGACTTTAATTACTACTTCCTTTCTTCCTTCCTTTCAGCCCTAGGTAGTCCACTGCTGGACATGGCCTCCCCTAATCGACGCCACTCCGCCCGGTCCTGGGCCCTCTGAATCCAACGTTTTCCCGCTATCTTCTTCAGGTCATCAGTCCTCCTGGTAGGAGGGCGGGCGGCCTGTGCTCCTTTTGCCTAAACGTGGTCGCCATTCGAGGACCTTTTTCCCCCATCGGTTGTCAGTCTTGAGAACGATTTGGCCAGCCCATTGCCACTTTAATTTGCAAACTTTGAGAGCTATGTTGGTTACCTTCGTTCTTCTAAGGATTTCATCATTTCTGACTCTGTCACGTGGAGAAATACAGAGCATAGTTCTCTCCATTGCCCTTTGAGCGACTTTGAGCTTGTCAATTAAGCTCACAGATCGTTTGTCCTAGGTAAACTTACTTGTCTACAACTTCGAGAGCAGTGCCGTCAACAACCACCGGTACGGGTGTGACATGGACATTAGACATGATTTTCGTCTTGTCCATGTTCATCTTAAGACCCACCCGTTGTGAGGCACTATTGAGGTCGCTGAGCATGATGCTGAGTTCCTCCAGCGACTCCGCCAGGATCACTATGACATCGGCAAATCGGAGGTGTGAGAGGTGTTCGCCGTTGATGTTAATACCATTACTACTAGATAACTTTAAGTACAGTTAACTTTTTGATTTTTTTATTTGTATGAAAGTAAATTTTTAGTTACCTTATAATTTTAATTAAAGCAAGTACTTAGTACTATGTGATTAATTGATCTCTTGTTGATTATTGTGCCTTAAACTAATTTCATGGTGAAAGTTTTCGTATTTTTTCATTGTTTTCGTAAATTTGTATTTTTTAAAATACAATATATTTATTTTGACAGTGTGTTTTATTTTACTTATCACATAGCCTTACACCTAAATTTAACAGCTTCAACGTGATATAATCAATATGTTACAAGCATTTTGTGACATATTTTCATTAAGAACGTGACATGTGTTTCTGTGTTTTTTTAAATCAGTTTTTTTAGTTATTCCATATTGATCTGAGTTTTTTTTTGGTTATTTTCAGAAAGCACATTAATTACCGCAACCATTTAATTGTTTTCCCACAGTAAAATTATCAATATTTTAGAATTTATTGACGCTTAAATGTTTGAAATTGCTCTCCTGAAAAGTTGTGGTTTTCAAGATATCACGTTGTTCTTGTAAAGAGGCGAAATGTCCTTCAAAAACTGCGAATAATTTATCCGTTCCTTATAACAATTACCTACCTATTCAGAATATTTTTACAAAACTCGCACCGTCACCAAACACAAAAGGCGCTCGCCACTTCGCGTATCGCTTAAATATTTTTATTAAAATTTCACCTCTCATCATCACCTCCCCATTGTTGAAGGGACAGCGTCCCTTTTTATTTATTTTCAGGAAAAAATGTCATATTGCAAATATCTTTCCACTTTTCGATTGCATAGCGTAGACAGGTTGACATCCCCTGAAGTATTTTGCACTTTTCAGATTCTGAAAAACAGCGTTAAAAAGAAGCACTTTTTGCTCGACTTGGCTTGTCTATGTCAATTTTAATATTGTGATAAATATTCTAATAAATATTCTGTTGTGTAGAGTAAAAATTTCAGAGTAAAATTTTAATGTTTTTTTATTCATATTTGTGCCTTGGGGGAAAAAATTAATACAGAGTAACTTATTGTGACCTCTGTTCTAAACTACTTTGTAGTTCGTCGTCGAATCAATCGACTAGCACGCTCGTTTGTAATACTACAAAACAAATATCTGTGCCGTGAGCATGTATTGTCAAAGTATTCGTATAGTGTGGCGTATAGTATGGGAAGATGTCAGACGGACTGACAATGACATACTAATGACTGACGATTACCATACAAATACTCAGATGATAGTGTTCATGCTCACGGCACAGGTTTTCTTGTGACACCTGTTCATGTGATTTTAACCAACTTCAAAAAAGGAGGTTATCAATTCAACACGTATACAACGTACGTTATATTAACGAAATTGCACAATATTTTCATGTGTTGGTCTATTACGGCTTTGAAACAAGTATACCAAATTTCATAGGTATATGTAATGTTTATCCGCGCATATCTCCGAAACTAACTGACGGAACTTGATCGTTCTTTTTAGTTTGCATTTTTCTGAACTTAGGGAATGGGCAATGGACCAACAAAAAGTAGTACAAAATACAATTCATATATTTAATTCCTTACACCCAAGTGACGATAAAGAAACCACCTCGAGTGAATTTCCAACTGCAACATTAGCATAAAGACGACGGTGAACTGCAATCATTGGCCGCGCTGTGACCGGCATACAGATTCGATTCCCCGTTTACGCATACGTACCGACTCTTGCCGTCTACAGAGATTACGGGAAGTGACAATGATTTTTATAAGTCTAGATAAAGTGACAGGATATTAAAAAATGGGATTTCAAAAATAACTTTTTATTTAACTCATTTTTACTTTTTCTTTAGTAATACTATTGAGCGAAGTTTTCGAGCTTTTCGATATTCGACCTCACGTCTGTTATAAAAACATAATTATAAGAAATTTGTTACATCAGGGCCTGTAGTATCGATATATCTGAAGCTAGGCTCAACCACATCCAAAAAAGGACCTAATAATTTTAAATGTTTGGACCAAACTTCATTAATCACAAAAACCATTTATTTCAGGATAGCGAGCTTTTAAATAAAAATCTATCATCTAGGTACAGAAACGTAAACAGACTTCTACTAATCCTAAATCATGTGTTACAGGTACCTAATTTACCTGTAAGTGTAAACATAATATAAAATTTATTAAAAAATTATAATAAACAAACCCTCCATCGCTTTTGTCAAACAAAATCGAAAGCGGATAAAAGTACCCACTGACCACTAATCTCGTTGCTAACAAAAATATCGCTGGCGTGTTAATATCTTTTGAATAATAAATATTTTTCGGTCCGAGTAACCATTTTGGGGTTTAGATAATCCCGCGCGGTACCTACTTACCCGACCCTCTAATATTTTCGGACGACACAAAGCATGTATAGTACCCATAGTCAGTAACTATACATGTTGCGCAGTAGATTCGACTAAAAAAGGTTGACCAATCCTTTATCAACGAATTCCAATATCGAAGCAATGTATAGAAACGCGCACTATAGGGGAGAGCCTATTCAGCCCGCCGTTGGTACAGTCGCTTTAATAACGTTTACGGTATGCCCTGTACGGCATTTTATTAAATTTTTATTCAGTGCACCTGGGTCTTTTAAACGGTGGAGATAAAAGAAAAAAATGTTCTATTTTGTTTTCAAAAAAATTTTAATTGATCGTGTAAATTTAATTCAGTAGTTATTCAGAGTTCAGAGTTTCAAATACATGTGTTGTGGATTTAATTCATCCAATAAATAAAATAGAGATTAAATTTGTTGATTTTTAATGGCGTATTCAATTGAGTTTCATATTATTTTAACGGCAATATAGGATCACCAAGGATTATTCGATGTAACACGAGATGCCTACTAAATTTAATTACATCGTAAGAGCGCTATTAAAATACTTTATACAGGCATAACGAGCAATTAAGATAAGAATTTAATAGGCGAAACATTTCTGAAAGATAATACAGTATCGTAGTAATAAAATTTTGAAGAACCGTTTCACTGGTTTCACCACGAACTTAAAAGCTAATTCTTTTACTATTATAATGCGAAAATTTGTAGGGATGGATCGATGGATGTTTCTTACTCTCTCATACAAAAACGGCGTAACAGATTTGGATTAAATTTGATACATAGATAGATTATAACCTGGATTAACATAAAGAATATTTGGTGTCCCTCTTTGGGTCAAATTCTTACTTCAACGTGGATGATGTCGCGTATGGAATTTATTATAGTTATTGAACCAAAAAACTTCCGTGTATAATGAATTTGCAGATATTTATAAATGCTTGAATTTAAAAATTTTACTTTTTCCTTTTTATGATGAAACTTCTTTACGGATTTTTAAAGCTAGAAACCAAACTTATTTTATTAAGTATTTAAATCATTCATTTGTACAATGACGTCTAAAATTGTAGGTACTATTAAATTATACTTATTAACTACCTTCTCGCTAAACTATGAAACAAGTAGGCGCTTAGCCCTCACAAGTCGAGATAGTCTTCACAAACCACCGCGAGTAGTCTGTCAAGTAAACATCCCCTTTGATCTCGGCAGGGGAGCGATGAAAGAGATCGACTTAACGATTTTAATAAGATATAAACGTCAAAACATCGCAGGTGATTGAGTGAAAAGTCATTCCACGGCGAGTAAGTTCAACTTCTAACTAATGGAGCTACCCTGCTTCGTCTGCGATGAGTAAGCAGATTCTATTATACGAAGAATTCCTCCGTCATGTTCTGCTGCAGAATGGGAAGCGATAGGATTGGAAGATTTGAAGAGGTCAAATTGACTTATGGGTTTCAATAAACGATCTTCAGATTTGGATTGAGATAGATAGTTACTTTTTGGTTGCTAAGATACCCTCTAAAAATTCTTTGAAATATTAGATGTTACCCGGTAATAAAACATCATTAAGGCTATCAATATCCGAAGATCGGTTATTAATTTCGGGTGTTAGTCGATCCCGTCATGAGGTAATCTTTCCAAGTGTCTTTGCTGAACAATGCTTCATATAAAGTAGCTTTCACATGAATTCACTACTTCCAAAATTAAACTTATGTGTAGGTCTTCAAAATACGAATCTACACGCCGCCGCAACAAAATGGTGGATTTAATAGTTTCCACAGCTGCCTCAATATGGGTATCAAATGAAAGGGCTTGATTAGTAGAATAGAGCTCGCTGCGAAAAAAATGAAAATCCAAGATGGCCGCCGCAACAAAATGGCGGATTCAATAGTTTCCACAGGTGCCTAAATATGGGTTTCAAATGAAAGAGATTGATTTGTAGAATAGAGCTCACTATGAAAAAATGAATATCCAAGATGGCCGCCGCAATAAAATGGTGGATTCCATAGTTTCCACAGCTGCCTCCTTATGGGTATCTAATGAAAGGGCTTGATTAGTAGAATAGAGCTCACCATGAAAAAAAATAAAAGAACCAAGATGGCCGCCGCAATAAAATGGCGGATTTCATAGCCTCCACAACTGCCTCAATATGGGTATCAAATGAAAGGGATTGATTTGTAGAATATAGCTCACTATGAAAAAAATGAAAATCCAAGATGGCCGCCGCAACAAAATGGCAGATTCCATAGATTCCACAACTATCTTAATATGGGTATCAAATGAAAGGGATTGATTTGTAGAATAGAGCTCACTATGAAAAAAATGAAAATCCAAGATGGCGGCCGCTAAAATGGCGGATTACATATTTTTCACAACTGCCTCATTATGGGTAGTAAATAAAAGGGCTTGATTAGTAGAATAGAGCTCACTATGAAAAAATGAAAATCCAAGATAGCCGCCGCAATAAAATAGCGGATTCCATAGTTTCCATAACTGCCTCAATATGGGTACCAAATGAAAGGGCTTAATTAGTAATAGAGCTCACTATGAAAAAAATGAAAATCCAAGATTACCGCCGCAACTAAATGGCGGATTCCATAGTTTCCACAACTGCCTCAATATAGGTATCAAATGAAAGGGATTGATTTGTAGAATAGAGCTCACTGTGAAAAAAATGAAAGTCCAAGATGGCCGCCGCAATAAAATGGCGGATTACATATTTTCCACAACTGTCTCGATATGGGTATCAAATTAAAGGGCTTGATTAGTAGAATAGAGCTCATTCTGAGAAAATTAAAAAATGAACTCAATAGAACTGTCAACAAAACTAAAAACTTGAAAATAAAAATTAAATTACTTAATAAAAAAGTTTTTATGTTGAACGGTTTTATTAACCTGATAAAATGATGTAGGTTATGTACTACAACCTAAAAAATAATTCGGTAAGTCCTAGCTATCAAATCGCACCAATCTTCTCATAAATCTGGGGTATTGAATTGATCAGACAAAATATAAAGTCGTTGGGCGTAGTGTATTCAGAGTAAATAGTATGATAGAAATTTCACGTGCAATTCACTATTATTTATTATTAATTCACAATATGAGCTCATGTTATAGTTTTTCAGGCAAAATGCAACCTTGGAATTTTCTATACTATTTATACTTATTTTGGGGAACATAACATGATTTTTTAAATATTCGTACTTAGGTACTATTAAAATAATAGCCGGCCACAAGTATAACTTTACGTCACCCATATAAAAGACGTAGGAGACGAATATGTAAATACTTCTCGATCGACGTACGTCTAACTGCAGTGTGAGCGCTCCTATAGTATTTCGAAGGTCAGGATTGTTCGTGCGTTAACTTACGTATACGCACGAGTTGAATTCGTACGAAAACGCGTGCAAAAGCGGCTTCAACCACGCTGTTAAGATTTCTTACCAGGAGTATAAGTGGTGAAATTAATAACCTATGGTTAAACGATTATGGATTGAGAAATTTGAGAATGATACTATTTGTTGATACATAGGCCTATTTTCTAAACAGGTCTTAATTAATGGGGGGTTGGATTATGTAATAGACATTTTGTTAAGCCCGTGGACAAATTAATTTTAAAACTCAAACAGGGCAAAAATTGCAGTTAAATCTACCATCTTAGACTTTTAAATTTTTTAAGACTAATATATTAAAAGAAACTAAAGACATAAAGAAAGAGAGAGACATGCTTCGCAATAACAGCACCTATGTTCAACATTTATTTTAGTGATGCAGATATTTATTATGCTTTCGCGTAAAATCATCAGAATAGATTGGGATTTTTAATTAAAAAAAAAAATCTGGATTGTGATATGGAATCCTTTTTACTTCGCCCTTGACGAAATCCTGAAGTTTGCGTGGACGAAGTCGCGGGCAAAAGCTAGTTCTTTAAATAAATTGAAGACTCCACTCCTTTACATGAAAAATATTATACCAAGGGACAATCCTAGCTCGTAAATATAGGCACCCGATACTTCCTTTGTTTTTTATTTCAAATTATTATACCACCCCCATTGAATTTAATGCCTTGGTAACACGTTCAAATTTCACCAAGGGCGTATTGATTTCCCACCCCTTCGATTCCATTCGAGGGTGCATTTGGGGTACTCCATATGCTTTTCGATCAGGGGTGAATCTATTGTATGATTTTACGTTCTCTTGTAAACTATGAGCTTCTTCATACGTAAGTGAATGCAATAATATTTTCACTGTATAAACATGAAAAAACCATATTATTGATATTGTCGCGTCGTCCGGATGGTGGGGTTCGTGAAAACACCAGTTGGTTCCGCAAGTACTTTATTTAACGTCCACACAATAAATTACCACTCCTTATATAATAGCCAAACACGTATACACACTTTAACTGAACGCACTTAATTAACTCACTCACTAAGTCGCAGTAGTATCGCTGGTTATCGCCTAGATAGTTCTCTTCGATCGCTGATCAAGGAGTCAATGACTTACAATGCCCGCCACGCGTCTATTTATACCCGGACTACAGATATACTAGAAATTTCTGGACCGATCCCGAATAATATAGACTAGAGTAGAATGTACCAAAGTTGTATACAACATACTATTTTGAACCTTAACGTATTAGGCATAGGGTTGAGATTCCATTACAAGGTCATGTACGCGGCCATTCAAGGTCTTGTATGTACTTGTCAGCGACGATCGGCCAAACAATAATATGACCTTCACGAATTCGCCGTGTTATGTATTCCTGTTATCTATTTCTCGAATCTTCCAGCTGTCTTGCGTAACAATATAGACACAGACATCCTTAAAAATCCGTTTAAGAGTTACAGAGATCACTGCCTACAACCAAACTCACAAGTTTTACCATGTATAATGCTCGTATATGTAGGAATAAAGACTTCAACATTCATTTATTGCAGAATATCAAATAACTTCGTTTATAGCATAAAGAATCAGAAATAATATTGTTGAAAACAAAAAACACACCCTTTTTATGTTAAATGGTCACGGAAAAGTTGATAGAAAAGTAACTTAAAAAAAGTACAATGCCTATAAGAGAATTAAATTACGCAGTTTCGTATCGTATCAATTAGTATGAGACGATGTCAAGACTGACACATGGCATAGTGACTAATGACTGACGTTTACTATACGAATACTTTGACGTTAGTGTTCATGCTCA
Source organism: Erynnis tages (assembly GCA_905147235.1). Classification (NCBI taxonomy): domain Eukaryota; kingdom Metazoa; phylum Arthropoda; class Insecta; order Lepidoptera; family Hesperiidae; genus Erynnis; species Erynnis tages. The sequence goes on along the minus strand of LR990078.1, from coordinate 3,252,285 downwards.
CCGCACAGAAGTATTTTTGTGTTAGTATAGATAATATATTACAAAACAATTTTCCACCCGTCTGTACCAACTTGTATCAATCTACGAAGGTCTACGGGCAGTGGATACATTATGTTATTGTACAAAAATGTTATTGTGAGCTTTCGGAATAGCAAATATAATATAATTATTACTAATGCTATTGCCTTCGCTAAGATATGTCAATTTGATTATATATAGCGATATCCGTAATCGGATAAATGATGTTATTTACGTGATATTGAAGAGATAAATAATTCTAACCTGTATCATTTTGAATTTACATAGAAAAATGGAATAAAACAAAACATTAAAGACATAGGTATTAAAAGTTTGAGTGTAAAAATAAAAATGACAAGGTTAAATTAAAAATAAATTTAAAGTTAAATTGAAGGTAATATAATATAAAGTTTGCAAAGATTTTAATATTCTTAAAAACAATTCGGATAGGCAGAGAATTACCTCTTGTTTAAATACGTATTAGAGTCTGTATGATAAAACAAAAAAAGACCATTCATGTAATTCAACGACTTCAAATTTCTGTAATTTCATATTGAAATTTTAAATCTCTATAACAATTTATTTTAATGGAATTATTAAAATGTTCCAAAGAAGTGTTTAACTGTATAGTTAATCGAAAATAGAAAAACCCGTTATATTTTATAGGAAGTTAGGTATATTTTGTGTAGTTAGATATTGTAATATCAACGCTCCCCAGCTAATTCATATAAAGAAGCCAACGAAGTAGATACACGGCAAATTCTATTTTGATTAACTCCAGGGTGAACCGATATTCCATTAGTGTTCGATCCGTGTTTACCGTTTAGCCGCTAAGGTAGGATTATACAAGAACGATTGTACGATTGCTTTAAATTTAAATTATTCTCTTTAGTGCCTTTTCACATTATGTTGCATACTCTGCGGCTGTAATACCTACTCTTTTATCATAGCATGATAGCCGCTCACACATTATTTTAATATGTAAATCGGTTACTGTCATGACATGACAGCCACGAAGCAAGCGACATAATTAAAATTGTATTTTATTGTTATTATCGTCACATTTCAATATGTGTCGTTTAGAAGAATTAACAAGATAAACAACAAAGTAAATTGAAACTATACTAAAAGCTCTGTACCAGCTGATATTTAGATCAATTTAATAATGATAATAAATATTATATCCATTGGTATTGGTTACTTTATTCACGGGTTATATATGAGATTTATTCGTATACATTTAATTAAATAGTCATTTCTATGGCCTTGATTGACTTTGAATGCAGATACAAAATTTGGAATCATAATAGCGTCTTGGACCTCAAAAATATACCATTGAAAAAAATAATCAGAAAAAAATAAACAATTCGGATAGGCAGAGAATTACCTCTTGTTTAAATACGTATTAGAGTCTGTATGATAAAACAAAAAAAGACCATTCATGTAATTCAACGACTTCAAATTTCTGTAATTTCATATTGAAATTTTAAATCTCTATAACAATTTATTTTAATGGAATTATTAAAATGTTCCAAAGAAGTGTTTAACTGTATAGTTAATTGAAAATAGAAAAACCCGTTATATTTTATAGGAAGTTAGGTATATTTTGTGTAGTTAGATATTGTAATATCAACGCTCCCCAGCTAATTCATATAAAGAAGCCAACGAAGTAGATACACGGCAAATTCTATTTTGATTAACTCCAGGGTGAACCGATATTCCATTAGTGTTCGATCCGTGTTTACCGTTTAGCCGCTAAGGTAGGATTATACAAGAACGATTGTACGATTGCTTTAAATTTAAATTATTCTCTTTAGTGCCTTTTCACATTATGTTGCATACTCTGCGGCTGTAATACCTACTCTTTTATCATAGCATGATAGCCGCTCACACATTATTTTAATATGTAAATCGGTTACTGTCATGACATGACAGCCACGAAGCAAGCGACATAATTAAAATTGTATTTTATTGTTATTATCGTCACATTTCAATATGTGTCGTTTAGAAGAATTAACAAGATAAACAACAAAGTAAATTGAAACTATACTAAAAGCTCTGTACCAGCTGATATTTAGATCAATTTAATAATGATAATAAATATTATATCCATTGGTATTGGTTACTTTATTCACGGGTTATATATGAGATTTATTCGTATACATTTAATTAAATAGTCATTTCTATGGCCTTGATTGACTTTGAATGCAGATACAAAATTTGGAATCATAATAGCGTCTTGGACCTCAAAAATATACCATTGAAAAAAATAATCAGAAAAAAATAAACACTCATATCAATCGCAGTCGTATAAACAGCCTAACGCGCGAAACAAAAGAAAGGCCCAGCGCCCAACACTCGTCCACGACGCTCAGCGTAACTCACTTACCACTATTCAATTTGGGGTATATTTTTTGAATCAATTTCCCGGTCGACTTGCCGTGTTTGGTTCGCGGGGCCGCGTTCGAGCGTGTAGTTTCATGTTTCACGACACCACGCGACCGCTCAACAGAAACGGAACGGATATTAATTTGGTAGATATTGGGAAAGAATTCGGATATAAGATAGATATTCGGAGGCGACTTTGCCTTGCGACGCGGAAAAATCGCGATATTACGTGGGGTTACGTTCTATTGGCATGGCTTTGACGTCCGCTACAGTTGTCAAAGTGTAAAAATATTTTTTTTTAGTATTTGTACAGTACATTTCCATCACCCAAAGCACATACGGTAGTTGCTTACAATAAAAAACATTTTTGTCTGCAAAAAAACTGTGCTGTATCAGACAATTCAGTTCGAAGCAAGAATGACACACATGAATCGATAAAAATAAAACAGCGATTATGCAGGCCGCCTCACGTTGAGTTGTTATTGCATGCCATGTAACCCCACATCTAGCTTCATTATTATAACTATATTACAGAGATCCTATAAGTCAAATTGTTTTTTTTTTCAGAGTTATTATTACATTATGTTCGGTTTTTGCATAATCCTCTATTTATGGTTTAGTAGAAAATAATGACAGAATTTAAGGCACAGAAAAATTTCTACGTTACAATAGAGCTGTGTAACAAAGAAATGTCACAGGATTGTCTCTGGCGTTGCATGAAATAAACTACAGTATGCAAATACTTGAGAGCAACCGCCTTTTGGAGATTGTACGGAGGAAATAATCCTAGAGTCTTCGGATTGGTGAACATTTCGTAGAAACTTCAAGTTTTCTCGAGTACCTAATACGATAGTTTCGGTTTCAAGATATTCGGATTGGTCGTACTTTAGCTTTATTGAATATTCAGTAATGTCACAGAGGGAAGCTGTGGAACGGGAATAGGTTCTGTCATTTGCTCTTTTGATCCGTAGCAGGAGAGTAAAGCGTTAAAGGAAAAAATACCGCATGCGTGGTATTCCCTATACGAGACGAGATGGGAAAATTCTAGCTTCATCCCACAAAAAAGATTAGATCCAGGAATGAACCAGCCCCGCCGGGAAGAATACGATAGCACACCCGAGGCCCTGACAGGACTGATGCAAAACAACAGTGTTTAACCAGTAGGAGTTCGGCATCGCCCCTGTCGGTCACGACTTGACAATAGGCGTCCATGATAAATATCCCTACGATAAAAGACACTTTCAATGATGACATCATTATAACTACGGTCTTTCAAATCTTACTACGCATTTTTTTTTTGTGAAAACCCACCCGAAACTATCCCTGTGTGGCAAACATCGCAAAATATATGAAATGACGGCACCACCTCGTGCCCCTCGTGGTCACCCCATGCAACTGTCAAAACGACGCCGGGGTGTGATTGATTGTGATTTTTTTGCTCTTCAATCTTCATTTTATTGATATTGATGGCTTGTTTCGCTCGCCAGACGTCGTTTTTGATAATCGACTGCCTCCATGTTATTAATGGTGGAACAAACAATAAATATTTAGGCTATGCTTAAAGCCTCAGTTGTGTTCATTTCTGAAAATTGTTCAGAGTAATATACGAGTTTAAAATTGAAAGAAACTTACAAAATGACTACTGACTGTCGAGTGCGTCAAATTAACTTCGGTCTTCCTTTTATATTAAAGAAGTTAATCGTAGATTCAGATACAGCCTCATCGAAAAATACAAAAGATACAGGTGGATAGAAGGTTGTTTTCTAGAAGGTTCAGCAATGTCACAACAATGCCATCTTCGCGAAATGGGCACGGAACATTATATTAAAATCGAATTCCATTTTATTTTTGTAAAATGTTTTGTAGGAAAAAAAAATGTAAAAAGCAATTAAAAATAAAATTAATCATGAACTTGAAAGACAATGAAATCGGATACCAATAAATGTCGATCTTGCTTCCATAAAAGTGAATAGCATTCTTGGTAAAAGTAAAGTTCCATAAAAATAGTTTTAAACTAAAACCAAGTTTCTACCTCTTCAATTTACCTGAGAACAGGAAATTACGGCAACTACAGGCTGAAACCTTACCTTTACTCCAACTAAACAATTACCACTTCTCAGCGGTAATTTTAACCTGAACCACAGAACGTATCTGAAGTATTACAAGTGTTCAGTTTCTTATAAAACTTCTGTAATTTGCAGTTACTTGTTTGTTGTATTCGTTTTTCTTTAGAAAGGATTTTTTTTTGTTATAAAAGCGATTTTTGTGTTAAGAAATTTAAAACGGGATGAAGAGTAATCAAATTTTTTTGCGGATCTTGATGTTTACGAACATTTATTCGTATTTCGTATTCGTATTCGTATTCGTTCGTATTTCGTATATCGTATTCGTTCGATATTTGAAAATCCGATATTTTAGAAAAAGTAGTCCATCAGAGGTATAATAATTATGTTTAATTGTATATACGAGTTTCCACTTTAACTTAACTTTAGGCTCCCTCCTTTACGTTGGTAAGTAGGCTTTAGGTAGTAGGTAGTAGGTAAGTACCTATAGTAAGAACATTAGTAAAGAACATGTAGTACCTGTGAAATTATTATTTTTTTGAGGCATGCAGGTTTTCTCACGAAATTTTCCTTCACCGTAACCGCAGGTGATATTTAATCTTATAAAGCGTGCGTGCAACTGGGATTCGAATCTGGACCCCTTGATTAAGAGGTCATATTCTAAGCCTATCACTGCTATTTAAGCTATTTGATTTACTCATCAAAAATACATGAGCCTGAACAAACGAAGGTTTTTATAACAAAAGGCTAAACGGACGACTATGTGTTTTATTCGTAGTACACGAGTATTACAAGGGATTTTGTAATTGACAGTTCCGAAGGTTTCACGTAATTGCGTTTGGAGGCACCACTTTGCCAGATAAGACGGTGTTTCGGATTCGAGGAATTTAGCTCAAATGCGAAATACCCAGAATCAGAACATAATCATCGTGGCGTATTAGGATATGAATATGTGTTGAACATGTTTCGAACATTCTTTGATAAATTTGTAACATTCAAAAATATTTTTTGTCCGTGTACGACCGCGAACGAATCACGAAATTGCGTAACTTCATAAGAAATGAATGAACTTTTGAATGTTTGAAACAACATCCCCATAAAGGGTTACACGGTCAGATACCACAATACAAAAGCACCATAGCATTACATTCATTACCCAGAGTAACGGGTGGAAGCCCTACAAACGCGTTGCCGTGACAACGGGCGGCTAGACTGCGGAAAAAATCGAGACGCAACTCCTATTTCAATTAGGAGACGAGCGGTAAATAAATATCTCGCTTTGTTGTGTCTGGCGGTCGAGGGTTAAGTGTGGGCTGAGCGGACAATATTCTGTGTAACTACTGCCTTTTAATAACTATGGTTATGCTTCCCCAGGAATAAACAGTACCTGAATAGAGCAACAGGACTACAGCACAGGTAAGTGACCTTTTAATGTTGCATTTGGATTGAGAAGTTTAGCGTCCATACTTGAGCCTACCCAATACATTACCCATTGCAATACAGAAAATAAAAGAAATACAGAAATATTCAAGTGAAGCTTTTTCAATTCCAAGCTTTCCCAAACTAAACTTTGTCGGCCTGATCCGATGGTATATATCCATCCTTTCAGAGAAACACCACAAACTAAACTAAATTTTCCACCAAATAAAATTAGTCCGCTACTCTATAACTTCCCTACGCGTACACTCTCCAACATCACAAACAACCGATCCACAGGACACGAGTCACTTTAACGACACCATTTGTCGGGCATCACGACACGGTGAGGATTTAAAGTCTCTCGCCCCACTTTATTTGGAAGTACTCCAAAAAACTTGGCCGAAATAATCTAAACTTGTACTGTTCACGGCGCGAACGCCCGCATTCGCTAAGTGAAAAGTTAGTATGGCGAAATTATGTTTCGTCAAAAAAAAGAAGCACCAACGAAAGAAATATTTCGACGTTCGTCCGTGTTAAGAATATAAGAGGCTTAAAATAACGGGATCAGATTTCGGGAGCCGCCGACGGTGTTAGCTCAAACTTTTTTCATTCGGGGAATAGCAAAAAGTGGAAGAGAACCGTTTGGATACGCGAGAACGCAGCTGGTTCGCAGTTCGAAGCCTTATTCAAAATAGTATTATCTAATCCGTTTGAGATATCGGAAGATAAAGTTAGTGTATAAGATGAACGTGTGTACGCGAATTCTATAAGAACAAACTAATTCTTTATCAACCTGATTGTTCTTGATAAATTTTAATTTTCTTGGTCCTTTTAAAATGGGAGAAAAATATATAGCTCTTAATACCCCAGAGCTCATTACAGACCTAAAAATTAATTACTACTGAGCAGCTTCAAACCCACAAGTTCACTGTTTGGCACGAGTCTCTCTACCTAAAGGCAGGAGACCTGGAATACATACTACCACACTGTTCCAATCTGAAATGACCTTCAATTATGCGTACCGAGTTTTTCAAACTGTCTATAGAGCCTTCGACGAGATTCAAAATAAATGCAATATTTCAATAAAAAAGGACTAGAATTTCAAGGAAAACTTCGCTCCTATACTTTATACGAAAAACTATCGTACTTTGTAAGTATATACACCGTATTTCTAAGCCTAAGTTGCCATCACTCGAAGGTATTCCTAAGGGGCGCATTATAAGACGGTTCCCTAGTATCCCCGGGCGACTGTTCGGCCATAACACCTAATCGGATAGGTATAAACTTGTAATACTAGGTGATTTACGACGTTAGATACAGCTATTATACCTTTGAATATACCAATAATTTTGCGGATTAGTTTATTTAGGAAACTTTGATGGTCATATGCTGAAACGTTATGTATGACGTAATAAATTTATGACTAAGAGGCTAAGTTAAGCCACTAGATCCAGTTTTTGCTGGCTACTAACCTGAATCTCTACTGATACACAATAGTTATATGTGGTGTAAGTTCCTGGCCTACTATATTAAAATTTCAATCTTTTTTCAGTAATTCCCGGATACTTCATAACACCAAAGAGTAAACACACCTTGAACACACAAGATTTCACCTCATTAATCTTTGATCAGAGGAGACGGTTAATTAATAAGCTCAAAGCTATGTATGTAATTGACACTCAACTTAACTACAGTTAATTATAATTTGGAGAATAATTTATAACGTTGAGTAAATATTTTAGGTTTTCGCCTATATGTTCCGTTTATAATATAAAATGAAAAATATAATATATCTTTTAATCTTTTTAATATACGCGTCACACTCATAGCCCCACACTAGGATTCCCTGTGTCGTGGGCGCCATGGACACACACAAGACAACAACACACACACCCAGACCAGAAACAGACATTCAAATTCATCATTCAAATCACTGCTCTGCTGGGAACCCAGGACCTTCCGCGCAGCGCACCGGTGTCTTAACCACTGCGCCACTGGGGTCGTCAAATATTAACAAGCGTTTGTTTTTATACACTAATTCATCCCAGTATTTATAGTAGTGAAATTTGAGGTTAGTACTTGATGAATAATTTGGGAATTTTAGACTAGCGCGTATCCGTGGCTCTGACAATTGGCCCCGTCTTCAGGATACGTTTTGAGCTGTTTAAGGCACTAGGCCTATAACCAACCGACCAAACAACAAGACAAAATGTAAACACAGGGCTCTAAATAGGGCTGTCCAAATTGAAATACGAACTGACATGCGGCAAAATGTACGACATGACGTCGTACGAGCAACAATGGCGTGTGGCATGGCAATAAGTAGGTACATCGTGTGATGCATAAATCGTTTACCTGGCCTGTGATAGCAAGCAGCGAATGTCAGAGAGTACAATACTAGTCGACAAAATCCAATTTTTACGACCATCTTGGGAAAACGCAACAGGTCATAAAAACAACTCAGCCATCAGACCTCTTGAAACTCGCACAATATCCGTTCAGTGTGAAGCCGTTGAAAATGAAAATGGAACTTTGTCGATTCGCCATCGAAGTTTCGCTCTAAATATTGATTGTGAAACTCCCTCTGGGCGGTATCAAAGAGTTGTATTGTACGGCGCAGACTGGTGATGTTTCATTTTGACTTCGAGCTCATTGTTTTACAAGCTTTGTTTATTTGTAGGCATCCTGTTGTTTTCATCTCTGATTACGTCGGAGTGTTGAGATATTTTTCATGTTAGAGATTTTATTATCAATTTAAATGTGACATTCTTTCTCACTAAATTATAATGTTTATTAATGAGCCAACATTATTGGCGGACCTTAACACATAACGTGATTTTGACAGCATCAGAAACAAAAATAGGGTTAGCAAAAACATTGAGGTTAATTTAATAGAACACAGGCATGCTGGCCTATTTTCAATAAAAAGGGAAAAAATCAGTAATTTAAGTTCTAAATAAAACTAGTAAGAGTTAGTGATCACGTAGTGAGAGTATCCCTTCAAACACAGATTGATATCTCCCCCAGGACGGTTTCAAAGAGTTGTTTCAACAAAGAGGATTTGTTTGAAGCCAACGAATGTACCGTTTATTGTTCCTCATTGTTAGTCTACTAATTTACCTTTTTTTAATTATTTGATTGATAACAATACTGAAAGCTTTTTTCATAGGAATGGGACGCCATTGAGTTCTTTGGTTATTTACTATTAATTCTTCTTTAATAACAAAATTGATGAAAATAATCACGAAAACATTGTAAGAAACTTACTGTTTATTTGTAAAGGAATCTTACTACTAGAATACGCACTGACATACAACAAATGTATGCAATGACGTTGTCGTATGATAACTTGATGGGAGTGACCGATTTGTCGTCGACCAACCTTTTAATGAGAACAAGGAGTAAGAGACCTACAACCTATGACTGGTCAAGGTCATACATTTTTTGATGAGGAAATAAGGGTAACAAAAGTTTTTTACTTACTTATGTGCGCCAGCTTGACAATTTTTGTAGAATCTGCAGACAAAATACAAAACTATAGTTATTAAGAGGCAAAATTTGTTTTCAATAATAATCTTGGTCCATATTCAGTTCCTTACGTAAAAATCATTATCCAATTAAAAGTACAAACTCTGAAAAATATCAAAATTATCCAACAGTTCGGAAACGCAGTGATTCAATTCCCGTCATTAAAAAAAACCGTCGCTATTCAAAAAGCGACCTGCGCCCGCGATATTAAGATTCAAAATGCAACGTTTCAAAACACATCCAAAACCAGTCGATCTCAGCGGCTTGTCAAGATCACGTCATCGCAGCATCACACGATTATCTCCCTCTAATCGCTCAGAGAAAGTGATGACAGATGCTCCCCTGAAATCAAATAATGAATAAAACCGCGCGAGTAAGGCGTTTCGCTCCCTATTAACGAGAAAAGTTGAGTCGTGTCGCGGCTTCACTCTTTAAGGTTGGGGGCTGAGATAAGCTTATTTTCAATACTCCTTATTTTACTACCGACATACTCTCTATTTTTTTTTTATATCTCCTACGAAAAATCCTACGTGGTTTATAATAACTAATTTAGATTATTATTTCTTTAACGTTAGGCTAATAGATAAAATTGTCAACAAATGTTAACTTTTCTAATGAAACATGAAAATAGTTTTCATTATCATTCTACAGCATAAAGATAAAGAATGCTTAAAATTCCTGAAACTTTACCGTCCATTTTGCTTGTAAAAGTAACGAGAAAAAGAAAATGGAGAACTTTTAAATCAGCAGTTTTCGAAAGTCTTACTCTTAATGGATTAAATCTACACGAATAAGACTGCAAAGCTTGAGTCATGTTCGTACTAACCACGAACTTTCAGAGTAATATAATATTCACCTTATACCTAATATTCACCTAAAATTTTATCAATTTCCAACCCGAGCAGTATCTGGAACGGTTATCCACCTGATGATGAACGACGCCCACTTGGCGGTATTCCAGACCAATGTTATGAATCTATTCAACTGTCATTTCATCTCTAATAACTAATATTATCGCGCATCCCGACTAATTCAGACCCGGTCGCGATTATTTCTAGATAACCCCTGTTGATTTACAAACCGACGTTTTAATACAATCGCTTACAAATACAAATGTGTTAGAGGAATTCTCTATTCGTCTTACATCGTACCTCTGTAGTCATATTGAAGCTCAGTAATGCTTCCAATTTATTAACGTTTTCGAAATTCAAAAGATTTTATTAAAAAGTGAAGTCAAAGTACATTGTACCTATCACTGGGTTATGTAAAAGAGAGTTAATTTTCTGTTTCTGGTCTATGAATCTATTTGTGTCTTATTTGTTCTCGTGTTTGAAACTAAAAATGTGAAGCGTGATATTTCTAGACATGGATGAATCATTAGAACAAAGTTCAATTTGAACGTAGCCTGGACAAAATATTACAATGAAAAATCTTACGTATGTGCTTTATTGGGCAAACTTGCCATCTGGTGATAAACTTGCACTTATGTCACATTTGTCATAGAAAAGGAGCAAATTACATTGGTTTTAAAGACAACCAATATCAATATGAAAACGACTAGCATCCCGTTAGACAGAGTAAAAAACAGAGTGTAGTCGTTCCTGAAAGGCGCTCCGCTCATGACAGCGTTCTGAGGCGAACTCGCAAGTGATTGCGCGCACGAGTGTCAGCGTTTCTGGTCATCTCTCGTTAGCGCGATTGTGGACGTGGGATTAAACCGCCGCTATCGACCGCCATTGTCATAATGTGATCAGAAGAAAGTTTTTAGTAATCGCACTGACGGAATCGAACGCATAGTTTGAATCTGGAGTTCAATTATTGAAAACATTTTTTGATTATGTACCTACTAATATTAGTTATTCTCCGACGGATATTAGTTGTTCGCCGACTGAGAAAATTAAATTAGAATACGCAAAGGTGTAAACGAATAAATTAAATGTGTAAAGTGAAAAATGTATACCTATGTTATTATGTAGGTACTAATGTTTACCGATGCGATATAATGTGATTGAATAATTTTTTTTTGAGACGAACTTTATTTGTACGACAAATTTTATATCTATTGCGGTGTTGTAGTGTGGTTACTTGTGCGCTACAACCACCGCCCAAGGGTTGTACTCGGCTAGTAATTGCAAGGATTGTTCGAAGTAGCGACGGATTGTTTCGCAAAGAGGGTTTTTGAATAGATGTTGCATAATAGGCGGCCCTCAGACGAGCAAACAGCATTCGTGGATGCGGGTTGCATCAGTGGCTAGGAAGTTACGTGGAAACTTTTTGTCTCTATAGTTATCTTAGTATATCTAAGACTTTTGATGATTTACATTTTTCCGTAATAATTGTGTACCAAACGGGCATGCAGGCCACCTGGTGTTAAGTGGTCACTGCAGCCCATGGACGCCCGTATCTAACCTCAAATATGAGGCTGTATGCAGGTGCTTACTACTCGTGAGAACTATGATGTTCGCCTCAAATAAATTTTCTCCGGCAACCATACCTCACCAGCTGAAACACATGACATAAAGAACATGCTGCATAATGACAAGTAAGTACCTACGTATGTCTCCGGGCGAGCTTCTATGACTCTATCTCTTAAAATTGTACAATAAGCTTGCGATTCCGGATTAAACATGAAGATTAAGTTTATGTATAATCTTTAATTATCCTAATTTTAAAATTAACTGTTCACAAATATGTTTGCTAAGCAAACTCGAAATGATTACACTTAATAAATATCAATGTTTTATTTCTGTCCATTGATTGTAGCGGTAATAGCCCAGTGGCTTAGAATTCGACCTCGAATCGAGGGGTCCGGGTTCGAATCCCAGTGGCACGCACCAATGGCTTTGTAAAAAAAGTCATGTGCGCTTTATAAAAATTAAATATCACCTGCTGTTACGGTGAAGGAAAACATCGTGAGGTAACCTGCATGCCTGAGAGTTCAGAAAAAAAAAAGTTCTCAAAGGCATGTCAAGTCCACCAACCCGCACTAGGCCAGCGTGGTGGACGGCGGCCTACATCCTTCTCATTGTGAGAGGAGACCCCACCCTGTAGTGGGTCATTAATGGGTTACTGACATTCCTGTCCATGGTATCATGTTACCAGGAATACACGCTAATATTTATACCTCGGGTATTATGTGAAAATAGATGCAAGCATAATTTGCTTTCGCACGATAATTTATTAGCGAGAATGCACCTCGCAACGATGTTACTATGTCTTCTCGGCTAATTAGCTTAGTGTATCGGTTAAATAATGTCTCTCCATAGTAAAGTGCGAAAGCACTCTAATATTTAAGCAGTATAATAGATGCTTAAATATTGGAGTAAATAATGCCGAGTTTTAATTATCATTCTATAGAACCGTAGATTGTCACAGGAATTACGTTACATATTTGATGGCTTCATAATCTATGATATAGTGTAAATTATATATTCATTAGGGTCCGTTCACACAGACCGGCTCGGAGAGGAGAGCAGATTTTTATCACGTTGGAAACAGTGTTTTTAGTGATTGTAGTAAAGTTTATTTTTGCATTTGCACCTTTTTTGTCATTAAAAATGCCTGAACGCGCTTCGTGTGAAGTAATAAAAGGAGCCGACCGGCTCCGCTTGCGTGCTCTTTCTCGCTCGCGCAGCCGATCGGCTCCCGCACCCGCTTTCAGATCTCTTCCAGCCGGTCGATGTGAAATAGTTGGCGGCTCCGCTCCGGCCAATTCCAAGCGTATACGACCCGGTCTGTGTGAAAAGAAAAAAGCAGGCCGATGCTCTCCGAGCCGGTCTGTGTGAACGGACCCTTAACATTCAGAAATAGAACTACGTTTAATTTGAAACATGAATTTTTATATTCTTTTCAAACAAAAGTCCTGTCTGACCTAAGATTTGTGCCTTAGGTTCCTTCTGGTATCAATTTTACCAACACGTATTGTGGATGAAATGATAGAAGTACAGAAACTTGGTACTTAAAGCTTAAAGCTCAATTTTGTATGAAAAACTTACAATGCAATAACAACTAAAAATACACTATCATACTTGTGTGCTTCTCGAAGTATCTACATCATAAGAGGATTTGCAAATCACATCATTAACAAAGAAAAGAGGAACCCCCAACATTCAATGAATTCTGCTATGAAAATTTATCTATGTATCTCTGCTGAAGTAGGTTTAATAATAGAACACAGAGACTATCGAAGTTAAACTACATCGATTGCGTGCTAAAGCAACTCACATATTGATGTCGCATGTCGCTCACTGACATGAAAATATCTCGAAACAGATTATAACAGTTACGCTAAGAACTCTATCGTATTTAAAATTGGACGTGATTTTCCATGGTTTGTCGACTCGGTACTCCTACTGACTACATTATGCTACATCGGTCCCGGTTGCTATCGATTCGATAACAGTCGTTAAACCACGTCGGAGGCCCTATGGGCTGTTTGAAAACTTCCGACACGGGTTGGCCACTAGCCCGTTTCTCCGCCAACTGGAGCAGCTGTGGCTAGTGCCTGTGCCTAGTGGGCCATAAATGAGTTACAGCCACCTTTTCAGAAATGCAAATTAATATGTTGACTAAACGCGCACCGTATGTAGCTCGACTTCTGCCTTTACTTTCTATACACTGTGGTTTAAAGTTAGTAATAATGCTTATATTCCCATATAAGCTTTTTCGAGTGGATGCTGCGTGGAAAGGAATAAGCGGATTAAAACCCAATGAGGGTTTTAATAAACCCACGAACAAGGAACTCGAATATCTACCCAATTATCATAAGGGTAGAACTCATTTTGCAACAATATCACGTATTGATACTTGTATCTAGCAGAGACTAACCAGTCTGATTCTCAAAATGCAAATTGTGACTTTAATTATATTACGTATTATTTCGTTTTCTTTAAAATTATGTAGCTCACTGCAATTAGATTATGTCCCATGGCCAGTTAAAGTTTTGTGATGTCTGTTAATGTCCCACTGCAATCTCTTACGGTCCGTTACTCCAGAGACCCAGGTTCGAATTACAGTGGCATGCATCAATGACTTTCATAATTTAAGTGCACTTTGAGTGCGTGCGGGAAATCATTATGTGAGGAATCCCGCATGCATGCGAAATGTTCATAATGTTCTAGGCATTATGTAAGCGAGGTGGACTTAGGCCTTCAGCCTTCTCTTTGTGAGGGGAGATCCGACCCCTAGGTCCCTAAAGAATTAAAGAGAGTTCAAAAGCCAGGACCTCTTTCCTACCAAACTCCAATTTCTCCGGTGGGCATGGGTTGGAAAAAAAATAGGAAATACCATCGCGATCGAATAAACTTATAAACTTACCTTCAAAAACAAAATCTAACCCCCAAAAGCCACGGTACCACACACTCAAGACACTCACACTTCACTTCGATGGAAACACTAAAAATTTCGGTCCAAATCAAAAAGGCAAAACCGAACTCGAAAAACTACATATATGATTATAAAAAACACAAAACACAAAAAAAAATTAACTAAAATTTCAATTACATCGCTCCGCCATCTCTCTCTCGACTGAATGAATGTCAACTTTCAAATCATAGGACTTTCAATTAGAACCGGCCAGTATAAATAGGTTGAATGACACGAAAAAGTTTAGATTTAAATTGAAAAGATAGCAAAGCGTTGACCGTTTTGTATTGAATAGCGCGTTTACGGGCTATGTTTGTGTTAGTGAAATTCCGATTTAAAATACCGGTATTGGTTTATGGAATACTACTGGTATGGATACATATTTAAATATTATAAGTATGATACTATAATTACAAAATTCACAATTTTTATCTGTTTTATTGTTTCTATGTGTATAATAAAGAGTGTGGTCACGTCAAAACCCATCCAAATCACGTCATAACCCCGTCAAAGCCCGTCAAAAAAACATGAGCGCGTCAAATGATGGAATATCAAAACTACCTATAACAATATTATATTTATAAAAGTTACAAAAAAGAAGGGATTTTTTTTACAAATTATTACCACTTTTTATCTGATAACAAAGACTCGGATGCTCCAAACTTCGTTACTTTGTATGTACTTTGAAATCGCTTAAAACATCGTCAAATCGATATTCGTGAACGTACCAAACCATCTAATGGAATTTAAAAGGCCCTTTAAAGCAACTGTTCTACCACAAGAGCAAAACTATATTATTAAGGTATTATTAGATTACTCGTATATCGCTCGTGCTGCTAAAGTCGAGTATTAAATGGTTGGCTAAACTTTGGTAGTTTAAACTTTAACAATTGTCTGAAAATTCCTTAAAATTTTACAATATGCGACAACCTTAAGTATGAAACTGTTACGTCTGTTGTTGGTATTCATCCTAAATTCCTTAGTTGTAAATGTCATTATGAGTTGAGAGTAGCCCACAGGTATACAGGCCAAAATGGATTTTATCTTTCAACCTTAAATATAACAAACTCCCAACAGAGTTTGGGTGCATTTCTTCTCGCGGACATCTTAGTTGAGGCGACCTCAAATAATGAAAATGCATCTCAACTTTAAGTGAAACCCAAGATCTAAATAAAAAGCATGGTTCTACCACCTACAGCAATTTGTAAATATTAAATGTGATGCCTTGGAATGTCTTTCAAAGCAAAATGTTAAAACATGATTATGTACTATCAAAGATATAGATAGTATTATCGTTCCCCGCTAACGTTCGCGCCAACCGGTGACATCTGAGAGAATTTACAGCGCCCTATAAAAATGCAAAAACGCTCGAAACTCTGTAATCGTATTTTATCAAAGTCAAATCGTGTTTCGACATTGTGAGAGCGAAAACTCAACTCTGACCTGATTGCATCGCAAATTGTTCATGAATAAATAATACTGTAAAGCTCTTAAGGGGCAGAACGGTGTCGAATCGATCACTCATAAACTAAATAAGGCGAAAACGAAACTTTGCTTAGAAATTTTTACCATAACTCTATAATGGCCAAAACTAAATCTTTACCAATTTATTCAACGCTTGATTGAACTTTGTCAGAAATCCTTTATCCAACACCACATAATAATGAATTGGTGGTTGGGTTGGGAAGTGGGAAGAAATGTCTTCAACTGGTGATCACCTGTCAGCAAAAGGAGTACAGGCCGCCCTCCGACCAGGAAGAGTGATGACGTGATGATTCTTTAGTCCCCCGCCGGCCTAATGCGGGTAAGTGGACTTCACATGCCTTTCAGAACATTTTTTATAGTGATTTTTCAGGCATGCAGGTTTTCTCACGATGTTTTCCTTCGCCTGTTATGGCAGGAGATATTTAATTTTATAAAGTGCACATAACTTTTTTACAAAGTCTGTACACAGTTTGGTACATACGATGGGATTTGAACCCGGACACCTCGATTAAGGGTTCGATTTCTTAGTCACTGGGCTATCATCGCCTACCATTTTATTACCTACCTTTAACTCCTAAGTCATCTACGCCTTAAATCACGAGTCCTTACCGTCGCCAGTCACTCTACACTAACACAATTCTGAGAAATTGATACGAAAAAATATTAACTCGGCGTCAACAAGAAAGCAGTACGTGACAGAAATACGGGATCATTACGTTGAAATGTAAGCAATACTGTTGTATTTAAATTGGAATTTCGAGATTGGTTTTTTATTTCTTATCGATATTCCGTAGAAAGCAGTCACGTAGGTTACGTTTGCGGTTTATATTGACGTTTCAAGTGAAGTTAGAATTGGTATAGCTATAGCAAGCTAAAATATAGAATCTGTTAATAAAACTTATTTAGTATTCTCGTGTTTATATTGATTTTTATGTAGGTTACTATGAAAAGGTAAGTATAATATGTAAACGATGGTTTTGTGAAGATAACCATTGGTAAGCTATAGGATTTCAATAAATATAGTAAATGAAATAAAATTGAAATATAAAATAAAAATATAATTAATGAAACTGGAGTTTGGTTTGAGTTTTCAAATTAAAAGTATTAATTATGTTGTGATGTACAACACAGTGTAAAACAGTGAATCAAAATGTTTATAATACTTTAATTCAGGGTGAAATGTATTTCACCCGTCACAATACTACAATGTTAAATCTATATGTAAGTAATTACATAAAGCTTTATATTTGATTATATCAAACTCACTTATAAGTTAAAATGCAACGTAATAATCACCGATTGCCGTGTGTAATCATCTTTCCAATCTAGTAATTTTGTCAGTTGAAAGTATTACAATAATCATTAAGTAGAACAAAAGTAGCGACAACAATCCATAATGATACCAGTAAACGCCCTCTGTCCACCTTTAACTGTTTGGTTCGATACTCATAAATATAACGGCCCGTACCCTTAGTCTGATTTTTAGCGATACCGAAACGAAACGCACACATCCATAGATACGTAAAATAAATCATACACAGCTTACTACACAGGAGTCCACAGTGTAATAACAAATAGAGGTAAAAGATTTTTAGGGGCGTTAAAAAATTTAAAATCAAATTTTTGTATGGAGTGAAAAATATGAATACTTATCGTTAGACATTATAATACTCACAAATATTTAATACCTACGGGATAATTCATTCGGGATAATCGGCCAATTCACGGTTATTATTTTTCATTAATATTATTAAACATTGAAAGTGTTTTAATTAAAAATAAAGCAATTTTTGTGATGATTTATCTACTGCTTTATTAATTTTTTAACTCTTCTAAAAATCTTTTACCTCTGTTGGTTATTACACTGTGCATTTACGTCTGGTAAACTGTGTATGTGTGCGTTTCGTTTCGGAACTGCTAAAAATCAGACTAAGTACCGTACTCTATGAATGAATGTCAGCCTGCTACGACCGTAGGCTTCGTAGACCGTAGACAATCGTAGCGCAAGAAAAACGTAGTGCCGTAGATCGATATTGTCGAATGTGTCTCAGGCTTGCTTAGACCGGAGACGTCGATATAAAAGATATAAATCTTACTACTATTATAAATGTGAACGTTTGTGAGGATGGATTGATAGGTGGATGGATGGGTGGATGTTTGTTACTCTTTCACGTAAAAACGGCTTAACAGATTTGGACGAAATTTTGTATGCACGTATTCTATATCTAGGACTGGCTAGCACATAGGAAAAGAAAGAATACGGATCTTAAAAATAAGCATTGTAATTATTACTATAAAAGACGTAATAAAAAAAATATTCATAGGTTGTATAATTTTGTTTTCTAATTTTAAATTCCTCTAAAAGTATAAATTCAACGGCTAAATAAATCAAAAAGGGCATAAAATAAAACGGTGTACAAGGTATCTAAGCTGGTTAGTGTCAATACGTAGCCAAGTAAGTGGCCGTGGCTTATCAACTATTGATCTGATATCGATTGCTAACTTTAAAAGCTTTTTATAATCTACGATTTAATTTTAGATAAACCCGCGACTTCGTCCACGTTCACCTAAGAATTTGACCTAAACATCACAAACTTTCGTATTTTTAATATTAGTAAAATTGCCCCCATACGCTAACGTACGTAACGTAAGCAGCAGTAGATATTTAGACCTTTAAAATAAGTCCATGTGGAGCACCGATGCAAGCGGTGATAGCCCAGTGGCTTTGAATTCGACCTCGAATCGAGGACCGGACCGGGTTCGAATCCCAGTGGCACGTACCAATGACTTTGTAAAAAAGTAATGTGCGATTTATAAAATTAAATATCACCTGCTGTTACGTTGAAGGAAAACAGCGTGAGGAAACCTGCATCCCTGAGAGTTCACAAAAAAAAAATGTTCTCAAAGGCATGTGAAGTCAACCAACCCGCAGTAGGCCAGCGTGGTGGACGGTGGCCTACATCCCTCTCATTGTGAGAGGAGACCCGATCCTGTAGTGGGTCATTAATGGGTTACTGACAAGATGCACCGATGAACATGCGCATGATGAATGCTAATATTTACGAGTCTACATTTAGGTATAGAACGGGGATAGAAGATAATTAATTATTATTATTATCTTTCGATCTTCTTTTGTTTCCTATTTCCAAAGGTTGTCTGGAAGAAATCGCTCTATCTATAGCGATAAGACGGCCTTTTTGTAACGTGCATTGCATGGGTGCAAATAAAAAGTATTTGTATTGAATTGTATTATGTCGTATAGAACAAAATTTTTAAAACAAAAACCAACAAACACAATTTTTTCGTGTCGTATCTTATGGAGTCGTGTCGTACCACCTAAACGGCCAATACGGACTTTCCGACAAGTCAAAGCGAAGGGAAATATTAATGAGTGGCACTTTTCCCGTGAATAAATAAACGAATTTGCATCATTTGAAAGTCGATTTTATTACTTTGATTTTGAGTCCATTATAATTTAATATTTAAATGTTACCCAGTCGCTGCAGTTGGTGAATCGTCCCATTAGTGCTTAAATTATTTATGAAGTAAATGCTACTTTTAAAGGTATCGAGAATTTAATTTATTTGAAGAAACAAGGTTACTTATTTAATAAGTTTGTGAAATTCCTAGTTAGATATTAGGCTTAATTCTTTACAGTATTTTGTTAAAGTTTATTAAAATGACTGTGTGTAAAGCTCTCCAGAAATATTAGTTAAGTCAACCAAAGTTTCAATGGGCTATAGCGAGTACTAACTAAATGTTCAGTACCTATCTAATTTAAAAAAGTATGTTGTACCTCCTAAGGGAATCAGGAAATGGACTATTTTTATTTTGTTATTGTTTTCAAGTATCAAAGGTTTTAATTACACAAGACAATTGAATTTATTAAGCCACATTACAACGAGAAACGCATATGCGTCGACACGCAGAACACAATAATACCGAATTTACTAATTAATATCGAAGCCGTAAATAGATCGGTTTCGGGCCACTGCACTTCCCGATAATAAACAATATTGTTAAACAATTATCACCTTTATTCTGTTACGCATAGGGTTTAAGAGAAATGTGGCGTTAAAGCTCACGATTTCATATGTTTTACTATATGACATTTAACTTTATAGCGTGATACACAAGGTCGAAATTTCATTGGCCGGTAAATCAAACGGCACAGGCTGTACGGGAAATCACACAAGATTTTAATGTTAATTTAATTATCCATCGTTAATATAGGAGCCCATAGGACGTTGGGTATGAATTCACTGATGTGGCTTTACTGCAACAAAGGATTATTAATGTTGTTTGTTCAGTTGATATAAATAAGTACTCTGTATAAATATGACGAGTTAATAATAAATTCATTATGAGGCGCAGGAGCCATGGTAAATTACGCGTGCTTTTGTTCTTTGTAAAGCATGTTAAGCATGTTAAGCCTTCAGAATCGATGGTTATTTAGTAGTCGATTGAATTTGTCTTATATCATACCCACTTTTAAAAGCCGACTGAAGATCCTATGGGATATTAAGAAATAACTGACAAGAATAAGTTTAGTATAATATTAATGTTCCCTTTTAGAAAACCAATGATATAAATAACCTATGTTAGCTATTCAGATTTTATATTACAACAAGTATTGGGATTAAAAAAGGTGGCTGGGGTAAAACATTCTTATTCTATACCTACTAATTCATGATATTACAATTACAAGCGACACTACAAGATGTTTGGCAGGCTTTTTATGTTTTTAACAAACGAATTACACGAAGTATGATTTATTGATTTTATATGGTCTCATCAACAAATTAGAGTATTGGTAAAAATCAAAATGCAACCAAAAATATTATATTCCTATCCACTTTTGCATACACATTACAAGATAGGATTCAGTTATTCGGTTGTAAGAATAGAACCATTAACTCATTCGAGTACAATCGATTCAGTCGGCCTATTGCCAAGCTCGTAATTGTCCATTCATACATTAAATTGAATTATTGCATTGATATCGTTTCTTTGTCAGTTATATTGTCTACGAGAGTAGTTATTAGGCTAAATGAATTACGTGTATTTTAATGACCGAAACAAAATTACACAACGACATCTGTGAAATTTGTGAATAGTAACTAATAATATTATCGAATAAGTTAATGATTATATTCTAACAATAGAATAACGTTTGGTAACATAGAATTTAATGTTATTCTAATAGTTTCATGTTTGCTTAGATATACTTCATTATACTTCATGATATAGATTTAGAGATACTACATGATACTTATTCATAATGTTTAGTTTCCAAAAATCGTAACGGTTACGTGACTTTTATCCAATTCTACTTTCTTTCTGCCTATAAATTCAAGAGACTTTCAAAAGCTCAAATTACGACTTTTTACTCTAAAGTACATTACATCGTTCAGAAACGTCTTCAAAGCGGTATATAATTGCTGCCTGGTATTTGAAATTACTTCCTGTATAGCAGTTACTGACTTTCTTGCTTTTGTACAGTACAGTGTGAGGTAAGAGAAGTATTTTATAGTAAAGTGCTTTACAGTAGTGTTTTATAGTACCTAAGTAATTTTTTTGAGTACCTACTTCATACATTCAATGTTGTTGTTCCTACAGAAACATACATTTTAAGATTGTGGGCTATTTATGCACTAATTTGTAATCTTATTCAAATCTTACGTCTTCAGTCCATGGGTTACATTGAATAACTTAACACAGGTCTGCATGTCAATTTGTGACTAATTAAAAAAAATTCAAATCAGTTAATCCGATTTGGGTAATTATTATTTTCGAGTGCCCTTACAGAAACCATATCACAAACTCTCGCATTGTATCAATGATTTGGTAGCTCTGTTTAATAACTTCTACTATTGAAAATCGGGCTAAATGTGATTTTTTTTCAGTATCTTGTCATAGAATTTATCAAGAGACATAAAATAATAGCAATACAAGTTTTTATCCCTTGTATTCTGCTATTTGCTTTATAATTGATTAAACTTAATCATAATCAGAAGCAATAAGCGTACAGCCACGTTATTCAATAACACCAAGTAAATCTTCATCAGCGTCCAAATGGAATTACAACCGAAAGTTAAATTAATAGCATTCGAGAAAACACGGTTTCATGCCACTAATGATAACTCGTACGTTCAAGTTTTCGGCTACATATTTTTTAGTTTTGTTAACAATAACTCTATTTCGCTGTATTTGTTTTAAGTAACTTACTACTTGACTAAATTGACTTCTGTACCCCGAGCACAAACCAATATTCGTCGAAACATTCGTTTAATTATGTATAATTATGTAGTATTTAGTATAGGAAGATGTCAGACAGACTCACATAATATGACCGAGGTTACCGCTACGTGCAATACGTGTTCATAGTCAAATAGAGTCTAATGTTCTTATACTCCCCAGAGGGTCTACAAAGAGCCTTAGTTATCTATCCATAATAAACACTATTCTAGTTAGTTGGAAAAATGGCGACGACAGATTAGTTTTTCAATACAAGATATATATTTTGTTTTTAATTTATATGTCGTATGAAATTTGTACGTGTGAGTGAACTCAACATGAAATGTTTCGCGCTTTGCAGTAATGGAGAGTTGAGACCTCGCGGCTTGCAATATTATTTAATACTAAATGTAATGGCTACAATGCAAAATGTCCTCCATTGTCCTTTTATAAATCTAGGTGAAACTCTAACAAAATCATAATAATTTCTTATACGTAACACTATGTGTGCTTACTTGCTTGCTTATTGTGTAAGCACTTGTGCTTACCTATGACAAACTAAAAGTATTAAATAGGGTTAGAACCATTGAAGTATTTCACCGCGATATCAATCGTTACTTTCGTAAGAGGCCGTGAAGCAATTTTATTTGTAGAGTTTTATATTCCGATTGGTTGGCCTGACGTTTTGAGGGTTTGAGTCATTGGCGCCTTAATGTTCAGGAGTCTTACCTGTCCACTGCTGGATGTAATAATTTTGGAAAACAATTGAGAATCTCAACTAAAGTAAGTTGAAAAATTAAATGCTCCTACACCTAATCTGTGTTACTTATGACACTTATGGTAATACATTATATAATTATATTATCATTACGTTAAATAACGTCTCTGAGTGCGGCCGTAAGCGTCATTTTAAGCGTCATCAAAACAGTGTTTAATAGTAAATCTAGAATAATTTTGGAAATTAATAATACGAAAATCTTCAAAATTTTTTCATTATTTTTTGAAATGCCCACTATTAAATTTCATAAGCCAAATGGGATGCTTAATCCACATTTCTGTAAACACGTTAGAACAAAACAACGTGTAAGATTTACGATATTCACAATCAAAATTAACACAATGCTTGGCGCCATTCATCCGTACAAAAGTGTCCCCTGGATCTCTGCCAATCCGATATACTATAACGAGATAGGTACTACTAGATAATTCAATGATTATAGTTGGTATAGTGAAATGGTTGTTTACTTTCTAGTTGCGAGCCAATCTCGGGGTAAAAGTGCCAGGAACTTCTAATACAGCACCATTGAATTTCATGGAGTTTTGTTACAAGTCATGATTATTAAGAAAAAGAAATTATTCTTCGTTTCATGCATTTGAAGCAAGTTTTGTGATTAAATTCAGTGCCATCTCATTTTTCCCTTTCCTGGTTGAACGCACAGGCTCCTTTGAGCGAAATAGCTGCCAGCCTTTGCATCACCAGAGGCAAGAACAAATCAGATCGACATTTCCGACATAAAATACCTCTTGTCACTTATAGTTAAATTTAAAGTAACACTCAATACAATAACACTTTCGGTGCATTCCACTTTCTAAAGTCAACGGACTAGTTACAACTGCACTAATTGTGTTGGAGTCCATCCAAACACATTCTTAACCGAATTTCACGGGTTGCGAGATGCATACAATATTGTTGAGTCTCCACAAATTTAGCGACGAATGGTTTTGTAATGAGGATTACAAGAGACCTACGTCAGATTTCAATAACCTATCTGTAGATACGGATTGAGATTAATACTATTTGGTTGCTATGATACTCACTACAATTTATTTCAAATATAAATGATTTACATCGCTTTAATACTTACTTGATCTTGCGATGTAACCTATGCATTATTTGGTTTGCCATAGGTGTTCTACGCTAGCATTTCTGGTTGAACAATTTGGTTTTCCTATGGCAGTTTTACGAAGGATATAAAGCCGTGCTCAGATACGCTCACGCGAAAACGCATACAAACTGAACGCGGCCTAACTCTTTCTGATTCTAAACCTGGCTGCGAAAAAACTTCCCTTCACCTTTGAATCAGTCTTAAGTACTCACAACTTTTTATACCACTTTACTCGCAAGTTTATCACAACTCATTTGGTGCAAGTGTTGCATAGCACTAATTGTTTGGAGTACATCCAAATATGTTCTTAAGGAAGTTGTATGGTAATTTTATGCAAGTAGCATCCCAGTACAATATTGTGAGAGTCTAGTACAATTCTGTTTATGAAATTGTGTTGCATGTTGTTATATTAAATATAGAGTCTTCTGTCATTGACATTCAATAATTTGACTGCATAAAATACATCTAATTTTATAATTGACAAAGAGGGTCTTTCCGGCCTCCTGGTTAAATGGCCATCTTTTGGATTTTGTATAACACTCATCAATGATTTTTACACTTTATGTGCGCTATATAAAATTAAAGATCACTTGCTTCAGCAGTGAAGGAAAACATTTTAAGGAAACCTCTACATTAGAATTCATAATGTTTCTAAAGGCATCTTAAGCCCACCAAGGCTACAAGACTAGCGTGGTTTTTCTTTTAATCTTTAATTGCTATACACAGACTCTAGGTCCGTGCCTTTTTTTTGCATCACGTTACTAGTAATATTTTTGCTCCAGAAAAAGTTCTTTGTCAATTTTGGCCCCCCCTTGGAGAGATCGATGGGACGATCCAAGGAGACACCCCTTGGATCGTCCCGGGCGTTCCTTTAGGGAGCGACTAGCGAGGTTGACCAAGGTCTACTTCTTTCTCATTGTAAGAAGAGGCCCCATCCTACCGTGGGTCACATACGTTACAGACTGATTCGTTTATTATTATTGTAGCATAAAATCATTGATTGTTAGATCGTAGATCACTAGTTCTGTATTCATTCAATCAAATCTAGCAGTTCAAGCGCCACTCGTGCGGTCATCACGCGTCAGGTATCTTATCAAATTGGACTGCTCTGATGTCCACGCTACGATTATTCCGATATTGTTGTTGGATGTTCCAATTGCCTGTCCAATATCTAGCTTTCATATTATGTATTGCCTGTCTAGGTCCGTAGTAGCAAAATTCACTACCTACCAATCTTAGTGTTTTATTTGGTTCTGTTTGTGGTACAAAAGCTAAAAAATGATAAGGGATGGTAATAAGAACTTGCTTGTCCATTTTAAGAGGTATAAAAGATTCGAACATTATCAAATGATTTCTTTTTTCGTTTTGCATATCTTTTTTAATTTAAGCTTTTGGAGTTCACACCTTATTTTATATTGAACACGTAGGCATATAACGTGCGGGCTCTCGAATTAAGTTATTGAATTATTGAGTCTGTGACGCATTACACTGCATTTAATTTTATAAATCGCACATCACTTTTAATAAAGTCATTGGTGCGGCCACTGGGATTCGAAGCCCCTTATTTGATAAGAGGCCGAATTCTAAGTAACTGTACTATCACCGCTTATAATGGTATGACAAATTATAATAGTCCTTCTGTTAGGTTAGGTATGGACTTGTGTGATTAATTGATGCGTGCCTATCGTCAACGGAGCGTAGTTTAGCGCCAACCTGCGGTCACCACGCGTCGCTTGCTGAATTCCTCTGCCACTATATCCATGCTACAATAACTAATGATAACCAATGTCGTATTGGTTACATCAATTACTATGTTGTTTAGGGTTATTGACCGCTAAGGGTGCATGTAGTTCATTAAACGCATAGAAAAAATTCTTCCCGACAAGGTTTTTTATCCGAAGAGTTGAAAAATTACTAATAATACTAACACAGATTAAGCAATCACTAACTAACAAATATATAGCAAGAAAAAATAAAGGTTTCCTTTTAGTTCTTATGTATTAAAAAAGAAAAAAAACCTATATCGTGTGTAATGGAATAATTAACTTTTTTTCTTAAAATCTTACCTTTGATCTACCTTTATTACATGTGATGGAACTTATTGAATATCAGTGTTATAGGTGTATGTTATTTCTTCAGAATTTTATACTCGCTAAACATTGGCTTAAGTATTTTTATATCAGGTGCCTAATTTAAAACAGAAGGAATTTAAATCAATTATGGTGTCTTCCATTCAGTAGAAAAATATATATTTATTATTTTCAATTCTATAAACCAAACTACATAAAAATATTATTCCAAAACCAGTCTACCAACAACAATCAATTCCAAAACGATCGTACCATTATTGCGTTTTATACAAACCTGTTCATTTAAATTTCCATCAGGCTACCGAACCGCGCTCAACTAATCCCGCCCTCATTTCAAAACTATTAGCCAGTAAATTTGCGCGGGCATAACGATATTGTATGCATCACGCCACCCGTTGAATTTGGCTTAGTATGTGTTTGGATGGACTCCAAAACAATTAGTGGTGGGGATGTGTTCCGGTCTTAGTTCCTTTGTTGCTTTATTATCCGCATCAGGGTCTAAATGCTATGAGTCTTCTGCATATAGCAGGTATTTTTAACTTGATTGATCTTGTAGGTTAGGGATAAATTTGAAAAAAAAAACAGACGAATTGAGAACCTCCTCCTTTTTTTGAAGTCGGTTAAAAATACATGTACATTCTCTATACTCATCTTCAGTGCGGTCTTACCTAACACTATTTTTTGTTAAATACCACTATTTCACTTTCAGATCTCCTTATGATGTAAAACGACAATTAAGTTCACGAAAGTTTGTTTAACCTCTTACAATACCAAATTTCAACAGTAGGTGGTACGCAAAAAATTTCTGGGCATTCTTTTTCAATCATGAGTTATTAAAAAAATAAAAGAAATTGAAAATTCATATTGTAATATTGTGTGTATTGTGAAGATTGATAAATAAATCATATCAGTAGCTTAAAAATTTCGAATTGCATTTCTTCCGTTCTACTCGTATTATTGTGTTTCGTATAAACATGTCGGCTTTCAAATTTCCATCAATCGTCATTTATTGAAATCAATTTGTTCAATTAAATTTCCATCAGGCTACCTGCCTTCGACTAATCCCGCCTTCATTTCAAAACTATTAGCCAGTAAATTTGCGCTGGCATAACGATATTGTATGCATCACGCCACCCGTTGACTTCGGCTAAGTATGTGTTTGGATGGACTCCAAAACAATTAGTGGGGGGGATGTGCTCGGGTTGTAGTTGGTTCCGGCCTTAACTCCTTCCTTTGTTGCTTTATTACTCATGTAGTAGGGTCTTAATACTCTTTATGCATTGTTTTTAACGTATTTAGTTTCCTGAAACTGGAAAGGAAAAAAATCTTAATATTTATTCATATTTTCAATATTTACCATTTGTTTTATCATCCTTAATGAATATCCATATTTCTTATTTAATTTCAGTTTCCATTGCCCATTTTATGCTTCTAACATTTCCTTCTTACATTTTATTAATCACTAAGAGAAAAAGAAGTCATAAAACTATAGCAGGGTATGGGAAAGATGAAATGAATGACTCACCGTACCTCGAACCGATCCTATTGGATATGCTGTCATCAAATTTTCATTATACATCGTCTTTCTGTCAGGCTATTTAAAAACCGATATGCATCGCAAAAACAAGAAATTTTCGCTCGTTCCAACCAACAACTTGAATAATTGCCCGGAATTCGCAAGGAATTTATGCGAAAAATAATTTCAGCATTCGTCTCAAGATAGGTCAGTTAGTGAATATGAAACAACAAGCCCACTTTTGTCAAAGAATTTCGCTAAACGGTACTTTTTATATTATATTAATTGAGTAGCAAGTGGACATGCAGGTTACCTGATGTGGAGTGGTCACTGCAGCCCAACCTCAAATAGAAGAGAAATCCTATGTGAGGTTGTATGCGGGTGCTTTGCTACTCATGAGGACTAAGATGTTCGCCTCAAATAAATGGATCTACAGCAACCATACTTTCCAACCAAAACACAACACATGAAGAACATGCTGCTTAACGATGGCTTAAGATTTTCATCCCACGAAGCGACGAGCCCTTTAGTTGTGGATACAAGTTACAAACACAATCATACATAAGGTTATGCCTGCTAAATGATGTTTGGTTGCCAGGCAACAACTGTTATTTCAAGGGTATATTAGTAGGTATACATACATATTATGAGTCTCAACCCATATCTGAAGATCGTACCTAAGTGTGCACAACTATACCATTAATGGATAAAATTTTTTTTTTTGAGTAGGACGTAGCAAGAATAGGATAGGAAGTTGGATGTTAGATCATTCGTAAACATAAGCGTTTTCATTACTAATTACTACACAAAGCGCTACATACATCATGACCTATTTGTCTTACCTTGTTAATGATTTGTTTGTTTTCCTTCCATTTCGCGTGAACACATCAACTTTAGTGCAAAACATTTATGTGTTTGAACGTTCACTCAAACGTTTCAAATTAGAAATTACAAAAATTGTAATTACGAATGAATGTGATCTTTCAAATGCAAAACGTATGTTCGTATAAATTAACATTGAAAAGTCTCTTCCTTGTTTATTATGTTTTTAGCTTGCTTTTAGTTTCATCTAACTGGTCTTATTATAAACCGTAAGGATAGAACGTAAACAAGGCGTAATTAGCTTGTTATTTAAGTCAAATAAATATTAACTTCCTCTTGCAAACCTTTTTGTTTAAAACAACATTAAGGAATGCTATAAAACTATAAATAGCTGACCATACATTAATTACCTGCCCCTTCATTCATATCTCAGAATGTATATAAATACGACGTTTTCATCGAGCGTTGTCTCATTAAAATAACAAACAGGTGAATATTTTCGTCGTGGGCACGACGCATTTCTACGCCAAAAATAAAGTTCCCGCCACGCTTGATCGAATATATCTTTACATTTTTTCATATAACATCCGTTTCATCAGACAAATTAAGCCGAAAGGTGTACACAGGTGAAAGAGTAACACAACCCAAACCGAAAATAATAACGCTTCGCTTTACACACATATCCCCA
This sequence comes from Erynnis tages, assembly GCA_905147235.1. Taxonomy (NCBI): domain Eukaryota; kingdom Metazoa; phylum Arthropoda; class Insecta; order Lepidoptera; family Hesperiidae; genus Erynnis; species Erynnis tages. The sequence goes on along the minus strand of LR990078.1, from coordinate 3,222,781 downwards.
CAGTAGGATTCCCTGTATGGTGGGTGCCATGGACACACGCAAGACAGGGTCATAGCCAGACCAAAAGGTCGCCAAAATGCCCAATTAAATGTATTTGATTTGATTAAATATATTTGACTTAAAACCAATGTTTAAAGTCTCGTACTCCAATCATTTCCCTTATAACGCCTTGGCTCAAAAGTCTTCCAGTTAGATCACTTTTATTATGTCTATATGAAAGAGAACGTTTTTGAAATTAAAAGAGCTGCATTATTTTGAAGAATGCTGGAAGTATTTTTTCTTCTACTTTTTTCTCATAATGTAAGTTATAGTAAAATTATGTTTAATTATTAATTATTGCTTGTGAATTTTATTTATGATATTTAAATAATCTTTACGTGAACTAAAAAAAAAGCAACACTCTATATGTTTATAAACATTTGTATAAAAGTTGACTTTGACTGTTATTATGGATATACCACCAAATTTTAATGGTAAGTGTTCACCGTCGCTTATTGTCACGGGCAATACCACGTGCCAGTGCGTTGCGTGCTCTTTGAAAGAGAGCTCCTACTCTTTGAAGAACCCCATGTCATGATCCTGTGTAAATAGATCATTCAGAAGAGAATTGAAGGTTACAAATTGAAATTTAAGACAGATTCAAATTTCGTTCGTCTTGCAAGCTTGTTGTTCCACTATAATATACCCACTGGAACGCTTATATCCGTCGGACAGTGACAGACGCTATCTCCGCGTGCATCAAATATCGTATTGCAAGATTTGCAAGACAGAAATAATTATAACCCTGAGATCGCTCCCACGCACAAAATTTTATTTTCCGCCGTGCAATCGCAGTACACTGCAATATTTTTTAATCAAATGACTTTGTTTTCTTTACACTTTACAGGAATCGGTCCCAGGAATGTATTGTTGTGGAATGCTATGCAATCGTTGTAGGTAATGTGCCGTGAATTGGTGTGGAGTGTTTGGTAATTAGGTGTTTCGCCCAAGTCTAAATTCCTGGCGCGGTGATTTAATGATTTTTATGGGATTGAAAAATGTTTTAATTAGCATAACAATTTGGAAGATCAAAAATGTGTTAAGGTTACATTAATTTACTAAACAATGAGTAATAGAACACATTTTCGTTTAGAATTAAACAAAATCATTTATTTTTAATCAGTGCACGAGCTCTCATTTTAAATTCAATCAAAATTTATGCCTGTTTTTTTAAGGAAGCAAAAAGTGTTAAGTTGTTAATGCTCTCCGACTTATAAAATATTTCCCGGAAAAAGCTCCGTGTAAAATTTTCCACTTCCAAAAAAACAGAAAGTTATTTTTGCCCCACACCAGGCAAATCTCAAAAAACTAGCATCCCTGTAATAATATTCGCGCGGATCTCGAATGAAATTGCATTTTTTTTATTTTTTTGAACCGAGCGCTGTTCACTTCATAGTTTAAAATATCTACTGGGTTTAAAGTACCTAGAGCGAGTGATATTTTTGTAATGTATTACTTGGTGTCTGAAATTCGAGTGTAAGTTCCGTGTACAGTTTGTAACAAAGTTTAATTGTTTTCGTTTTATGCCGCTGTTTATAGAATAAGTGCTTTTACTCACTGACTAATCATGATTAATCTGGTATAATACTTGACTTTTAAACAATAAATTTTACCATTACTAAGTAGAACAGTACTGTGTTATTGTGTATATCAATGGGATCTCTTTCTAACGTTAGAGGCATTCTTAGTATAGATGTCCCCGTATAATATCTAGAAAATCTTTATCTCTCGCCTAGCGCGATGCGTCGACCTTTGAGTCTGCCCGATAAACTATAGGTCACGTTTATTTGCAAAGCGGGGTTTACAAGTACCTAATTTGGTTATTAATTTTCTTTAGTAAAAACTGGAAGCGCTGATAGCCTAGAGGCCATGAATGTAGTTTCTTAATCGAGAGGTCCAGGTTCGAATCCTATCCCGCATGAGGTCAGCGTGATGCCACAGTCCTATTAGGGATATTATAAAGAAGATGCTAGGAATGATAGTAATAGTACCTTTACGAGTGTGACGTAGTATTGAACCATACCATTTTATTCTACTAGGTTAATTTATTTTTGTATCGCTGTTGGATGAATAATCTAAAAATAAACCTAAAACTAAAGGATTATTTTTTGATATTTTTCTCCCTATATTTTAATCTTCATGTCTGACTTATAAAAATCTTAAATCCATCTGCAAAAATAGATAATTATCTACTAACGTACAGGACCTACTTAAAAAAAAAAATTTAGAATGTTACTGGATTTTTGAAATTTAACTATTTAACATACGATACATACACACAATATATCAGTTGTCAGTACAAAAAAAAATCTGATAACTTATATGTATGTTTTATAATTTGAAATAACTGTTATTTAACAAATTTTTGTTCCGTATTTTTCGAGAAATAAATATTTTTCTTGAGCATTCCTCAACATCAAACATTCCATTTACAAATGAATAGGTAATCTTCATGCCAACTGGATATTTCAAACATTTCTGATAAATATAGGATCTCTTAGAAATATTACCCACTAGCTCAATGTAGAACAATTTCTTTTCATTATTTCTTGTTTTTCAATATTTGCAGCCAACTATTTGAATATTATTAATTTTTTTATATTTTCGATTTTTCTCTACCTGAATGTACTACAGAGATGAAAAAGGTGTTATTTAATAGATAATAATACCACCCATAAGATAAAATAGAAAAAATGTTATAAAGATAAATTCCTTTTTTAAAGTCGGTTTTGACGGGGTGAGATGATAAAAGGTAAGAAAGGATGAAGTGCCATGAGATGCAATTAATGTGTCATACTCGTATCACACCATTGTCATGAAATGAATATAAAATTAAATTATTTTGATAATGATGGGGTAATTGTTACTGTTCATAAAATTGTCAAGTGATTCAAATTACCTACTGCATATGTATGAACAAGACCTGTTGCATTAGTCGTTCAATGAAGGAGATAAGGTAAGTACCGCAGTGCTAAATTATTATTTTATCGTTTATATTCGTAACTGATAATATAATATAATCAAGTGTTGTGTAATGTTTTATGACGCCTCGAAGTTCCTTGATCATAACTTTTGTTTATTGAGGTCGGACTATATTTAGATGGCTATTCTAACATGAAGTTGCGTATTTTTTATCGTTTTACAACTCCTATTATTATATTAGGCTTAAAGTAACTTTTTCTTAAGTAAAAGTAAAAACGAGCTTGCTTTTAAAGTGCATTCAACAGGAAGTATGCATTGCGAGGATTTAGGTGCCATAGAACCAAAATAAATTAATATGACAATTAATTCTCGGTCGAGAACAGATTAATCCAGTTAACTCAAAAAAATTCAGCTATATCGTTAAATTTTTTAAAGAACTCAAGTAAAATTTTCAAATTACTAATAATTTTTAGCAAATACGGATTGTCGAAAAAAAGACAAATTTAATTTCATTGTTGCAAATTGAAGAGATTTTAAAATAAATTCAAAAATGTAATAAAATACAACAGAAAATCCTGTATATAGGTACGTTGCTTCATCTATCTGCATATATTATAATAATAATTTAATGTAGATGCTAACTTGAAAGAAGTAAGTATTACTTAAGGTTTACTGTTAATTTAATAACACTTAATCGCATTTTATAACGTGCAGTTCTATTTATATCCGTATTAACTGCGATCACTACTCGCTCGTATTTTTCCGATCAACTCTAATTTTATGTACGGTCCACTGTCGGGCAAGGCAACGTTATCACTATGATAAGGTCATGGCATATCACTATGACAAGGTTCAATAGTTGTCGGGTCAATAGTTGTCGGGTATCAGGAAAATGCATCAATGACTTTTTAAAAGAAATTTGCGTTTAAGGGAAGCGGTCTGCCGAAATCTCCATACCTGGGACTTGGGAACTAGGGTTTAAAAAAACTGCCTGGAGCTTTCTATTAATCTATACCTCCACCACTGTAGAAGATAGATTCTTCATTCTTGTGGTAAGTTGTGAATGATTGCTTAAAATCGGATAAAGACCGAATGTTTTGAACCGCTCAAAGGTCCTCCAACGAGTGCCACCGTTTACAACTACGTACTAACAAAACTATCATTCGATAACATTATCTATCAGTTGAAGGCCCCCACTGTAAGAAGTCAGTAACCCATTAATGGCACACTACAGGCGAGTCTCCTCTCACAATGAGAGGGACGAAGGCTTTAAGTCCACCACGCTAGTCTACTGCGGGTCGGTGGACTTCACATACCTTTGAGAAGTGTTTTTTTTGTGAACACTCAGAAATGCAGGTTTCCTCACGATGTTTTCCTTCACAGTAACCGCAGGTGATATTTAATCTTATACAGCGCACATAACTTTTTTTACAAAGTCATTGGTGCGTGCAACTGGGATTCGAATCTAGACCCCTTGATTAAGAGGTCAACTTCTAAGCCACTGCGCTATCACCGCTCTAACTGTAATTAGTAATGGTACGAAATCTACATTTAGCAGTTTGCTCCTATAGTATGTATTTACCAACGACTGATAACCTTGGTGATTGGACTTAATCTTAGTTAGAGTACAGGCACTTTTCATCTATCAATGCTGTATCTATTGCACTTCATTATGAACACATCTTCTTATATATAAAATCCTCATGTCACAGTTTTAGTTACCATACTACTCCGAAACGGCTTGACCGATTTTAATGAAATTTTATATGCAAATTCGGTAGGTCTGAGAATCAGCTAACGTCTATTTTTCATACCCCTAAGTGATAATGTTTGTCCATACCTAACATTTTTATTTTATTTTTTGGACAATTTTTTTTATTTTTTATTTTTCAATAATGTGGCATCAAAATACATACTTACAACCCTAAATTTTCACCCTTCTATCACCAACCCCTATTTTCTTAAATAATTAGTCGATTTTTAACGCTCGATACATCGCAAAACAACGTTTGCGAGGTCAGAGCTAGTAATGATAAGTATCTCGTATTCTATGGTAGCTAAGACCATATTATAACGTGATGCCTAAGTTTAGAATGCTTTAAAAATTTTATAACACACACTTAACTAAATAACAACCCGCTTTGAAGACAAGCCATCCAGCCAGACATCAAAGATAAGCAATTTGAATCCCGGAAAACAACCTGGTAATACACATTCTTGCAGTTTATTGCCCGTTACAAATATTATTTTCCAAAGATATCCTTAGGACAGAGATGGGGAGATAAATGTTTCCTCTTCAATGGTACATAAAAAACTGTATACTTAAGTACCAGTAATTATTTAATGCAATTTCATATTTAATTTAAGTTATTTATAAGCATTAACAATATCTAATTTTTCGAATTTTAAAAGAATACTGGACAGCAAAATGGAAAAAGACATTGCTGCTGTATTGATCCTAATTTGCATTCGTTATAAATTCGTTTATTTTTAAAAAGAGTTAAAATTAAAAAACGCAAACATCAAATAAACAACTCACCCGGCACCGAAAAACAATCCAAGCTCGCACACATACACGAGCACTGACCTGCACTATCGACACACACTCACACGCACACCGACCCGCCGAATTCGTGAAATCACTGGACCACTTGTAGCACTGAAAAACGGTACAAGAAAAACAATTCACCACACACAGCTCCACACTACGCCGCAAGTAACTGACAACTGACCGCACGTAATACATTGCCGTGTAGACACATCTGAACAATTTATTTTCATATACATCGAACGCATCGGTAAGTACAGATCGATATACAGTCGTCGATTAGTGGAAGGGCTCGGTCAAGTCGAGGTACTGTCAGAACCGTTACAGACAGTTAATTTCTGTAAATCCAAATGGTTCTCTGACATTTATGTACACTGCTGTGCCTATTGCGAGTCTTCTAGAAAAGCTTTCCGAAATTTACTTACAGGCACTGCAATGGAATGCTAACATTACTAAGTAGCTCTACCACTTTGAAAGGGAAAAGGTACCTCGCCTTCTCTTCGCTACTCTTGTAAGTGGTTGTAAGTGGTGTGGGCGCATGAGGACTACACCTCCCCAGCCGAAACACAAGTCATGAAGAACAATCTATGAACATCTTAGACAATCATACCTCCCCAGTTGAAACATGCTGATTTACGACGGTTTAAGAGGCTGGCGGCATGGTACGTATCCGGGCGAGCTATTATGACTACGAATAAAAATGGTTAATTGCATTCCGCTTGGCACTTTTTTATTTTAAAAGCTGCACTCGTCTCACGTCTAAAAGTATATTGGCGAGTTCTCTACTTTTTATCTCGATCGTGAAATGAATCTATTTCTGAGTCCCGTCATTGACATCGTTTGATTGTGCGTTTTACAGACGCAGTCGGGTCGTAATTTTTTTTTATATTTTTGTAAAATACAAACGACTTCCTGGATGCTGGAAATCGGGAACTTTCGAATTGATGACGATTTTTTCAATATAGTAATTGAATGTATGTAGTAAAAGGACAGGCGCGTAATAGTAATAAATAATTAATTAATTTACTTATTTCTAAGACTAACATTAGTTTTATTTTCATATTTTTTACTGTAACTGTTCTTAATTTGCAAACCTGAAAAGGTGCATAATTATGTACTGATACCTTGTAAAACCTAAAACTAACCCATATTTGTGCAAATAATTTTTGTTGTGCAAAACATTTTAAATGGTTACTGCAGCCCATGGAAAAGTCCTATCTGAGATTTAGTGCTTTGCTACTCATGAGAACTAAGATATTCGGATCAAATAAAGTATAATAAGGTTTGTTTAAAAATGGCTAAAAGGAACTCATACAACAGTCATATGCTATAATTGCTACAACTGAGTATCTACGGTGCTTAATTGCTAAGCTCTTGTTTTAATAATTTAATTTCCGGCGCATTTCCGGAAAAGCTCCATTATATTTGCTCAGCAAAATGCATTCAGCTAGTTGGCTCGTAAAGTGAATGTTTGAATATGTTCGTATTGGCGTTACATTTTGAGAGTTATTTTAATTACTTACCGTGTATGTTACCTTATATTTAACCGACTTCAAAAAAAGGAGGAGGTTCTCAATTCGTCTGTATGTTTTTTTTTTTTTTTTTTTTTTTTTTTTTTTTTTTTATATTTGTTATCGCCGCATTCCGTCATTTGTTAACCGATTTGAATTTTTTCTTTTTGGTTGGCAAGATATTACTTTGAATTTGGTCCCATATTAAGTTAGTGTTGATCTGATGAAGAGTTTCGGAGATACAGAGTGGAACTCTTCAACGGATAAGAGTTAAGGAACCGGGTTAAAAAATTATTATTATTGGTCACATTACCTTTGCAAAACTATGTAGACATAGACCACCTTCGAGTCTGATGATGGAGTGGAACTCGTTTTTATTTTATATTTCTGACCGCCGTATTCCGTCATTTGGTAACCAATTTGAATTGTTTTTTTTTTTGGTTTGGGAGCTGTTACTTTGGATTTGGTCCCATATTAAGTTGGTGATGATCTGAGGAAGAGTTTCTGAGATACAGAGTAGAACTCCTCAACGGATAAGAGTTAAGGAACCGGGTTAAAAACATATTATTGTTAGTCACATTACCTTTGCAGAGCTATATAGACATTGACCACCTTCGAATCTGATGATGGAGTGGAACTCGTTATAAGATAGGAATAATTAAATCGTGTTTAAAAGTTCACTTAAATAAACCATACAAATTATAATTACATTTAATTTGTAATTATGGTGTCCGTAAGGTTACCATTGAGAAGCCAGTTGCCACTGGCGTTTTTAGACTGTAAAAGTTTCGCATAGCTCTGCCATGTATAGTAACAAATACTAGCGACGGGTATCCACGACTTTCCCAAGTACCTACGAAAACGAATCTAATGCAGTAGTTACCTACTTCCGAACGGCCATACCTCCGGCCTCCGGTGTCTCAGAATTTTAGTATACTTGCCTATTTTTCTTTTATATTTGTTATCACCGCATTCCGTAATTTGTTACCAGATTTGAATTTTTTTCTTTTAAGTTCGGAAGATGTTAGTTTCAATTTGGGCCCATATTAAGTTGGTGTTGATCTGATGAAGAGTTTTGGAGATACAGAGTGGAACTCTTTAACGGATATTAAGTAGGTGATGATCTGATGAAGAGTTTCGAAGATACAGAGTGGAACTCCTCAACGGATAAGAGTTAAGGAACCAAGTTGATAAATTATTATTGTTGGTCACATTACCTTTGCAGAACTATATAAACATTGACCACCTTCGATGCTAATGATGTAGCGGAACTCGTTATAAAATAGGAATAATTAAATCGTGTTTAAAGTAAGTTAATTTAAATAAACTGTACAAATTATATATTTAAACATTAAAAATGGTAATCCGTAAGGTTACCATTAAGTAGCCAGTTGCCGCAATCTATGATGAAGCATTAAAACTAAGATACCAGAGTCAGATAATAGAGTGGAAGTGAAACTATGACAACTAAAAAGCATTAAATAAAATAATTTTAAACAAAAATGTGAACCGACTTCGAACTAAAAAGTAAGAAATAACTTTACAAACAGACTTCAATAATAAGGTATTTTTGGAGTCTGTGCCCAAGTTCATCCTCAGTTTAACCTCAAGTAACCTCATTTTTGCAGACGAGTTTTAAAGTCATGAAGAAATCATGATATGTTTTACTATAAAACTTACTACTTTATATATTTTACTAAAAAAGAAGTATGTAGGTAAATATGTACTTAGGTAATATTTTATTCATTTATTATAATTGTACGGGCTAGTATCGACACCATACGATAGTCAAAGAAAAGATGTTGTTAAAGTTTATAATATTTATTGTTGTACACTGTAGGTATGATAATGATGTTGCTATGAGTACGCGCGCGATATGTTCGTATCCCAAATGCATACTAAATTGAAAATGTGACCGACGCGTGCTATACGAAAAATGCGCTGACGGTTGGTGTACGGTTGCACCGTACAATAATGTACAATAGAAAGAGAGACTTTCTTTCTGTTGTATCATAAAATAATTTTAAACAAAAATGTGAACTGACTTCAAACTTAAAAGTAAGAAATAACTTTACAAACAGACTTCAATACTTAATAAGATATGTTTGGAGTATGTGTAAAAATGAGGTTACTTGAGGTTAAACTGAGGATGAACTTGGGCACAGACTCCAAAAATACCTTATTATTGAAGTCTGTTTGTAAAGTTATTTCTTACTTTTTAGTTCGAAGTCGGTTCACATTTTTGTTTAAAATTATTTTATTTACTTACCTTGTTGTATCCTTATCCAAATTTAAAAAAAACAAACATTGAAAATTCTTAAAACGTATAATTATATTTCTTCCACATCCATTTTGAAAATTGTATATAAAAATACAATTGGAGGTTTGTTGTTTTACAATTCTCCTGGCAACAACTGAATCAATATTAAAGTACAGGTTGATTGCACACCGGGTGCAAACTACAAAGGTAAATAAATATTCTTATGTGAGTGTATTCAAAACATGGTAATGACAAATTAGTAAAGCTACAGCCCTGCATACAATGTTTTTGTGTTATTTGTATTTATAAATTACGACTATAACTTGATAAAAGTACTCACTATAAACACTTTTTTATAGCAACGAAAAACTTTAAAAGTAACGAGATGCGATCTTTATCGTTAAAAGAAAAATATCTTTATAACTCTGACCTACTAAAATCTAGCACGGAAACATAAATTATGGACCGCCACATAGGATAAATTAATTAATTTGACATTTAATACATGTAAAAGTCTTACGTATGCTGACGTTTGGATATAGCTGCACTAGATGTCTATATAATAAAAATCTTCTATATAATAAAAATGAATCGCTGTTCGTTAGTTTCGCTAAAACTTAAGAACGGCTGGACCGATTGGGCTAATTTTATTTTAAAATATTTGTGTGAGTCCAAGTAAGGTTTAAACGGTGAGAAAATTTGAAAAACAATAACTTCATTTTCCCATATTTGACAGAACGAAGTGTCCAGGGACAGCTAGTATTAAATAATTATAAAAAATATCTAAACATGAGGTTTCGACATTTAACAATACGGTGCCGATAAAATAGATAAATCTAATGTTTCGAAATAGGAAGGATTTATAAAAGGGATTGAAGTAACCATTAAACATCAGGTTACATACAACGCGTTAATTACAAAGCTGAATCAAATAAAATAGAATTCCAAAGTGCTTGAAAAAGTTCGTTGTTCAAAATGTCCTCAGAGTAAGCAAAGCCTTATTTCGTCCTTAATAATGCACGGACAAAGCAATTTTAAGTAAAATCGATACCTAAACCAATTTAACTGTCAAACCTAGAACGCTCACAGAATCACAGAAGGTATTCTTAGAAACAGTTCCATTATAAATTCATGACCGGTGTGCTCCATACCTTACTAAGGGTAAGGGACAGCTGAAGCAAATGACTATAAATCGATATGGGGCTTTAATAATTGATTAGTCGAGTCCACGACCGAGTCCAATCTACGACAAATATTACTCGATACATTCTCCTTTTGATTTGGACTTCTATGGTTGTAATAAGTTTGGTTTTTCCTTTATATACGACTGGTTTTCACTCGCGTGGGTTTTAGAATTTGGTCCTGAGAGGGGGAAAAGGTGTAGTAGTACATAGAAAAATAGAGTAATAGAAAAATTCTTAATCCAAGTTATAAACTACCTGTATACCAGATTTCATCTTAATACATTGAGCAGTTTTTTTAGGAAGAAGGATAGATAAGATTATCTGATCGATCAATGTGACATTTAAAGGATAGGATTATCTGATCGATCAACACGACAGTCGTGTGTCCATCACACCAGTCGCTCAGTACGTATCTACTACGTAGACATACTTACCCACTGCACTTCAAAAGATACGAGTAGGTAATCTGGTCAAAAAAATAAAAATCACAATATTTATTGCATCCAAAGCAGCAAGAATAACAAACGTTGTTTATCACCATCATCTTCCAACACTAATGTTCAGTGTTTCTGCGTGAGATAAAATCTACTTATTTTTTCAACTGCAACTACATGTTTAGATAGTTATGTGGACGACACTGAGTCTGGCAGAGTTCCAGATCGGTACCAGTCGGTCACTTTATTGCGGCATCTATTTCTCCTTTAGCGATCATTGTGATGTTATGGACCTCGATTCGAGTAGATCGATTGACGTCCAATTCACACGTCCAAATTGCCTATAAACGTTTGCTACTCCTAATTCAAATCCTCAATCTAGGCATTATTTTCATTCGAATTATTACTTGTTCGTGTTGTTGATACCTACTGAAAATTCTAAAGCGAGCTTTTTCAGTGTCACTATAAAACTTTATGGCGTAGAAATTTCGACTGTTTTAAAGACAGACAACCGAATCACAAGACGGGATCTATTATAAAATAAGAGCTTTCCATTAACTAAACCCACGACTAACAATTTAACGTGCATTGTAACGTTCTAGGTTCTCTCTCTTTCTCTCTCTCTCATCTACAGGTTTAACTACTTTAAATTTCCTTCAATTTCTGGTGTAACCTATACAAAAGTACGACTATCTGTTTGCTATGTTTTGGAAACTGTTAAAGAAATTGTATTAAATTATTTTAATTTTTCATTATACGTTCCTTCAAATGAACCTCATATCCGAAGAAATGCCTATAGCGAGGATATCGTTCATGACTTAATATCTACTGAATGTGTAATGTTCAATACCCACACCTATGGCGCAAGTAGAAGCAATATTGCCGGCTTATACTAGTAATGCTTCGCAGTCAATACAACACACATTGCCATTGTAAGCCAGCCATATTGGAACGTTGACTTACTCGTAGACTAGAAGATGGAACCTACAGTATGACTCTAAAACATTATTATGTAAAATACTTACTAAATTTGAAGAGATTCTTTGTTATCTTGGCTATACGCATGTGTGGATGTCAGAGTTGTTTGGACTCACATTTGTTAAGAATTTGAAAAGCTTGAATTGAATTTAGGGCCATATTGTTGTAGATAGCATCACATTTCAAGCAAAATTTTATTTTCAAGAACTAACTACTGTCCGAAACATCGTCCCATTGAACCTAAGAATTTGACTCAGAGAGAGAAAAAAAGTATCCTGTATGTTAATCCAGGATTATCTACATATTATATACCAATTTCATCCAAATATGTTCAGCCGATTTTGCGTGAAAGAGTAACAAACATCCATCCATCCATCCTCACAAATTTTCGCATTTACAATAGTAATAATAGGATTTTAAAAGTAGAAATATTTGAGCATAATAATCAGAGAAAACATTCGAATTCTGTACCCTCCTCTTTTAAAATTCGGTTAAAATACGAATATTATTTAGCCGTTCGGGATGTCGTAACAAAACTTAAAGCCGATCAGGTAAAAAAAGTGGGCATTTTTTGTTTCATTAGAGTTTGAAAAACGATCGCTCCGTGCGCCGGGCGGGTACAAAATGACCAAGTCGCAAAACAGTGGGCTGGCACGCCGCCATGCGTTGGCACCACCGAGCACCAGCTTTCCCTGAAATGTGACCGACCCTTACAGAATAGGTACTACCGGTAAGAGTGAATGTCTAAGGTATAAGTTACTATGACTGTAGTACCAAAGATTTATATACCTATGTCAAGATGGATTAATGAATATCAAAGAATGACAAAAATAATATTATCAAAAATTGGATACCTAAAATTGGTGTCTTTTTATGCTTTTAACTGCTGTTTTGCCACTTTTAAGCGATACTTGAACTCGAATATTTTTCCTAAGTGTAAGGGTAATTTGTTTTTCAGTGGTGTGTGTGAAACGCTCGGACCCTCCTATTTTTAAAGACCCTACTAAAGTGAGCCTACTTTTACTTTTTCTCTTGTATAGTATCACTGAGTGAAACTTGATAGTATTGTTAAATGATATTAAAAATGATACGGTCAATACTTTAATTTGTGTTTTTAAACTATTTAAAATGATATTTTTAGTTTTTTTTATATTTAGGGTAAAATATTAGCTATCCCAGTCGTTTTAATCTTCTCAAACTATTTTTACTGGGTTACCTATTAGTAGCCATGTCGCAATAATGAATCTAAATCGCTGTGGATCACAGGAGATTTGTTAGAGGAGATTTTGCTGATATTCTTTATGCTGATGCCGTGTCGAAACGTTTACAGCTGACAGCTGAGAATTAAATAATATGCCGATAAAGATATTTTTTGGTCTAAAAACAAATGGATTTCTTTTATTGGACATTAATGATTTGAAATTTGAGTTTCGTCACCTTTGAAATGAGAATATTTGGTATTGAGAAATCTTTAGAGAAAATTATTAAAGCGTTCTCTTAATACCTACTTACATTTTAATAGCATTTGTTAGAGATCATTCAATCATAAATTTTTTTTAACTTTTTTATAAATTGGAACAACGGCAGAAAAAAATATTTACACATAATTAATTTACATATTATTATAATTATAATTTACAACACTTTTAATGTTTCACAGTATCCTTTGAACTTAATTAGATGATATTCATTTATCTTACTTAAAGGATCTCAGAAAATGATTCTGCATATTTATTTAGTTCTACAATATACGAAAATACGTCAATTACTCGTATCTCTCAGCACGCCGAATCGAGGAGTAAATTACCGTAAACACGAATAGAGTGGCGAAAAGTATTGCGAAGTACGGTAGCCATTTTCCAACTCTCGCCACGAGAGGATAATCGTTTCTGGAAGAGCCGACAACTCCTGAGAATTTCGCAGCGCCGCACAAGGGTCTCATAACAGCAAACGATCCAACTCGAAACATTTTTCACAATTTGCTTCAAGTGATATGAATTTCATGGAGAGATTTTGGATTTTGTACCGCGGTTATACTAAGTGGCTCTTCCGCTAGCTTTAAAGCGTTGACCGCAATTTTATTTATATTCAGCCACTAGACATGAGCTTGAAAATGGAAAATGATAAGCACTGGTAAGTCCTCCTCATTTTTATTTAACGTATTTAACAGTTGATGGAACCATTAGGGCTCGCTCTAGAAGTTACCTACTTCTGAGTTTGAGTTCTGAGTACAGCAGAGCAGGTATAAAGTACAGAGCAGCAAGTGTAGAGCAGAGTTCAAAGGGTGATCTTAGCACTACAAAGCGATCTCTTCTACAACTACGACAAACTTTTAGAGGGGGTGGTAAGGTAGAGCAGAGTTCAAAGGGTGATCTTAGCACTACAAATTAGAGGGGGAGGTAAGGTACTTCGGGTGAGCTGCAATGACTCTGTCCCCTTTTAAATATAAATTTTATATAAAGTATATTATATTGTATCTAATATAATATTTATACCTACGTGTCAACGGGTGGAGTAACGAGGATTAGTTACATACTATAGCATACATTCGATAGTACAGTTCCAAAAATGATACATGGATGAATAAAGTTTAAGAACCTAATAACTTTTCCTAGTGCATGAAAGGTAATTGGCCTTGAACTAAGCACCTAGAGCCTAGTACTTTCATAATAATTAAGAAAATAGCACAGAATGAGATTTATTATGAGATTTTAATTACGTTTTCGACATTAATTATTTTAACTATTTATTCAACTGGAAATTATTGTTTTATATTTATATACTCGCTGCCACTTGAACATTATTCCAAGATCCTGAGAACGTTTACCTTCTGGAACCCAAAAATGGTTGTAACTCACTGACCCAAGACATAAATTCATTGAGTTACAACGTACGTCTTTCCGAAACGGTCTTTAACGTCCGGCTAGCTTTGTGTAAATAATGTTCACGAGATTTATCACCATAATAAATATAAGGCAGCCTTTTCTATGAAAATAAGTTTGAATTTACTGACTAGTTACAAGTTTTGCTAAGAGCGATGCGGCTTCGGCTTGCGGCTTGCGATTGCGACTCAGTTCTAAGCTTGACCTGCTAATTTTATATTGTCTGAGTCAAATTAGAATGTACAAATCAGAGGAATATATTTATCAAAGTAATTTAGTAATCATGAGAAGAATTGATTCCTATGGAATTAGTAAGACTTAGAAAATAAAGAGCTCGTAAGTAAATACAATGCAGGCAGGCTATAATATCTACAACGAGGATTTATGACCTAATAACCTTAGATTTTTTGCATTGAATTGAAAAATAGTTTTATGCCCTAATACTTATCTATTTTTTATGTCTATGGTACTTATGATTTATTGATAGCATAGTCTGATACAGTTATAGTTGTTGATTCCGAGATAAAAAGAGTTTGATACGATTTAATGCCCAATTTTCAAACTTACATTAAGCGTTACTGGAAATAAAAAGTACTTATTTTTGAAAAACGCACGTCGCAGCCGCTAGCCGCATCAGACGAACGTTCGTATTTTACTGCATTTTCCGCGAAGAAAATTGTGAATTCTGTCGGGGAATGTTGGTTTAGAGTCAAAGTTTCCATCGTTAGAACTAATGCAATAGGAAACTTCAACTTTATCAAGATTAAAACAGTTAGTTATGGGCGTTATTCCCGTAGACACGAACTTGGTAACAATGCAACTTTGTAGGTAAGATATTTATGACAGTACTGGTTATAATTCACCTCTATATCTCTATTAACGCATTCTAATAATGCTTAAATTATATTTAAAGAAGTAAAGCTTTTCCTCTGATCAGATGAACTAATGGCCTGAGAATACAGGGAGGAATCTTGCCTTGTGTTTCGACACGGTATGGTTGCCGAGGATACTTTATTTGAGGAGAACTCTTTTCTTTCTTTTATTTCACAGGCCAGAAAGACAAAATTTAAAGGTTGCTCTTTCTTTTGGCTCAAGTGGTTGATGATGATGATTTTGATTGACAAATTATGACCAATTGAACTTCAGTGAACCGACATAGGTACCAGTAAATCTATCTATAGATTCATGCTGGTTGTACGTCGCCATAGGATTACATATTGTAGCCCAGAGCTTATTCTAATGCACTGGCTCGGTAGACTTGTCCTTAACTGACTTATTATACATAAGATGTTTGTGTACTCTGTATTCAGGCCAAATGGATGTCTTAGGATATTGACTCTCGAACTGTCAATGGTGTTGGATGTACATAAACGGTGTACTAACTAAACATTGAAATCTATGTAATCGGAATAGCACTTAATTAAATGCAGTCTGCTAATAGCCCAGTGGTTAAACCAGTGGTCAAAAATCTGGCCTATTACTTGAGAAGTCCAAATTCGAATCCCAGTGATACGCACTAATGAATTTAATAGTGTGTACTTGTGAAGTACACCAACATTTATTAGGCCGGCGTGGTGAACTAAGGTCTTGTTACGAGTCCTTTTTCTTATTGTGAAAAGAGACCCTGCAATGGGTCCCTAAAGACAAAACATTAACGTACAAAACTCATTTCTATACCGTCTTTATTATCCCTAATCGTAACGTCAAACAAAATATCAGTATGGAAACTCCATCCGTTGCTAATTTGTTTAAACGTTTACACAAAGGCTGTTTGCTAAACAGTAGAGGCAGAAGCGGTCCCGACGCCCAAAATATTTACACACCCAAGACACAACTTTTAATTGCTCCCGTACGTTCAAAAACTGAACCCTTCGAGTTGCGGTTATTAAAGCCGAGCTTAAATTGGTGTCGTTTTATTGCGATTTTGCGTTCAGTCGCATGTTGTCGGCTTCGTGTTTTGGGGAGGAATATAGGTGAAAGAAAAGCAAAAAACGAAGAACATTTATAAATAAATATTTATTCAGGTAAACCGAGCTTTCTGTTCTATTTTCTCTACACTGGAATTAGTTACCCATGTCATGGGTGTCTTGATTCTTAACGAAAAGTTGCTTTTTGAAAACAGAATTTCCAGATGCCAAAAAGGTCAAGACCAAGGATCAATCACACATAATTGCATTCTTACAAACCTTACCGTCTATTTAAATGAATAGAAGACAACAATAAAATTAAGCCGCGATGAATCATTACAAATCGTTAGTTATTTACTCTTTGACTACCCAATAAATGATCTATATTTCGTTCAGTTGAAAAATCGCAATTCAAGTTTAGCAGATATGCACATGTCTTAATTATTTCCGTTTAAAATCAGAGTGAGTTAAATATGTTACGCGGATCCACGTAACAGGCTGTAGATCAATTCGGAATATACGGAGATCGAACTTCAGACAGTTTAATACACGTGTACCTGCACTGGAATTAGGTTTGGGAAGTTTAATTGTACAGCCAATGTCTTTACCTTCCCAATTTGTAGGTTTGTTTCACTCTTAGCGAATAAACGATCAATTTAGCCCCTTACTTAAAAGTATGTTTCAAGTTTCATGCATCTGTCTGACTGTCCTGTCTGTCTGAGTATCTGTCTCATCTCCTATTATAGCTCAAACTTTATCCCAGGATAATGCTTAGTTATGTTTAGTTAAAATCAATTCAGCTAGGACTAACAGCTGTTTTCCTTGGCGAAGTTGATTCCTCTTTTATTACAGTTTTAATATCTTCACTTGTACCCTAAGCTAAAGCTATTTTTCCTTCTATTTCAATGGCAATTAAATGGCAGTCCAGGTTATGTGAAGAGGTATCTTCAGCATATTATTTTGGCATATCATCTTACTATCCATATGATAAAAATATATGATTAACTAAGGTGGTTGTCACAAATAGAATACGAGTAACTCCGGCAACCACACTTCGCCAACCGAAACTCAAGACATAAATACCATGGGTCATGAAAGTTGCAGTAAGATACTCGTATCTTTTGAGGCGAGCTACATTGGCTACCGTCTCTAGTCTAGCTCTATATCTCTAGGAGTATATCCTATAGCTCTTTGGCTTATCGTTTATAGTGAAACAAGACTCTTCGCCGTTGTTTGCGGGTTTGTTGAGAGCCAACAAGTTATTTAGTTTGCCTGGAAATACGTTTCAGTGATACAGGTATGGTAACTTCAGGTAAAGTAATACAGTCTACCTAATTTACTCTGCGATTAAAACGAACGGGAGGACTTTGGCATGTTTGTAAAACCCTTTCTAATTAGTTTCAAGTCGAATAATTTGAATCTAAACTACAGAAGACACATATTTACGGGTTACAATGCAATTAATAAATACTTAGGCAGAATTCCGCAAAAACAATTTCAATGGTAGCGAAATTATTTTACCTCGAACGAAATACGAGTAATTGTAAATCGTTTCTATTGTATTTGGTAAGTTGGGTATCAAGGGTATCAACTAATTAATGCGAAATCATACATTTCATGTTGTAATACTTATTGTTTAAAATATTTATTTAGGCTTTTTTATTTTAATCTACAAAAATATATTTGCGCTATTAAATGTGAAAGTCATCTAATATAAAACTAGGCATAAATTAAATACTATGTTGTCGTTGTAACCCATTAATGACCCACTACAGGGTCGGGTCTCCTCTCACGATGAGAGGGATATAGGCCTTAGTCCACCACGCTGGCCTTCTGCGGGTTGGTGGACTTCACATACAAATAAATAATTCTCTTTAATAAACGGTAATAAAAACACGCAGCCAACAAATTTTAGCTAGAAACCTCCTACCCCAATCCCCACGTGACCACTCGGTTTAATCCTCGAAGGATATATTCTCGGATATTTTTTCCCGGGAATTTAGTATTCCCGGACAGAGCCGGGATACCGGGGACGATACTCTTCATCCCGGATTAAATTTCCAGAGACCCGACTTTGCACAAACTTACTCATCTGGAGAGATAAATAAAAAGAGGGATGTATTTCGGTGCAAGTTTTGATATGTTTTTTTTGTAATACTTCAGTTTTTAAATAAAGTCCGACATGATTGCATCGTTTTGGTGCATCTATTTTTCGTTAAATCAGCGTTTTCTTTGAGATTGCAGACAGTCTTTTGGAGAGTTTATTGCGTTTGTAGTGTAGTGACTTTCTTTAATCAAAATATTATGCGCTAGGTACATACTTAGTTATTATTATTTTTGGGGAATGCTAAAAAAATGTAATATGTTTTGATTTTAATTATCCCTATCATTATTTCAAATACACAAGTCAAAGTCAAAGACATGAGTCTTTTGAAATATCTGTTATCCACGTAGCAATTGAAATAAAATGAATTTCAATAAAATGAGAATGAATAACGGTGTGGTAAATTTGAAATTGTACTTAATTTTAATAATAGGGGTGTCCGATGTCCATACCTTATAGATATTATCTTATGGATGTTGATGATATGATAGTTATGGTTTTATGGGTGGTTTTCATTGGTATTTTACAATACTCTGTAAATAATTTAAAAAGAACCCGAAAAATTTGCTGGTTATGACGTAATGAAGATTTTCTTTTATTTTTGTTAGTAAAAAACCTACCATCTCTTTATTCAAAACTTTTCTGAATTTGAATTTACATTTCAAACTCAACCAATTTGGAATTACGATTCGTCGCCACCCCAGTACCCCAGGTGTTCACTAATACAGCATCAGATAACTTAATAATCAACCCTTAAGGGTAGTTTTCGACTTATCTATTCATAACCATGGCTACAATAGGGGTGGCCGGCAAGTTTGGATAACACTTGTGTTTTGAATTCGAAAGGGCGATGGGATTGTAATTAGGGGAGCACTTTTGAGTATTTTTATATCTTCGCTCTATAAGGGTAGAATTTAATTTGAAAGAAGAAAAGAAATTATGAAAAACGATGCTGTATTAAAAACGATTTTTGCATGGGTATGATCTACCCCTATAATCTATACACAAATTCAATATTCATTCATGTACATGAGGTAAAGGAGGGTTAGGAAAAATCGTAGGTATACTTTAACTATTCTTAATAGGCACTTTAAAGTTTGAAGGATTGAATTTTGCTCTTCTTGTCGGTTCTGTCATGATCGTTTACATTTAAAAGCTTTTGATGCTTAAATTTACTCCATATCTGATATTTTTATTATAAACATACCTACACATATAAACGAGAAGGATATCTGAAGTTAGGTGGTTACGTGAAAACCACACACAACCACGAACATAACCTTTTCTGGTTCTACGAACGTAGGCAAGTTGAATAAATATAAGTGGTAAAGGTCCGGTAAATAAGTGTGGTGGTAAGTGAACCCGGGCAATGGAACCCGCTTATTTATAGGGTACTGTACTGCTTAAGGTTCGTGTGGCCGCGAAAAAAGCGAAATGGAAAGTTTATACTCACAGCCAAAACATACTCGTATCTCGTCTAGTTTTCTTACACCACCTGCGCTATTTTATGCACTGTCCAAAAGTGAGTGTGGTAGAGAATGCTTTTGTTCAGCATACAGCAAGCTTTTTATTTTTTAACGTGGTATAATAAAAGATTTTTCTCTCTTTCCTACCTTGTTTATGGTCTTACCTCAGTCAGAGCCAGCTCTCCTGTAGAAAAGAAGAAGAAAAATAAATAATAAGTAAACTAAAATTAACTAAAACTTCCTATATCGATGCAGTGGACACACTTAAATAGAGGTACAATTGTTGGGGTTACTCAGCGAACCGGTGTAGTAACAGCTGCGTAAGACAGCATACCATTTTAAATTCATACTTTCAACTCAATACCTTCAACTTTTATTTTTACATCTACATCAATTTATTAGAAATCTTAATTCGTTTTTTTTCCTTTATTTCATTAAAACAGTTCTAATGCATAATATGTAATTTAACGAAGTCATTTTAAGTAATCGCGTATTGTGTAGCCACACCCAGGTGGAAGCTGGCGAAATTTACACCACAATCAGTCGCTCGCTGTTAACAAGCTTCCTGCCGTCATTGGGGAAAAATTATAGCAACCACCGGCTTTTGTTATTAACTTGCATCTCCGTGTAATATTGGGAACAAAATAAACTAAAGAAAATAGATGCAAACAATTGTTAAAAAAGGTTGTTAAGGACTTACGAGTAGTTTTACACTTTTACCTTAACTTTGTCTACGTTTGATTTTGCGATAGAAGTTTACAGACTGAGGTAATTACAAAATATCTGAAATAATACTCTAAGTAGACGAACGAAGCAACATTTTTCTTAAACAGACATAAATGGTTATTGTAACATTTTCTATAGGTATATTATAAGTGTTAAGTACCTCCTACAACTGACTTAAAAGGGGATTTTTCCAAGAAACACAACGTTAAAAAATTCAGTTATTTAATTTCTTAGATTTATGTATCCACCAACCCGCAGTAGGCCAGCGTGGTGGACTAGGCCTACATCCCTCTCGAAGACCCTGTAGTGGGTCATCAATGGGTCACTGACATGTGTTAGATAATTCTATTATGCTTAAATATTTTAACATGCATATTCTTACTGTTGGTTATTAACGAGACGGCCCTAGGTTCCTCTGGAACACAAACACAAAGATCGTTAAACTAATGTTAGCTCAGCCAAACTTCTTCAAGTAAAGTATGCACTTGGGAAAAGTTACTTACTATGAAAACAAATGCTTAATATCTTAATGTAACCGTGGCCAAAGTAATTGAGTATGTAAAAGTGTAGAAGCTCTACGATTAGCTAAAAAGGTAAAAACTACACACCTAGTTAAGCATTTTTAATTTTATAAGACTTTTTGTGCAGAGTTTTCGAGATTGTTTACTATCATAATAATTCAGTAATAAACGCTAGACACATCAGTCATAAAGTCTTGACTGAAACCCCTCGATTTAACTGAACATTTGTATTTAAATAGGTGACAGCCATGATAAAATAACCGGCGCGCACACCATAGTAAGCTAACGCGTGAAATAATACAATTGTAACCGATCTTCCGATATGGATCTCCTTAATGATGCTTGGTTGCCAGGCAACATCAGTTATTTCAAATTAAAAAAAATGCAAACAGTCGATCTCAATCCATATCTGAAGATCTTTTATTAATTTCGAGCATAAGTAAATCCAAGTGAGATCTTTCAATTCTGTCTATGGTTTTAAAAAATTAAACGGTGTTTTGGAAAGCAAACGTAAACAACTTGTAACTATAATTTTTTACTCTAATTTCCCTGTTAACCATATTTAAAGCTAAAATTAATTGAAAATTCAAATTGTTCAGTCATCAAAACATATCGGTTTAATTTTGCGAGTTCAGCTGAACATGTTAGAATTTTAATTAAATTTTGGGAGTTAGCGAACTTTTTAGTACTCGTTAATTGAAGCCTTAACTATTGAAAATGTTTCTGCAGGGCTCTAAAATTAAATTTATCGATTGCAAGCAAACAGTAGAGATATTTGCTTAAAGCTTTACTATTATTAGCCTAGGATAGAACCCTTAGTCTGAGTTTTAGAATATGTACTACACACACACACACACATAGATTTTAACTCTTCCAAAATTCTTTTAGGTACCTCTATTTGGGTTATTTTATTACACTGTGCCACTCCTGTGTGGTAAGCCGCGTATGTGTGTGTATGTGTATGTGTACGTATTGCTAAAACTCAGACTAAGGGTACTGTTCGAAAATTCATCTGTCCGTAAATTTTGTATGCAGTAAAAAGTTTAACACAATCTAATTTTCTGCTGGTGAAAGACGCATTGGGTGCTCCGGACATGAAGAACAGTATCTCAACCATTTTCTTCAGTTCATGTCCTATGTTTCGGGGTGTAGCAAGCCGGGGTGTAGCAAGCACACAATTTGATATAACCATATTAACCATATTAGTCCATCGTAAACACCTACAGCGGTGATAGCCCAGTGGCTTAGAATTCAACCTCGAATCGAGGGGTCCGGGTTCGAATCCCAGTGGCACGCACCAATGACTTTGTAAAAAAGTTATGTGCGATTTATAAAAATTAAATATCACCTGCTGTTACGGTGAAGGAAAACATCGTGAGGAAACCTGCATGCCTGAGAGTTCACAAAAAAAATGTTCTCAAATGCATGTGAAGTCCACCAACCCGTAGTAGGCCAGCGTGGTGGACTAAGGCCTACATCCCTCTCATTGTGAGAGGAGACCCGACCCTGTAGTGGGTCATTGACTGTAATGGGTTACTGACAAACACCTACAGCTACCTGAGCAAGATTTCTATCGTAGTTGAAGTGTCCATTGGTTGTAGTAACTACTAAAGAACAGTTGGCCAGTTGTTGGCGAATTAAATCTTACACTATAATAATAGTAGCTATGTAAATATATTAGCAATTTAAATAAAATCCTAAAACTACAATACAAAAGTAAAACTAAATTGCATTCAAAGCAAAAAAGCAATCTATCAGAATTTAATCAAATGCAAGGAGGAGACCGAACTCAAAACAAACCCCGACGCTGACTCCAAATGATCTGTAAACGTATTTTTATTAGCCGTAAATGCGTCGAAACAAAGCACCGTGAATATTCTTTTAAATCGATCGGAGGTCCAAGGCGACCACCTGAATACAAATTTTATAACATTGATTCACGACAACCACCAGTTCCCAATCCAATCGAAAACTTTCCTGCGGGGTCTAACCCTCGGATTTAATCCATCGGTAATACGAAAATTGATGTAAAAGTCTACGCCACATCGTACCACGAACACGGTGTCTCGCGGTACATACAAAGTGAACAACCCTAGAAACATTTTCAGATTTTCTACCAGAATCACTGCGGTGGTGGCGTTCTGCCAAAATGTAACGTGTACCATCGAAAAAAGGTTTAAATTCAATTGGCTCCCGAGGTTATTGGAAGCAATTCCGTTCTGAAAGAACTATGGGACGTGTTCGGTTTGCCGAATCAATGGCGCGCGTGAGGGACTAAAAAGCGGAGGACGTATCGACGGTTTATTTACTTTTTATAAAAATAAAAACTTTTTTTATGTCACCACTCGCATGCCTATTTTGGTTTTTGGACCCGTACGAAAAGTATTCGCTTCGAACGTTTCCTAGTTAGAATAATTATATTTTGAGCACATTCGTCATGACTACGAATTAGCTCTGATATTATTAAAATATAAAAGATAGGTACCGAATAATGAAATAAGGAGTTTAATTTGTATATATCAAGCAATGCCGTAAATTTTATTATGCCTCTATGAGTACCTAAATTGATTTTATCTAGTTTTAAAACGCTATCCGTTTCCAGAAATACAAAAAAAAACTTCAAACTTAGAAACGTAAAATCAACCAAATACGATGATGAATGAACAGTTTTGCTTTAGAACACAATGATAGGTACCCAAAAACAATCACTGTCTCATCAATCGAGCGATAATAAGTTAGTAAGTTTCTTAAACAAATCTTACATGTTTTAATGTAATTGTTGTTTTTGCTTGTTTACAAAATACAATTCAAAGATTTCTAATACATCTGAGTGCAAGATCCAATCCTTTCTGTTTGAACGCGGGTCAGTTTGACAAAGGTCGTGCTATTAGCAGATTGGAGCCGAGTTCATCAATCAATGGGGTTTGACCGACGCTGTGATTGATTGGAGGACTCGCCCAGGTGTGCAGTAATCCTCCAGTTTTACTTGTCTATGGCTATTAAATCTTGCTTTGTAATACAAACCATTACGTTTTAACATTATTTCTACTATCTACTATTATACTATCTATCAATATACTAGTATTATAAACCCGAAAGTTTGTTAAAATAGGCGGAAATAGTGATGATAATTATGTCCTTTTTAAAGACAAATGAAGCGAGTTTTTTACCTTTTATAGGCTTTTAAGTAAAACAAACTACAGTTATTTTAAACAGTGATTTTTTACTGATACAAGTAAAAATTAACAGTTGTTTACAATTATAATTGTATCTACAACCAATCCCAATAAACATTCAAATAATTATGTAGTACAATTTTATTAGTATCAAAAATTAAGTTAAATTAAATTAAAGCAAATGTAAAGCTTCATCAACTATTGTAACACAGCTCAAATCTACAGCAATATTATACAACAAAATATATCTATTGGCCCTTATTGGTTAGAGAGAACTTTCCATTGCTAGCAAAATACCCATTAGTACAGTAGAGGTCTAGATTATAGTTTAGATTGCCAGTAACCCATTAATGACCCACTACAGGGTCGGGTCTCCTTCTCGTAATGAGAGGGATGTAGGCCCTAGTCCACCACGCTGGCCTACTGCGGGTTGGTGGGCTTCACATTCCTTTGAGAACATTTTTTTTGTGAACTCTCAGACATGCAGGTTTCCTCACGATGTTTTCCTTCACCGTAACAGCAGGTGATATTTAATTTTATAAAGCGCACATAACTTTTTTACAAAGTCATTGGTGCCACTGGGATTCGAACCCTGACCCCTCGATTCGAGGTCGAATTCTAAGCCACTGGGCCTACACCGCTTCTTTTATAGTTTAGATTATAGTTTAGATTACCTATCAAAAACTAAGAATCACATATCGCCTTCTATCGGATCGCGATAGCACCTCACGTTTGAGGCGTATTGTCTCTAATCCCATTGTGCAAAGTTGGGGATTGTTCTTAGCGGAATTAATAGAACTCCCATACACCGCGCGGGCCCCGGAGCCCTATTGTGGTCTGATTTATCGGTTAAGAACAATGATAAATCAAATCGGAATTGCCCGACGTACTCTTCAAGTTCCACGCGAGAACTTCGCGATTAGTTCGCGTATGGCTGAATTAAGATAGCGAACGGGTTAGTTGGTTGCTTTGATAGTGGGTTTAATTTCGATTATGGGTACAGTTAGAATTTGATCGAAATTGGATGTCACATGCTTTGCTTGCGTGCAATTTAGTGAGTTTATCACTGAGCTCTCTAAAATGAATGCTTCAATGTGGATTGGCACAGTAGATACGGTCAACCCAAGTTAGATGGTTTTTAACAAGCCAAGAAAACTAGCACTAACGTTTTGCAAAACAACTCTGTCCCACGATGAACGAAGGCACGTAGTTACTTTAAATCTCTGACTTAAAAAGAGGGCCAGGTGCTGTTTGCAAAAAGCACCCCTCTTTTTCTCAGCCTCTCTGACCGCCATGACTGTATGACCCAGGGCTCAGTAAAGTTAGTAGTGTTTTGCCCATAAGGTTTCTGAAAACAGAATTGGCGCGTATGTATAGGTATAACCACGCCAGAATCACTTGGATTTATAGAGGTCTATGTGCGCATCGTTTATCTGTCTCTAAAAGCAGGATAATAGTAGGCACAAACTCCCAAAAGTTTACTAATTAAAGTCGATGTACTAATTCAAAGTTGATTACCGGTAATTTCCTGTAGTCTCGTTAGGCTCCGAACTTTGATTGAAAGTTCAGGTTGACTTGTTTATTAAATTTATCAAAAGGCTTCCGTTCCGTAAACAGATTGTTGTGAAGGCTTCCTATTTTATCTTATTTTCTATATTATTATATGAAGTTTTTATTATACCTGTAATACCTATAAATAGTCCACGTAGTGTTAAAAAAGCATGTTACGTTTGCAATCCTATGCATGTTAGTGACAATATTTCTACTCATATAATGTTAAGTAGCTGACTGCTAAATGTTACAAAACATATTCTCCAAATATATTAACATAACATGTACAATGTATAATTATATAATGTACATAGGTTGACCGCAAGGCAAATAACAGTAAATCTATATACCGCGTCTTTTGTACGGTACCCATAGGGACCGTAATTAATTATCCCTAATTATACCTTACACGGTAATACGAATTCCGTACATATTGCAATTGGGCATCGCACGTTAGGCGCGATCTCCACTAGCGAAAGTAGTACAATAGAGACGCAAGGCGCGGCTTTCTTAACGCCATGTTGTAAGTCGAACATCTATGCAGTAAGATTAAAGATCCGGAAAGCTTACCAACTCGAACAGAATTAAGAGAACCAAGTAGAGTTACCTAGTAGGTTTACCCGAATGGTTTAATAGAACCATAAATCCATAAGCATAGAACGACATTTTTTGTATTTCGGTTAGAACTTAGAACGTAATTAGTTAGATTACGCACAAGACTTACGACCTTACATAATGCTTATACCTATCCTAATAGAGATTTTAAGTGAATATTTTTCGTTTTTGATTATTTATTAAGTAGTATTTCAACTTATGAAGTTTCTTAATTGACTTATGGACACCACTAATTAAATATTAGGATTTAAGAGAAACATTGAAGCGGCGCGATACAATCGCTCGTGTAGATAGCGCCTTACCGGCGCTATTGCACGTTTGCGGCTTTCAGGTAATTAAAGGCATTCAATTCTACGAATTAGTATATAACACCTATTATATATTGGAATTGGATTGTTATTGAATAGAATGTGTACTTAGCACGGAATTAGGTAGTTAGTTAACTAAGACTGCATAAATCGCATAGTAGTGGATCTGTTTATTCATTTATCAAAGCTTTGTATAACGAAAACACTAGGTTACAAAGGGCGTAGTTAACTTGCGGCATTCTCTCGCAGTTAATCCAAGGTGATGGATGGTTGCAGCCTATAATACGAAAATAAAGGAGTTCAAAACTGTAATAATATTACTATGTTGGTACTAGTAAATCATAAATATATTATTATGTTCTGTCATTGTCACTATCACTGTGAACATGTTCTTTTCGGTAGCCTCAATCTTTTGTTTAAGGAAGTCGCCACCAGAATGATGCTATCGAAGGTTTCCAAAACTCCGAGTTTAAACGTTGTTTATTTTAGGCGTACATCGTACCTCATTTGAAGTCCGACGTGAATGTCCATCAGCTGCAGTGATGACTCATCAGGCGGCCAGCATAAACGTTTTCTTCTCAATTGCTTTAAGAATATTTAACGAGAGCCTTTTCGCAGACATTATGAGAATTCTATCCGTTGTAATCCTTCCACTACAGTCTCAACGGGTACTGTACGGTACACAAATAGTGAATGACGTTAATTTAATTGCATTGTAAGCACACACAATTAGCTGTTCTTATCTGCGCCGAACAAAACTAACTTCCGTCGTCTGTGGACTAAGCGCGCATAAGCTAACGATTTAATGGCTAGGGTTGTGGTGTATCGATGTTAGGTAAACTAGATTTTTAATATTATTTTCTTGAAGGTTTTACTTATTGTTATTCTCTATTACTTACAAAATAACATTAAAACATATAAAGTGACGAAAGAAAAAAATACATACTACTCATGTGGGTTAGGATGAAAAAATGTTGAGATGTTTTCCTCTATTATGGCTCTACCAGCCTTTAAATTAATAAATAATAAATAGTTAAAGCTACCTTAGTCACTATTATAAATAGCGGCAATAGTCCATTAAAATCCGACTTCTTATTCGAGGGTTCTAATCCAAGTTATACATACATACATATCAATGACTTCTCTATGTACGTTTTACTAATATAAATGTCGCCTGCTATAACGGTAAGAAAAAAGAAATCGACAGGAATACCTGAATACCTGAGAGTTCTTCTTAATGTTCTCAAAGAAAAGTGAACTCCAACCATCCGCAATAGGCTATCATGGTGGACTAAGGCTTATTTTCCTTGTCATCGCGAGCGTCGTGCATTATTAATGGGTTAAAGATAGTCACTATCGACAACACATCACCCCATCCCTAACAAAACAAAGCTTCGCACATTAAGATACACGCATTATGAGACAAAAAGCAGTAGGATTGGGCTTATCGCGCTCCAACATTCACCCCTACGTGGAAGACACTTTAGTTAAACCTTTTAAACTTTTTTCCACCCACTGACACCTTGTTTATTTGGTGCGAGAACTTTTCGTTTGCAAATGCGAGATTTTTTTTTTTTTTTCATTTTGTTAGCCTAGTGTGTGAATTTTAAAGTTGTATAGTTGTTCGTGTGAATTTTAACGAAGTATTGTTTGAATTATGAACTTCTGTTATGTTCATTCCTAAGTTTTATTGAATGACAATGCAAGCTCGGGGTTGGTTTTCGGTTCAATTTTCCTGTTTAATGTTCCTTCGTAAGTTAGAATGAAAATAATCCAACATGGGTTTGGTATTGGGTAAAAGTTTTCCTATATTCTTTTAAATATTTTCTTATTATTATGAGGGTATGAACTGTCTGTCTTACACGTAATGCATGCACATTGTTTAGTTATTGTGTTTTATTAAGCGTCAGTCAACGTGTTAATTCATGAATAAAAGTTTGTGAATAAAAACCATCAACATACCATCAAATGTATAAAAAAAATTGAAAATAATAAACTTAATTTCATCTAGCACCACCTAAAAGTTCCAAAAATAATAATTATAGTCTATTTTTAGACTCAAACCCTACGTTCGTACCTGGAATGGAATCCTTACACTTAAAATGAAATAGCACTAAATAATACTTTCAAATTTCCTTCGACAAAAAGGGTACACTGTACTTCTAGTCTAGTAAACTGTAAAGGTGATTGAAAGAAGGAATTTTGTTTTTTACGAAGTTTTAATATAATATATGTATTTTTATTTAGAATATTTATCAAGATCTTCTCATATCTAATATGTCACAGACCTTTGAAGTCTACTTTATATTCAAAAAAGGAATGACGCTTCCTTATATTATATTTAAAAGCTTTCATTTATAGCTCACAATACTTGTAGATATGTACTATGTATCTTTATTTAGGTCAAGTCTCGCAAACTGGGACATCTTATTTCATTTCTTTATCGTTATAAGCGCTATCTTATTTAAATTACATATAATTTAATCATAATCGATATGACATTTTTTTGCTACGAGTTATATTAAATCCTGTATCTTTATTTAGTGTACTGTACTATGTATCTTTATTTAGAACAAGTTTCGCAAACTGGGACATCTTATTTCATGTCTCTATCGTTATAAGCGCTATCTTATTTAAATTACATATAATTTAATCATAATCGATATGACATTTTTTTTCTACGAGTTATATTAAATTTTATCCTGTATTAAGGCTGTAAAATAACCTGTTTAATTATTACTTTATTAGGGACAGTATCTCAAACGTTTGTTGCGTATTAACGAGTCAAAATTAAGACCTACAGTCTTGTTATAATTAAATTTCGGTGTCTGTTTCGTAATTAATGGAATTAATGAAAATCAGCGCTGTCGGCATTTGTCGTTGAGTGGAATAATAAACGATGCACGTGGGGAACTCTTGGGGTTTTAGTGATTTGACTTACTGGTTCCAGGGAAATGTTTGATACTCAGATCCTTCGTATTGAATACGTTCATTTTTTCATTGGCTTGACTTAAGACTTCCATTTTATAGTAAAATTTTCACACTGTAAACAAAGCCCGCAAACAGAAGAAAAACAATAGGTAAGCAGTTCATATTATCTTGTGCATATTGCATATTTCTGGCCTAGATGCATCTTAACAAACTTATGTAAAGGAGGAGATCTTTTATTAAATTTTATGCTGTATTGCGAATTCCGAGAATTTAGGTTAAAGGCGAGGACTGTCATATATATATTTTTTTATATTTAAGAGTTGTTTTGTCGCGTTTAGGGAACTTTACAATTCAAATGTGTTTGGCGATAATTGAGTAAATACTATTATGCTTTCTCCCTAGGCGTAAATTACGAGTCAGTTAATAAATTACCTACTTGTACTTTACGCTGTACTGCCGTATTTACTTATCCATAATATTATATTGGGACTCCGGTAAATGTCCTATTAAATCATTTTTCTCTCGAAATCCATATTAAACTGCCAATTAATCTTGGCTTAGCGTACGTTACGTGAAGGGCGACATAATTGCCCTCTTCCACACGATTTGGTTCATACCCGTACTGTATTGATCTATCTCCCTATTTGAGATATTTTATGAGCCATGGCACGATTTATGTGCAGTCTTTGTTTACTTTCATTTTTGATATTAACTCTATCTATAGAACTCTACAATATTTCCAATCTATGGCTAAAAGTTGTATTTACGAGTAATTCCAAACATTAAATATTTATTACATTGAACATCCATGCCCTGAATTAGATAGAAAGCGACTTGGTGTGCGCACCCTAAAATTAAAAGGAGGCGAATTGATACTTATACATTATCTTGGATTTTTGCCTCAAATTGAATATCTCCGACAATCATAGAGGGGTACCTATGGTTGCCGAAACTGAAGCTCAAGACGCGAAGAACACTACTTTGAGGCAAATTAAGAGGGTGGTGTGAAGGACGACATACCTACTTGCCCTCTTCCAGACGATTTGGTTAATACTAGTTCTTTCTGTATTGGTCTGTTTTATGATCTGAGGGTGGATTTATTTGCAATCTTTGTTCACTTTCATTTTTGATATTGATTATATGCCAATCTAATTTTATTGGAAGGTTGCAGTATAGAAAAAATATTTATTTGACATTATCCTAAATTTATGGATCCGTCTGCCTGTTTACTTGCTCTTATAAGAAAGGAGAAATGGACACTAAACTAATATTTATGCATCCTCTCCCCACAAACGGAGACATTCTTAGAGACTTCGAAGATATTCAAATTCAAATATACTCGCAGTTATCCAAACATTAGTAGTGGCAAACAAAATTGTCAACGAACAATGTGATAGACAAAGCAGTCAAGTTACAAAACTAACTGTGCAAGAAGGTATTAAATACTTGTATTTAATACTACAGTACAGCCAGTACAGTACAGTACTGCAGTTACAGTATTAAATACTTGTGTTTTACAAAGAAACGGAGAACATTATACAAGCTTGCCCGTCGCAGTCCGTAAGCCAATAAGTGATTTAATCCGCCGTTGTGAGGCTTCTTCACGATTGCAATTCACGGTACTTCGAATCCAGATCTAGTTAACTGCGGGTCGCTGGCCGCAGAAATTTATTTAATATTTATAAATAATCCATTCCAGATTTCGTGATATTTCGGGCTTAGCGATATTGGTTTATGTTGGTTGTCTATTCATAGATATTAATATTTGATTGTAATAACAAATCATAGTTCACTTCTTGCATATTTTTATACAGAAATTATACAGCTGTTTTTTTCATTCCCTGTGTTTTAAATTTGTCTTATAGCACAGTGTACGTTTTACCCGCACTAAGCCACGGTTATCATTGAATAAATTTAAAGACTTTATACTTTTTTTAACCGTTATTATTGCGGGTTGACTTGTGCTATGAAACAGTATAATATGATACTCCTGTCCCAGGTTAGCCAATTATCGCACACGTTTAGCACTACCTTAATATGCCATTTATACTACACAAAACGCAATGTACCTACTATTTTCTATTTACCTACATAAATTAGTGAAAATTAATACGACAAACTTTTTAAAGTTACTCAAATATTCAAACATTTTTTTATATAACATAGTTCCAGAAGAACAAGCTAACCAAATAAGCCAATAGTTGACAACCTCTGTCCAGTCAGTAGTACGATATTCGCGAGCATTATGACGGTAGTTGGATGGCTTACGTAATTAGTAGGGGTTATCTTTTCATTCGCTTGGAACGGCGGATAGTCGGAAGTTACTTCCTCCTTTTATAAGTAGATAGGTAGTAAGGTTATTGATCTTCGTAGTACCCTGAGTACCCAACTACCCACGTATTTTAAAGCATTTAAATCTTTTTTTTGTACTGTACAAACAAACCTCAGTTCCTTCCAATGTTTTACCCACTCTAACTACTAGTAGGTATGTGTTTATTGTAGCAAACGGGCAAGTAAGCCACCTGATTTTAAGTGGTCACTGCAGCCCATAGAAACCCAAATCCAATATCAAGTAGAGACGAAATCTGAGATTGTATGCTTATATAATATACAATTGGTGTTTAGCTACTCATAAGGACTAAGATGTTTGCCTGAAATGAAGCATCTATGGCAACCATGCCTATAACATACACACATAAGGAACATGCTATTTTATGACGGGTTATTTATTATGACGAGGTTAGTGGTAGCTCCCTGAGCGAGCTACTATGGCTCTGGCATCTAAAAAAGTTTCTTTTTGTATTTGTGTTTCTGTACCTCCTGTTGACACGAGCATTACCAGGGATGTCGCCAAACTCCTAATTTACAAAGTCTTTTATACTGTCCTTGGTTATAATTATCGAAGTAAGCCTAACTTAAACAAAGATTTATAGCGGATGCTCTCATAGCAAACAGATGATCTAATTTCCGAGTGTTAAGACTTTCAGCTGAAAATGATGTTACCTATCCGCAATCATAGGTGTAGTTTGAATTTTGTAGCTTATCGCGTGTTTAATATCTCAAGTAATATCCTTTGAAGTGAATTCATTTTCTTTTAACCTTTATTGTTTCTTTAGGAACATATCAAATGGTTCCGAAGAAGGTAGAGTTAGAAAAATTTGTTAATGAAAAAAATATTTTCATTTTCAACAATTTAAGCATTTTCGTGCTATTATTTTAACCACGACACACCACGGGAGAGATCTACTCTAAACAATACAAAATGGTAAGTTATAAGCGTATTTCTGTGCTTCAAAAGGACATAAATAAAACACTGTTTGCATACCCACATTTATTATAATATTATGTATTCATATTTATTTGAATTTGTACAAACTAAATTTTATTTTAAACGTCCCTAAAAGTATATATAATTTTTATCACAAACTTAAACGACTAACATGGCACTTCAAAATATACGAGTAGTTTAACGTGTGACGTCACAGATTTGCACAGATGAT
The DNA here is from genome assembly GCA_905147235.1 of Erynnis tages. Taxonomy (NCBI): domain Eukaryota; kingdom Metazoa; phylum Arthropoda; class Insecta; order Lepidoptera; family Hesperiidae; genus Erynnis; species Erynnis tages. The sequence continues at coordinate 3,189,218 of LR990078.1, read as the reverse complement.
TAACGCGTTGTCGTTACAGCCATAACCACGTTTTATTAGTGACTCACACCTAATATTTGCTGTGTAGATTACCAACAAGCAACAATATAGAGTAAACCTTGCTTCAATGCAGATAAATAATATCCTGTGTAGCATACGAGTTTGTACATAATTACATGCAAAGACGTTTATTATGTCTAGACGGAGTGATCCTTTACAAGTGAAGAAGTAAAAGTGGGCTCAAATTTTTTAATTTTCAAAATTGAAAGCCGGCCTGTTAGGTACACCATAGTGAGAAAATGACTTTAAAACTCACAAAAAATGTTAGAGATAGCAGCAGAAGGGATCCCGCCAAAGCAAAAAAGTAAAACTTGTACATTTCTACAGTTTTGGATAGGGCTTCACATAGCATAAACTATTTGTTTTGAGCTTACCTATACGCCCTTAGCATATGTAATACAACAAATCACTATGTATAATACTAAAACTACTATTGCTAGTTCATTCAATAAATTTTTGTAGCGAATACCTTCTGTTCCACAAGAAGCATACAATACAAATTTTGTACGGAACCCTAAAATCATATGATGCAGTTGCGAAAAGATATGCTATTATCTACGTTGTAAACTACTGATTTAATGCCCATCGTCCATGAAGGCTACCAGTAACTCTACTATGTCACGGTCTTTAGTAATATTTAAGTAGAGTCAATCAAGAGTTCGATGGAGTGCTATTATATTTCAGAAAAATTAAAAATTGGCTCTATTTTTTTACCGTTTAAAAAAAATGAGACTAAAGCGATTAAAGATCACCATAGTATGTATGTATGTAAATTACCCTAACAGTTGAGGAAATAAAATGGTACAGGTTATACATGTATCACTAAAGACTGACATAGGTAACAGCAGTTCTTACTTATAACGTCTACCAAGATAAGACGTGTTTTTGTAGGTATTTTGCTGGCAACTGTCATATTATAACTAATAAAATTATTTATTTATTTATTTAAAACTCTTTATTGTACACACACATTTTTTATTGTTAAATTATAATTATTGTTAAAAAATACAACTTTGAATTAGGTACGTTGTTTATATTTAATTTTGTACCTTGATGAAAAATCTAAATTTATGACTTTGTAATTACACCACCTTTTGTGAGGCAAAGGTTTTTTTCGCCCTAACCTGCCTTTCGCCTGGACTATGAATCGACACACAAAAATTATCATTAACTAAGCATAGCAGACTGGTATTAATAAACATTAACGCCGTGTAATTTATTGAAAGCTTGCCAATTTTAATCTTGAATGATTTATCTATTGATCGGTAAACGCACCATTATCTGTGATGTATCGCAATATTGCATGTGATATTACGATGAGTGTGTGTTGATTAATTGGACACCAATTCGTTGATTATTTGAAGTATCTTTTGTTTAAATTTATTTATTGTTGAATTTGCACAGTTTTAATGTCAACGATGAAGCTCACAGAATATAATGACAGTAATTAATCTGTTTTATTTTGAATACCAGAATTTAAAGCTTTGTCTTTTGGCTGACACAAGCGACCGACCAACAGACACGACAAAATTTAAACACAAGGTTTTATATGGAGCTTTCCTAATTAAATACGTACTGAAATAGACAAATGTACGCAACGACGTTGTTGTGCATGCACCTTTTGCGGGAGGTAATAAGGACACGGGGTGTAAGACTTACGGCGACCTCATAATAACAGCTACTGTCTATTGGTGTTAAATTACCTATGGTTGCAACTGTTAGTTAACTAAAGTGTTAAAAACAAAGTAAGTGTATAGAATCATTAAAATGTTTTATATATTGATTTTATTTGCAATTTATCTATTATATTATTATTATTTAATCCTCATTTGTTACACCATACATAAAGTGTCATTACTCGTTACGTCATAACATTTCACGCCTCACTAGTAAGGGGAGTTACCGGTGTATACAATGGGGTACAAAAATGTGTAGCAATTATCCTCAAAGTTTACAAACAGAAAATACTAAAAAAAACTATTAATAAATATATGCATAATATCAAATTCAATAAATCTTAAATATAATATTAATATTATGAATATTCTTAAAACAATAATTATAATATTCTAAAGAGGAATTTAGTATTATGAAATTTTAGAGCCATATAATTTATTGAAACCTTGCCAATTTTAATCTAGAATGATTTATCTATTGATCGGTCAACGCCCGGTAATCTGTGATGTATCGCAATATTGCAGGTGATATTACGATGAGTGTGTTGATTAATTGGACTCAAATTCGTTAATTATTTGAAGTATCTTTCGTCTAAATTAATTATTGTTCCATATTGTACACTTTTAATGAAAATGACGAGGAAAATTAAAGACAAAATCCGATTAATTTTTTATAGGGATTAACTTTTCATCGGTTCTCATTCTCATCGGTCTCCTCTCACAATGAGTGTGAGACCCGACCTCAGTGGGTATTAATGGGTCATTAATGGGTTACTGATACTGATAATAGTGGTTACTGATAATATTTATCTAAACATTAATATAAACATTTTGAAATTTTTGGGTCATTTTCGACGCATCCAATCCCCCCACTGATTGCCGTGACGGTCAGTGGGCAGAGCAATTATCCCGTGTTTTTATTCTGCTGAGGTTCATTACCATAGCGAGTACCACTGAGCGCGGCGTAGCGTAGCGCGCGCATTTATAGTGTTGCGACTTTATGAAAATATACGTCGCGGAAAAATAATATCGATAAATGCTTTTGTTGTAGGGTCAAATCGGATAACGTTCAATATTTTTGAGTAGGTAACTTTAAACTACTTGTTACCACTGTCTACATTAAAGCCTATATTTTATTGGCTTAAATAACGATTTTTTCGACTAGACTAACATTATCGTATTATGGCTTTGACTACATTTTTCTACTTCGGCTTTGGTTTAAAGCTAACCTAAGTATTCCCCCATTCCTTAAATCCCTAAGATAACAAACAGTAAGACAACATTAATTTAATTTACAAGTGTCAAAATTATGTAGTGAAATTACTGGGTAATTTTTTTTATAAAAATAGCTCAGTCCTTCTCCTTACTGCTGTATAATATTACTTATAATAAACTTCGCTTAAGAGATTCTTGATTCTTCAAATATCGTTTGAAATACTCGCATTAAGATTATAAAGAATATTTATAAGATTGCCTTTATTTCCCCAATACAACGCACTTGCACTCTATTGTCCAGTACAATAACGAAGTAGGTGTATACTAAAAAACAGTCTTAATAATATCAATTTTACCAGCCCCAAATTAAACAACGTTCTTGTCGATTAACCATTACGCCCTATTACATAAACATCGATGTTACCTAAACGTCGACATAACACATCACTACCCCACACCTTCGCCCTATCCAGTGCTACATGGTCTGCGCGTGCGCGCGACCGTCTCTTGTTATACGGTGCGCGCGAAAATTTTATATGGCAGTGATAACCCGGCGATGTGGTGATGTCCCCTGTTTCAGTGTCGACGGCCATAAGCACCGGACTCTCCAAAACGGCTGGGTAATGTTTCGGAGCTAATTGGTTTACAATGACCTTGTTATTGACAACCGATGCTTGCTTAATGTTTTTCTTGTAAGACGCGACTTACTCTCGTAGTAAAGTTATTGTCGCGTATTTTAATTGTAGCAATGTAAAACGATGAAATTTTGCTGTAAGTAGATATTTCTTCCTTTCTTCAAGGGTTTATATCAGAATGTTTTAAAATCTATTACTTTCAACGGAAACTCTTAAGATTAAGTGCAAAATTTTGATTTCTTCACTTATAAAACTGAACCGTAGAAGTATGACGTGATTATAAAAGAGAAATGTTTTATTTCCTATTTACCGTTATGTACGCTCATATGTAATTTACTGCGCTGAAACGATCAACAATAATAATAATCGTTCTAGTAATTAATTATTTATTTCACCTGGCTTGGTTATTATTCAAATTGAGGAAATGAGTTTATAAAACCATAGAGAATTATGGGAATTTATGGGAATCGTTTATAAACATACATCATGAGCAACTTATTTTTGAAATGCTTCCCATATTCCTAAACAAAACCCGAAAATTTGAATTATTTTTACTTTGTTTAAACATAATCTTAAGTTTATATTGACTCTTATGTACTTATCCTAGTATCTTTAAATTTTTACATATTATTGGCTGGTTGTTTTTAAGCCTTGGAGCATATTTCACCACTCTGCTCCAATGTCGATTGGTAGAGATTGCGGAATTATGCTACATAATATTACTATTATAATGAAACTCAAAGAAACGTAAACTTTGGCGGTAGTCAAAAACCCTCTTAGGTATGTAGGTTTTCTCGCGATATTGTACTTCGCCGTTACAGAAGGTTTAATTCTGTAAAGCGCACATTACTTACAAAAGTCATAAGTCCGTGAAAGTGGGATTCGATCCCGGACCTAACAAGCAAGAGACTTAACTTATGGTATAAATTACGTTAGTGATTTTATAAAAAATTATTAACTTTCACATATAAATAAAGAACACTTAAGTTATTTTAATGGTTAACATTATTTAAATAAATAGCATAGTTATTTAACCACTACTGAATATTTAAAGGCTTTATGTGTGAACGGCGTTTTAATTACATAACACTTTAACAATCGTTGTCCGCTGGCCATGTCCTTAGTTGTTAACTTTGAACTCTGTTTTGGATATAAATTTGAAAAAAAATACACGGAAATTTCGTTATAAGGTAAGTAAGGTTTGGATAATTTTATTTGGTACTCATTCAAGCGATAATGGTTGCGGCTCTTTTTTATTATGTCATAATATTGGGTACGGGGTTTCTCCCACACCAAGAGGAGGCCTGGTACATAGTTGAGCATACTACACCACGTTGCTCTAATGCGGACTGATGGAGAAACGGGCTAGTGGTTTCGACAACAGCCGGGGCCAACGGCTTAAAGTACTTCGTAAAAAAATTAAGAAATAATGCTGAATAAGCTGAAAAATGTTAAGTCAAATATCGATAAAACCCAAAAAGTTCTAGTACTTACTACAAACAAAGGACACATCAACGATGACAATGTACAAGCGTATCACAAAGAAATTAAAAGTAAATTACGGATTTGACGGAGAGCATAACGACAGCACGCAACTCTAAGCGTGTCTTCGGTCGATTAACGATTATAACGATCCATTTACCGATAAAATAGCCTAATAGCCTCACTACTGTTATAGGGAAGGGTTATTGAATTGTTGTCATAACTTACCAGTGTTCCAGTATACTGCTCCAATGCGGATTGGTGGTTAAACGAGCTAGTGACCAACCCGTGTCGAATATTTTCAGACCGCCCATACCCCGAAAAGTTTTAACGACTGCTATTTATTTATTTATTTATATTTATTTATAGACTTTAAGGGAAACTTACAGCTATGCAGTACTTAAAGCTATATCTCTAGTTAATATCTAATATGTATCGCTAACCACCGGGATCGACGGCTTAACGTCTCCTTATTCTAAAAGGAGACTAGACTAGACTCACTACTGCGGGTTATTGGAAAGGGTTATTGAATATTTATCATAACTTAGCAGCTTACAACATGCTAATCGCAACTTTTCCGTTACATCAACATAAGGTATCTAGACGTTGATTACAAAAATTATCTTATTCTAAAAGGAGTTATCTTATTCTAAAAGGAGATCCAAACCTGCAGTGGGTTTCTAATGAGTGAAAACGGGTGAAAATTCCAGAACTATTACATTTCTTACGAGAGTGGTCTACTCTTATGTGTAATACAGAGTTGAGTACGAAAAACATTAATTCAATACAAAATTTTTATTTATCAAAAAACATACAGACTAATTGAGAATCTCCACCTTTTTTTAAGTCGGTTAAAAAGCACACTTTAGTCGTTAGATAGTGCTTAGAGATAAAGAATCTAGTGGCTAGAGAATCACCTATCATTGTCTGTTAAACATATGAATGTTTATATTTTCTTCCATGGCTACTTTTTCTTATTTAAAGGCAATCCTTAAATTCGTATTCCATTCCATGGATATTAAAATACACGGCACATTAGAAGAAAATAAACCAGGCAGCGTCATCATGAGCTAATGCGAGAAGATAACACCAAATGAGTGTGAATGACCGCAGTTAAAGAGGAATGATTAAGTCAAATGACGTACATTGTATTGTTTTTGTTATAATTTGTTTTTTTTTTGTACTTTACGAAAATTAATGTAAAGGTAAAACGGTTCATGTGTGCCGTAATGAGTTGTTTTTACTAAAATAACACTGAAATGAATACATTAACTAACTATTTTGCCTGTTATATTTATTTTTTCTTTTCATTTATAAAATCCAAAGATTAGAAAATAGATAGCTTTTTAACTTCAGTAACACCTTTAATTAATCTGTTCTAAAATGTGAGTATTTTACCCAAAATAAATAAGAAGAGGCTTATTCTTAGGATCCTTAAATATACTAAGTACTTTTTCTGTTGAAATCTTATCTCAAATTGTATCATAGCATCCGTTCGCTACCTCACACCAAAGCCCTGGCAATCGTTCTACCTTATTGGTTTTAATTAAAACTAAAATACCCAACAAAGTCGTTTAAGGATTGGTCACGACATACAATTTGTTGAACGACGAAAGGCCTTTACAATGCCGTCTGGTCAAAAGACCGTGAAATTGCCGTCTTCGACCGCTCATCGGAAACGCGGATGGTAAAGCATATTTAACATTAGCAGGTCATGTACACGACCCTGGAATAGTTTACGGTACAATAACCACTTTTGAAGGAAGCGAATATAGCCCCGCTGCCTGAATAGATCGCAAGCGAATGTCGGGCGCGGTCAGTAGCGGTGGATGGGTCGCTAGTGGCAAATTAGATGCGCACTTTCGTGCTTTTACATTAAGCTGTCGGTCTCGGTTGTTATCGATAAGATTAGCAAATTATTTGCGCGCTTTCGTGCTTCGGGGGGTACGTTAAGTTGTCGCGCGTCGATTCCGGTTCTTATCGATAACAGTCGTCTTTGTCGGAGGCCCTATGGGCGGTTTGAAAACGTCCGACACAAATTGGGCACTGTTTCTTCACCAATCTGCATTGGAGTTGCATGGCGTATGCTCTAGGCGTCCCCTGTTGCAACCAAGCGGTGATAGCACATTGGCTCGGGATGTTACTTGCGAGGGTTAAAGCCCCAGCAAAACGCGCGCAACATTTGAATAATCATTGGTTTGAAATTTTAACAATCACAAACTAATAATTTTTTAAATTTTGCGTGCGTTATACGAGTAAAATAATGTCACTTGCTGTAACTGCAATGACCAATTAACATGAATCAGCTGGCCGGTTCGTTTGCCAAGAAATATTAGATAGATTAAGATTTAAATTCAGTGAATACCGTGGTTATTCAGACGACCTTCGCTATTGTCTCACTTATCGCTTGAACAAAAGATTTTAGATGGATTCCGCCTCGTGATACATGTCTATTTAAAAGACAATTTATAGCCTTTTCAAATTCAACGTATACCTATTACTTTTTGTGTAACTTCCGCCTATGACATCAGGAGACAGCATATCTTTCTTATTAACCGTCAGTTTATGCCTCTAAATAGCGTGTCAAAAGTGACAATTTTAAACTACAATAAAAAATAACATTAGTAGCTAGATATTGATAACCTGCATGCCTGAGAGTTCACAAAAAAAATGTTCTCAAAGGCATGTGAAGTCCACCAACCCGCAGTAGGCAGTAGTAGCGTGGTGGACTAAGGCCTACATCCCTCTCATTGTGAGAGGAGACCCGACCCTGTAGTGGGTCATTAATGGGTTACTGACAATAGTGCTTAATACTTTAACCAATACAGACATAGCGGCATCTGATATCGACGCGTATGTTTACATTTTCCACGAAGGAATGTCAGCTTGGTGTCTCATAGCCCAGTAGTTTTCATAACACCGGTGTCAGTAATGGTCACATGATTCCGTTCACAGTTGTATTGATTAGTGGTGGGTAGAATTTGCATTGCAGGTGTTATAGAGCCATTGAATATGATTCGGACAAATCTTTGCCCGCGAAGTCGAAAAACTACAGGAGGTTTCAGCTGTGTCTGAAACCTCCTGTAGTTTTGCCACGCATTGTGAAGGTTTAATATTAATAATTGGGAAAAAAAGAGTTCCTGAGGTCTTATCGTCTAGAATCCGAATGTCACATTGTACAAAATATAAAGTCGCATATTGTATTGCATTTGATTATATGGCTACTTCCCATGTTATATTATTCACAAGATAATGACCATATAGGTATCAGTAGGTACATATCATAATCTGACATCATATTAGGTACTGGTGGGCTGTAGGTATGTACATTTGCATTCATATAACATAAGAATAATGTTGTTAATATAAGTACGTTAATTTATTAACATCTCAATGAGATAATAATGATATTTTTGCGGATCTGAGTTTCCTTCTTATATGATTTTTTGTCATTAATGATCTCTGGATGAGCGCAAAAAGTGCGGATTCTCATAATTGTATCGAGTCATGCGGTTAGATAAGGATGTGAATAAACCTTATTATTTTATCAAGTTTTAGGTTTTTTCATCTTGTAATTACAATTTTAGACTGTAACTAAAAGAAAAACAAAGAAAATTAAAGGTAATTTAGGCTTAAATGCATCTTAAAATATTCTTAGAAAGATGTTTCTTACAATCTAAACGGTCAACCGACCTAGCGACCGAGCGCTCACACTACGCGCCGCTAAATAGACGTACGACTAACTTGCCGGTGAACCCTTATTTAAAAATAATGTTATAATTATATTTTGTTCCAGACAGTGAGACGGATATGGGGCATCATCAAGACGCAGCTATGCACGGTAGCGCTATGTCTCTCACTCTTCAACTCAGTCCGTCTTCCTCGAGAGGCCTTCAAGTATGGCGAGGTTCCATACCTCGTGGTGTACTCCTTCTGGCTGCTGGTCATCGGCCTGCCGACCACGCTGCTCCAGCTGGCGATGGGACAGCTGAGCCAGCAAGACGCTGTGGGGGTGTGGAGAGCTGTACCTATACTTAGAGGTAGTACTAGTCAAAGATTTAAGATCGTTTATTTAGATGTAGCTACGATACACGACTATAGCAACCATCAAGAGTCGTGAGCACATGATTCGTGGTAGGGATATTGTAAACTTTCGGCCAATGTAAAGGAGTCTAAGAACACGCGCTTGACCAATTTTTGACGTATCGACGATGAAGTGACATGACTTCCTAACTGACAGCTTGGCGTATTTTTATTTAGGTACTAGGTATATAGACTTTAAACAATTGTTTGCGTGAGCTGGCTTCCTTCCCTGTAAAATTATGTTTTGGTAGATAAAGGTTCATGTCACTTCATCGTCGATAACATTATTGACCTAAAATAGTTATATAGATTCATTGTTCAAAACATACATAATATTATATTGATCTAAATTATTTAAACACTCTTATGTTTAACAGCTTTGTTTAACCATATAAGATTTTTTTTTAAATTTAAATGCATTGATTTAATTTGGTTAAAAATATATTTTATTGATGATGATTTTTTTTTTGTTTTAGGAGTTGGTCATCTGAAACTGCTTACTTCATTCGTGTGCTGTATATACAACATGCTGTATATAGCGCTAGCGGCGGTATACATCATATGGATAGCGAAGGGGAGCTTCCCCTTAAGAGAATGTGCTAAACTCCATCTTACACCGGTAAATACATCTCTCACATGCTATGAACTTGATACCTGATAACTTTTTACCTATCACTGCTACATACCCTGTCTTTTACCCATTTTGATCCACTGTAAGGTCGGGACTCCTTTCACAATGAGAGAAGAATGTAGGCCGTAGTCCACCACGCCGATCTAATGCGGGTTGTTTAACTTCACATGCCTTCGAGAACATTGCGTAGAACTCTTGGGCATGCAGGTGACATCTATACAGTAAAACCTCAGTGATCCTCAGGGGATAGTCTCTCTGCCGTCCTCCTAACCCGCCCGTAAGGTAGGTGAGGTTGTCCGAGGTATTTCATTGGGTCCTAAGGAGATAGTAGTTAGATTGTTGATCGTCCTAAGGGGGTAGCATCGCTGGTTAGCTCTTACACCGTCCCGTACGACTTTAAATAGGGGTTGCAACCCTTTTATGGCCCACTGTTGGATACGGGTCTCTCCTCACAGGGGGAGGCTTTGAGCATACTCTAAACTCTACCATGCTGTTCCAATGCGGGTTAGTGGAGAACCAGGCTAGTGGCCAATCCATTTAAATAGGAATTCTGTTCAATTTGAGGTTGAACGTGTGTCCATGGGATGCAAGGAATAACAATATTCAATACAGACTACTAGTAGATCTGTCGTCTAGTAAGCTCGTTTTTGGTACTTTGTGCCACAATAGTAGACCTCAAAAATACATATTTAGACAAAAAATGTTCATTTATAGTTAGTAATACTAGTGACCGGTAAACATCACAAGCTCGCTTAATACTTCCGTATCATAAAAAAATCACAAACAAGTTATTTAGGTAACATCTCTTACCATATTTTCTATAACGGTTTTATCTTTTGCAGTTCGGCTACGAGAACAAAATGAATGCATCTGAATGTTTTAAGTAAGTATTATAAAAAATTATAAATGCAAACATATTAAACAACTTAAATGGAGGCTAATTGCTTATTCAACGTCCGTATAAGTGAGTAAGTATACGTATAATATTAGCGGACGCAATTATAAATACTTAGGTGATTGTTACATAATGTATAGCGTTCTAGGCGTATAACGCTTGAATTGGATTACCTACAGTAGATCAATTAATATTATGTAATGGATATTTTTTTTAAATATTATACGATTTTGTTGAGTTGTCTGACTTTATGAGCCGTAATAAAACCATTTTCTGGTCGCACCGATGGAAAAGCATTTCTTAGACATTTTGTTAAGTATATTATGTACCATGAAATGTTTTGCTAATCACTGATTGACTGTATAAAATCTTACATCTATCATAAAAGTGGCGATCTAGAGACTTATTTTAATAGATAATAATTAATTATTAATTATTAATTATTAATTATTATCTACATAACGTGTCTGGAAAAAATGTTTTATTCCCTACTCTAGGTACCTATAGTGTACTACAAAACGCGACTTTATTGATTTTTTATGAATATTGTACTTGTCAATGTTATCTCTACACAATGATTTATTGGCATTGAGAAGAATCCTACTACTTAATACCTATACCTATTATGAAGATATAGCTAAGTTTAAAGTTAGTTGTAAAAAAGCATAATTATACATATTATTATGTAGATGATTTTAGTGAACAAAGATAGTCTTGGCTTTCCCAGTTAGGCCTCCCACTTAGCCGTCCAGCTTTAGATCAGATCCAGGTAGTGACCGCGTCCGACGTTGCTTTACTTTTTCGATCACTTAATGCGATCTACTCAAGCATTGGCGCTGTACGCGTTTCAATGAAGCCTTATTGCCACGAAAACTTAATTCAAAAAACAACGCGTGCTCATTAAATTTTATTTTCTTCAGTGTTCTGATAATTGCCGTAAAATATATCACGTTAATTTCAGCTCGACGTTTTTGGCGCCGTTCACCGAACAACCACAGTATCTGGGCATAATGGCTGTTTTGATATTCATTTTATGGTTCTTCGTACCCATTATGTGAGTATTCATTTGTGTGTACACCTAATTTATTTGTAGGACTAGCGCTGTGCCAGGGACAGCGGTTAGTCTGAGCTGACACTTCACTTGAGTGTTTATATTTGCTAATACATTTGTCGTATTAATTAGAATGCGTAGGTAATGCAGTATTTTAATTGATCGTTATATGTGATAACAATAGACACCTTGTGGTGCAAATTGAAACTTGCCCGAGGACGATGCTTTTATATTCGCATTTTCTGCAAATAAAAGCCTAGTGAAGTATCTTATTGATCCCTTTTGTAGAGTAGGTACTCTAGAAGAATAAAATTGTACGGTAGGTAGGTATGACAATGAAACCGGTTTTGAGAAGCAATTAAAATAAATGTCGCTTTATCAATGGACCGATAAATTTGTAGGTAAAACATTTTACAAAGTACTAAAAACCTAACCATTAAAGGCACGCAATGTTAACTTATTTAAATGTATTCGTATAAAAATCTAATGCTTGCTTTTAACAATACCTTTACCTTAATAATAACATTATTGCATCCTTCAAGACTCGTAAGTCAGATCACAATCGAAATGTAGGATCCATCTTGCTTTTTCATGAGCTATACCACCTGTGTTGTTCTTGCCATCCACTAATGACCCATTTCATAGGATTATTCCTGTTTGTCCCCCGATTCTGTCCCCTGCAGGGGAAAGATAGGAATAAAAAGTTCGATCTGTCCCCCATTTAACGAAGAGGTGACAGATCGAACTCTATTCAATGCTCAACGGTTCTATCTGTCCCCCGATCGCTGATTGGGGGACGGGAGGCAGGTCTCCATTCATAATAAGAAGAGTAAAGCAGGTATATTGTGGGCGGTTGACTTCATAATAATTATGTCGTTGAGAACATTATGGAGATTTCACAGGCATGAAGCATTGCTCACTATGTTATTTAAACTAAGAGAAACAATATCAATAAATTAAGCGAGGGTGTAAAGAAGAAACACGTTTCTATTTTGCGCTTTATAAAAATAAATACCACCCACTGTTACGGTGAAGGAAAACATCGTGAGGAAACCTAAAAATGTTCTCAAAGGTAGGTATGTGAAATCCACCAACCCGCAGCAGGCCAGCGAGGTGGACTAAAACCAACGCCCCTCTCATTGTGAAGACCCGACCCTGTAGTGGGTCATTAATGGGTTACTAATAAACTTTTCTTTTCAGGTTACTCCGTCTGCGAAAGTCTCTCAAAGTGTCCTTGGTGATATTACTCCCAATAACCGTGTCAATTATCGGTGTTCTCTGTGCATTGCTCTCTGAGGGTGGAGCCTTGTCGGCCCTGCTCGAATCAGTCGAGCAATGGTCACCGTTGCTGCATCCTTATATTTGGCAGAGCGCATTGATACAGGCATTGTTGTCGACGCATATAGTGGGGGGGTACCTCGTCAGTGCCGGTGGAACAGTGTACAGACAGTCTGACGTCAGATGGTATGTAATGATGTGTACTTATCATTTATCTGAACAATTATTATCTCATGTTTTATTAATAATCATCACGCGAAGATGAGAATGCCGAATGGCATTTCCGTGATTCGGAAAGCATTTCCAAGTATTTTATTTTCTTCACCCATTTACATACACGCCGTAATAATGACTGTATATAAAGTATAACGCAAATTGCTAATGCGCCCGGATATTGTTTCGGTGTTATCGTCTGATGACCAAGGCGGCCTATTTTTTGTGCCCTATCAATAACATAATACTGTGTTTCAAGGTTCCAGCGCATTAGCAATTTGCGGAGCCATTAAGGGTATATTAAAAAGTAGACTAAACTTTGAAACAGCTATTGTTTAACTTTAAACAATACTATAAAGATAATAAACGTACTCCATTGTAGTTAATTGATGATATAATATGTTAAAATTACAGACATACAGGAAAGTCTCACATAACGTCTTTGTATGTTACGTAATTAAAATATTTTTATGTAATTAATGTCTAAATATATACACACAATACAAAACATTAAACCCCTGAGGATTTTATTAAAGTTAGCAACGTTTTTAACATAATAATATAACAGTGTAAAATATAACAAAGTTATGATATCATAACGAGGCATTAACGAAATTTGAAGCAAATATTTTAAATGTAAATTTTCACATAACACATTTTAATTAAGTTTAATGTGGGTTACATTATAACTTGTGATGGTGATTCACGGCTCTTCGTACTTGTTGGACCACAAAAGATTAGATAAGGAGCGATTAACAATTGAATTTGATAATAATAATTCCTTCCTTCTTTCCTTATTTAATATTATTTACCACGTACCTAAAATAGAACATTTTTCTAAATTAATTTTATTATTTATTGGTATAGCTGTATCAATTGAAAAACAAATAAAATTTATGTTTACAGTTTGCTCTTGCTAAATGCATATATAACATATTGTAGTCACTAGTTATAAAATGACCCTTATATTTTACTAGAATCCAATATGGACAAAAAATGCGTATATATGTATGTATACTAAAAAAAGAATAAGGTTTTAAGACGTCAAAATATGCGGATGTGAATAGATATGAATGTATCCATAAAATATCTTTTGAGTTTTCGTTGATAGTGGAAAAAGTGTCTTTCAGAGACTGCTTAAAATAATATCGGGGCTATTAATATTTAAAATATTAATGGAAACTATGCTGCATCCAACTTGTGTGAAAAAGCACGAACCGTGAAATCATATCAAACTTTGTGTGGTTAATGATATTTTATATGGATAATAATAATTCCAATAACTGAATTTCTATCAGGAAATGAGTCTTAAGTATACTCCACTGATATAATTATGTATGTCGCAGTTGATCAGCAAAATTGAGCAGCTTTCGTAGTTATGTATTAATTTGATGTTTTTTTTGTATTATTATTATATTAATGAATTATATGTACTTAATTGTCTCAAAATTATGTTGACGAGTATTACATAATATTGCCATGCCTTCACTAACGCATTAGGGCGACCTGTAATGTTAGTGTTAAAGTTTAATTTGAATAAATAAAAAAAAATATTGATCTAATCGTTACTCAAACAAGCACTGTCTGGAGTTTGTTTATCCTATACTATTATGCTATTACGATATTATAACATTTGTCTCTCCGACAATCCAAAAATCTAAAAATCATTTGTTTATATAATGGATAAGTCTTGGCATTTGGATCTCCTAACAAATTTCCAAATTTGTACCTTTGAACCCAATACACGAATATACTAGTAGTGTTTGAATTCTATTTTAATCTTCTTATACTTATAAGAACTATAAAGCGCTTTACCTTCTTCAGCAGTTTTAAAAAAGGTTACTAATCCAATAGATTTGGTCCACCCGATGCACAGATAACGCAGTGTTAATTAAGATAACAGAACACTCAGACAATTAAAGTGAAAGTCGTCTGTAGGACTAGAGTCAGCTAAAGTCGTAGGTAGGTACGAAAAAGAAAAAGAATTTTAAAGTCTTTTATATTTAAAATCCTTTTATAACAATTTACAATAAAGAAGGAGCTTTTTAATCTAGAATTATTTTAAAGAGAGACTTAGGTAATTGGTTTTGTATTGAATTGCATTAGTAGTCTTTGGACATATAAATAAATAGTTATTTTTCATTATTTTTTGCTAGTGATCGAATTTTTAAGCAATATTTTTTAAATTTTTTCTTACTTTCAATCGCTTTTCAAATATAATTATTTTCATTAGTTAAATAATTAACTCGCCAAATGATTTTTGAATCGCTCAAATTACTTCACTTACGAACTTATGACGTAATAATTCATATTAGTAAAGGTTTCACACACCTCTGAAGATACGTCATACAAGATATATTGTAACCTTATACCTTGGAATTTGCTGTAAGATCCTGTAAGTACTGCAAGCACCTATTTTAAAAAAACAAAGATACGTTCGCCTTCTATTCCTACTCTTCTAATCATATCATGTTAATTAATGCAGAGCATGAGAGAGTGGAAATTTTTTCCTCCCAGTGGAGTGAATTCGCAAAAGTGTTGTTATATGTATTTTCTTGTTATACATAAATATGTTTATTTTTAAGGTATCTATAAGATCATTTATATAGTGTATTATATGTTATAGTATTACATGGCCCATTCATCGCATTGGGTGTATACATGTAAGGATGGATGTATTTTTGTTGAATAAATAAATAAATAAATGTTAATTACAGGACGTCAACCTTCATCGTGATTACGAACCTGCTCGCGGGCTGGCTGTGGGTATTCTTCTGGGAGTCGATCGGTGGCACCGATCGCAAGGACAAGAGCTTCATTGCCGTACTGATACTGATCTATCAGTCGTCCGCCACTGAGGGGAGAACAAAGGAGTGGCCGCTTCTGGCCTTCGCGTTAGTGTTCCTGTCTGGTGTTGTTACTGTGGTTAGTATATTATGGAATGATTAATCTATCTTGACCATGAATCTGTTGGCGGCTGCATGTAAGTACGAGCTTCATTGTCGTACTGATACTGATGTATCAGTGGGTATATTATTGTCATCGAGATTACGAACCTGCTCGCGGGCTGACTTCTTAATCACAATAAAAGTCTACGTAGTTACCTTATATTCGTAGTTATGATAAGGTAAATCCAGATAAACAGCTAAATCCAGTGAAAGCCGAATCCAATTTCACTATTTATGTACCAGATACAGCTCCAAAACAGTCCACTTAATAAATAGAAGTCGAAGCACGTAAAAAATGTAACGTCGAAAAATATGAATAAAAGTCAAATATCTTTGTCGAGTAAAAATATCGGAGTGGGATAAAAATGGATCCCGTTGCCATAAGTGGATTTTGCGCCAACTACGCCAGAACTCGATTACCTTATTAGAATTTGCATATATCGAATCCCATGGATCCAATTACTGTACTAAAGCATTTCCGATATTCATAAAACTTGCTAGTTTATTGCCCTTTTTGACAGAGTTCTACTTTTCTTTATTTTTAATTTTTTGTGGAAATGAAAATTTGAACGATGTGGCCAGTAATTTTAGCACAGTTCTTTTAATTACATAGTGGTTAATCTACCCAAATTGATTTTCTGGGGAAAGACTCTATCAATAATAGTGCTTAATTTCTCACCACTATTTCTCACTCAGACCAATAAGCATTAAGAAATTCATAAAAATAATAATAACTTAACAAGTTTTCTGATAAAAAGTAACATCACATATGTACGATCAAAAACTGAAATTTGACAACATAGAGCCCGTGTTTAAATTTTCTGAATCATTGTCGGTATGCAATAAATAAATTGCATGACTTTTGTTGACTTTCTTTTAAAATAAAGCAATAAAATATGCTATGAATATCAATCCTACTACATAAATGCGGAAGTTGGTGAATACTATAGATGGTGGATGGATAGATGGATGATTGTCACTAGTTGAAGTAGTAGAGTAGTATTCACGTAAACACGGCTGAACAGATTTTGATAAAATTTTGTATATTATATATAAAGTTGGATGAACATATAGGATACCTACTTTTTATTGTTTAATATCGAAGTCACGAAGTCTATAAATTGTACGTCTTCTTTTATCTTCTTTTTCAGCTGGCCCTGCTATTTCCGATCTTCGACAAATTCCATCGTCTCTCAAGCTTTCACTGGCGACTCTTCGCATCTGCCGCATCAGCTGTTGGCACCGCGTTCAGCGTGGCGGTGCTGGCCCACGGTATCGGAGTAGCAGACATGCTGGATGAGCTCGTGGTTCCGGTCCTCGCGGCGTTCACCACTGCCCTGGAAATTGTTGGATTTGTATTCATTTATGGTATGTAAGCCACTGTAAAAATGAAATAAATTAATCATTCTCTTATGCGAAACCCGTTTAAACAAGCTACCAAGGCTTTCAGTTACTAAGATTTTTTATGGATAGAAAGAAACATAATTGATTTGAGTAAACTATTTAAATTAATTTATTTTTCCTAATTTCAGGCTGGTTCTTCCTGTCAATTGACATACAATTCATCACTGGTACCAAATTCCCATGCCTCTGCATGGTGTGTTTATGGTCGGCGCCAGTGTTCCTCTTAGGAGTCACTGGGTGGTGGCTTCGAAGTCTGCTGCGAGCGACCTGGGGCCAAGGCCAGACCTTATGGCCTTTGGTGGGCGCGTTTGTGGCCATCATTATCATTATGGTTGTGATGGCAGCCATAGCAGTCGCGAAAGAAGAACAGTTTAACTTGGTTACGGTAAGCTATACACGTAGTACGTAATACTAATGAGAGTGTGTATCAGTAACCCATTAATGATCCACTACAGGGTCGAGTCTCCTCTCAAAGTGACAGGGATGTAGGCCACCATCCACCGCTGACCTGGGAAGAAATTCATATATTTTTGACACGTTCTGAATATTTAATTCATTCTATCACTACTATTAAAATTCATAATTATTGTTATATGAGTGACAATTTTAGTTTATATTTATCAAGTATTATCAAATGATATAAGTTTTATTCTTTTACAGAAAATAGCATCTGCTTTCCGGCCATGCAGACTTTGGGGACCAGAAGAACCGATGGCGAGATACATGTGGATGTCCCAACGATTTAATAACGAGAAATTAACAAATGAAGACGAATTTAGTTCCGAAACAAACGATTACCCTTACATTATAAGTGATAATAGCCCTAAGATCAACGAAGTCAAATACAGCGAAGATTGGTTAATAGATGATGTATACCAAAGAACACCTAAGTCTTATGTAAAAAGTAATTTTGTCGAAGATAACACTGATCGATTTCAAAATATAGATATTACATATCCAAGTTCATCGATACCTAGAAGTAAAAAGAAAAAGAAAGTAGAAGAAAAGTTCCGATCGCCTAATATTTGTATTGCCAAGGATGAACTAGGAGGACCGTTGAGTTGTAATTGTAACCGACACTTTACTTTAAATGTACCAGACTTAAGAAATAATGAAACAGCAACTAGTCTATAACTCTATTGGTGCAATGGTACAACGAACGCCGTGTCTAGTCTATAATTTAAAATCAAATAAGAAGTAATTAATTAAATAAATCAAGATACAATCAAATGCAAGTGTACGAAATTAGTAAAATAAGTCGCAAAGAATATCATTAATGTAGAAAGGTTTTGGAGGATATCCTTCAGACTGTATTACAGAAAGTTAGTGAAAATGAGTGAGTTAATGTTAATTTATTTGATATGTTTTTGTACTCGTCTTATTCAAGGATAATGTATAATTATGAGAAGTAAATTAAGAAATAAAAAAGTGAGATGTAAATTCGAGCTTAAAGTATAATTATGATCGTATTTTAACCATTTCGTATTTCCAGAGAATATTTAAGTAGGTAAGTATTGTGTGTGAATGCCAAGGATAATTTTATTGTTTGTTTAAGTGACAAATAAAAATAAATGAAGAAATCACAATATCGTCGTTTCAATTACTGTTTCGAAATATACCAACTTATCAAATTGATTTGAAAACCCGGCCATATCGTTTAGGGTTAAAAACATAGAAAAGAGAGTCTGTTTTCTATGGTTAAAAAAATATTCAAAAGCCTATTCGTGTTCAGCATTTGAATATAAAAATGGGTACAGCCAAGACTGATGTAATAAATTTTAAGTGACTTAACAACAATGCTTAGAACTAGTACAGTAGCTTTGAGCAGTGTTATTTAGGATCTTTTTAAAAACAATAAATCATTCCTGCCAAGACCTCGTTGCAGGACAAAAAGAATACAAAAGAAGAATCTAATACTCAAGACCAAAATAAAAGAACAATGGCTACATATTTTGAAAAGGGTCGTAGCACAAACGAAACTTAGTTTGGGAGTGAAAAAATAAGAAAATGATAATCGTTCACACGAAGCAACGCGAGCTGGAAAAAAAATGAAAAATGACCAAAGTTTTTAACATAAATCTCGCGAAGTGTCTGAGAAGTATTACTGGAGGACGGTCGTTCACGTCTCTGCTTATTTTGATTGGTTTTGTGAGGATGCTGCTTTCATTAATATGAAATGAATTATTATTGTTGTGATATCTAAATTATTTTTGATGACTTTCGCTTTGTTGGTGCTAAAATTTTTATGAAAAAATTTTTGGTTTGGTTGAAGGTATTTAGTTTGTATAAAGAATCTAAAAAATATTAGAGCAATTGGAATTCGTTTGGGATGATTCTGTCGCTGCAAGAGCTAAGGCAAACGAAGCAATTTAAAAAAAATTCTGGGATTTGATTTAATTTTTTGTATGTCTAACTCGAAACCAACAAGGACAAAGGCATATTATATTACAATAAAAGCCCCAAGTGCATTGCCAGCTTTACTAAATTCTTTTGCTTAGTTACACTACCAATTTACCAAATTACTTGCCGGTGAAAAATGGAACAAATGTATGTACTAAAATTGACGAGTAAATAGTTGATTGTATTTATTGTTATTTTTACTGGAAAATAAATAATATAAAATAAAATTATCAATAATTCAAATTACCCATTCCAAATTAAAACTTCATATTTTTTATTGTTATTTACGACTTCAATTCTAACACTTAACAATATTGAAATTCCATTATTATAACTTTATGTTATCATTTAATCGTAGATTGGCAATAATTTTCTTGTAAATACGAGCGTTAAAGGGCGGATATTAGTAGCGAGGTCGCATGGCAAGGACTAATACGGCGGTAACTCACTGTCCGTGGGGAGTTATTAGGTGTAGCACTTTTCCACGGCGACGCAACGCAACTAGACATGGCAGTAGCCTTTTGAAATTATATTTATTTATTTTCAAACATGTTTGTTTATTTAGAGGTACGTTACGAAATAAATTAAGAAATTTAAGAATTCAGTAATTTTAATAAATCAATAATTTTAGGTTTAATGCATGCCCGTTTGCTACTCAAACATACTGAAAAGAATGCCACCAATATGAATGTAATTGTAAAATTTCACACCTTTCATCATTTACTTGCAGTGGATAGGCAATGTCGCAAATGGAACCATGTATCTGTGCAATTAGTTTTAAAAATAAACAAATTCAAAAGTTGTATTTTTGTGCGAGTAAAAAATATACCTAGATAGTAAATTTCTTACAACCATCTAAGAAAGAAATTGAAATTCAGTTCGTATCTAATCCGATGGGGTCGTATTTTTCCTTGTATGCCGGACGTTCAACAGATTATGCAATTTGTCTCAAGCGCGCCTTGATCAGGGCGCTGATTCCGTATGACCGTTCAGATTTCGTGCCGATATCGTGTGACATCAAACCGTACCGTCATTTCATGAACTCGGCACGACAAGGAACCTTAATGTCTGCACTATAAGGCACACAATAGATTGTCACGATATTTGACTTTGAAGCCTTTTTTGACAGTTTATCTCGGGTAAGACACGACATTGCCGCGATACGAGTGTGAATGGTCATACAGAATCAGGCCCCAGTATCCGTTCATAGATTAGTCCTTCAGGCAACGTTGACAAAGTTGTATCCATTCTACTCCTGTCCTCCTGGTAGCTGTGATATTGGCAGTATGATCGGTGTGTTCACTAAATCAGTCGAAGGCTGTAAATATGTATTTATTAATATACAAATAGCAACGATATTATCGATAATACCCGTCGTTAATCCTTGCTGCTTTGGAGCACCACGTTGCTGATGTAGTGAGGAGAGTGGGAAGCCGTGCCAAACAGTGGAACATAAGAGTTGTAGCCATACAAAAAAAAAAACAGATTCTGTACGCCATATTATTTCCGTTACTGAGCTTCCTTTTATTGATGTAAATATTTACATAAACCTACCTTCAAGAATACGGTGAACGAACTAAGAGCCCTCTCAAATATTTGTCCTCTCCGTCAAAAGGCAAAAGGTTGGGTTATAATTTTATAAGCGAAGTTGCTAAAATTTCTTACACAGGCATAAAATTTGGCGGAATATTTTGTAACAACGTAAAATTAACGTTCTTTTTATATAAAAGACAGTTTAAAAGGACGAAAGATTCCCTTGGGCGTTGTTTAACCCTCATCAAATAATTTACATGAAAGCTACTTAGTAAATGTTAAGATGAATTACGTTGTATGTAAAAATTCGGGGTCTCTAACTCTGCTGAACAAAGATTAAATTGTTGTTGAGAAAATTATTTTATTTAAATTTTTAATTTTATGCAAAATATTTTAATTTTGTCCACATTTGTCAATATTATGAATTCCCATTGTTGCTAATTTGCACTCTAAAAAATTGCAAATTAGATTAACTTTAAAAACAGTGATATTACTATCTTGATACTGGTGCAACATCAAGCTGTAATCTTCTTATGTTTATTAATACGTGCAGCGAAAATTTTGGGTACAATTTACAGGTCACTACGCGAACGGTAGCAGCTTGAAATTTGGCACAATAAAAGAGAAAAATGCACAAAATTTAATATTTTTCAATAAAATGCGTTAGTAATAGTCGAATTTCGACTGCTCGGCGATCTCTAGTAAGGTCTAAATTCGAATCAGTCTTATTTCGATCTTGCACTTTTTAAATCTTAATTATTTGAAGTTTTTAATTTCAAAACATGATGATTTTTTCTGAGTTTCGGCATCCAGTAACTCGTAATAAACTTGTCCATCTGGCACCTTCAGGTGCGATGTAAAACGGCAATTAAGACTAAATCCGCACTCTGCGACTTATACTTCACCCCAGACTTCATGCGACTATCGAGGATGAAGGACTCAAAGTTGGCATAACTTTGAGCCAAGCTTTAAGATTTGGATTTAAGTGATATACTTGTGAAAATTTTTAGCGACTTCAAAATAGGAGGTTTTCAATTCGACACGTATGCATGTGATATTAACGGAACTGTACAATATTTATGTATGTTGGTCTGTTACGGTCCTGGGCCCTTTGATTACAATGGTTGTCCGCTGTCTTCTTCAGGTCATACTCATCAGTTCAGCGGGTCAGAGGGTGGCCTGAGCTCCTTTTGCCTAAACATGGACGGCATTCGAAGACCATTCTTCCCCATCGATAGTCAGTCCTGCAAACGATGTGACTAGCCCATTGCAACTTTACTTTGCAAACTTTCGATCACCTTTGTTCTCGTATAAATTAAATTAATTCTGATCCATAATGCAATTCAAGATTCTTTAAGATTTTCTTAATCTTTTGGTTGTAATATTGTACTTCATATTACAATCAAAACTCCAGTTTGGTTGGCAATATCCATAATTTTGCCGTAAGCTCAGTTCCGCTAATATTCCGCCGCAAACTTGCGTAAGTGCGCAACTTGCTTAATATAGCATCTTATTAAACCTTTTGCATAGTTCTCCCGTTACGTAACTTGCACCTGGAACTTTGTCTGCTAGGATATAGTCGAAGTCCTGATTCAATGACTCACTAAATTGATATTTGATTTTAGTTTGTAAATCTTCACCGTCAAGCCGTGATAGCCCAGTGGTTAAGAATCCAGCTTCTTATTCGAGTGAGTGGCACGCACAATGATTGTGTTAAAAAAAGTTATGTGTGCTTTATAAAAGTGTCAACTAGGACAAAAGTGTCATCTGAGGATGGATAACGCGCTTCGAATCAGAGTTCGCTGTTAAATTCCCTTTTGAAAGATTTGCAAAATATTATATCTGGTGTCAAACATAATTTTCCACTAAAAAAATTTTTAACGAATCTACGTGAAAATTGATTGATATCTTCTGTAGTAGTGTAGAGTACAGCTTCCTTTAAAATTTTGCAAATATCTGCATAGAAACTTCAGCGCATCTCCTTAGTAACAAATACCCATAATTTGTCTAAGATCCCTGTTAGTAATACTCCTTCAAACTTGTGCCTCGCGACTTTGGTATGTACTTAAGTAAGTAAGCAGTCCTCAACCGGTACGTCTTTCCGGTTCATTAGAATCTTGCATTTGAATTTCAACGGTAAAGTAAGGCTGCATTCTTTTTTAGAATTCCTTACCCAAAGAGGGCGTTTAAATTCGAGTTTAGAGTGTTTTTAAGGTTACTTTTGTTTTGGCGAGAATTCCTTTTATGACACTTTTTAGCGATACATTAATACCTTTACCAACATATTTTTCCCCTGTGTAATTTCTTAATAAAAACGCTTAGGCCTATTTTTTTGTTTTTGAAAAGTTTGAATCGTTGAGCCCATTTCATTGCGCTATTACCTTTAGTACAATATGTATATTTTCCTCCATGTAGTATTTGAGACAGCATAGAAACATTTTCGGAAGCTCTCGAAAACTCTTGCCCCAAAAACTGTGAAAATGGATCACTTCGTTCCCATAGTACCTATTGACAAGTCGGTAACAAGTTGCTCATCACAGGCACTACATCACACTTTATTAAAGTTAGCCATCCGTTATCCAGTGATCCGCGCAATATTCCGAGTGTGATTTAGTGGGGCAATTTATCACAGGTATCTGTCACGTACAACTTTAGAAAATAGTGGCTGCTAACAAATTGTGCGTGTGAGAATAATGCCAGAACAGGTATTTGATATATCGCTGATTTTGCCGTATTGTTTGCCTTAGTTTTCCTGTTACTGATCGCGGTGATCCACTTATAAGTTGTCTTCGAAGTTTTCGGTCGAATCAGAAATGAGTTTTAGTTGTTTTGTGAAATATTTGTAACACTTAATGTTTTTAAATCATAGAGGTTTTCCTCTTTGAAAAGTTTCTCACAATATTCAGAGAAAGTTTAGTTTTTAAAAAATTATAAATGTTTCAAATTCATACTCTACTGTTTTATATGCTGACAAAAACACTCGTATTTTTTATATCTAAAGGAAGTTAAAGGTGACCCATGAAAAATGTTATAGATACATTAAATTTTTTCATGTGTATTAATCCAAGCAAGTTAAATACGTTGCCAGATTTAATTCCACCAACATTAATAAAACTATTATCTTTAACACATATGAAATAATGCTACGATTAAGTACATGTGTTTTAAGTCAAATGTCTAATGTACTATAGAAAAAAAATTGGAATATGGTCACCCACACTGAATCATTGTGAAGTACAACCCAACTTACTAAACAGCGCTAACAATTTTTAGCGCAATAGTTTGCAGTTGGCTTCATGCGCTAAGTAGAGAACTTACGGAACGAAGTTAACGAGCCACGAATGAGTGCGCCGAATAACGCGCGATGTTGGATTGTAACAATCCCGCGAAACGCACTCGATTTTGATTGCGATGTAAAGTAGATGCGGTAGCGATACAGCCATGAGATTTAGTTAGAACCTAATGAGTTCGAAATTCCATAAACATCGTATTCCAAAATCAATTCTTTATTGTGCTTGTTGGGTGAATCTTTCTGACCTACCGTTGGGCTAGGGGCCCAATACAATAAGGGCCAGAAGCATACTTAAAATTGGACCATTTGGACCGGAAGCATACTAGACGACTCAGTGTAATTTTTTTTTTCATAAATCAAAATGGTATAACTTCCCTTTTTTAAAGTAGGTAGGTTAAAATTTTGTATGTTAATTTTTTATCTATAAGTAAAATATTTTAATGTCAAAATATTTGAGATGATTCGATTTACAGCATTTAAAAAAATTTGCATAGTCCAATTTTTTAAAAGGTGTACTAATATTGAGCCTCTTTGCCCGTGATTTATACGAGCTTTTATTTTTGGCACTTACTTGGACCACACTGGAGCCCGAGCCAACCGCGCCATTTGTACAAAGTTGCACCGCGAAACTTTGAACGGATTATTCATCGCCGTCCCGGATAAAACGGCCATCGCATAACTCCCTGCTGCGTCCGGGACATTCGTTAGTAATGCAGCCAACTTGCCAAATCTATCCTGTTTAAGTTACTAATGACATTTAGTATACCGCACGAATATAAAAATCATTGGTCTTGGCTCAAGGAATTCTTTAAAAATATTCTTGGAAAATCTTTTGAAATCTTATATTAAAATTCGAGGGATTCATTTCAATCGTAAATACTTGGTTTGATTTTTATTTTTATGTTGTTGTCCTTCTTACTGATATGATCACAAGGGGAATTTTAATAAAATATTCTAAATTATTTTATGCTACGATCGCTTTTTTCAATTTTAATAAAGTATGGTCATCTGGTGTTATGAAACTATTAAAGCTCATGAAAAACTACGATGTAAGACTTAAGAGTCATAATATCTCATCAGTAATTTCGTAATTTAATAAAAAGTTAGAATAACAAAATATTGCTCACAGGATGGTATAACAAATATAAGTGAATAAAGTCATTAGTCTCGTTTTTTAATACATTCAAGCTTAACTTCTAACTTATTACTTGTCGGTGTCTTTATTTTATACATTAAATTTCTTTAAAAAGAAACTCTAAATACATAAGTACGCGGTAGTGCAAATGCGATCACTAATATCCTTAGCGCTGACTAATGACTTTTCCGACTACAATACTTAATTCACATCCCTCTAAAGTAATACCACTGCTTTAGACCGTCGTCGGGGTTAAAATAAAATGAAGCTAATAAAAAGCGTGTAAAAAGGCAACCCCGATGCTAAGCAGTCTGAGACCGTTAATTATCCCCTAGACCCTAGCAGGATTAGTGCCAGACTTACTCTTTGATGTCTAGCTGTATTAGGGCTGTCAATTTTTTTTAATATTTTAAAATCGTCTTTATCAGCATAGTTTTTTTAAAGATTTGGAGATTACATTTTCACAAGATAAAATAAGGATGAAATACCTATGCTACCTTTTTTGCTACTTTTAAAAAAAGTTAAGTTCGCTCACAGGCAGGATCAGCTCACCTAGCATGAGTTGTCTTGTTCTCTCAAAAACCCGTTTATTTCAGAATGGACTTTAAAACCATAAATTAACAAGAAATAATTTTAAATTAAGTTGACAACCCTACATACCGGCTAGGTATATCACCAAAGGATTAATATGTGGCTCAGTCGATCGATTTCTCATAATTAGTCGTTGGTTTTGACGTCGGCCCGCAGATATGAATGCGAGGGCTGTACAGCGTCCCTATTAATGTCTCCCTTTGAGAAAAGCTGTGTTTTCAATGGCGGAAATTAATACGACATGTAGGGTCTGAAATTTGCAATCTGAGGGCGAAATATTAAAGATGATGAAATAATCTTGCGTGTTATTTTTGTGTCAATTTTTATTTTTCCTATCTTCTTACTTGAGGACCTGAGTGGCGCAGTGATTATTGAAGCCGGTGCGCTGCACGAAGGGTTCTGGGTTCGATTCCGAGCAGAGTAGAGATTTGAGCTGTATATGTGTGTCTTCTTATCTTGTGTGTGTCCATGGCACCCACAACACAGGAAATCCTAGTATGGGGCTATGAGTGTGAACTGAAGCGTTATCCATTTATCCGTGAGATCCGATAAACACGAAATACGAAATAAATAGGATTCATTATTTCTTGCATTGCCTGCATAGTCATTAAGTCAGACCCAAACACCTTCAAATCCGTGTCATTTCACGTCAAGTCCCGCGCTAGTTATAGCTGAACTAATTGGCGAATAATTGGTTTCGGGCGGTTTTGCTCTGAACGCCCTGGTATTGACTGCTAGTTATTTACTGCCAGCGTTGTACCCGTTGGAGTGGAAATACTCCAAATTCTTGTACCAACCTATATTATTATTTAATTGGAATAGCTCTGTACACGTTTTCGAAATCTTTTATGCTGCAACACCCCTATTAAGAAGAATTTTCTTCTTCTTTCTTCTCAATCCTTGGTATTATATACAGGTCATGGGCCTCCCCTTATCAACACCACCCCAGATCTTGAGCTCTATCAAGCTAGTATGGCTAATTCAGCAAAATTTTAAAAAAATACCTTCATTTGTAACTAAAATAGTTGCTAATTAGATCCCAAAACGACGATTTTGTTGCTTGAGCCGATCACGAGAAATCGCGAATAATGCTACATTGATATCAAGGTAGCAGGGTAATTCATTAAATAATATACTTTTTCGAAGACAATGACGGAAGATTTAGTTGCTAATTTGTGGCTATAGATATAGGTAAATGTGGAAACCATTAAAAATATCATGAGCCCTTTGAATCCAATGGTTTCTGATGTTTAGATCGTCAGTCTACCTGATCGAAGGGAATAATAAAAAGAACATTTGAGCAATCGAATGAGATACAGACTTAAATTTATTGTAACTTATATTGAGTTGGAATTCTTCTATTTATTGATAAGGTATTTGATAATTGGACTTTTCAATATTGGGAATGGTCAAACCCTGGCTTTAAGTCCACTACATATTTGTGTTTAACGTGGTCCAAATGTTAAACACAAATGAATCTAATTGGCGTATAATTGGTTCTGTGTAAAGGCGCGTAGTTAATTACTCACTTTAGTGAGCTTGGGAACACTTCGCGCAACGCTTTATGGAGTGGAAGCAACGGAAGCGTTAAGGCTGGAAGAAAGTTGTCGTGAAACTATTAAATTATTTAAATAAGAGCCTGATAATGATGATGAAGATGAAGGTGATGATGATGAAGAGAAATGTTTTATTAGCATGTCATTTGGTTGAATAAAAATAGACTTAACTTGTATTGTGGTGGTCATTGCTGTTCGTAAACTTTTGCGACACATGAGATGTCACTGATGCAGTATCGGCGAAGGAGAAAATGATGGAACTTATTGCTAAAATGAAAATCCAAACAACATTAATAATGGTGATACAATTACGCTACCACTACCACTTTAATTTAGATTACCACCAAAAAGTATAAAATGGAAACCTAACCTATAAAACTTAGCATTGGTATTTCTTTATATTAAGCTGTCAATTAACTCGCCTTCTAGTTATTTTAACATAATATTATCGTTGTTAGTTTATTGAAGAATAATTGGTACCGTCTGAAGGCGCGCTGCCAGTGACTGCCAGCTAATTACTCCCCGCAGTCAACGTCTGTTCGTGCAATGTGTTGTGGACTGGAAGCCAAGAATGGAAGTAAATTTGTATTTTAAAGTATCTAATGTGTATAATATTAAATTGTTATTGTAAAACATTTTATTCGAATTTTTAAATATTGTAAAATTTAAATATTTTAAACAGATACAGCGTACCTACGTGTAACGTGCCGTGTAATGGAAGAAGATTTGTATTTATAAACTAGATATGTTTAAAAGCAAATTAACGCTTTAAAGATATTTTGTTGCATATTTCTAATTTACATGCTATTGCTAGAATAAAAATACTAATTGAAATATTTAAAAATTTGGCTTTGCACAAAAGTGACATAAAAGTACCCATAACTTTATGAATTCAACACCACTTCACACAACTTTATTCAATGCCACTTAGAAAACTTGCTAATTTCTTTACTCTTTATATATTTCGTAACATTATGTTCAATTCTCCGTCTCGCCATCGTTGTTAGCTTATTGAAGAATAATTGTTACCGTCTGAAGGCGCTCTGCCAGTGACTGCCAGCTAATTACTCCCCGCAGTGAACGTCTAGAAACAATGTTCGTGCAACGTGCTGAAGAATGAAAGCGAATGAAATTCTAAGGATAATTTTGCATATTAAGATTACTAAGTAGATGCCTATTTTATTGTTGAAATAAAAATGATCAAAATAAATCCCGAAAAATGTTTGAAAAACGATGTTGAAATAATCTTAAAATTAGTGTAGCCATTACAGATAATATACCTGAGATGTACCGATTGAAATTGGTTTTCTTTCACTTTAAAAAATAAACAAAATAAAAATAAACAAATTCTCTCTGTTTAAAAGAATATAAGGGCCAAATAAGAAAATAAAAAGCAAGGCTTTAAGTAAGATACAAAAATGTTACATAATATTAAATATATGTTATTTATGCGGATCAACATATTTGACCGTATTATTTTTAGCGGAATATCTCTTAAATGCCCATAAAACTCCTTTAATCCAAATAATTATATAGGCAGGTATGTTTATGTTATACTGAAAAGGTTAGCGGAGGCTAAATGCGGAACAGGGTATCTCGGGGTAAGGTGAGCG
This sequence comes from Erynnis tages, assembly GCA_905147235.1. NCBI lineage: Eukaryota > Metazoa > Arthropoda > Insecta > Lepidoptera > Hesperiidae > Erynnis > Erynnis tages. The sequence continues at coordinate 3,159,548 of LR990078.1, read as the reverse complement.
TGCGGAATTAATCACACCTCGGAAGGACGGCCGCTACTCAGCGTTTTTCTAGGGAAAGCCAAGAAAAAGGCGGGTAACATTTTTCAGTGTTTTTCTTTTCCTACTAGAAACAGAAATTTAGAATCACCACTCAATTGTGTTTTGTCCATGGAAATAAACCCAGGATTATTTACACATGTTGTCGCAGACTTATATAAGAAACGAGTTGCACGCAGTCATTTGGTATTCGCATATTCGCGTCAGAGAAAATAGTGTGACTGACCAATTTAAGATCCACTATATCCGTACATGACGACCGCATTACGACCATACCACCGCGCTGAGCTTACAAACTAGCGGTTATGATAAAAACGTTTTTTGCATAAAAATAGTAATAATATATTCATGAAAAATTATTTCAAGGTTTACAGCGCATTTCATCGAAGCATATTTGCATTTTCAGGTATGTTAATTTTTACAATTAAATATTTAAAATTAGAACTACACCACTAAAGCTAATTTAGTTAATTTAATATTACATATTCAACAGTTATACTTTCTCTTTTTCCGCTAACTTCCTAGCCAAGCACGTATTCATTCGTGCCGAACCTTTTCTCAGCGAGAATAGATCCTCATTCAATTATCTAAATGAAATCTGGATCAGTCTTGTGATCTCGATGTTAACACAATTTGCGACCGCCCAACGGCATAATCGAATGAGTAAAAAGTTATAGGCTTGGTAATTTAGTAATGAAGTCTGCCCACTTTTATTGCCCAAACTTGTTTTGGACCTACAAAAGTTAGAACTAAACGAATTCCATGTAAAAATGATTAAGTCTGTTACTAACGTCGCAAGCTGTGATTCTGATGTGATTCTTGTTGGTTGTTTGAGACAGCCTAGTGTAAGGCTGTGTTAGGTTTTGATGCAGGAAACTGTTGAATTCAAAGGGTCCAGGACCGGGCGGAGCGGCGACTAGGGGAAGCACATGTTCAGCAGTGGACTGAGAAGTTCTGAAAGAAAATAGGTGGAAGGAAGCAGCTAATGAAGGTACCTAAGCTACGCAGACTTACTTCTGTAAACGCAGAAAAAAGGAGATGACAGACAGATGTTGAAAAAAGAACGGTCAGTAGGATTACTGGAAAAAAATATTAAAGATTCATCAATGTCGTACGACAATTATGGTGTTATTGTTTCATGATCCCCTTTTAAAATACTTTTGGGTATCTAGTCTAAATATACAAATTTTTAGATAAGACACGATGGTTGAAAAATCGCCGGAAATAACATGCATTGTGTCGTATCGAAAAGTCTTACACAATATAAACATAAAAATAAATAAATTTAAATGGAAACAATTCGTAACTCTTATACATAATTTTCATATTATATTATAAGTGCTGACAATAACGCCATAACGTCGTCAGACGTCCCGATCGGATGTGACGCACGCACGGCGGAAGTAACCGGTGTGCACCGGATATGATGTTCGAATTCCCGATTTCCGGAACACACTCAACGGACCAAGTAAAGTGCCGAAGAAAACAAGGTTATACAGCCATCTCCCTTTATATCCGGTTTTCGTTAGTGACATTTTTCTTACTCAGGCTTTTTACTCTTTGATTTGAACGTACCTCGTACATCTTAATTTCAACAGCATCGGTGCGCTCCTTCAGAGATCTTAAAGTGTCTTTATATTCTTTGGATGACCACCAAGAGGGTTTAAGCAAAAATGAATCCTACAATACCTACGCAGTTTTAAACAACTTTCACATATAAATAATATTGATAATCCCATTTAAACAAACCACGACTCGATTTATCTTTTCCAACAGAAAAGCCAGTTTTTTATGAAATTCTTAATCGATTTTTTCAACTATTACCTATTACATTTTGTTATGTTTAATGTTTTGGTATCAACGCCCCTTTAATGAGTATTTAAGTAAGAATAAAAGAATGAAAGAATAATATTCTTAGTTCTATCGCTAATAATATCTCATATTAAGAAAGAAAATTCATTCATAAATATCGTATCTATAAACCTATGCATAGAAATAATGTGGGATCAACTCTATTAAAACACTACAACTGGTTACCAACAAATCCATACAACACAAAAGCACTTTACAAACTTTCTAATATAGTGCGTACTTTATTAAAACGGGGTAACTCTAGAATCCATATAGGAATTTCGACACTCGAAACAGAGAATTTACGTAATACACCTAATTCAATTATAAGTTGTCTGAAATAGTTCATAATTCAACAACCACTGTAGGGTTCGATATTCGTTAGCTTAGAGTAAGCGCTAACGGTTTTGTATGAACTCGTGATAGGAGAAAATTAGGCATCGTATCCATTAGAACAAAATATACATATTATAGTAACAAATATATTGGACGTAGTAACGCTAAATGAAGGTAGCTGCGAGAATAATAATAAAAAACTACTTAATAATAAAAATACTTAGTTCCATAATTGGTTCGTTTTTGTGTCTATTAGTCTGTTTGTAACCCATTATGAGTCTATTTCAGGGCGAAGTTTTCCTTCACCGTCAGTTGATGTTTCAGTTTATAAAGCGCACATACTCGTAACATTTGAGAAAGTCATTGGTGCGTGCCACTATAATTCGAATCTGGTCCCACCTAGTCTACTGCCACTGGGCTATCACTGCACGAAAAAAATAACTATAGATATTAGTAGTAGAGAGTAGAAAGTCAATCAAAAAGTTGAAAATTGTACCAAAGTTGCGTATTTCATGCGTCTGTCTTCACACTGTGGTCAGGACAAGCTGTTTTACTTTACTTTACTAAGTTTAAGTAAAGTAAGTAATATTGATTTACATATTTGGATTTCGTGTTTGAGAAAACTTCCATCGAAAAGAAGGTTCCTTTGCCCCCAATGAAATAACTTATTTAAACTTTCACGATATCGGCATACGTGTTACTACTGTAACGAGAAAAAGATTTTAAAGAAATTGGATACTAAGCAGTAAAGTTTTTATGAACTACGGTTCAAAGTTTGTTCTAATTTATGACTTATTTATTTGAGGCATTGACCCTATGTATCAAGTTCCTTACTGAATGGTGATAGCCTCTGTCAAACAGTAATTTTGCCTCACACTTGTGAGGTCTGGATTCGAATCCTAGCGGCACGAATCAACGACACTTCTTATCCTATTTGAAGTTAGGCATGAAAAAGAAGAAAGAAAATAATTTTATTAACTTACGTGTAGTTAGTAAAATTATTTTCTTTCTACAAAACAAAATTAAATACAATAATAATCCTATGTTTGCAAAAATGATCATTTAACATCAGGTGACCGGCAAACTTTTAGAAAAAAAATCAACTATGTATGTATTTACGTTTCTCACTAACAAAAGGTAATTTCAAACTGAATACAAGTGTTTGCCAAAACAATGGACACGCTAAACATGCCTTAATACCTATTCACGCAAGTATTGGGAGTAGTTTTAAAAAGTAAAACACATGGGAACAAAGACACAAAAGTAACAACACGTAACTTTTTAAAAGTCTCTAAAGTTTCGCGTCGAGAGGTTTTGGCTACAAGATGCAGTCAGTTTGAGTGCAGAGTAACAACATACAAAATGTATCAACTAGCCCACAGTAAAAGTATCTTTATAGGTATATAAAAAGTACAGTAAAGTAAAGTTGAAAGTGAATTTACTTCACAATTTTACAAGTTAGGTAAATGCATTTATAGATTTTTTTGCCACTAAAATATAAGTTTAAGATCAGTAAATTATAATTACAAATATTAAACGCTGCGTATTATTATTCTTCGTGAATAACGTATTTTGCGGTGTTAGGTGTGTTAAGACACTTCAATGAACAACAGTCTCTATAATTACTTATGACTACTCAAGTAATAAACCGAGTAATAAATAAGAATTGTATTGTTTATTCAATTACCCTTTATTGAGGTAGCAATGAGCGGGCGGTCTGCCACACCTTGCGATGGTGAATATATTATTGGTGCATACGATCAACTAAGATTTTTAACCATTTGTACATTAGTTTGCTCCTTTGCTACTTATTAACTATTAAACATAACTTACTCAAACAAAGATCTCTATTATGATTGAGGTTATAGAATAAGATTAAAATAGTCAGATACAGCTGTTCAGCAAAAAATATAATGCTCTAAACTTATACAAAATGGGCGGTAATTGATGCCGTGGTGGAAGGAGACGCAGGTGTTCTGTCAGTGGAACCCTCGTCAAACAGCGATTACAACGTCAGATTTAATAGAAAAAATACAAATTTGTTACTTAAAATTTTCTCAATTTATCAATGGGGCTATTATTCTGTATTAAAGCAGACGATTGAAGCACCTGATGTCAAGTCGTCACCGCTTATGATATTTTCGACAAACCTCTAACACTTGGAAAAATAGAGGCTATGGCCGCGCTCAGTTTTGACTCTATTTCGCACGAATTCAATTCGTACGTATGAAAAAACGTTTTTACGTTGACGTATGTACTATAGTTGCAGTCACGAGTGGTGAGCACAACTTTCATTGGTCGGTTTGACAGTGACTGAGCTGCGGTGCACACGATTGGTTTAATAGTCGTCAGTTTGTCAGTGTGCGTCGTCATTGGTCCAGCACGCTTTCCCGGCTGCTGTACATTGGCCGAAAGTATACAATGTCGATACCACTGATAATCTGTGTGCTTAGTGCGAGTTGCACAAAATTGTTCGAGTAACTTCACCGTCGCGTTAATCGACTATACTCTAAGCGCCAATTCCGTTTGTCATCTTAGCCACAAGATGGCGCTGCTTCAATCCCATAGAAATCGACGTATTCGCGCTCGATACGTTCAAGCGAAAATGTTTTGTCAAAACTCGCACTCAGCACACTGTGCTCACGACTCATGACGGTTACTATAAGTTGTATGAGCGTATACGCACGAGAGTATCCTGACACTTCATCTAGACATATAAATACGAGTATTTTTGGTTTACAACTAAACGGGGACCACCTAGTTGTCATCATTCGCTATCATTGCCACACTAGATACATACTCGTAAACCTGGCTCCGCGAAGTTGTCACAACCACTTGAAAGAGAAAACAGAACTCATGAGACAGACCAAGTTTAGGATTCAGCGCTCGCCGTGCTTGTTCACGTTCTGCTAAACAAAGGCTACTAGCATAAGCGCTGCAACCGCTGTTTGGTACGAAAATTAGGTGCTGTCAACCGTAAAGTTCTAACAATCTTTTTTGGCAATAAAAGTCGATGGAGTGTCAAATTTGTGGCTTATTAGTTTTTTCAATTGCAACCTTATCATTTCAATAGTAGACAGGGATAAAATTCTACCGATGGGCGGTTCTAGAAGTATACAGACTGATAAAGTAGGTATATGGCCTGCAAAATCGTTAGCTATTACTATCATTACCTAAAAGTAAAACACGATGCATTATTTTGTATCGAAAATCTATGTAACGTTATTGGCATGAATCGACATGATTTACAGTTTTATTAATTTACAGCGGATGCGAAATGTTGTCACCTTTTGCAAACATTGCCACACTAGATGTATGAGTTCTATACAGACCGCGTGCAGTTCCGTGAAGTTGCCGCAACCACTTGGAAGAGGATTTATTGCTGCTGATGCAGAACTAGTTGTGAATTCAGTGCTCGCCGCGCTTATTCACGTTCTGCTAAACAAAGCAAGCCATACATGGACTGCTTGAAGCAGTCACTCTTGGCTGCTTCAAGCTGCGACTGCATAGTAAACTAGAGTCTTCTACGTTCGTACATACACGAACCGCTCAAGCAGTTGCGACTGCTTCCAGCGGTTGGCATCACGGTGAAATTTCATCATGCGGTCAGGCAGTCGCCAGGCATACTCGTACACTGACAGCTAGAGCTGTCGACTGCTCGCTTCATTCCACGTCGTGCACGCTTCCCGCCCGCACGCTTCTTTTGTTTTGCTTGCTCGAGCACTCAAGCTAACTGCTCGAGCAGTTATCAAAGGCAGCCTCAAGCTGTTGACTCTGACAGCAAGAGCGGTCCGTGTATGGGCGGCCTGCGCGCTGCGACCGCTGCTTGGTTTGTAACGGTAATGTATATTTATAATTAATATTATAGAACCTAGTTTGAAAACTTACATTTAATGTAGGTATGTAAGTTGTATGATGGTAGATGAATGAACATACATTGTTAAATATTTGAAAATAAAGAAGCTTATCCTTGAAAGGATGATTAATATCAGATTTTGTGTGTGCGTAAGAAAACATATTAAATATTTTAAATATGATGTTTAATTTTATTTTTATTTTTGTAGCACAAAAGCTCAGAAGTTACCCGCGACTTCTTCCAAGCGGACTTTAGGGTTTGCTCGAGAGAGATATAAAAAATATACCGTTTGTAGTACCTAATCCAGATTTCAACTACCTGTGTGCTAAATTTCATCTAAATTCTTTCATGACTTTCAGCGTGAAAGAGTGACAAACGTCCATCTTTACAAACTTTCGGATGGATAGTAGAAATACCAGAATTAGATGGATACTACTAGCTGGATAGAACTCGAAGAAGTAGATAGATAGATATCTAAGCGTGATGTCCAAACTATCCGAAGTCATTCAGTCACGTCTCCAATCTGTCGTAAGTGCGAAGTTCCATCTTGTGGCCGCGTAATTTTGTCGAACGGAAATAGGATGGCCGCCCCCTGCTCCACTGCAGATGACTAAACTTGAGAATTGCAATCTCCATGAAACCACAGTACTGAAAGCCTATCATGATATTTTGCCTATAAAGATCAAAAGTGTTCGTTTAGTTTAACCATTTGAAAAGATTTTCGATTCAACATCTTATTGATTCAAAAATTGGTCATATTATAAGAAAGCTGTTAAATAAGGTGTTTTGTGTATTTTTTTAAATTGAACTTTCTTTAAGTTATTTTAACAATCAACAAGTCCACAAGTGGTCCTTGAGCATTTTGATACGGAAATAACGTTATCTACTTCATAATTGTAAAAATATTTTACTGCGTATATTCAAAGATTGAGCAACAAAAATTGTTTTAAAACTATTTTCTAGAAAATATATAATATAATATCTAGAAAATAGCTCGTCTAACCACATTCACCACAAAAATGACGTTTTTCATCACCACTTATCATTCACCACTCAGGTTCCGAAAAACGAAGATACCTACTTCTTTATCACATGTCATGACGTCACAGCCAGTCACACTCGGGCGGGGAAAATCGTATAATCTACAAATAGCAGGTAGTAAGTATCCTGAGCATTTGAGGACTTGGTAATTAAAAAGTTGAAACGAAAGTTCGTTATTTGCAAGTTTTTATCACGAATCTCAAGTTATTGATATGAAAAAATATTTGCTAGCATTTTTTAATTTTTATTTTTTATTTAACCGCCATGATGTTTAAGGACCATGCATAAAACCCAATGCTAAACATCGCCCACCACTCAGGTGCTGAAAAACGAAGGTACTCCGTTATCACGTGACGTCACAGCCAGTGACACTCGGGTGTGGATAAATGGCCCATTCCGCCACTCGAGGCCCTCGGAGCATTATTTTGACGAGTGAAAACCCTTCCTCTATCTGTCATCCTGTGTTTGACGTTACGTGCGGCTTTTGGGGATGCATTGGCATGTTTTTTTTATTCCTTTTATAGATAAAGAGTATTTTATATTTTTTTTATTTGAGACTGTATATAGGTATAATTGTTTACATTATTAAAAGACCGAACAAATTTAAACTAAGGGATGTACCCACTGTAACTAAAGATACATCTTTACAATTTACAATTAGTCCTGTAAAAACAGCTTTGGAAAAGATTGCAAGCTCCAACAATGAACTTTTTTAACTCATCTGGCGATAAGGGTTGGACAAACCGAACATTGACATAAATGAATTTCAATGTACCTATTTCAGGAACCTTAGAATTTTTAAATATCATCTAAAATGAAAAGTACCATTACCGTCACATTTTATTTTCGAAACATAATAACACAAAGCATTACAAATTAGTATAAATTTATATCTCCGATCTTTATTACTTTCATTTATTACCTACCCTCTACCTCCACATAAGCACTTAAGTCGGTGTAATAAAATCGTATCTGTACTGACCCGCCCACACTTTGATAAGGCTCTGTTTCTGTTGACCCTTGGAATTAGAATTAGATAGGGTTTGCAACAAAAGTGTACATGAATACCCCACGCGACTAATCGCATTGGTGGGGGACGACTCTCAAAGATAATAAGCGACCAAAAAAGTCAAACTAAGTAACGTCGGGCTAAGTAAAAACTTACTTGAATGGGTAACTATTTACTGATCACTAATGGCGAATTTCATCCACGCTTTTTTACATCGGAGGACTCTTAAACTCATTGGCGCGGTAGTAATCGGTGGACAGTCGCCCGTTTGAAAATTACCTTCACAGTTTGGCTACTAGCTCATATGACAAGAAACTCGTATCGGAGTATATGGTGGACTATGCTCAAGGATGCCCACAGTTATGGTTCATGCCATATGCCCAGCTTGCCCTTCTACTTACCCAAATTGGTGCCATTTAATCACAAATCGGTATAACAATACCATATCCAGGTGAATCGGTACAAAATACTGGGAACAACCCTACAACGAAACTGCCTGTTGCTTTTATTTTCATTAGCCAACGTAACCTAATAAAGTGTTCTCTTCACTCACAAAGAGTTTGTCGTTTCATTAAAAAAATCATATTTACGGAAAGGCTTTGTTTTCAGTTTTATTTACGCTAAAACATTGTACGGACTTAAGTGAGTTACTTTAACAGCATTACAAATATAATCATTAAAAAGGCTGTCTTTGTCCTACGTTATCAGAATTCATGTTTAAGTTAAGTCAGTATCTCTTGAAATGTCTGGATCTCCAAGGGCATACGAACCATCAACGATCCTTTTAATATTAAAAAGGGATGTGTCAATAATAAAACAACCTTAAGAAGGTAAACACGTCGAAGAGTCACCGTATTTTAACTTTTAAAAGTCGTAAAAGCGGTCGAGAGGATCTTAAAAGAAAATGGAAAAGTTGTGTAAGGCTTTGACCGAATAAACAAGAGTTTATATTTAAGCTTTTATTATATACATAACGGAACTCGGGCTGTATTTTCTTGTGGGTTTTATTTAACCTAAATATTTAGGTATGACATATGAGACATATTTACAAATGAGAGTAACGTGGTGTTTGTTACGTCTACGAGACTGTTTTTTACCACTAAGTGACCTACTGCAGGGTTGAGTCGCCTCTCACAATGAGAATGATGTAGACCTTAGTCCATTACCCTGGCCTCCTGCAGGTTGGTGGCCTTCTTAAGCCTTTGAGAATATTACGGATAAGGCTCAGGCATTCAGATTTCCTCACGGTGTTCTCTTTCACCGTTAAAGGGGATGATATTCAATTTTATTAAGGGCACTTAACTTATTGGTGCGTGCCATTGAAATTTGAAACTGGTTGTATAAATAAGACCAGAAATATCAAGATAGGCTGAGAAAAAACTTCGGCAATAATATTTCTTGGAATTGTATTTGAAGTAGGAATAAGAAGCCTAGATATTTAAAAGCATATTACCTATCTGTCTCATCAAAGAACTGATATAAATCGTTTTCTGAGTATCCCTCTCAAAGAACTGTAGGTACTCAATAACGCCATATTTACAGGTACAAATTTCCTTCTTTTGAAAGATAAAACGATAAATTTTTCTTTTCAAAAATTGAAACAGCAAACTCCTCCGGAAACTTATTTTTATTAGTCACGATGAAGGACTAATTAGTTTTGATCCACTTTTCTTTTAACGGTGATAAATAATTTTCGCATTCAAAAAGGGGTCGCTCTTTTAAAAGAAAACTGAAGCAATCTATTATTTTTCGGAAACTGTCTCACTGCAAGGGATGAGTGAGAATGTCGCTGTCATTTTTTATCAGCAATTAAGTCCAAATTTCTTTCAATATTAGGAAGATAAAATCAAGACATTTAATTGAATATAAATCAGTGTAACTAACTCAATGCTTTTGGGTTTTCTTTGAAAAATAGGTATGTACATACGTATTCGTTACGCAACGTACTTCGTAAAGAGAAGAAAGTAAGCTTATATTTATTTTAACTGTCTACGGGTTAGGTTGTTGCAAGAATATAACATGTAGGTAAGCTATGCAGGCTATGTATACACATAATTATATACTCATTTACAAGCATCCTTCATAATAAAGCTATTAACGCTAAAAAATAAAATTATTTATCTATCTACTTGTTGTCCATCAAACAAGTGTCTATAACTCGGCTGGAAAAATGCGGGCCTAAACACGGTTCAGTCATTCGCTAACTTTAAAACTTTTTATCTTTCCCAAACGCCTTCGAAACTATGCTGCTGTGGCGTCATCTTCTATACGAAGTTTTATGGCGCGGAAGAAAGGGGTTCGACTATCAAGAAAATACAGCCGAACTTTTGCATTTAGTTTTCCTTTATTTCTGTACCTCCTACGAATAATGATATAAGTCGCGTTTTTGTGATTTTTACTTCGAAATTTACTAGAAAAATTGATTTTTTTAGTCTCACTCACATTCTTCTACGAGATATCGGTACAGTACAATAGTTTTGGAGATAATAATTTTGTGCAAAATGAGTTGAAATAAAATAAGTGAAAATGATGTATTTGATATTTATTTTATAAATTTAAAAATATTATTTTTCGTTTAAGTACGATTAAATCAACATTCATATTTATATTTCAACTTTGCATTAAAGCTAAAGTATATTTTTTATCTATCAAATGAAGTAATCAATTGTAACCCAGCCCAATTAGATCGCGAACTGAAACTTTTTACATCTTATTTTTCTCTTCCGTAAAATGATTATTTTTGACTTATATTACTATCCACAGAAGGCACAGATTTACACTTTTGACCCGGACTTCCTTTGAACCATGTTTAATCTACTGTACGCAAAACTGGTAAAATATTCTGCGGTCTATCAAGTATGTTGTGAACTTATTGTTTTTGTTTGATTTTGGGGTAAAGGGTTAGAAAATTAGTTATTTGTTTTGTTTGAAGTTAATACAGTAGGTTAATTTTATGGAACAATAATAGACTATTAACTAGTTTTATAAAGTTACGTATTGTTATCTTAATTCTTAACGTTTAAAACAGAATTAATTCTGAATATGTGTGTATTAGTAATTTTCCCGTCGTCATTTTAACTGATCAGATAGTTGATACTCTTTGTTATTCATTAGTGATCCACTGCAGGGTTGGGTCTCCTTTCAAAATGAGAAGCATACTTTTAGAAAAGTCATTGGTGCGTATTCGATAGTAGGTATTCGAACCCGGACTCCTCGAATAACTTCGAGCACGTTTTCGCCTTCAGTGCTCGCAGTTCAAACATTCAAACATACGATTATACGCGTTCAAAATTTATTTTACAACTTGACAGAATGTCGATTATGCATCTATTTACTTTGATGACCCTTTTCAAAAAGACTTTTTATCTTAACAAGCTTTGATACTATATTTGGAGCCACTACTCCAGTTCTCGAAGTACCCACGTACGACTTATGATTTCAATCCTATATGAGTCTGTAAAGAGGAATTTAAAATCATAATCGATGGAGAAACACGGTCCTCAAATGGCAAACGCATCGTGGAAAAACGGGTACCTAGGTATAAAGAAGACAGCGGAAAAACGTTAAATTCAAAGGGCCCAATACCGGAATCTGACTGAAAGAAAATAAGGAGGGATATTTAAGCGTAGGTAAGTAGCGTACCTTACCGCCAGCCGGTTAATCCGTCGTAAAGAAATGCTATTCTTCATGTCTCGTGCTTCGGCTGAGGACGTACAGTTGCCGGAGATACATCAAATACAATAACACACTTATTTCACCACTCTTGCTATAGAAATATCAAAATGTGTCTGAAATTTTGAAAGATAAAACTTCAATAAAAATCTCATAATACACCGTACGTGGATGTCACACATTTGCTCGGCAAATTCTGCTGGCGTATTCTTAAGAAATATAGATTTCCTGTGAAAGAACAGAAACTTGTATTTGAACTGAGTGTTGTCCAAACAAACTTGTCTCTCCGACAATTTCGTGCTGAAATTTTCTAAAAAGAACTTTTAAATGTAGGGCTTTGAGATTACGTCAAAATGAGGATTATGGATGGTAGTATGTAACCATTATCACCCATTCTGGTTCGGAAGAGGTCATCGGATCATTAGAGGACCTACTTCCCCTAATGTGGGGGATAGCGGGATAAAATAGGATTGCAGCTGCCGTGAGTCGGAGAGTTCTTCATGTCTTGTGTTTCAGCTGGAGAGGTGTAATTGCCGGAGAGAGAATATTTGAGGAGAACAAAATTAATTCTCCTGAGTAGCAACACATCCAAAAAATATGTCTATACATTATCCCTTGTTTGCTTTTAAACGTACTTAGCCATCACAAGAAAAATAAGACAGAATGAAAGTTTGATACAATAGACTTACTTTTACTTTATTACTTTCACCTTGATAAAAGTCAAACGAAATGTTGTCAGACTTTATGACAGAGAATTGGAATCCGTACACAAAATCTTATTAATGATTTATTTTTAAGGGATGTTTTGTAGGCTAGCTTTGATCTACAATTGTATTTATTTATTAAGTTATTTTCTTTTTAGCGTTCTGTGTCCGAATGGTAGATACCAAGTGAACCTTACTACTAATCTATAAATCCGCTGTTGTTATATTAAGGTTTAACTTTTGTATATTTAGAGTTAAATAGGACAAAACTAGAAATTTTACATAATGAAATTTAATCACATTGCTCGTTTAAAAATAAAGTGAACTAACTCATTATTTACGATTTTTGAGATTTCATCGTTAAACGAGCGACATAAGAAATTAAATTTCATTACATAACTATACATACTTACATACTTATTATAATATTTATTTCAACTATAAATTGAAATAAATATAAAGTTAAATTTCCAAGGATATTTGGACAAATAATTTTGTTTTCCTCTTACTACTAAACAGTGCCATCTATTGGCAACATGAGTTAAGGCTTATAGATACTCTGTTCCATAAAGATCCACAAGATGGCAGCACTTAACCATTATTCAGACAGACTTCTGGCGGTTACGCCCCTTTTTCCTTTGATCTTTTTAATGGAGCCTTGAAATGGTTCAACTGTTAGGGGCTATTCCAACTAACTATTCTTCTTCACAATACAGAGTTAAAATAATTGTAACTAACTAATAATAACTGTATTGTAAAAAAAATCTTATCTTGAATTCTTAGTTTGAAACTGTCTCACAATTTTAACAGATACCTACCTAAATCTTTAGTTTTGAATAATTCCTTTTTTTATTTTCAGGTTTTAAACACATTTGAATAATTTGCTTTTAAATTATCTTAAGAGATAAAATTGTTCCCTTACAAAGTTTGGAAATCTGTCTTAAATAAGAAAAAACCGTAAAGCTCTATTTTAGGACACCCCCCAATCAGCGTTAGGATCGACCTCAATCAAAGAAAATCACAGCGAAGACAGTCCGGACATATTCTGATTCTGTCACGTTTTGCGCAAATAATTTATTTGAGGGACTAAATTAAAGTGAAGCCAATGTAGCCAATGTCAATCAGGATTTGAAGGTCATTAACCTGAGGTAACAAAGGGAATATTATAAGGAGGGAAAATTTAAATCTGATTAAGTGCGAGTGTCGTTTGTAAGTGAGATTTTTTTCTAAATCATCGTGTTCGATTCATGGCCAGGAATATTGATTTTTCAAAAATCCAATGAATATAGTTTTTTTTTCATCAAAATTGGGCCCAAGACTTCTTTATTTCGGACTGAAATTGACATTTGATTGAGAAATTCACCCTGTAATATAATAATATTATTTATGTAGAGACATTTTAACACTAAAGTCCCACGTCGTTGCGACGTCACGATTCTTACGAATGATTTATCGAGGCTGAGGGGAATCGACTGGAGATAAATCGTGACAAATCAGCATTCGAACCCCAAATTGAACCGTATGTGTATTGTGTACCTATACACCATCTGTCCTACGCATACTTCTCTAAGCGTGTAAAAAATAAAAGGGTAAAAAATTAAATCTAATATCTCTTTATAAAATCGCCCTATGCTCGAAGAAATGCTATGGTCTGTGCTTCGTTTGCCATGACATGGTGGCCATTTGAGAATGTTTCTTCCTGGTCGGTTGACAGAATGTGGCCAGAATATTGCCACTTTAATTTGCAAACTATTCCGAATTCTAAAATGTTGCAGTTTTTGTAATCTATATCTGAATGACGACAACACAATTATCCATCCAATTTTTTTATGACATAATTATTTAACAAGCCTTTGACGTAACACATCCGGCGACAGCAACTGAGAGAAACATTTGAGAGTTATAAAAACAATGTAACCCTTTTCACACTTCGATAGTTTCTTGTGTAAACAAATTCGAACAGCTCACAGATAAAACAGAAAGTTCGAGAATGTTACTTACGGCTTTGTAGAGGTCGCTCGGTTTATTTTCTATTGGTACCTATACCTACTCGTTCCCAGAAAACCAAACTTACGAGTACTTGCTTCGCTGTGTATACTCCTATCTCAAATTCATTATACTTCTAAAATAGATTTATCCACAAACATTCGAGCATGAACAAACATTTTACCATCTTTCTGTGGCCGAATGAGATGCTTTGATGACACCATTTTTTTACAGCTGATGGTGACTAATTATTTATAGAGAGTTTGAGTACTGAGGGCTCCCTTTCTCTCACAAACCGTGGTCACTCTAATGGTACTTTCTCCTTATTAGATACTACAAGAACTGCACAGTTATAATACGATCCGTTGTGACATTAAACGATTACAGTAAACATAATTGTAGAAAACTCAGAATCTAGTTCATTCCCGCTCGAAATTAAAAACTGATGTTCATTACGGATTGAGATTGTTTTGGTTGTCAAGATACTCAAAATACCCCAAATTTCTAACGGTATGGAGATTTCTAAGGCACGAAGATTTTCTCACCATGTTCTTTACCGTTTCAGATGATATTTAATTTTGTAAAATGCACAATAAATCTTTTTGGAAAGTCAATCCGTGCCACTGGAATTGGAACCCGGGCCTCTCGAATTCTTAGCCAATGACCTATCACCGTTGTTGAGAATTCAACCCATTCAATTGTAATGAAATTACAACTATGGCGCGTGCTATGCCACCAATAAAACTTCTGTTTTGCTGACTACTGGATAGTACGTTCATAATTATTATGATGCAGAATAGGCCATCTTGTGATGTATGAAAAGAAACAAATTGACAAACTTTTTACAATTTGTTTGTGAACGAACCGTTAGACGCCGAAAAGAGTAAAGCACAACTTTTTTGATGAAGCGATGACAAAGCATAAAATAAGAAAAAAATATAAGGTCTTCAAACTTTGGCTCAACTTAAAAATATTTCCATCACAGTTCCCTAAAAACATGAACAGCGATGTAAGTGAAAGTTTTAAAAAAAGTGTAATACAAGTTTTTTCCACCTCCCTGACAGAGATACCATGAAATGTTACCACACGCGGGTTATGAGAAAGGCGAAGTACTTTTCTGAGTAAACTACAATACAATGACATTGGCTACTACCAAAGAACCATGTATCAATCATCTTTATTGCTACTTATGAAAAATGAAAATGAAGAATTGTTAAGCTTTAAAGTATTTGTTATATTAAATTATTTATTGCTCACTTTTTACACAGCGCCGCGAGGAATTTGAATGAACATTCCAGCAAAAACTGTACCAGTAGCTTTGTGGCTGATTGAAAATTGAATTTCAACGGTATTGCACACTGGTGACCGTATCGAGAAATGTAAACAACAATACGTCTTGTATATCTTAAATTAATTGATTAAAGCCATCGAGATGTAATTGAAAAGTTGGTAACGCAACGGTCCAGCGGTTCCGAACTTGTCCCTGAAGTGTTGCGAACTGTCTTGCCCAACGCTTTCCTCATTTAAACCTATCGAACTATAAAAGACTTGGCGACGATCCACAAGGCATCGAGACAACGAGCGATCAACATGAAGTTGGTTGTGGCAATCGGTCTGCTTTGCCTGGTGGCAGTGTATGCTCGGGAGCTGCAGGAGGATGAGAAGGACCTCGTAGCGGCCGCGAGTGGCAAGTCCCACCACCACGAGGAAGGCGGTGGCAAGGAGCACCACGCTCATCACCACCACGAGCACGGCGAGAAGGGCCACAAGGGGCACAAAGGACACCACCACCACCATAAGGGCGAACACGAACACCACGGCAAGCATCACCACGAAGGACACCACAAGGAACACGGTGGGCACCACAAGAAGCACTGGGACGAGCACGACCACCACGGCCACCACCACGAACACGGCCATCACCACAAAGGAGGCAAGCACGGCCACCACAAGCACCACGACAAGGGCGAGAAGACCGACGGCTACCACAAGAAATACCACAAGGACCACTTCCACAAGGACCATCACTTCTACGACGACCATCATCACGAAGGCAAGCACCACAAGCACGGGCACCATCACGGCCATCACGAGAAGCACGGCGGAGGCCACAAGAAGGGAGGCCATCACGAGGAAGGCCACCACGAGCACCATCACGGCAAGCACGGGCATCACGACAAGCATCACTACGACGAAGACCACAAAGGTCACAAGGGTCATCACGGTCACGAGGAGCATCATCACCATCATCACGATCACGGCAAGAAGGGCGGTCACCACGACCACAAGGACTGGGGCTTCCATCACGGCAAGCACTAATCTCTACCAAAGCTGTGATAAGTTTTTAAGCCATTACACTATGAGAAGGATAAAATTGAAAAAGTTGAGAATCACTATATCACTTCTTACATCTACCTTCTTATCATCGCTAAGTGTCATACATTTCATTTCTCCGTACTTTAACGTCCGCTTTAAATTACGAAGAAATATACTTCCTAACAATCTTCTATCATATTCATTCTTCTACTTAACTTTTAGAATTTTGATGCTTCTGATGTTGTGCTTCTAATGGCCGTTTGTTAATTTTTACGGGTTCTTGTTATATTTTTATAAGTAAACGATTAAATACAAATTTTAAAAATATTACCGTGGTATTTCTGGAATACCTTGAATGGGTGCATTCAAGGTATTTCTTTTTTGATATATCCATTGATTTATGCATTCAAGATATAGTAGAATAAATTTTAATCATTTCATGTTCAACATTTGCTTACACTGAACCATAATAAAACGGCTTCTTTGCTATTAATCAAAACATATTAAATAAGTCAGTAACCCCTCACTACTTCAACCATTTGTTTCATCAATTTTAATTTCGCTAATTTATATCAAAATTTTAGCATTTTCAATGTCCGCAGTTCCTGCCCGCTTGGATCAGCCAGTAAGCTCGATTGACATTTTTAGCACTAGATTTATTCGCTTAGATTAAATTAATTTAACCACTACGTAATTCGATTTGACATATGCCTACAAAATACGGTGAATCAATTTTTGAACCAATTTTTTAATGCTTTACGATAATTGAATTTCCAGATACACAAAAAGTGTGTAGGCCGCACATGATAACATCATGATCATTACAGTACTACAATACATTAAATACCTACATTAAAGGTATTACATGTCAGTTCAATCAGATCGAATTTTAAATAGGATCTAAGCTTTTCTTGATGTTGTATAAACCATTTATCGTCAGTATGAGTACCTACTTAGGTAAGCTATTTTTATGAAATGTAATTCATAAAATATTATTTTCATATTCGCACGTTTTGGCTTTGACATCAAATTAACGATGGGTTTGGGGAATTATACTTCAATTTTTAACTATATTTTTAATTTAATTTGACAGTCTCCGCCGCGACCTAGATTCCAGTCTTCATGATTACGGCCCTAGGAGAGATTCTTAACTAGTTGGGCTATCGCGAGTTAAAAACGTGAGGTCTAAATTATTGAGGTAAGTATAATTTTTTATATTTAAATATGAACAATCATCACAAAATATTTAATCAAATCCCTTAGCTAATTTAGTATACCTACCTGTATTTGAATTACTAGTTGAAAATATTCATTGCTATCAAATTCTACTTCCTTCCAAAGCTTCTTGAATAGACAGCTCTATTTTACGACTGGACAGTCAGTATAAAGTCCAAAGTATAAAGCGCCAAGTCCTTAAGATCTTTCAACAAAGTTTTAGGATTCATTTATATGACACTACTTTATTCAAGTTCCAAGTTAGTGAGTTTTGTTGATTCAGAGTTGTGCAATTAAGGAGAATCTGCAGGATTTCGCTAAATTAAGTAAGACTTCATTCAAGTATTTGTTTTAAATTCCTCGCCGCGTCGACTGTTAACTTTTACCTCTTAAATTTTCTACTAGAAAGAACTGTTGTGGCAGGTGCAAATGGTTGATAACAAATATATACATCATTTACCGCCAGCCTCATAACCCGTCGTAAATCACTATGTACTTCATGTGTTGTATTTCTCCAAATATGGTTACGGGGAATAATTCATTAGAGACGAACATCATCGTCCTTATGAGTAGCAAAGCACCTGCATACAACCTCAGATTTTATCTCTATTTGAGATTGGGTGCGGGCGGTCCATGGTCTGTAATGACTACTTAACATCAGTTGGCTTGCATGCACTTTTTCTACTCAATTACTATAAAAAGGGTTATTTATTATTATGGCAGTGCTCAAAAATTTTATAGCTTTCCTTCAAAGATTGCACAGGAACGGCTTACCCATACTCGTATTGTCTATGTCAATGGGCGATGGTGACCTGTTAATATCAATTGACACGTATCTTTACCTGTTTGCTTAAACGCATCATTTTTTTAAAATTTGCCTCTACATCTACATCCAATAACTGAAAAATTCTATTTCGAATCTGAAACCAATTAATAAACTTCAACTTTCAAAACTAATAGCAAATACCCAAACCAATAAAGATATTTTGCTAGCTAACAAAATTGCTTAGCAAATAGACGGAACTGCTATTCCAACTGCACTCAGCGCTCCAGACATTGGAGAGTTCGATATAGTTTTACAACTTAATCGATTTGTACCGCAATCCTTGGGGATTAATAAGGGATAAGCTAAGAAGTAATATTATGCTGTTACATTTTGCAGGTGGCTTGTGTACATAAACTGGTCTGATCCACTGCAGGATCGAGTCACCTCTCACTAATAGAACAAGTGGCTTTAGCCTCCACGTTGACCTAATGCAGGTTGGTGGACATACATGTGAGAACATTATGGAAAACTCGCAGGCATTCAGGTTTACTTACGGAAGTCACGATGCTTTCCTTCACCGTAACGCAGGTGATATTTGTCATTGGTACTCACATGCTAGTGAGGTGCGAACTCGGATCTTTCTATTGGCTGCAATCCTTTTATGTTCGGGTCTCTCCTCACACCCATCCAGGACCTGACTGCGCACGACGTTGTTCGACCTTTTTCGTTCGCTTGCGATCTACTCATGCAGCCGGTCTATGCGCGCTTCATTACCTTGTCGATTAAGAGACCGAATCCTTAACCACGGGGATATCAGCATTTAATTTCTCCTAATAGCTTCTAAAAATATATTTTTATGCGTTAGAAAATAGGCATAGGAACCACTCGTAGATAAATGTTCGTTGTCGCTTATTGACACGAACAATACAATAATCAGCGTTGATACAGTTACGTTGTAGTCATCTACACACCCAACCCTATTTCAGTGTTAGTTTGATCAAGATTAGTTTAAAAATAGAAGTAAAACTCATAGCCAACCGTAGAACAGAGCAAATTATACAAAACTAATAACAAAGCTGCAACCAATAGAGATACTCCGGGAACCGCTATCTAAACTCCTCTCATATACTGTGCTCACTGAATACATTGAGCAACTAAACCGATTTTACTCCTACCTTGGTCCGAGACTTGCGGTCTAAATTACGCCTTACATTGACTAGAGTTAAATTAGTAGGTATGGCTAGAGGCACTTTTTATTTTATATGTCAGTAACCCATTAATGACCCACTACAGGGTCGGGTCTCCTCTCACAATGAGACGCCTAATGCCACGCTGCCCTAATGCGGGTTGGTGGACTTCACATGCCTTTAAGAACATTTTTTTTTTGAACTCTCAGGCATGCAGGTTTCCTCACGATGTTTTCCTTTACCGTAACAGCAGGTGATATTTAATTTTAAAAGCGCACATAACTTTTTTTACAAAGTCATTGCCACTGGGATTCGAACCCGGACCCCTCGATTCGAGGTCGAATTCTAAGCCACTGGGCTATCACCGCTTAGCCACTGGGCTATCACCGCTTATTATTATTTTATAATTATAGATATTCGTAATATTAGACCCACTACGGGGTCGGGTCTCCTCTCACAGTAAGCGGGATGTAGGCCTTAGTCCACCACGCTGGCCTTCACATACCATTGAGAAATTTTTTTGTGGACTGTCAGGCATGCAGGTTTCCTCGCGACTTTCCTTAACGGTAACAGAAGGTGATATTTAATTTTATAAAGGTCTTCCATTAAGTCGGTGCAAATTCCTTGGAAAGTGTTTTTGCAACGTTAGCTGTAAGTGCGGTATTTTATACTTAATAACCGCGTTCGGCTAAGCAAGGTGTTGCTGCTAACGAGGTTTTTACTGCGACTTCAGTACGTTTTAGAGAAATGCATTTTCGTTGTTCACGCTGGCTCTTTAACTTCTTGTCGTTATTTAGCATTTGAGTAGAATAAACAAAAAAGTGGTCGAACTTTTAGACGCTCAAGGTGATAAAGCCGCTCTGAAGAATTTCACATATGAATTTGTTCTTAGGACTAAGATATCTCCAATTACCTCTACTATAAATACTAGGTACTTGAAATACCTTTGTGGACAACACTATGATAGTGATGTCCACAAAGGTCGTTATATGGGCATCAATAGCCTCCAAACCTACTAAATACTCTTGTAACTTTATAAAGAATATGTCTTTAACCCACTGCAGGTCGGGGTTCCTCCCGTGATGAGAAGGACATAGGCTTTACCTAGCTATTGCGGATCAACTAAAGAAAATAACGTTTATTAAGTAGAAAAAGGTAAATACCGTTGTGGATATCACTATGATGCAGGTCGTCATATTTACTTACATCGCAAAAACGATACTAAAACGAAAACAAAACAAACGAACTCTCCTTTAAACATGCTACGGTTGAGTATTTATTCGTATTGGCGTTTTTCTTCAAGCAGAGCTCAACTGCGGTCTTTTAGTGCTAACGACTAGTACTTAGCTGCGAATTCTCTGTTAACGGGGGTTTTGTATGCCACTTCAGCTTTTGAGGATTAAGAAAATCTTTAGTGTTCGTTTTTAGTGTTATTTATTGCAGACTACCCAAAGACATTTTCCTAGTTGAAATCGAAGATCTTTTCTATATTTCTATGTATTTTGTTATAGTATAGAAGTCCACATTCAAGTATATAACTATTAATAAATAAATATTGGAGGACAACTCACACACACAGCTTTTTGGTTCTAAATTACGTACGGTAACCAGGCAATAAATAAATAATTATAGTGACTAAGTTTTCTTCAAATAAGTATAGTTCGGGTCTCAGAACTCTTGGTCAGGTTAGGATAAGCTTACTTGCTGCTGGCTAGTGGAACGTATCTCTCAACATTCACTTATTCTCCCAATATAACTAAATTCATAGTGTTTGAAAAATAAAATATTATTTTTATTATAAAAAAGGAAGGTTATTCTGCCGTCTCAAGACGATGTCGATTATGACTGTCATAACAAAACCTACGTCAGAATTTTACGAAAAACCCCGAAAATCATACTGTTTAAATAGAACGACATTCGAAAATCAACCCATCCTCAATTCCCTTGACTGGGAGTAAAACCTCAGATAATATACGAAAATAAAACTTCAAACGATGAAGACGTTGAAAAACGAAACCCACCGAAGCGAAGGAATCTCTTTGACAAACTGGAGATCAAATGATAAGACGGATTGACATTAAAATGACGTTCAAATGAAGTGAAGCGAGTCTCCTCTAAGGGAAATTGCACATGATACTTTAGGTATATTTTAGAGAAAGCCAAAAAACGGCGTTGTAAGTGGTCAATAATATTGTCTTTTGACAAGAGGGCCGCCAGTGCGTTGCTGGCTTACGATTTTCGTCTCTGTCAATGTTTCCAAACGTGTTGACGTACTATTGATGAAATGTATTTCTTACAGTACTACACAAATACACTTTATTTGATCACAAGAAACATACACATAAAACAGCACCAGTAAGACATAAAGTGGGCTTATCGCGACACATACCTACTTTACAGCCCTAGGCCACGCCACGCATTTTCGGCGCGCTTGCCAGTAACCCATTAATGACCCACTACAGGGTCGGGTCTCCTTCTCGTAATGAGAGGGATGTAGGCCGCCGTCCACCACGCTGGCGGGTTGGTGGACTTCACGTACCTTTGAGAACATTTTGTTTTTGTGAACTCTCAGGCATGCAGGTTTCCTCACGATGTTTTCCTTCACCGTAACAGCAGGTGATATTTAATTTTATAAAGCGCACATAACTTTTTGACAAAGTCATTGGTGCGCGCCACTGGGATTCGAACCCGGACCCCTCGATTCGAGGTCGAATTCTAAGCCACTGGGCTATCACCGCTAGCCTGTCGGCGCGCTTAATATTCAATATTACTCCGGTAAAATCTGAAATATCACGCACTTTGCATTAACTTTCTATACTTTTTTGTAAAATCTACATCTCAATATAAATCATACCTTTCACTAGTAGTAAGTCTGCGTTGGTCCTAAGATATCGGTAAGGACTCCCTGATGTGAAGGGTTTGTTACGAAACGAGTAATGAGTTTCGACTCGGGCGGAGAGGTCTTGGGGAAAATTAAAACGCAAACATAATATTGGACGAAGAACGATATTGATAAGAGGTAAAGATACACGATAGGGCATTTTATAAGTACCTACAAGATAAATGTTATAATAATTATTTTACAGATATCCATAGAAGAACGAAGGTGACCGACATAGTTCTCAAAGTTTGTAAATTAAAGTAGCAAAGCGCTAACCACATCGCCGCACCGCGTAACAAATTCATATACACTTAGCTCACCCAAATATTATGAAAGTTCCATTCCCAGCGCTGGATTAAAAACCCAAAGGCCAAACTAAGTCACATGTGCACAAACTACACAACTCCTAGCAACTTGAAGCGCTTCCGGGCATATAAATCTTAGGCGACGTCAGCTGTCTAACTTGTAGCTAACTTCGGCTCCAAGTGAAAGATTGCTGATCTTCAAGTCAAAAGTGTATTGAGCTTTTACTTAGGAGCCTTTCAAATTGAAGAGAGGTTGGAACATTTTCACCATGTTGCTCCAATGCTATATTCGCAGCAACAGTAACTGGATGGGTGATCGCTTGTGACGAATTATAGGCGCGATTCTATGCTTTGGTGGTTACATTTAGCCGCGGTCCTGATTGTTGTAAAAATAACAGTCGTCAAACCTTGACAGAGGCCCTATGGGCGGTTTAAAACATCCGACCCGGGTTGACCACTAGCCTTTTCTCTGCCAATCTGCATTGGAATACCTATACCTAGTAGGCCGTCAGGAGAAGGCCTACTGGAGATTTTGGGGAGAGACCCGTGCCAAACAATGGGACATAAAAAAGGTTGCAGCCTAGAGTGTACCAGTCAGCATGGTGGCACGCTGCTCCAATACGGACTGGTGAATATGATCTAGTGGATATGGAACATCCGACGCAATCCAGGCAATATTCCACATACCTACTTCCACTAACTACGAGAGCTTTCGTCGAAAACGTTATTATTATTTACGAATACCATTTCAACGAAATCTCAACAGCTATACAAATACTTGTGGAAACTTTCGACAAAAAGTACGTACGCCGTTTCGTAAGAAGCGTTTGCTCTGTTTGCGGCCGTTAACTTCGACCTTGATTTTGAAACGTAAAGAGCTATTGTCGTCAAGCATGGTAGAAGACAGATTGTGTTACTAGCTTACCAAATTTAAAAATATTTTTCAGAAAACCAAACTCATAAAACTTGAATACATGTCTATTTTGTTTAACTAGATTTTGCCCACTACTTCGTCCAAGTAGGGTTTAGAACTTAATCCAGTGAGGAATCCTTTCTGATCATTCAAGTTACAGATCATTAAGACTTTAGAGTGATAAAAAATATAATTAATATTTAATAACATCAGATAGCATTTTCTCCACAATATTAACCACTGATTACGGGACACCCGGTATACCTATCGGTCCTACGACTAAGCCAGCCTAAAAATCACTTTGATTTCACATTTTGTTTTAATTTTATTACTATCGATGTATTGTACTGTAAAAATATCTGATACCCATACATTTCAGCACGTTTGTTTGCTGTAAACGGATATACGAATCAATTTACAGATAATAAACTGATGAAAAGGTACGCAACACACGGCGCGATCGCACGTTGTGTGCTTGGCGATCCTTCGGCTTTAACAAACGGCACGTAGCAAACGAAACCCGGATATTCCAGATACAATCGACGCGGATGAAAATAATATTGAGAAAAAAGATATTATCAGACCACGGCTTGTAACGACAGCAAAACTGATAAAAAAATCTGTTCATAAATATTTAAGTATGTTTTTAGTTTTTATTTGCTTAGTTTGAGAGTAGTAATGCAGTTTTTTGTTTAACTCGTAGTCAGTCTATTACTTCTTACCTTATAATCCGCTAAAAATAGCCTTTTAAGTTAAATAACATTTTTGTTATGTAAAAAAATACGGTGAACAGTATTTAAATACTTAAAAACCCAACCCGCCCGCAGCCTATTCATCAACACAGTAAAATTGGAGTTTTTGCTTTCTTTCCCAAGCCGCTTATCCCTTTCCTAATGCTGAAACATTATTTAACTTACCGCTATATGGTTAAAAGTCCCTACTTAAAGGAATATTTCAGAAGTTAACCGAGTTTTTCTTATTATTGTACGCATTTTGTTTGGTGGTTTTAAGAAAAAGCTGTTGGATGTTTTTATCACTCAAAAGCTTCTAGGACAAGGTCATTAAGTCAATAAGTATTTTGAATTTCATATTCAAATATTTATAACTTTGAATACTCAAAGAGTCGACGTGAGTGACGTTACGGCCTGACGTACTATCCGAAGCACTAAAACGCTCGTGTAGTGCCTATATATATTACGGTCCATTACATGTTGGCATTGGTAGTATTTACGAAAAGACTGACCAAAAGAATGACCGAAGACAATAATCCTCAGGCCACAAACCACAATCTCAAACTGTAAGTAAATCTTTAGACAACAAAACTATTTTATTCAATGTTATCTTCTATGATTATAAGGTCAGGATGAAACATTTTTCTTTTTTGCCAAAATACAATATTTTCTCAGGTTTAAAATATTCAGGAAATTGTAATGCTTATTGCCACGTACAGAAAAAGAACAATAAAATTGAAAACTGTCCCGAAAAACGTAATTCCCGCGGGAGTCGAAGTTACGAGTTTAATAATTCGCTCCTGAAATTCCGGGTCAACTTACGATGTTTAATTTCCACTGGAAAATAGAATTAAACAAAACTAACAAAATTGCAATTAATTCGCTTTATTGTGCCTGGAAACTAAAGGCGAATTTTATTAAAATTTCAACTTTATGTCTCTGAATTCCATCAAGAATCCAAAGTTTTAAGTTGATAATGTGTCAGCATGTGGTAGTCAACATTTGTGTTGCAGAGTTCATCACACCATGTTGGAACGTTGTTGCCAAAAACTTTTATGTTGAGAAACTTCGGTGTTGAGCAACTGTTGCGCAACAAATGTTGTACGTGTAAAAAATCTTAAAAATGCGTTTCCACTGAAACTGTTGGCAATTTCTGTGTTTCCAATACAGCATGTAGATATTGGAAACAACTTTTCTTCAGTGGTAAGCCATCTTTATACTAATATAAAATCATAATGTAAGTTTTGTGACTAATCTTAACATTCCCTTGGACCAAACATTCACTCACCTCAGCAAGCAAGTCGCTCGTAAAATGCCGTTGATCATAAAAATATTTGATTAGGCCCGTCTCACTCGACACCGTGCCAATTCGCCATCTTGAAACATTTATAAAGCACACGCCAACGTGAATAATTTAGGGTAATGGAAGCATAATTTTCGAAAGCTTAAATAATGCTATTGCTTTCGACGCGCACCGCGAAACAACTTCGTGTGTCATTTAAAATTTTATAATGTCATCTCCATCCACGTAGTCGTTGTTCAGAGAAGTGATGTTTTATGGCTGTGTGGTGACTTCCGCTACTCGTTAAACTCGTCAAGAGATAGCGCCATGGGTATCCTGAATCACGCTAACGAAATTTTCTACGATACGCTCCCGAGGCATAATCACCTCTTCTGGTGGAAGATCTCCCTTTGCTAAAGCTGCACTTCTTCATTTCTCCTTCAGGATCCTGGGTTCTCGCCGTAACAGCGTTTAAAATTTTCGCCTAGTTTTACCCCTGTTTCTGAAACTAGTAGTTGACCGTCTGCAATATTACTATTTACACCGACGAATTCTTTCAAGCTGTGTCACTAAAATTGTAAAATTTCACCTCCATCACCTGTCTGTCTTTCTTTTGATCGTTATTCTGGAGACGAGATAGGTACTTTATAATTCCGCATATTTTTCTTATAACCTCATACGTTCCGAGTCGTAAACTTTAGCCCGAGAACTCCCGGAGAAAAATATACTTATTCGCGGCAATTTCTCCTGTCGGTAAAGTTATTTCGCTCGCACTGGTAGGATACATAAGTTTACAAGTACAAGAAATCTAAAGTTACCGTTGGGTTATTCCGCATTCGAAATGCTATCGACGAATGGGGCATGATTTCCTGTTTTGTTTTGTAATCTTTATGTGTCTTGAATTTGGATGCTTTGCTATGCTGTATTTGGTTAAGTTATTGAAAGAAGCTAATTTTATTATCCAGCCATCGATTCAGCGTTTGTGGCAACTAGGTCATAATTTAGATTAAAAGTTTGTTTTTAAGTTTTATTATTATTAATAAATAGGTAACAAAGTGTTGTTAATAGTGATTAGACACAACAATCTTACACAAGCATTTATCGACCATTCAATGACAATTGAACATGTTTTATTCACGACTATTTATGGGATTAGCAATATCATATATTACAATTATGTAGTCAGTCAACAAAAACACTTTATTTCGTCATTTAAAAAGAAATCAAATCACCCTCAAAACGTGGTGAAATGTATAAACGTCTCATTAGTCAAGCAGGCCCATTAGGGAACTCCTTGAACGCCCCGCTACAACCGCAAACAGCAAGTTAGCAATCACGCAATCTGATACACGGCACGGCAAACTGAGCCTCATTTAAACTTAAAAAGGCAAAAAAAAAGTCTAAATCGAAATTTAAAAAGAGTTAACACCATCTAAATTACAAAGCGCAAGTGGACCAAATATTGACCCTTGATGAACCCGTTCTTTATTCAAGACTACAGCAAAATTGATGGAATTCCAAATTCCCGTGGGTAGTAGTTATCCATCGACGTTTATAGATTACATGTAGTTAATTAAAATCCTAATCATGATCACTGTTTGGGCGGATGACTGCTAGAGAAGATTGACCGTACTGTTAAACGGAGAAATTTTCATTGTAAAAGAAACAATGTAAGTAGTAGTTCATATATCTGTTCATGTTTCCTAGTTCATGTTCAAACATGTTCCGTCTCAGGGGAGGACTCGTCCTTGGTAGCGAAATACCAAAATCCCAGACGACCTTTGTATTAAGGCTTATATTTACTCATAGCTTAATGCCTAAAAACGTACTATCGCACAAAATATTTATGAGATCCAACGCGATTTCTGTAACGAAACAATCTTAAAATTATACATTTGTTTATCAAACGCCTCAGTAAATGCCTTGCAGCCAAATAGTCTCCAATAAGTTACCACGCAATCAAATAAGACTGCGGTAAACGTCATGCCTCATTGAACTCGGAAGAACAATAAACCGCAAGTGTATTGAACAATGCAAGAGGCAAGAAGGCAGGAAATATCTCTTCGGTTTGGTGCAATTGAGAATTTAGTAAAGGTAGGATAGTTGGGACAGTTTCCTTACGGTTGGCTGATTTGGCTGCTTTTTATGCCTCACTATTGGGCACAGGTCTCTCTTCACATAAGGGAAAGCCTGGAACATACTCCACCACGCTGGTCCAATGAGGATTGATGAAAAAAGAGGCCAGTGGCCAAACCGTATTGGATGTTGATTTGCTACATCAATTAGCAGGGCTATTTGCTTAGGCCCTGTTTTTTTATCGAATAGGTAGGTACTAAATCTTTACCTACTACCACTGTACCTAACTGTTACTTGAAACACTAAGGTTACTCCTGGGGCCAATAAGTTTAAATAATATTGAAGTAAAAATAACAGCGTTGACGTCGATTATACTTATGACCTGAAACGCCTCACTTTACGATCTATTTTATATTTTAAAATTTAATCGGTAATTTTCTGATGAAGTCAAATTTCGATAAAAACCCACCATTATTGACAAACTAAAATCAAGATTGAAATAATACATGTAAGTATGTATGATTTAACTACGTACTTACTCAAATTTTAGAATTTAAAATCCAAAACTCTATAGTCGAATGTAAGTTGCCAATAGGGCGATTGGAAAAATCTTCATCATAGTTACTACCATGATTAACAAAACCGTACCTATCGGTTTTAATAATAGCAGCATCTATCTATCCCTATTTTACGGCATAAATCAGGGCATTTCCTTACCCATGATCTGTCAGCGCACCCCATTGCCTATTATCACACGATGGGTAGTATGGAAAGTATTTCCTCTTCGCATCCCTCTCTGGACCGTTTCCGGTGGCTTCCCCCTGACCCGTGGTATTTCTATTGATTTTTAGGGGATAATCTCCATCAATATGGGGAATGATTTTTGTGTTTCGATACCTCATTTTGGGAAAAAATTACAGAGTTGTTAACAATTAGTATTAGGTAGGTACAATCAATAGTTTTCCAACAGAAGTACTTATCACAGCCTTCAGTGTTGGCCTTCGAGTTACAGTAAGAGGTTTTTCATATCTTGTGTTTTTTAAAACCCTCACAAAGTTTTAACTTTCTAGGTTTTTGTTGCACTAAATAGCCGTACTAAATAGCTGTTAACTTTAATGACACTCAACTCTCTCAATGTAAACAATCTGTGCATATTGTCACCGTTGTAACTGTTAGTGTTGAATCGAACTCTTTAACGGTTATTGGACCAATGAACACTCATAAACTTTACGGCTTTTAGATGCCAATATCACAGTGCCCTCCTAATTGGACAGTTAACTGTTTGAAATGGCACTGAACTTAGAATGCAAACCTACGCCGCATCCGTTATGTTTTGTATGTTTGTAAAAATTTGAGTGAATAGCTTGATGAATTGATTATGAAACTAAGCCTTTATGTTTTATGATAAAATGAGTTTTAGCCTGTTCCATTTTGGAGTGTTGAGTGTCCTCCTTTTTTTATTTTTGGTAAGACTTAGGAATAGCATAAAAGCGGGGATAGAAATTGCTTATCTAAATACTTGATTGTTTACGAAAAAGGATATGTACGTTCTATGTCGGATAGCTCCAAATTTGGAAAAATAAGTGATAAAATCAAACTATATTTTAAAATAAAATATATTCACGTATAAAATGTTATTAGCACCTTCATAGCTAGCCATTAGTTATTTCAATCTAAATATAAAACACAACATTACAAACAAATTTTGTCCTTTTTGTTAACACTTTTAAAAACAAGTAAGTAACGTGAAATACCTATCTACGAAAGGCTTATGTTTTCATTTAGTCAAGATTTATTTATAACTGATGACTTTAACACTTTAGTTCTATTCACCACTTAAATATAAAATTAAATAATTGTATAATTTAAAAACACTTACCTATTTACCATACATTTTATACCTAATATTGAGCAACACGAACAAATGTCAATTTTTAAGTAAATAAATATTTTACAACTAATTCGTAAAGGACCTGCTTTAGCAAATCGGACTTGATTTTAGAACTTATAATTTCAAAGACCTCATACACTATCAAAACCTTATTTGCTTCATTTTCAAAGAAACTTTCAAATACCCGTTTTCTATAAAATCTATTTTATCTACTACGAGTATTATAAATGCAAAAGTTACTATTAATAAGGATGGATGTATATGTATTTATGTAATAACACTTTCACGCAAAATCGGCTAAACGGTTTTTTTATGAAATTTAGTATATAGGTAGTTAAAAAAACAGTTTTAACACATAGGGTACTTGTTATCTCTCTCTGGGCCGAATTCTTAAGGCCCCGCGAATAGAGCTGTGGGTTGGAGTTAGTCCTTACTAATCGGTACGAATCTCAACCAGACATCCTGGTCGACGACTCTGCTAAAGTTGTGGTCAGTCATGGTCAGCTTGGCCGGCGTTCTGTCGCAAGCCTCAATCTTGAATTGCAACAGAATCACCTCAATCACGTGCCGGATGATTTCCATTGCTAGCTTTTCACCTGAAACAAAGGATTGGGAAATAGTGAGAAATCTTATGTAGCTGCAACCCTTCTGACCCGCTGGTGGGTATGGCTCTCTTCCCATACTTGCATCTTGATTGAGCATACTTGAACATAATTGAGCATACCCTACACGCCACTACAATGCTTGGTCCAGTCTATAAGTCTCTGTGTCTTTTTTTTTCAATTAGGTACACTAAAGGGTCCTCCACGAAGTTTAGCGACTGATATCTTTCGATGAGTCGTCATTAAAATAAAAAAAACCAAACTTTGATTAATTACAGAATTCTTCCTTCTCTAGTAGGTACCTAGAGGTTACCTATCAAAATACCGCGGGAAATTAAATGTATTTGTTTTGTTAGTTATAATTATAAATAATCTTGATAAAAACCAACTTTTAATATTTCCACCCACTGAGATGACCCAAGAAGTGAGGACAAATGGGCAAAAACAATATTTCATTGTTGATTGTTTGCCTCGTGGCTGCTAGCTGTCGTCATAGTTTAACAATTGTAAGATTTATAATAACGATTTTTTGAACGGTAATAAAATAATATACCTAAGTAATAAATTATTTACTGATCAATACTGATCTCTTGTATCAACAGCCCTGAGAGAAGCCCTGAGAGAATTGCTACTTCCATTGCCTACCGGTCATGCATTTGGCGGTGATGAATTAAATACGTGCTTCCGTGATATTTATAATATGATAACATCCAACACGGGTTTCCCATGAGTAACATGACAATGTAACCGTCCATTGTTTTACTATTGTGTCAACTTTTTTTATGCAGTATTAACAAATTAAATATAATTAAAAACGATATTTATACCCACTTTTTATACTTAAGATAAGATAATGAACAAACTTATGACGAACCAACAATAGCCCACGTAATCGCTCTTATATTGTTTACCTAATTCCTCTGTTACTAAGGTAACAAAGGGTGAATAGTTTCACTTTGCTGGCCAAATTCCTATCCGACCAAAGCCGATCCCAGCCATAGGCGAATATTAAACCGAGAGAAATAATATCGGTATGAAAACACTCACCGATACATTTTCTTGGGCCCTCGCCAAAAGGTATATAGGCAAATTCCGGTCTTTCTGAAATTTCGCCACGATCAAATCTCTCCGGATTGAAAACACTAGGCTCCTTATAATAAGCGTCATCGTTATGTATGGCTTCAACCGGTATCGTCACTGTTAGGTGCTTATCGATAACTAAACCTTTCTGAGGAAATTGGTAAGCCTTGGTGCATTTCCTCGACAATATCGAATAAGGAGGATGCATCCGTAAAGTCTCTTTGATCACAGACTCGATATAATATTTCTCTGAACACTTCAAAGAGTCCCTCGCATTTTGTTGCACTCTCGGATCCTTCGACAACTCGTAAAGCAACGCCGTAAGTACATTCTGACACGGAACATACCCCTCAGACACAAAGAGAGCGAGGTGAGAATATACAAAATCAATATCCGATTCAATTTTCAACTTCCGCTTGCCATTTTCATGTATTTGAATTTCAGTTGCAGATTCAACCTTCTTAATTTCGTGCATCAGCTTCGATTGTTTTAAAACTTCGACAAGTGTATTTGGAAGTTGCGCTGACAGCGTGCTCAGCCCGAGGAACACGTACACGGAGGGGAAGATTTGTTTTAAATAACTTTTAACTTTTTCAATCGTCGTTCGCTTCTGTATCGTCTGGCGCACGCTCTTTATCACGGAGATGTCTGCATTATTATCGAGGAGCAAATCCTTAAAGACGACATCCAATATCTCCGACAATAACTGTTGAACGTTCGTGTCTCCATTGGTTCCTGACAAACAGTCACGTAAACTGTTTCGAAACTCGGTGCCGATGTTGTTCAAAAGCGCTTCCAATCGCTCTCGCAATAGCGTCCACATTTCGCCGTCGGCGTGGAATAAATTGTTTCGTAAACAAACATCCTGAGATTTGTCCAGACCGGTGCCTCTGCTGTGGAAATTTGAGAAGTCTGTCGACAGCACCTTCTTTATACTGTCGGGATTCTTAACGATCAGGTCGGGAATTCTGCTCCTGAGCCACCCCGCGTACTTATCGTTGGGGTGTTGGGCGTAGAGTTTGTTTATTTCTTCGGTGGTCGTTCGTAGGCCCAGTACCCTGTGGTAGTCGCTGCCGAAGAACGGTATGGGCGTCTTGTAGGGGACATGTCTCACGTACCAGTAGCTGAAGAATTTTGTGATGTAGTCAAACACGAGTGCGACGATCAGGATGACGATAATCGAAAAGTTTAAAAGGAAACTTTCGAAAAACATTTTGCGTATGCGCTAACTGACGTCGCGGGTGTTACTGAAGAGCCGCCGGTCTCAGTGGGTCAAAGTAACGGTAAGATTGAGCGGTGAGTAACAGAATAACTCGTAACGCATGACACTACGTACAAGTGAGTGCGCGCTGTTCTGAATTTTATGTGAAAGCAATATTGGATGTACGAATGGTGCATGCATGCATTCCACAATTTCTTTACAACTTGTGCCACTAAAAACCGAATTAGTGTTTTGTGATTTATCGTATTTTTAGATTTAGATTGTGTTACATTATAAACACTTAGGCCGTCATAGGCATTGCAATTATTCATATTGAAATTCTAATTAAATTTATACTTACTTCTCTTCATCGAATCATTCATCGAATAAAAGGATGTTCCGTTGAGTTAGATTAGGTAATTAATAAATATTGTTATAGAAACTTAAATGACTTTGACTTGTTTAAAAAAGTTGGTACTTATTTAAGTTTAAATTTATACCAAGTCAAGTCAATTCGCGATATTTGCAGGCATTCGGTTATTCTCCAATTTCACCCCCCACAACTTTTAAACGACTCAACCGATTTTCATCAAACATGTGGAAGAACATTCGGCCGTAACTCACCTTTCATACAAAAAAAAAACTAAATTGAAATCGCTTCATCCGTTCGCGAGCTACGGTGCCACAACCAATGCAGACAGACAGACAGACACGTCAAACTTATAACACCCCTTCTTTTGCGTCGGGGGTTAAAAACAACAGAAACAACATACTCGTAGATTGAGTGATTGCACTCGCCGATCAACATGAAATCCATGAATGAAATGAATGAAGTAAAATTTAATAAAATATAATGATATTTATCATTGATATAAAATAATAATCTAAGCCGCTTGCTGAGTAGAATATTGAAAACAATTATTATTATTAAAACATTCTTTTTCGTTTCCATTTACATTATAAACACGAGTGTTTTGAAAGGAAACAGCACGTGGAGTTATTAGCATTTCACATGGACAGTACTTACTATAGTGATGATAAAGTCACGCAGTCGGGATGTAAATGATTTTCAGTAAGTATCAGTTCAGTCTGATGAGAGTGTCTACAATACTAGAAATTAGTTAAAATAAATACCAGTAAAAAAATGGACCCCTAACGGCGTTTTTCAGAACTTTTTATACATATGGGTTACACAACTACGTATTAGTACTAATAGTATCTGATAGATGTCGTTGTTAATATTAAATAGTGGAGTGAAGCAAACGTAAATATAAGCTTCCAGCGCCATCTACTAGGTACACATTTAAACACCTGCCAATCATGTGTTCATATTAGTACATGCAATCGTCGATAGATGGCGAGGTTACCAGTTAGATATACAAAGCGACGATAGATGGCGTTGTCAATAGGTCCAAAAATGATTAAAAATAATGCTCAAAAGGGTGTTGAGAGCAAAAAAAAGGGTTATGTTTACTACATTACCTGTAAAAAGTTATTAAAGAGGGAGTTAGTTAAGCAATGGAGTTGCAAAGTTAGTTAGTTTAGTTAGTAAGCAAAGTTATTGGTGCGAGCCACTGGTATTCGAATCCTGAACCCGAACCGGATTTTTTATAAATACTAGTACGTGCATACACAGATATTGCATAAA
This sequence comes from Erynnis tages, assembly GCA_905147235.1. Taxonomy (NCBI): domain Eukaryota; kingdom Metazoa; phylum Arthropoda; class Insecta; order Lepidoptera; family Hesperiidae; genus Erynnis; species Erynnis tages. The sequence goes on along the minus strand of LR990078.1, from coordinate 3,124,963 downwards.
TGATTCCATGTTACACTTAGATAAGTTACAGATTATATCACAATATGAATCGTTTGTTTCATCTTGTAAAATGTCCCTTCATTCTTATCGCTGCATGCTACTTGGGAGCTATGACTCAATCGTACGTGACGTTAGGGGAAAGTTACACAGTACAGTACTGTATTTATTTATTTATTTATTTATAAGGAGATGGAACGATAGAGAGTTTTAGGGAGAGAGTTCCATAAACGGACAGCAACAGTGGTAAAGGAGTTAGGGTAAAATGAGGTAGTGTGTTAAGGTACAGCAAGAAGAAGGTTGCCAGCAAAGCGGACGGTGGGTTATGGGTGGAATGCAGAAAAAAATTCGAAAAAAAAACGAACATGCTGCTTTACGATGGCTTAAGAGGCTGACGGTGAGGTGCCCTGAGAACTACTATTGCTCTAAACTGTACCTACATGTCAAAAGTAATAATTTTAAAGTCATGTATCAATGTCTTCAAGATACGAGTAGAACGACGATATATCAAATGACCGTCCAGTCCACATCTACTAATGTTTAGTGACATCGTTAATTATTGTGCGATATTGTATCTCCTATCTGATTGAGATGATGTGTACTCTGTCATGTCTGAGTTTTGAATAAGTTATCTGATAAACGATACCTGTTCTTACTTTTAGCTAGCTACTTATCGAACTAGAGCTTCTAAGGCACCACTAAAGTATAAGAGCGGTGATAGCCCAGTGGCTAAGAATTTGGTCTCTTCTTCTAGGGGCCCAGTGGAGAAAGCTGAAAGAATCTAAGGATGAATGACAATAAGAAACATGGTTTAAGTAATTGGTCTCGCCGGAGTTCAAATTCTATCGGCACGCTCCAATGACTATTCTACGATTATGTTCATGATGTGCGTAAAATGCACAAAAACTGCCACCTGCCAGAAAGGTGTTGGATTAGATATAAGGGAAACCGTATGAGCTTATAGTTCCCCCGATATCGATGTTCTCCACTTCTCAAGTGCATAATTATGAAGTTCAGCATCTTGCCATCTCCTTGTGAGAGGAGATCTGACCCTGTAGTGGGTCATTAATGGGTTACTGACAAGCATCACATATTTTTTAGGTTCAGTCATGGTAGACCATCATCACGGTGGAGCGCCGTATCTTTGTACAAGTAGGGAAGCTATGGATAAGACTGGCGCAATATAGAGGCAGATGGCTTGAATTAGATTCCTCTAATTGCAGGACATATGAATTGCATTTGTCAGTGGCTCAATAAGGCTCAAGAAGAAAAAGTATTTTATGAGCTGATGAATTATGGCGATTTTTTTTTTAATCTGTTTATTGTGAAACCCTGACCATTTATGCATGGAACCCCAAAACCTATCCGGTACCTGCTGAAAGGCACCACCCGTTACGATATATTGAGCGACACAAAAAACCAATCACATACGCTCTATGACCCCTTTACGACAATAAGACGATCATCACAGTGACCATTCCAATCGTGCACAATCGGCCGAGATCGATTCCGACCACAAAAGATCTATAGATCACTGATCGATCTCTCACTGTGATCGAGAAAGTGATCTTTTTGAATGCGTTATTGATTTTAAATCGGCCGTGGAGACTCTATTATAAAGGGTGTGAATAGGTAGGCACGTGATGTAAAAAGTTGATGGCAAAATTTTTGTTTTTGAGTAAATCGTCTTTTTTGGAGCCGTGAACTTGCTGTAATTTATATGGTATGGTATGTGAGGTATCTATATTGAATCCATCCAAGTAAAGTAGGTGGAACACTCAGAGCCAAAGTGCCGGCGAAGGCTCAGGGGACAATCACCTAAAGCTTGCACAATTCAACGCAAATTTTCGATCTGTATTATCTATGGTACGGCAAATACGAGTATACCATCAAAACAGGTGCCATACTAATGACACCAGTAAAAAAACCAGCCGCGACTGGCGACACCACGTCGGTGCTCGAGGCGAGCCGTACTCCTAATGACCGTGCCATTATGCGCTCTGACCATATACTCCCATTTATTAGGGATAATAACGATAACGAGTTTTTTATTCGTCATAAAATATTTTTGGAACCCAAAACTGCGATTCAAATTATAGTTGGTGGGTTTGCGTTTGCGGCCTGCGTTGTTTGCGGCTCATACTTACATCATACTTTACTTGGATAAAGTTGGAATATGTTTCAAAAAAATGTCATATTGGCGACATTGTATGTACATACCAAGGGGTGTAAAAACTTTGATAGCGTGATTCAGGTTACCTTTGACGCCATCTTTGATGAGTTGTGGAAGCCGCCACAAAACGAATGTGTTTGTAACCTTGTGTTTTTTTATTTAAAGAAATAATAAAGAAATGAAGTCTTCTCATTCTTACGTTAAGCATTTCTTGGTTCACGGCTATACATGGGCCTCTCTTGCTAGACGCCACTCAATCGAGTGCTGATTTTATTTAAAAGATTTCTTCGCTTACTTCTTGATGTCAGTTTACCTGATGATGAGAGGACTTTTCTTCCCCATCAGTCATCGGTCCTGATGATATGCAATCTACGATTGCCGCAGTCGCAAGCCGCTGCCGCAAGCCGCGTTGCTTAAAATTCTCAATTTACAACGTACCTATGATACTTTATCTAGCTCTTTTTTGTTGCTTTTATTAGTTCCGATTTGTATTATTAATTCATATTACCTCAATGATAATATCTAGTGAAATAGCATTGATTAAATGGCAAGTTTGCGGTATCAGCTAGAATAATATAAAAATTTGTTCCATGTTTGAATTGTCAGTTCCGGCCAAGTTGTCTATTTCATCACTGCGGACGCTTCACCAATTATGAATTTACGAGTCGCGTCACTCAACTAGTTATCGGGATTGACGTATCTATCCACTGCGACATTGGTATTAGGCTGGTCCGTTTGATAGGTTATTTATATCATCCGACATCTACGCATAAACGAATAGATTCGTGAAGTTATGTATGCCAGCCGTGCCCGTAAGCGTAAGACGCTATAACATATTTTTTAACTCAGAATCTCCTGTGAAAATTGTCATGGGCTGCCCAGTATTTCATGCGTGCTATTTCTAATGTTACTATAGGGGTTAGGTTAGAAACCTACTCTTACGTACTTTTTTCGTTCCTTTCAACCCTTCGTAGTCCACAGCTCGATATAGACTAATATTCGAAGCAACTCCGCCCGGTCCGGGGTCTTTAGAATCCAATATTTTCTTTTGCTGTATTCTTCAGATTTGATGAATCGTATCGCACCCGTTCCGTGGCGTCTAAAACCGCCAGTGTAGTGTAAAGTACACGTAACTGGTTGTAGACATCACTACGAAAGCCTAATCAGACTAATTGGTCAACGTGATACGATGGAACTTGACTGCGATGTACTCGTACGACTATCGTTAATATATGTCGAAATGAGATGTGACAATAATTAATTTATTATTGACGAGGATGGCTTTTGGGAGATACCTATCTAGCTCTTAAAATTCGCTGTGTATAAGAAGACCTAGCGCCACTCAGAAAATTCGCTGTGAAAACTAGATGTATGTAGGTAGTTAGATAAAGCCTTTATTTTCTAACTAAAATGACAGTATAGACAGTACAATAAAAAGCACTTACATGAAAAATAATTCTGACTTTATAAACTCAAACAAGCTAGATTCACATAAATGTCTTTAATATAAGGTCACATCTACATATGTCTTCGAACGTACCTCCCTGGGCGAACTACAATGGTACTAATAAATAAATCCGACCAATTATAATTAACGTCTGTCCAACCTCAAAGACCGGAATAAATCAGCGAACACAAGGTAGCAAAAGACAGAAGAAAACAACACGACAATAGAACAAAAACAAAACTAAAAGTTACACTGACCTTGCGGGCTAAGTTCCGTTAGGCGATCTTTTTTAGTCCTTTTGAGCTTTTTATAAAAAGCTTAGGGCGCTGCTATTCCTCTGATCTTGGGAGCCGCAAAAGGAGTGGAGTGATACAGTATGTTAGGGACCTTGTGCATACGATAATTAAGGGGTGAGTTAACCGTTACTTTTGTAAACTTTTGGGTATTTGGATAAGTTCCTTCTTAATTTGGATATTTTTTTTTGCGTTTTGTTGTAACTTTTTACACTTCACAACGGAACTAGAAAGAGTTTTAGTATCTCCTAAAACTTCAAATTCTTAACATTTAACATAACATCTGTGAATAAATAATACCTCATAATAATTGTGAGGTGATTTCTTAATTAAGTTAAAAGAGAATTTAAAAATAAAACTGTAGTTACATGACTTTAAATACACATACAAGACATAGTTTTGTTTTAACACCCGGTTCATAATATGTATTAAGAAAGACGCCTTATGGTCCCAAGCCTGAATTAAAATTAAAAAATAAACAGAATCCTTATTTCAGAATCTTTCAGAGGTAGGTATTAGAAATTTTATAATGTTTATTTGTCGTCTATAGCCTCATAAAATAAAATAAAATTAAAAATGATTATATTCTGCTGTTTTTTCTTATTCTCAAAATTCAGACTCAATGTTCTCACTCAGATTCAATTCAAACGTTCAGATAGTGCATAAGCTCCCTAACCTGCCCAGGCGGGACGCTATGGCGACGACAGTTTTGACTATAAATAAGTGTTGTATTGTATTCAATGTATGCCGCTACTGTGCGCAGGCGGCGATCACAAAAGAATTTGGAATCCTTTCGCACTCTAGTTGAAGCGCCCGGCTTTCGCTGTGAGAAAGGAGCTTGTTAGATGAAATGTTGTTAGTAAGAAGCACTCACTCTCGTTAAGACTTGGACGACTACAAATATAGATAATTGTGTAGAACAATTTTTCTTTTTGCGATTGACTGTAACGCATTTAATTTTAAAGGCTGACGACTTGCACCACGCATCGAGAGATGGCGCCACACGTATCTTGAATCACGCTACCGTAGTTTTCTTGATGTAGGAGTATGGTTGAACCAATTATTATGTCTTTTTGACTATGGAAATCACACATTGTTGAAGAAAATAATTCAGACGGTAGAATACCCCTTAATTTTCGCAGCGGTGTTTATGGCACAATGGTTCCACATCCTACCATCAAGCAAAGGCCCAGGTGAACAAAAATATTATGGGTGATACGTTTTACTGGTGTGGTGGTAGATGCCAAGTAGTGTGTACGAGTATGTTTGTATGGCACAGATGCACGTTAAAGAAACCATTCGTCAGGTCACAGTATAAAGATTATTCCGTAATCTTGGATCTTTCTTTACACTGTGGTCGGGCAATTGGTGTAAGTAAGCTAACTTGCCTCATGTTTCCTAAATGGAACACAACACATTCTAGGCATGTCTGAATAAATGACTATGCATCTATGGGATGCAGGACCAACTAATAAAACCAACTTACGAAAGTATAGCTATTTCTTTAAAAAAATAGTTTAATAGATACACCGGACAAACAAACAGCCGCACAAAATCTCCGCTTTCTTATTCTCCTTGTGTTTGGGAACGGTTCGGCGGCGTTTTTGTGCGTTTTTTGCTAAATGCCGCTACAGTTAGCGACTTCAGTCTTCACTTTGTTACCATTTGCGCCAATAAAACACACGGGATGTTTGTATTGGAAACCAAATGAGGGTGTTATACTGATGGGCTCATAAGGCGATTTGATTCGATTATCTTAATGAGTTGAGAGTTCTGAAACAACCAAATCCGTAGAAGGACGGAGGTAGTTGTAACCGAGGTAGCTCTGGCTGGCCACATCGTTCGAAGGACCGACAACCAATGGGGAATAAAGGTTCTCGAATGATGACCACGTCTAAGCAAAAGGAGTGCAGTCCGCCCTGGAACCAGGTGGAACCTGGAACCTGAAGACTATAGCGGGATACCGTTGGATTCAAAGAGGCCAGGGCCGGGATACGTGGCGTTGATTAGTGGAATGCCATGACCAGCAGTGGACAACAAAGGGCTGAAAGGAAGAGAGGAAGGATTTGGAAAACACCGTGAAAAAACCGGCATGCCTAAGAGTAAGAGTGAGTAAGTGAGCTGAAGTAAGATATACCTACCTTCCTAACATAGATACATAGTGTGCGCCGAGATCGCAAGTATCCTGTCAATTCGAAGATTTATCTCCACATTTAACAAATAAACAACAATCAATAGTACAAAAAAACAACCAAAAAACAACTTTTACTGGCATAATAATTGCCAATGAAATCGTCGAACAGAGCTTTGAATAACTATCGGTAACGATGGGCCATAAATCGGTGATCCTTTTCGCAGACAGATGAATAGAGTTGGAGGGTTCTAGTTAATAAATTAATCGATCGTGAGCCGATTATTATTGTAATGGCCGGCTCCTGGTCTATCCGCAACACGGTGCTATCGTAATTGAATCTAGCGCCTGGACTATAGCACGAGTATCGCAACGTTATAAAGTAGGAATGAAATATGAGAAAGTATTCCTAAAACATTATTATTTTTTCTCTAATTCTCCAATAATTTTCGCTGGTGGTGGGATATTTTTGTTATCTAACAAAGTATTTTTATTTGAGTTTGTTTTGTTTGTGGATAGTCCACAAACAAAACAGGGGTTTTGTCAATTAAATAAGAATAAGTTTAAATAAAGTTGTAAAACATTTAATGATGTCTCGTAAACGAAATAAGTACTTAAATAATAAAAAGTCAATTACAATAGTAAAAGTAAAAAAGTAATAGTCTAAATAGAGCATGAATAGCATTGTTATAGTTCAATAAACAAATTTCGACAGCTTCGACAGATCTACAGCTTTCCGCCATGCAATGACAGTTTGGTGGAACATTAAACGTTCTTTTTTATTTCAGATACCATAACAGAACTGAAAGTTATGGTACTTATATCTTTTTCACATCACTGCGAGTTACAATCGAGCTCATAACCGCACAAACCACCATTGGAACATGGCAGCAAGTTTTATGGTTTTTCGATCCGAATCTAAAATTACTTTTTCCTGACTTAAGATTAGGTACTTCTTGATTTACTTTCGATGTTAGAAAGTATTTTTCAGCACAAATAATACGACTAAGAATTCGGTCCGTGAACGAATCATGCTTGCACATACCAATGACTTTTGTAAGTTATGTGCGATTTACAAAATTAAAAATAAAGACGAAACCTCCACACATGAGAGATCTATAATGTTGTCGAAAGCATGTGAAGTCCACCAACTCATAAATACCTAATAGGCCAGCGGTGAACCAGGACCTATATTATCTTCCTCTTTAAAGATTAAACTTCTTATGTAGGATTTATGTTATAAGTCAAAGAAATCCTATGTAACTGAAAGCCATTTAATTCCGAATCCACATTTACTCGTATTTTGAAACGTTAAGTCAACATAATTATTTATTTCTCAAGCTATATATTATAGTATAGTCAATATTTACACTGTCGCTACAAACGAATATTCGATTCAGTAAAGGTTAAACCCAATAATATAATATTATATTCGGTGAAATCACTATTCGATGCTCATTAAACTGGAACCCGGTTTTTGTTTAAAATTCCCATTCCACACCACCTACACAGTGCTACCTTATATCTGTCAGTGCGAAAGAAAATCGACCGTGTTTTGAGAATCTTAAGGTCGGATTTTGAAGAAAGCGAAGTCCACGGTCTGATAGGTTAGGGTTGCAAACCATTCTGTCGAAAGCAATATCATATGTATTGCTTTATAATAGATACTGTTTACTACCGTTTTATAGTTAAAAGTAAACTGAATAGTTAGTTTCAAAAATATTGTAGGCATATATTACTACAGGCGAGTACTACACTACAAAAAGAAATAGAAAATTTTACGAAAATTTTCAGAATTTTATTCAGTTTTATGAAAAAGCAACTGTTCTCCTTATTTATTTAAGTTTTTTCAAAAAAAGTGGTGAAATTAATTGCCAAAATGCTTAGAAATAGGTATGTCTTTATATGTATAAAGAACGAATAGTAAGTAGGTACTCGTAGTTCATTAAATCATCTAAATTCATTTAAGTTTAGCTCTCAAATTGCATAGGTACTTTTATTATTAAACAAAATTTCGACAACCCTAGCATAGTTCCTATACCTACAATGTAATTACATTTCTAGCTTGTAATAAGAAAGGCATATTCATAACAAAAACTCATCCGGCCGATACGTGTATTATATCGGTGGCGTTCTAATGAAATCGATACTGACGTAATGCAGGGCGAATAGCCAGCGTGGAGTGGTACGGAATTACTATAATCGAGCCGCACTCCGCTACTGATACTCCTTAACTGGGTGCAGATATTACATTTTACAGATAACACCAATACCAGATGAGAGGACGGTATTATTTTTTAACAACTCGGTACAGTTGTGGACGCAAGTGCGTGTTTTCTTGAGAAGTTATTTTTAACCCCCGATGCAAAAGGTGTTATAAGTTTGACGTGTCTGTCTGTCTGTTTTTCTGTCTGTCTGTCTGTCTGCATTGTCTGTGGCACCGTAGCTCGTGAACGGATGAAGCGATTTCAATTTAGATTTTTTTGTATGAAACGTGAGTTACGGCCGAGTGTTCTTAGACATGTTTGATGAAAATCGGTTGAGTCGTTCAAAGGTTGTTGGGGGTGAAAGTGGGGAAGAATAACCGAATGTCTGCAAATATAATCGAGTCGAGTCTCAAATGAAAGCGCATCATGTGCACATTACAGAATAATAATTATGTTCAATGAAAATCGGTTGAGCCCTGAAAAAACTGTGGGAGTAAATGTGGGAAAATACCCAATATCTGCAAATATAAGTATTATCGTGTCGGTGGTTTTTTTTTAAATCAGACTAGTAGAAGTAGTTCCTACTGAAGACGTGGTTGCCAGAATTACATACATACACGCTGAAACTACTTGGATGTTAACTTTACACATCAATTATAAACGGGCAAGACACAGAGACTTCTAAATATAAGTTACCATACGATAATTCGAATGGAAGGAAACCGCAGGCTAAGGAGCTGAAATTATATTTAAAATCGCAAACTTTCGAATTACTTATACAGTAACGTTCCCTTTACCGTTATTATAAAATGGTCACCATTAGCTTTTACTACCGTTCTGATTGAAAAAATTAATGCAAATCTTAATTACGATCTATATTGTTATGCAGTATAGTACATTGGCGCTCGTTACCCGGTTTCAAGAACTTGTAAACTTTAAGTTTTTAATACTACGAGTTTGTTGTACTACTACTTGTTTACCACTGTTTGCCACTGTTACGAGGAAGGTAAAAAATACCTCTAGTTGTGTATGTGATGTGTCACGCGCATGGTTCCAACTCCTGTAAAAAGTGTATGTTTTTAAACCATTATTCAGAGAGATTTTGGTACCTACCTCTAAAATATTGCATACAGCAGCGTGTAAGTATAGAACAGTTCCCTCCCCAAAAATGTTAGGTACCTATATCCTGAAGCATACCCCGAAACTAAAACGCGAATCCCTTCCAACAAACTAACTGAACACGCCCTTACTATTCATAATTACGATCCTTTAAAATAACCATATTACAATGTAACATAATAATATTGAAGTCTGTGCAATCAAGATTAAGATACAACACAGTCCATTTCGAAAGACCATTACCGGTCAGCAATTACAAAACATACATTTACCGACATATCCGAAGCAGCGTCAAACCACGGACTTACGGCTTAAAGTGAGCTGTAAATTAGACGGCAACACAGGAAATGGCTTCTTAACCCGTCACTGGCGCGCGATCAGTGATCAATGATCAGCTATCTGATAGCCGATTCACTGACGGCTGGCTGTTGGTAAAAAGTTCTCAAAGATTAATGAATGTAGAGGAGACGAGTCGATGAAATAGGTAATTTTAGACAGAGATAAGAAACAAAAAAGGAAAACGAAAGAAATAAACAAAAATACGCGCCGATGAAGTAGATAATCTTGGGCATGAAAAGGAAATAAAAGAAAAGTAGAGATGTAATGTTTATTTACACGAATATAGGTTTGTTGGTTTTGCAGGGCATTTACATAGAGCAATCCATATGCACCTTTTTAGAGATCTTTGCTTAAGGGTTTTGCTTTTTGACTGATTAAGAGAGCGGCGGTGTAGACCTCTCCAAGATAAGTATCTGTCTGGCAACTACAAAACCGTGTACCTACTATCTGAAACAAGGCGGAAGGAAGAAAGGCGATGACTAAACAGATTCCTATAGTAACCGTCACAAGTCGTGAGCAGTTGAGCACAGATGATTAGATTCGTGGTAGGGATATTGTACCTACACTTTCAGCCAATGTATAGCAATTTAAAACATACTCTAGACTAATAGGCGACGTAGATACAGTGTACACTGACTGACGAACCAATCGCGTGAATTAACGACATAACCAACGTCAAACCGACCAATACAGATTCTGTTCACGTCTCCTTCCGGCTTCTATACATAGTTTATCCTCTGCAATTCGCTGCTTACTCTTTGGCCCACTAGTAAGCGTGGTTGCCGTGTGTTTAAGTAAGGCACGATAATTGAAGATATGCTGCTATCATACGCGCGATGCTGCTTGACTGACGTGTGATTACTTTCCGCTCGGCGGATACGAAACACGAATGATACGGAACGAATATCGATGTTCAAATGTATCGATGTAAATATAGCCATTTTTGTTTTGATAGATAAAGCCTGCAGCGTCTGAGTTTCTGTGGTGAGGTGTGTTAAGATAAATAATGGCGGCACTAGCATAATTTGGACGTCTGCTACTTTCGTTTCTCGAGGCTTCTTTCATTTCCCAGACAGAAACGATAAGAGCCATACTCACTAAGACTTTATGGCGACGTGGCCAAACAAATTATATTGACGAATCGTCGCTAAGTGAGTTAACAGTACAACATTTATTTCAATACGAATTGTTTGGATACGTCGCCATGGCGTCCCGGTGAGTTATGGCTCTAATGAATGACACTGAAGTACAGTTATTGTTAAACAAATGTTTACAATTATTACAGTAGCTAAATATCACATAGCGTCCTGAAACCTAGCAATTTAAAAATTCTTTAAATCCCTTATTACTTTACTAAGAAATGTCGACGAGATGCTAAATACCAGTTGAGGTATTAGGTACCTACCCAGTTTTCTTGTCTGAAACTCACAACATAAAAGGTACATCCAATAATTCCTTGCTCACAAACTGTACCGGTAATAACCGAGAAGCTGTTAACGCAATAAGCAAGCAGTATCAGTTAAAGCAAGGCGATCTTGTAAAACCGTATCTGAGGCGATAGTGTGTAATCTGCTAATGTGGCTCTGATGTCCGTTTTGCTCCAGTGTACGCTTATTATCACTTAGGACTTGGTCAGGCAACTCACGTGCAACGGCAAATTAAATTCAAATTGGTTTGAGTTTAGAACATTATTGAAAATGCACTCAATTTAGCAGAATCCAGGAGCATGCCTGCCCCGTTCACACAGCCGTTCTTTTTACTTCCTACTTCCACGTTTTGACCACTCGCAAATAAAATAAACACCTCTAATTAATTAAGACGGAACATCACCACGCTGCAAGCGTTACCAGCGGGTGGCTCACTTCTAAACATCTTTGAAACCAACACTCAACAAAGCCATAACGATTCTTGGTAAAGCACAAAACGAAGAGTTTACACCTGACCGTAATTTTTCTCGCACCGCTCGTAACATGAAAAATATAAATTGTTATTGCATGATTCAAATTTTTAGTTAACGATTGAAGGGAATGTCCTCACTTCTCAAGGGAGATGCGGAACGATAAAAAGTAAAACTATAATATATTTCATGACGTAGGTACCATTATTATGTAACAAGAGTTTTAGTGGTAAATGAGTATCGTAATGGGCATCCCTTAAGTTTGACAATTGAGTTTTTGTTTTGAGTTTTTTTGTCATGACTTTATGACCGCTAGAGACTGCTTTAGTCAATTTTACGTGACGTCACATAACCAATAACCAGAGGACAATCAAAACGCCTCTAATGATAGTGATGTGACTGATGAGGGAACAGATGAACATACACACAAGCGTTCATACCAGTCAAACACATAACCCATTTTTGCTTCACAGTCGGGTAAAAATACAAGTATTCCCTTCACCGAAGCAATAAAACGTACGGAAGTGGTACAACACGGGTACGGCGGTACAACAAATCACGGCCGTCGAACGAAATTAACAATATCGTCCCCGGGATGAGTTGTGGGTAATCAAGAACCGCGGCCGTTTTTTGTTTCGCTGGTGCATAATGTAACGCGATGACTACACTTTTCAGATGTAAAGAGGATAAGACTAAAGTTTAAATAATTATACATTGGGATGGACATTTGAGAGAAATCACGAAGAGCTAAAAGGTGTTATACATATTAAGATAACTTTGATTATTAAACTAACAAACTAACTTTTGATGAAGAAATTTATTGAACATTTGTTGCAAATTGTATATTCTATAATATGCATTACAAATGCAATGAATTTTGTCGCTTATCATTGCGTATTACAATTTGGACAGCTCTTTTCAAAGCCCTGTGTTTAAATTTTGTCGTATTGGCTTTCGGTCGAATTATTGGTCGGTTGGATAGAGGTTTAGTTGGTTAGACAAGTCTGCTAGGGAGGCAATACCTAAAGCCCCCTTTAATCTTCAAGAATTGCAATGTCTTAAAACTCAGTCGACTTTGCTTCCGTTCAACCAAGTATCTATGCATTTGAAAATTTAAGGATATCCTACTACGCAGGAAAATGAGAGTCCTCTCAGTAATAACTGGTAGCCAGTATCGAACGTTAATGACGAGCCCTGCAGTATCAGCCCATGGGAATGCTCATTCATCCCAATCTAGATCTTATTGTGAATACAAATATTAGTTATATTCCCCTGTATGAGATAATATCCTCATATTGATGTATGTAATCATAGTTTGCTGCTTTGCTTGCGGGTTTTGTCGCGTCTTCTTTGAAATGTTCTCATCGAAAACGCTTTGACGCTTTTATATTTATTATTTACGTTTTTTTGTCACCTATATTTCTTTTGATGTCCCACTGCTGGGTTCGTTCATATATTGCATAGCATTATATTATATAGTTCCAAAACACACCATCGGACCTACAGCTTTAATTTGAAGACCTAAAATTTCACCACTACAAAGTTTTAGATTAATGGAGCCTACATAATAAATTATATTTTTGTACGGTCAGGAACTATGTATATTACTATTATGTTTTATGAACAACATAATTATTATACTTGGCCAAAATATGTTTTAGTAAGTACTATTGCCATATAAAGATGTAATATACTATGTGAAAATTAACTTAACTTAAAAGATCAATGTATATAGAATCTACCTACTTTTAACGAGTTACCTATTCTTCCTTTTAATGCGAGTAAAATATTTAATTCGACAAACCTTCCTGGTATCAACAAAAAGTCAATACACTTACAAATTTCTCCACACTCGAGCCCGAGCAACTTAAAAATGCATTAAAATAATTACGATTAGGTTCCTCTTAAACGATTTTGGTATCCAAACGAGCTCAATTTTAAATTCGACAGGGCTTACGAAAAATCATCAGCACATTATTACGTCATTAGTCATTACCATAATGCACCGGAGTTTTATGATTTTGTATAAAATCATAATTTGTATGTATGAGAAGGATACGCGACGTTTAACTTGAAATCTTAATGGAGATCCCCTTATACTTATGCAATTTTATTTGTCGTTACAAATTCGAAGTCGGTAGTTTTTTCATAAATATCGAACGTTAAAAAGTTGTTTATATTTACAGAATATTAAATATATTAATAACTTTATGGATATTTATAACTGTAAAGATAAGTCTATAAGAAGAATATAAGTAAACCGTATAATAAAAATTGAAAAATTGTGACTTCTATAGATTTATGGATTAATTACAATTTCAGGGTCGATTTAAAGTTTTTCAGAACATAAGTGTGCTTTCCTCGCTTTAGCTATTTCTGCTGGTGAGATAAGTAATTTTTTTTTCTTAAAAAAACATAGATCTTTCGTAGGGCTGATAAGACATCGGGTTCCATTGTTATCGACAGATGGCATCATCAAACCTCGATGAATTTGGATGTATGTATGTACTTTCTTGTATACACATAACTTCTGCCAGCTTCAAAACTACCTGCACGCTCTTGGCTGGTTTTCGTTATTAAAACTTTCAATACAAGAGTTATCAAAAATATTGACTGACGCCGGTCCCGAAATTGAAATTACACAGCAATTACCGATACATTTCACGCGGTAATTACTGATCGGTAGTGCGTACCAAGATTTTAATATCAGCCGAACACAGCATCCAATAATCTGTATAATCACCGTTGTCGATAGATCGATAGCATCTATTCAATCTAGAGGCTTGAAACTTGTGGGGTTGTTCACATTTTTATAATTGTATTCATTGAGTAAAATTGATAATACAAGTGTTTCGTGATAGTTATCATCGCACTTTATGGTTCCTTTCCAAAAACAAAATCCCTTTTTTTCTTGAACAGTTAACTCTTGTGCCTTTTTTAATGGTTTGAATATGCTACAGAATTAAATTTGTACGGAAATATTAAACTCATATTATGACTCCGTTTTTCTACTCCCTTGATGAGACATTTAGAAAAAAGCCAACAATTTAATAATAACAACTATTGAGTTCTCATTGTTTACGTTATAATTATTATTTACCAACACAAGATAACAGTAAGTAGATGAAGCAAACCATTGTTACATCAGGCGGCTTTATTTCTAAATGTATGTATGTATGTGTATAAATTTCCAGGCAGTAGGTAGTTCATCTAAGCAACCTTACAACTAAGGAATTTGTTCATTGACTATGAGGATAACGATATGCACTTGACAAACAAATGATAACTACAACCAAAAACAGTCTTTGGTAGGATACAAAATCTGAGCCGATATAGTAGAATCGTTTAAATGTAGACAGACCCTGTCTTTCGAATGAATGAAGGATAAGAATACCGGTTCCTGGTGCAGGATATTACTTACGGGTAATTATTGGGAGGGGTTCATTATGACGTTACGTGACAGTGGGCCGCTTGGTATGCAATTTGTTGAAATTGTTCACGGAGGTATCGAATACCCGTCAGTGAATCTGGACAATGTACCTAATGTTTGACCGATTTATAATTCTAATACATGAATGCATTTTTTATTACGAACTCTGCAATTTGATATGGAAAGTAACACCCGTTATTTCCTAAATACATAGAAACAAAACGAGCTTTGGACCCCCATTAAAACTATTATAAGTACAGTTCAGCTAATTGTTTCATCAGTCGCTATTTGTTACAAAGTTTAAGTTTTCAGTTCATGCTGCTTTCATCTTTAATCACCTTCGAATAAGAGAGAAAATTGTAGGACAAATTACGAGAGGTTTTGTGGAAATGTTAAATTATGATGAATATTTATTCTCACGTTCGCATTGCGCAAATAATTTTACTGGCGACAATTTTGTGTTTCTTTTGTGTTAAGATCAAGTAGCGGCCATTCCATTTCCTGAAATAATTACTACGAAAGAATTGGTAGCGTGAGGAGAGTCGTAAAGAATTCATAAAGGTAATGTGGGTTCATAGTGACAGGTGGCAGCGGATATACTTGTTATAAAATTATTTTCTCATAAATGTATAAATTCATTTATTTTTTGATTAGCATTTCCATTAAACGGCATTGTAAAATAAGGTAGAGTATTTGTTGTACAAATAACTCTATTTGTACTACACTAACTACTACTACACTAACTATAGGTACTCACCTATAGTCGATAATTGAGTCATTGAGACATGGCTTGAATTGAATCGAATCTAAGGGTTTATGCAGGTTAATGGACTTCACATTCCTTTGAGAAAAGTATGTATAGATAACTATACCTATAAATAAAAAATCATACTATAACCAATTTTAAGTAGTTCATTTCAATGCTAGTAGTGTGTGTTGACAGTTAATAATGTTGGCGGGTATTTTGAGAAGTTTAAGCTCATCACTAAAACCACAGCCTTACCAGTATATTGAAACGTATGCGTGATGCTGATGAGACAAATAGAATAGCTGCTTATGAATGTGGTCGACAATTATTGTTAAAAAAATGTAATGAGTGTGTACTCGCTTAGCGTGTCTTGGGTTCCGTGGTCAGTATGAAAAACCCTAAGGAATTCTGGAATATGAATTCGTAAACGTGATAATTATGAAACAAAGTTGTTAATAGTTGTGGCCTATCGGGAAGACTGACGTAATTTAGTCCAGGTGCGTTAAACAGTACGTACTAATTGTGGTAAAAATAATAATTTACATTGTTTATAAATTTAAAATAAATTTAATAAAATATCGGAAATTAATGAGTTAATAGTTTTGTTTACATTTATATCTTAGATCCATGGTTGCGTTGATTTCCTATAACATTTCACGTTCCTGTAGGTACAATTTCGGTTTGATAATTTATCTCAAGAATTGCAACGTGCGATTTAGGTACCTACATGTAAGTGAAAAAGAGTACAGTGTCTAAATCTGTGTTTCTACAACTTCATAAAGTTAAGACACTCGTTCGGGAAGGTAAATTACCGCCAGGCTCTTAGGTAACCCGTCGTAAAGCAGGTTGTTCTTCATGTCTTGTTTTAGCTGGGGAGGTATGTATCTCAGTCCTCGTGAATAGGAAAACACCTGCGTAGAATCTCATATAGGATTTTTTTCTCTATTTGAGATTGGATGCGGGCGCGTCCATGGGCTACAGTGATCACTTAATTCCATGTGGGTTGCATGCTCTCTTGCTACTCAATTACTATAAAATAAAAATTACATATTTAGTACCTACCAAAACCATTGACATCAAATATAACTACGATCATAATTTCAAACATGAGCATCCAAAGCATACAAAGAATGGAAACAGACAATGCCAGTAGCAGTGGTTAATCTAGATACATAATTGGCTTACAATTACTCAAAGCAGGACCGTCATCAGATCGTCATTTGAGGCCGATACACCTCAATCGGCCGGTAATACTGCATTAATTGTAATTGTAAACTGGAGTCAGTCAGAACCCTAAACCGGGAGCTGCAATGGAGCCGTGATTACGATAATTCCATCGCCCCACGTGTCTCGGGACGCCACAAAAACTGGCCATAATCACGCTGCAAGATACTGACGACAGGAAAAGTGATAAAAATTTTGTACACATTTTTGTACAAGGTGAAAATGACACCTTATTATAAAACTCGTGAAACAATAAAATTTGCATCAGTCTTATGTAGTACATAGGCGATATATCGACCATCGATATAGCGTACCATCCAGCTCTAGGTCTCTAGAATTCAACGCCCTCCAAATGTCTTCTCCGAAATGTCAGTCCACGTTGTCGCTGAAATCAAATTACAAAACTCGGTAATCGAAGTTGTATCATCCGTCGTATTGCACTGTTTGACATAGTCAAACACTGGTTTACACATGACGAACATAGACGAATGAGATAAAAAAAGACGGCTGCTTTTTAAATTTTTAACTTATTTCTTATTAGGTTTCACACTAATTTTTTTATTTGGTTTACCCTTTTCTCCTTGCCAGTACCGAGTCGCAGTACACCTCCGGCGCGCGCTACTGTGCCGTGTAATAACTTTTTTCATATCGACTTCATGTTTTGTTGCTCGCTGCCGCCGCCCTAGGCAGCCTCCGGATTCGTTCCTTACGACCACCATTATATGAGATGAATAATAAGATTATCATAGCTATATCGCCTTAGAAGGACTGTTCTTATAGTGAAAATGGACTGAATTCCATATTATTAACAAGTCGCTTGTAAATTTACAATCATTTCATCGATCAAACTATAGGCTAGTTTTGTAGCTTTCAATTGGCTAATTTTTATTTCTCGACGGGTTATAAGAATGTCATTGAGCACCACATTATTTTTTACAATATGGGACAAGTACCTATTTGATATAGGTTTATATAATAATTATGATACAGGACACATCAGGAAAAGTCTAGGGATCGTCTGAAATTCTCAACAAGTAAGTACCTAAATGAAGTTGTTAGTTTTATACATAGTTCTAAGATAAGAAACTTTTTTTCCTATGCCAAGCCGTTGAGCCGTTGGTTGATGAGTAAAACTTATTGACTCTTACTACTTACACTGACTTTGACTTCGAAATAAAATTCAGTACTGATTTTTCAAGTTTAACCTTCCCACGAATACCAAACGTAAAAATGAAAGAAACCAATGCAGATCACTTAGCTTTGAAAAAATAAGATATAGGTACATAAGATACAAAAACACATCAGATAAAAGTCCTAATGCAAAGAACGGCTCATTCACCTAATTGGCGTTTAAATTAATAATGATTGAGACAAAAAAACTTCCGAGAATCACATTTGAGACTCCAATTAGACCATAAACGGCTTATCATGATGCCATTAGCCGACAACGAACACGTAGGGGGTTTATGAGTTTTACTACACAAAATCTTACCGGCCCCCATTTTGAACAATCTTACTCCGATTTACAACCAATTAACTCAATAAATACAGAGGCTTGGCTGTACTATTGGCGGTGGGTGTAGGGCTCCTAAACTAGCTTGTTGAGAATAAACTTTCTCAGCGTGTTTGGTAATAGATTCAGGCCCAGGAGAAAGCGGAGTGGTTAAAAAATACTCAATTTATAATGTCACGGAAAGCAATGGAAGTTAATTTTTTAAAAAAATTTCACACGTTCCTTTTTCCAAATTTTACACATTCAAATTTTACTGCATTCCTCATTCCTTTCTTTCACTTTCTTTCAAATAAAAAAGGCCTAACTTTATCTAGAGTACTTCAAGTGGACAAGTGCTAGCGGGAATTACTAAAAATCAGTGAACGTTGTTACCAATTTGGTGATTGATTACGTTTTTCATTCTAGCTTTTTTCCATATTTCAGCCCTCTAAATTCATAACTGCACTTTTCTATTCAAACGTAATATCAAAATGCCGGCGTTAAACTCACTTATACCGCCTGTTCACTGGCCGTATTTTATGAATAGTCCGCAATAAAAGCATCAAATGCGGGCCGAATTGACGAATATGCCTTGTTTATGGGAAACTGTAGACAAAAGCGAAAGTGAAATCTTAACCGTCTTTGTCTAACTAGAACTATCGAATGAACGAACATTAATAAATTCTGGCCTCAGGCTATTCTAAGTGACCGGATGTCGTACTCTGTAAAAGTTCATTCGAAAATGAATCTTATCGCTTTGGTTTATGTGTTCATTTTGCTTGTGAGACCCACCGATTTGCATTCTCAAATTCATTGACCAAAATTAAGGTGGTTTCCGATATGTGTAAAAGCAATAACATTATTGCCTCAAGCGTCATACCTACGGAATTATTAGGTGCTTCCTTCTACTTTTTTTATTAATGAAATTCTCTATACTTTAATATACGATATGGGAAATAATCGCTTAGGTGTGCTTATAACAGTAATTATGATTTTATGGCTTATGCCCCTGGTGAATATGAAGCGGTACATTGTAATAATAATTTCGAAAATATGAACCTGAAACTATGTACGTTAATTGCAAACTAACTTTTTAACACTTTTATCGGAAGCATAAGGTGAAGTTCTGAACCTTTTTCAAATAATTAAAAAGGAGAGTAATACGTCTAAAAGCACCTTAAGCCGCGCTCAGTTTGGAGGCGATTTTGTACCGATTGTGTAAAATGTAACTCCTTATGCAAATAAGTTCTGTGACACTGGAGGGACCATTATGTAGGAGTACCCATTAATGACCCACTACAGGGTCGGGTCTCCTCTCACAATGAGAAGGATGTAGGCCTTAGTCCACCACGCTGGCCTACTGCGGGTTGGTGGACTTCGCATGCCTTTGAGAACATTTTTTTTTGTGAACTCTCAGGCATGCAGGTTTCCTCACGATGTTTTCCTTCACCGTAACAGCAGGTGATATTTAATTTCATAAATCGCACATAACTTTTATTACAAAGTCATTGGTGCGTGCCACTGGGATTCGAACCCGGATCCCTCGATTCGAGGTCGAATTCTAAGCCACTGGGCTATCACCGCTGCAACTCCGCTGCTACTGGAGGGATAAATATTAATAATACAACAAATTACATTAAACGATAAGTTTATTTTAGCGCGCGTAGTAAATTCATTCTTCGAAATTGAATGGGGTTGCTGAAAGCTCTTTTCAATTTCTCTCAATCATCGCGTTATCTAGATATTTATTTCCCATAATGACATGGTAGTCTTAATTTAATAACTTGTATCGAGATAAGATGTACCCAAACATTACTGGTATGATCGCCCCAACATCTGGTAGTTATTTATGATTTGAACCATTAATTAAATACTCGCCGAAATAACCAAGTAACCCTCTAGCGATTACGGTATGCAAGTATTAGATAAGAATTTTTGAGTAGTCTTTATATAGAGTAGTACCTACATTTAACGTCTTTTTGGTTGTCTTCTAGTCACCTATTTTATGTCTGAAGTGGCACCTACCGCCGCTTATTAGTCATAAGGTATGTAGAAACCCAAGCTCCATCTTACCAAAAGGTGAGATAGTGGACAACGCTGGTCCACTAATACCATCACAACACTGCGAAGTTTCACCAAAAAGATGAGATCCATTAGTGGACAACACTGGTCCACTAACACCATTTCAGCACCGCAGAAATTCCCCGGTAGGAATCTGGCATCACAGGCTGATGAATTCTCTTATCATCCTACTACAATTTAAATTTCGAAAGTTTGTTGGGACAGATGGATAGATGTTTGTTACTCTTTTAAGCAAAAATGGCTCAACAATTTTGTATGAGATTTGGTACACAGGTAGATTATAAACATACCTAATTTAGTAATCCCTCTCTGGCTCCAATTATTAAGTCCACGGGGCGATAGCTATTAGTAGGTATCTATTTCAATTTCGGGTACAAATACGCATAGAGACTCCCTTTCGACCAGATCAATGTCCTCCATTATAAGCAAAGCCTAGTATCGTCGATAGTAATCGGCACGAGCCGCCCGCAGACCAGATATTTATCTGCTGAAGAAAGTTTTGATAGTTTCTCGTTAAAACAAATCGCTTGTTGGTATATCGCAGCAATTACTGACCGTGTCTGATGCGATGATAAATTTGTTATTCGATTGATGCGAATGATACGTGCGTATTCGTTGATTGTGTTTTATAGTAGAACATACCAATAAACATTTCTTTCTGTTTTGTTCATATCTATAAGTTTCGCACTGCCTCACAAAGGAAATAAAATGAAATTAACTTGGTGAACTTTGACGACTTGGACGATTTCAAGACAACAAACACAATTTATAACTAAGAATTGATTAATGACAAGTATTGCATTTCATTTCATTTATTGAATAATCAAACTTTCTATTCGACTCCAACATGTTCAAAATTTTTTCTCAATTCAGATCCTCCTCAAATTCAAAAATGTCCCTTTCATGGAGCTTCTCCCATACACTAGAAGTGTTGTTATTTTACTTACCTCTTAGCAATCTCCACCAATCCGCAATGGAGCAGCGTGATGGAGTATGCTCCAGCCTGTTGTAAGGAGATTCGGGCCATAAGAAAGTTGCAAGTGTTGCAACCAATAGCAATAGCAGAATCTTGATACACTAATAATGATTTCTTCAAGAATAAAAAGCTAAAAGTTTACAATCAGTTCAAATCATCATTACGATGACACCATTATTAATCATTATTATTTTCATACTACATATATAGCTTGATCTATATAATACAGTGGAGTAATTCCAGCTAAAATAGCATGCAAGTTACAATTTGGTCCGCAGTACCGTTGTGGCTATACATCAGTTCAGGTGTTGTCTGCCTACGGGCTACCTGTTGGTGCAAGTGAGAAGCATAGCAGGAATATAATAATTAAAATATTTGTCTAATAACGCCTTACCAGAAGTGTCTGGCGCCAAGTGTAGCTTTCTACAAAAAATATCAGTCATCCAATTATTTTGCTGTTCAAAAAATCATTGACTGGCCAGTTGGTCTAGCGGTTAGCGACCCCAACTACTACGCCTGAGGTCGTGGGTTCGATTCCCACCCAGGACAAATATTTGTGTGATGGGCATAAGTGTTTGTTCTGTGTCTGGGTGTAAAATATATATGTATGTTTATCAGCTATCTGGTTACCATAACACAAGCTCACAGCTTACTTTGGGATCAGAAAGGCATGTGTGAGTTGTCCCACAATATTTATATTTATATTATATTTATATGTGAAACGCTTAAATGTGCAACAGTATTTTCAAATTATTTCGAGTCACTTTAAATGTTTAAAAATTACCGCTTTATTAAGGTCTAGTTGCTTACCTCCGAATATAAATTACTTAAGTCTGTTTGTATTGTTATTTCTTACTTTTTAGTTTGAAGTCGGTTCACATTTTTGTTAAAAATTATATTTTGTGGTTGGACGTTGGTGTTCATGAGTTGGAGTGACAACTTAACATCAAGTGGCCTGTGTTCTCATCTCCATAAAAACATCTCCAACAAAAACATATTCCGATACCGCTCATCCCCTGTAACTCGCGCAATACGTTAACGAATGGCAGGTGAGCTACGTTATAGTTGCCACCACTCCCATCCATATGGAAGAATATATTCGAGTCTGCTGGTAAAATATTACGTTGTGCTTCACAGTACTGTCATCGGATTGTAACAATATTAATTTTCTGGAACAAAAGATGGATGTCGATACAATAACGTAGTAACTAATTTGAATTTATTATTAGGTGTAACTTTAGCCCGGTTGTAAGCTAGTGTAGACATAGAGGTATTATACTAGAGTAGGGGAGACATACGATACGGTTGCCTATAAGTGGAAATGTCCGACACTTACACTTATCGTACACTACCGTACGAATATTTAGACATGATTTTGACGGTAGTATTCGACGTACAGTTAGTATCTACGAGTAGCTATGAAGACTCGAGCATAAATAATTACACGCCAAATTCTAAGCAAACATCATAATACTAGAGTTATATAAATACTCCACGTATTGTCTACCAACCTGCAACGTTTGTAAGTTCTAGTCATATAAAAGTTTTTGCGGAAGCGATCTGTTAGCAATAGAGCTTATAGCTTCTGGTCACTTTGGTACCATTTGGCTACGGAACCAAATTACTGTCGCAAGCTCCTTTCTCTACATATGTAAGATATACATGCATAAAATTAAAAACATCACATGCAATTCTAATCAAGTTTCGGCGGTTACTTTGATCATTTATAGATAGACAGAAGATTAATGTTTTGGTTTTATATTGAACTTTTATGTTACGATATTTGCAAGAAACGTCTATTTTAATTAGACATACCGTTTTATGTCTATAACATGAAATACTAGATCTAAAGATCGTTCAGCCTTTTGTCTGAGACGAAACTAATTTATCTATTTTACGTTTAAAGTAAGACAAATATATTGATTTATACCCCATAACCTTAGGTATAACCAAAATTAATCAAAATAAAAGATTGATTTTAGACAATGATAAAGATATTGTAAAATTTCTAGTTGATTCCAATTTTCTCTTGAGAAATTGTGAATATCCGAAATTCTTATCCTCGACATAAGTGACTGACAAAAACCTTAGCCCATCAATCCGTACATTAAAGGAATTTATTGGATTAGACAAACCCGGTCCTTTACAGTTTTAGAGACCGAATTCTTAAAACCCCATTAACCATTGATGTAATTCCTGTAACTACAACGTTACTTTCCCATTTCTCGCGTTAAAGTTGTCAAAAATCCTTTTAAAGAATGGGCCGCTTAGTTTAATATTGTCTGTAGAAGAAAATATTTAAAGTAAAACACATTCATTATTTTATTTTAAGCAGCGTGGTGTATAATTATAATTACAGATGTGAAGCAATAAATCATTTACTAGCGTGATAACAAGCTGGTATAAAGCGCCGCGGCTGCGTAGGCGACATCCACGTAATTAGATATGAACAGTGTTGCCAGGTTAAAAAAATAAAAAAATAAAATGTCAATGAAAAACTCAGACATTCAAAGACTAGTATATAATAGAAAAAGTCCAAGAGTTATAAACTTAATAAATCTCATATGCTATCTAGCACTCACAAATTTGTGAAGAACCGTTGTAAAATCCTTTTCTTTAATTCTTAAAATTATCGAAACTTTTCCTTTCTTACATAATTATATTATTATTATGATAGACACTTAATCAAATTCACTCAAATTTTAATTTCCCTCCTCTTTAAAAACGAGATGATTTTAATACTTATAAAGTTGGTTCGCAAATAACATGTTTTCATACGTTCACATTAATGAGACACAAAAAAGAACTAATTCAGTCGAAAATCAGCTCTCCAAAATTAGTAGTTGGGTCTTTCGTTAGTTACAAGTAAAGCCGTTTTTATTACACATAGATTACTGCAGATTTAACAACCAATTAACACTTTTTAAGTTCCTGTCTGCTATCTTCTCGAAAACTGTTTTAAATTCAATAGTTACACGAAAACTGGCAACATTGTTCTCGCAGTGCTAACGATCGATCACCGTAGTGTCGCTATGTGATTATACGACAACGCTGTCCGCATGCTTACACCGAGTAGGTACTAATTTGGCGCCTACGCATTTCACAAAAAAATCTAAGTATACAATTATGTATAAAAGTAGGCTAGGAAGTCAAATTGTGAAACATTAATTTATTTTGGAACGTTAGAAGCGACTGATTGAACGAAAAATCCGGTCAAAGTTGCTGACAATCTCAGGGTCGCACTACAATGTGTCTATCCTGTAAGTCCTGTTAAATAATGCCAGAAATGCTGGATAGATTTAGATTTAGATTCCGTTTGAAATTGTTGACGGAGAACCTATGAGGAGACCAGCTTCGTCCTTTGAAATACTTATCGTTATTGTTCATAAGCTGCAATGACCATTCGCATCATGCATAGTTTAGTCTGCATAATTTTAGACTCTTCTGTATATAGCTATAGTAAAATATCTCCACCTAAGTGATCGTATTCACATTGGCTGTAGTAGCAAATACGCTGTAGTCACAACTTAAATGTTGCAGTAAGCACACTTAATACTTCAGTGTCTTAAGTGGACACTATCGTCAATATATTCATACGATGAACGGCAATCATTAGTATTTCATATTTATGTCGGTCTGTTTGACATCTTCCTATACTAATGGCATTCGTGAACTATACGAATAGTTTGACAATAGTGTTCGGTCCACTGTTTAGTTCTTCACAGATAGGTAAGACCTATCCGTGGTTACCGACAGCAACGGATCGAAATCGAATTAAGTCGTAGGCACGATCTCTTTGGTGGCGATAACGCGGCGTGCGGTTTTTTCCTGTCGCAATTAGGTCGCTCGTGCCAGGACCACGAAATTTCCGTTCGTCACCGTCTGATGGTGATCTATTCTTGCCGTTTCGGAGATCCTTGTTGGCTATCATTAGTTCTGCTAAAATGATCTGGGATCTCAGAAGGTGCGTATTGCATTTGCTTATTCCAGTAACTACCACTGTAGAACACTATGCCCACATAATCCGTAAACATAGTAACCTTTACGATACCACATAGTTCTTTCTGAATACATAGCCATAGGAATACATAAGTATGAATGTATTAGTATTGTTTCGACCTTATAAATTTAAATCTTTTTAAAATTCATTCGCGTGCAATAAGAAATTTTATTGAGCTTTTTTTGTATATTCCTTTTCGGTAATGTCAAAGAAACTTTAATTCAAAAGTTTTGTAAGTAATTAATGTCCACTAGAGTAATTAGCATTAAAAGTACTGCATGCAAAGTCATGACATTTGATGTTTCATACATTTTCTGTCGACTCAAAAATGAATTTAGGCTGAGAAATAATTGCTATAAATTTGTTATGACTATCCACTTTTTAAAGTTAAAAACATCTAAAATACACAAAGACCAATCTAAAATACCTACCTCGATATAAAAACGCTAAAAATATCCATTCCATAAACACAGAACCGATTTGAGCCCAATCCGTCACACCACCGATCGAATACTATTACCGCATACACACCACATTCATGCACAGCAGTATAATACAGAACCCTTCGAATGCCAGTGGCCATTTTTTAAGCAAAAAGAGCAAGGTGCGGTGCGATGGACCGAAGTGAATCAGACCACGCGACACCGTGACGGTCGGGGTGCTACCATGCTTCGAAGCCTTTAACGAAACCGAATTACACAACATTTTCTGTTCACACAACGTACATTGCTTCTTTTTTAACGGAGCACAAAGGACCTATTCAAACATTATCAGCAATATACACAGTTGCATAGGTCGTACGGTCTTTCGTGGTTTTAAAAACGACATTATGATGGCACGGGGCGGACTTGGGACGCATGAAGAAAAAATTATCATTAAGTACGGTCGAGATTGGAATGAGATGGTTCTAGAATAAGGCACGTTGAGGTAACGTCGACAGGACGTGCTTTTTGTAATCCAGAACAGTTGAAATATTAAAATAGTCGCTTCGATCTGCTATGGATTATCTGTTATAGCGGCAAGAAAGGATATGTATGTGACCTTTTTGTTATTCGTGCTTTTTTGCCGCTACAAGAAAACCATATTTGTTTTATAACTATTATACCTAGTTAGTTTCAAATGAAGAATACGTTTTGTAATATGTTAGGATATCATCAAAATACAAAATCATCAAAAGCAATCTTTGAGGAGATAGGGTGAGTGGACATCGCCTAACAGATTTCCATGATTTTTTTTTACATAGGAATATAAATTATAATTTGCATTAACACATAGGATATTTTTATCCCTGTCTGGGTCCAATATTTAGATCCACGTGAACAATCTTCGCGGACGGAAGATAGTGTTTTATAAAGGAGTTATTCTATCTTAGATTCCCTGCCCTGATTCAACGCAGGTGCAGCCATAACTCACCGATACCACATTTTACCAATAAACCATTTCGGTTGCACAACACGAATTAATAGGGGCAAAACGTCCGATTGTATCGTTAAAGGAAATAAAAATAGTATTCAATGCATTACCAATACCGACCGTATGGTCCATTGAGCATATGTCGCGCATATGCTGCCTATAATGACGCATGTATATTGTATGTGTATAACAATCGAGTAATTTGTACTTATAACACCTTTTGTCAGCTTTTTTGTCCGAACCCTTTGATGTCGAAGGCTGAATGGTAGCGGATAGTGTCAATTAGTATGGGGCGAACAAGATGGATTAGTTTTGTTTAGACAGGTACAACTTGACAGGTGGTATTGTTGATCAGGAAGCACCCACCAAAGTCTTCAAAATCCACTTTGAAGCAAGTTAGTCCTTCTGTTTAGATAGATGGAATAGAAAGAAGAACCTCATTTACAATAACCTTCAAACGAAAGAACAGTGGCAATAATGAGTCAGGCAACCTAAAGCCGGTTGAATATGGCAACTCGGACGAACATGATTTGGCAAATTACTGCGTTATAATATTTTATTATTACGATCGGCGTTTTGTCTCCTAAACTTTGGACTGCAACATCGCATAATTTGCTTTGGTCCAATAATACCATCTTTCGAGTTCTAAGAGACTTTTATGTAAGTACTTAAAAATGATATAACAAGTTATGATATGACAACTTCCACATTTTTGCATCAGGTACTAAGAAATCCACCATTAAATACCAAAAATCATAATATCCAATTTGGTCCTTGCTCATAATTTCGAACAATTATTTTCGCTACAACAATTTTCAGACGGCATAAGCAGTTTATGGCGGCCATTAAAAATAACGGTCATGATTCTACAACCTACCACATTTCGTACTTTATTATCAGTATTGTACAACCGCAGTTTAATTTGAACAGGAAATTGTTTTCTTCGTAAATAATAAAAATCGAGAACGTTTACTCCTGGCTACCACCAAACTAAACGACCCTGTACTCTCATTGCGTACACGTGGGTAATTCATAATTGTGTACGATACATTACTAGTTTTCGGTATTAAGACGTTTTATAGGTTGTTGGCAACGAGAGATGTATTTAAATGGTGAAGATGGGTTGGACTTCAAAGTTGTTTTATGGGAAGATTGTCATCGTAAATCCCGAGATCGTGTGAAATGACCACGCCCGCTCGAAGATACTTGCAGCGAGCAATCGGTAGATAATAATTATTTTATTAATACCAGACACCTTTTCGCCTATTTTCTTAAAATGATTTAGTGTTTATTGATAATTAATACGGGTGTAAACGGTTTCTGCCAGTGATTTCTCTTAATTACCACCGGTTTTTTGTTAGTCCAATTTCCTCGCTTTGCGCATAATTTGACGTTGTTAATTGCAGCGATTTACTAAAGTTCCGGATACCTACTTAAGGGCTTTTAATTTCAAACTGTATTTGCAAAGTAGAACAACGAAAAATAACAAGTAAATACCTATTCAATTACAAGAGTAAAGTTTTTGAAACCAAATTCATGGAATACTTCAAATTTAAACTTTAACAGTTTAACCGTACAATAATAGGTACAGTGTTATGGATATTTTGCATCAAATTTTAGCCGAGAAGAAACAAAAAGGATTACTCCACTATCGCGCAGTTGTCAAAAAAATAGAGTAGCGACCTTAGTACTCGGTTTCTTTAAACAGTCCTGTTTTAGTTTTGATATTAATCATGAGCTGAACCCATTTCAGATATTCTTGAAACAATGAAATAGTTACAAACAAAAAGTACAACGCATCTTATCCCGTTTTACCTCCACCGCGAATCTACTTCGAGAAAGCGATATTTTTTACGCGATCTATTTTAAGAGCAAAGGTGTGACCGCCATGAAATTTACGACAGCACACGTCTGCATGCATTAGATCAGGGTTTCTCAAAGTAGAGAACCACTGGGGGCATAACATTGCGTAATAAGGGGTAGAATTAATGTATAGTAACTTAATTTATAATAACGATAAAATTAATGTATCATCAGCGGTTTAACTGTCCCCTTCGTGCGAGCTGAGTATGAATTAAAATTGAAATTAAATAAAATTGGCTCTATTTGCGACAAAACCAAATGTATAAATAAAACCAAATGTATAAAACCAAAAAAAGCAAGACATCCCATCACATACATTAAGTAAGTAGCTTTGGATTTTTAACTAATAAATATTATTACTTTATTATTTTTTCTAATAAATATTATACTTAGTTTACTTTATTAAAATAGAAAGACGAAAGAGACAAATTTACCTACCTAATCGTTATGTATAAGTTGTATTTCTATAGACTGTGTTTTGCGCTGTGGTTTAGGTTATGTCAAATAGGGTACGTTGAACGACAAGATTGAGAAACCCTGCATTAGATGGAGAAAAAACTTGTTTTGATCCTTTTCTATTAGAACCTTGGACTGATGGGCAGGTGAAACTCTGTCGACTTAATGTCAGGACAATTAGGTCTCCGATAGAAGAATAATTTAATACGTTTCCAGTAAAACGTAGGTACGGATCGGGTAAGATCACTTGACAGTTACTTCTATGGCAGTTCTTTTTTATTAAGTAGACGTAGAGCGGCTAGGTTAGGTTAGGCAGCTCATCTTAAGTGGTCACTGCAGCATTTGACAACCAGTCAATCTTTCTGAGGGTGTACGATAATGCATTGCTATTTTTGAGGACGGTCGTATTTTCTGTTTGTTTTGTTTCTGCGGCATCCACCCCTCCCCATCCAAAAAAAAATTGCCCAGTGGCTTAGAATTCGACCTCGAATCGAGGGGTCCGGGTTCGAATCCCAGTGGCACGCACCAATGACTGTAATAAAAGTTATGTGCGATTTATGAAATTAAATATCACCTGCTGTTACGGTGAAGGAAAACATCGCGAGGAAACCTGCATGCCTGAGAGTTCACAAAAAAAAAATGTTCTCAAAGGCATGTGAAGTCCACCAACCCGCAGTAGGCCAGCGTGGTGGACTAAGGCCTACATCCTTCTCATTGTGAGAGGAGACCCGACCCTGTAGTGGGTCATTAATGGGTACTGACAAGCAGAGTACCGTACCAGCGCAGTAAAGCAGTCACGTAAAATTGCAATACCAGGTCTACATAGGTATAAACAAATGACACGAAACAAATGATTAAAAAATAATTGATCCGCAAGTCCTAAAGACTAAGATCCTAATACCCTATAGTGCTTCGCAAATAGTTTCGCCTGGGTTCGACCATTAATCAGTAGGGTGCCTTGCGTGCAAGGAGTATTAGCTTAGCCCCGTAGATTCAGATTGTGTGATGCGAATCTATAAGTACAGGTACATATATGCTGTTGAGTTATAAGATTCTAGCACTGCAATCGTAGGTATAAAAACTTAAGTTAGAGAAAGTGAAAAACGCTTTAAAAGAGTACTTTACACGCATTAGGTAGATAGGTAGGAAGGTACCTACAGCTGAAGTTATAAGGGCATCGAAATGTAATTAGTGCCTAAAGTACGTACGTCTCTACGTAGATACCTACAGCTGAAATTAAAAGAGTGTTTAAATGTTTTGAGTGTTTAAATTAGTCCCTAAGTACATAAGCGGCGGTAATTCCTTTGTAAACCTTTGAAGGAAGATTCAATTTACATAATTCGTAAACAAAAAGATAACAACGATTACAAAATAATAATCCTTCATCGAGCTTTTGATAAAACAATAATACCTATGATGACGGCACGTAACAACACAGTCTTTCATTGAAGCATTTATGGCCGGTTTCATTAAAATTCATACGAGCACTGTATTACGATTACGTTGGTCGGTAAGTAAAAATAAATAAAATTATTGTTAACCACACATTTCTCAACCGAAACTGTCTCGGTGCTACCTAAGTGCCCGCCGTAATAATGCTAAATGACGATTTAATTCCAGGCTCCGTTGCGTACATTTGTGTGAGTCAAAGATTAAGTTTTGGTCATCGTAGAGACGGCATTTCGATAGTACTCTTTTAAATATGTTTTTGTATTATAATTTAGAAAAAATGTTCGTAGAATTCGTTGGTTGTTAGATAATAATATCGCCAGGCGTAGAAGAGTGAACATTTACATTTTTGGTTAGAGATAGACTTTTGACAAGTTGTCAGTAACCCATTAATGACCCACTACAGGGTCGGGTCTCCTCTCACAATGAGAGGGATGTAGGCCTTAGTCCACCACGCTGGCCTACTGCGGGTTGGTGGACTTCACATGCCGTTGAGAACATTTTTTTGTGAACTCTCAGGCATGCAGGTTTCCTCGCGATGTTTTCCTTCACCGTAACAGCAGGTGATATTTAATTTTATAAATCGCACATAACTTTTTTACAAAGTCATTGGTGCGTGCCACTGGGATTCGAACCCGGACCCCTCGATTCGAGGTCGAATTCTAAGCCACTGGGCTATCACCGCTTTTTTTTTGACAAGTAAGTTTATGAAATTCTTCATCTGTCTACCAATACTTTGAAGGTCACACCTTGTATAGGCCTTTTCTAATACCAACAAAATCTAACGGCTTCAAATTAATCAGCCTTAACACTAAGAAGTTAGAGGGCGCAACCTGAAAACAACAAAAAGGTACCTCTAACACATGTTTAATCTAACACATTTACATAACGCTCTAAACAATTTTTCTAAGACATTAACAATTGGTCCACATTCGTACAGACTACAGACCGACAAAAAATCGAGGCGTGCAGTTAAGTAGATAAAACAACGGCAGCCGTCGAATTTCCTTCATACATTAATCATACTAGTATGTTCGGTAAGTTGCTGTGTGGCCAGTTATTTGAAAAATTATCGGACTTGGTTTTAAACAAACATTTTCGGCATTACTAGAAATAGTTACAGTACATAATAGATAGATAGAAATCCAGCGGTGATAGCCCAGTGGCTGAGAATTCGACCTCGAATCGAGGGGTCCGGGTTCGAATCCCAGTGGCACGCACCAATGACTGTAAAAAAGTTATGTGCGCTTTATAAAATTAAATATCACCTGCTGTTACGGTGAAGGAAAACATCGTGAGGAAACCTGCATGCCTGAGAGTACCAAAAAAAATGTTCTCAAAGGCATGTGAAGTCCACCAACCCGCATTAGCCAGCGTGGTGGACTAAGGCCTACATCCCACAAATTGTGAGAGGAGACCGGACCCTGTAGTGGGTCATTAATGGGTTACTGACTGACCGAGATAGAAATCCTATGTGGGGTCGTATGTTGGTGCGTCGCTAGTTCGCTAATCGTGAGTGATAGGATGATTGCTAAAAAGTGTCGTAAAATCGGACTTAAATACTTCTAATTATTTCCGTAATATAACAGATACTTATCTTAGTGTATTTTTTAGTAGAACAGAAATTTTTATTTGTTAACTATTAAAAAACTTAAACCCACTATCAGCTAGCTTCAACAGACTATAGGCTGTCTGTAGCAATATATGATCTAACAAATAAATAAACGAACAAAATATTCTTAATTGTACCTACCCACATACAACAAAATTGTATGAAAGTTTTAACATGTAACTATTTTCAATTGACCAGTAAACTTTAACGCCGCTTAGTGGTCTACGAAAAAAATTGGGTTTATTTTAAAAACGTTCGAGATTTAAAACATAATATTTTCTTGTATTAAAAGTACCTACTGTCAAATCCGCCAACTTTGCCCTAGCATCATATCTTTTCTCAAGATTTGAAAGCCAAGAAAGAACACTTTTTGACTACCTATCTCAATGAACTTTTTATTCCGACATCTACATAACCCTGTCTCAATTACAGCAGCAGCGTGGCGACCCGACTCGCGTGCTTGCGAGCGCACTTTCTACCGCTAACGGTCGGCGCGTGCGCGCACACCTGTCCCGCGACCCTGGCTAGTGTGGTTAGCGTCTTCACTTGTTGCATGAGCATGTGGGACCAGACAATTCCACCGAGGCTTCGGGTAATTCAATTTGCATACATTGTGGTTGGTTTGTCGTGTGCCCATTGCTAAAAAATGGCCGTATAGTCATCGCGATACTTGTCAGTAACCCATTAATGACCCACTACAGGGTCGGGTCTCCTCTCACAATGAGAGGGATGTAGGCCTTAGTCTACCACGCTGGCCTAATGCGGGTTGGTGGACTTCACATGCCTTTGAGAAAAAATTTTTTTGAACTCTCAGGCATGCAGGTTTCCTCACGATGTTTTCCTTCACCGTAACAGCAGGTGATATTTAATTTTATAAAGCGCACATAAATTTTTTACAAAGTCTTTGGTGCGTGCCAATGGGATTCGAACCCGGACCCCTTGATTCGAGGTCGAATTCTAAGCCACTGGGCTATCATCGCGATACACCGTGTTCCAATTTAAATAAATCTGTACTTTTCCAAAGAACTTTTGTTAGATGTTAAAATGAGTTCATTCCGAAAACAAATAAAAAAATCTGTTATAAAACAACAGTTAAAGATATTAAGGCTAAAACAGTAGATATAGTTACAAAAAAGGTATACCTGCCTCATCCTATACACATTTTTGATATTTGCAATAACCGGTATTATTTATCAACACATATTGGTCACTTAAATAATGTCCTGGCGATAATACATTAACGCGACCCGCCCACGCACCAGACATATTAATTGCATTAAATTGCTATGCGAATTTTAAATTCCGCTAATGCATTTCTAAGCTCATTATAATACTACTCAATCAAAGTGTCAAATACATTGTACTGCAGACTACGAGACTAGAAGTTCGACAAGTTTTGTGATGGAAAAATAAATTATTATTATTATTATTTATTCCACTAATTAATTTTTTTAGGTTTGTTTGCTTATAAAATTTGTTAAAGCTAGAGATGAAAAAAGTTGGAAATCACTTTATCTGCCTTACTGCTTACTTGTAGTTATTTTTTGTAAACGAGAATCAAACGAGCTTGCAGGACACTAAATGGGTGGCCATCGCTACACATGGATACTCATGTCCATCCTTTAATAGACTAATCCCATCTCGAGGTCACGATGACTCGTGATGACTAAAATAGTCACCTCAATATAAGTATCTCCAACAACCACACTTCCCAACCGAAAAACAACTTACTTTACGTACGAGTTACGATTGTACCATTTAAAAAACGCGTCGCTATCTTTCTAAGACATATAAGCACATATCACTAAAACCATTCCACAAAAACATGCTGCTTTACAAGAATAAAATAGGCTGGCGGTGCTTCTCGGGACCAGCTATACTAAAAAGTACGTTACTTACTTCTGTATGTGCTTGCACTAATACCAAACAACTTACTAGAACAAAGGAAGAAACATTCGATTGGACATTAAACACAGGATACAACCCCCATCCATTTGATCGGATTGCGTCATCAACGTACGTAACGGTCGGGACGGCGAACAGGTGAAAACACACCTGCCAACCGTCGGCCGCTTCCTTCGCGACACGATCGGGTAGATTAGGCGCAGGCTTTACTGGGTGCGTGTTTGTTAATTATTGATTTGACCAAAAAAATTTGGAGCGAGGTAACTATGGATTTGATTGGACAGTTTTTGAGCACGCCAAGTTAGATGGCTAAATGGCGGACAAGAAAGCTGCTGATGTTTTCACTGGTAAGAATAGGGACTCTTTCTTCTACACGTTCGATAGATTAGATGCAGGTTTTACTGGCTGTGTATTTGTCAGTTATTGATTTGACCAAAAAAAATGGAGCGAGTATGGTTTCGATTGGACAGTTTTGGAGCACGCTATGTTAGAAGAGTCTAATTTTTGGATCAAAAAGCTGCCTACGATTCTGCTGTTGAGTAGGTACAGCGTTGGTCGCTTCCTTCGCGCAACGATCGGGTAGATTTTCTTTACTGGGTGCGTGTTTGTTAATTATTGATTTAACCAAATAAAATTGGAGCGAGGTAACTACGGATTTGATTGGACAGTTTTTGAGCACGCCAAGTTAGATGGCTAAATGGCGGACAAGAAAGCTGCTGATGGTTTCCCTGGTAAGAATAGGGACTCTTTCTTCTACACGTTCGATAGATTAGATGCAGGTTTTACTGGCTGTGTATTTGTCAGTTATTGATTTGATAAAAAAAAAATGGAGCGAGTATGGTTTCGATTGGACAGTTTTGGAGCACGCTATGTTAGAAGAGTCTAATTTTTTGATCAAAAAGCTGCCTACGATTCTGCTGTTGAGTAGGTACAGCGTTGGTCGCTTCTTTCGCGCCACGATCGGGTAGATTTTCTTTACTGGGTGCGTGTTTGTTAATTATTGATTTGACCAAATAAAATTGGAGCGAGGTAACTACGGATTTGATTGGACAGTTTTTGAGCACGCCAAGTTAGATCAGTCTAATTGTCGGGCCAGAATTCACTGTTGAGTACAGATATTGGAATCAACGGAACCCCGTTGATTCCAATTCCGAAGAGTCTAAGTACTGGGTTAATCCAAAAAACAGCATTTTTTTTTTTTGTTGGAAAAGGAACAGTTTTTGCACACGCCAAGTTAGAAAAATGTAATTGCTTGGTCAAATTTTATAGTAGCGCATGATTTTACTCCTGATTAATTAAAAAGAAGATAGGCTGCTTTTTACCCATTCATCCATGATAAATTAAAATTGTCTTACGATTAGGACATTACGATCACTTGAACCTACTTCAATTCTCAATAATAACACAATTTCGCACTCTCATATACTTTGAACAAACAAGTTTACACACCAATCAAATGGATTTGAAAAGCAATAATCAGTACAGTAAACAATATTTGAACGTGATACTCCGATCCCATTATCTTGGGAGATTGTGCATCAATAATAAGCTTTATTTCTTTGTAATAGGGATAAAAAGTCGGTACACAAAAGAGTAATCTTTGTGTGCTTGCTTACACCAAAATAAGCTTTATGATAACTGAATAAAGGTTACACAAGTGCAAATGGAAATATCACTCAGTTACGGTGAAATTGGCTGCCACGTGCCTTCGGATAAGACGAAAGTATTTTGCGAATAGTGATGTCAAGAGTTACATATCGATATTTACTTTTTGAGTATTACTCTTCTCTTTTTAATTTTTCTTTTTTTAAGAAAAGCAGGCAATCCGACCGACTGGCCACCTGATAGTAAGTGGTCGCCGTCGCCTACTGACACGTGCAACCCCGGAGAGTAGCCACCGCGTTGGCGGCTTATCGCGTAGAAATCGCGTATAAATCGCATAGTTCTGTTAAGGTAATATTTAATTTGAGTGGTATTTCTTTTGAGGTTGTCACTACCTACTTTAGATTCCTTACGACTTGATATTGAAATAAATACCTCATCAACTGAACCGAAGAAGTATCTGTAGGTCTATTTCAGTTTATACGGCAGCAGCACACCGGTAGGCTAATTACAGTGGCTTACAACCTTTTGTATTGGTGTGAAGTGGAGTGTCTAATTTAGCTTTATCTTGATTCTGTGTAATCAGTTTTGATTCTGATGCAACTCCTTAAGATCTATGCTACGATACTGTGTCTTTTTTGAGCAAATGTTTTTTGTCATACTGTCCAACAATAAAATTATCTCTGTGATTTAAATAACTTCATTAATGAAACGAGTTCAGGTTTTACACGTTACATTTGACAGTCTCTTAATCTAGATTAGAGTTTCTCAAAGTGGGGAACGCGTCTTTTAAATAAAATGACGTATGTACTGTGTTTTGTAAAGGAAAATGTTCGCCGTGGTCTTTCAAGTCTAAGGCCTTATCTTCATTGGCTAATGTAACCAACTGACCGACCAACAAGTCCAAATTTGAATACAGGGCTCTGAACCGAGCTGTTTTAATTGAAATATGAACTAAAAACGCACTATCATGCGACAAAATGTATGCAATGAAGTAGTCGTACAAGCAACTTTTGTATGCGACACGGGATTACGGACGCGGGGTCATAGTACCTCGCTCATATTTTTGCGAGAAGGGTACCCCTATACGTGGAGCGATAAGTTTGAGAAACCCTGATCTAGATAATCGATCCATCAATCTAGATTGAACGCAACAATAAGCTTCCAAAGCATCTAATCTTATCGGTGTGTCATCGACCATTGTCATACTTCTCTTTGTTACTTTTTATGAATAAGCTACCATTCATGAGGAAAGAAATTAGGAAGTTGTAAACCGTTATGATAATACAATGGGTTACTGACATGATAATACAAAATATTTTTCTGGTTTTATTTGACTATACCTAATTGTCTTCAGTAAAAGTTACTACTTATAACAAATTTTCTCTTACAATAGTTTTAAATATAGACAGATTTAAAATTTGACGGTAACGGGTATTACATAGGATTATAAACAATTTATTTAATTCAAAACAAAGATCCTTTCATGTCACTATCGATATCGCAACCCAGTAAGCAGAAATAGAATATGGAAGTAAGCATAGAATCAACAAATAATTTATCGATAACACTTCAACGTGGTCCCAACTCTAGACCAAAAGATGAAAGCTGACCATTGACATGGTGTGTAGAGCAATCACGGTTGTTTTACACTAGCATTAGATAAAATTACACCTTGTGTTTGTTTGTGGTTACAATAGTCTAGATTCTGATACACTTGTATTTTCTTAGTGAGTTTATTTGTTTAAGATTATCTCGAGAGCAAACTATCAAATCTGATTGTAAATAGTAGGAAATATTATATTGATGAGCAAGTTTTTTAAAGACCTGGTAAGTAGAGTATGTTTATTAGTCTAGTCTCGAGCGTCCAGAGACCGTTGCTTTAATGAGCTATTTGTTTGAGTTAGCTAACGACCAGGTGATGAATATGTTAATGTGCATGTTAAATGAATGAAATGACCACTACTTCCATTGGTCAGAAGGGGTTTTAGTTATCGTAAGTAAAACCTCGGTTTACCATTAAAAAAAGCGGTGATAGCCCAGTGGCTTAAGAATTCGACCTCTTAATCGAGGGGTCTGGGTTCGAATCCCAGTGGCGTGCTCCAATGACTTTGTAAAAAAAGTTATGTGCGCTTTATAAAATTAAATATCACCTGCTGTTACGGTGAAGGAAACATCGTGAGGAAACCTGCATGCCTGAGAGTTCACAAAAAAATAATCTCAAAGGCATGAAAAGTCCACCAACCCGCAGGCCAGCGTGGTGGACGGCGGCCTACATCCCTGTCATCGTGAAGAGAGACCCTATAGTGGACCCTATAGTGATTTTGAGAGATAGGTATTGTGGTTACTTATTATTAGTAAGTTATTAATATTAAAAAATCGCGGATATTTTAATTATTTAAGATTTCACTTGTCCATGCTAACCCTTATCTGAGTTTTATTTTTATCAACAAACCCTCTCTGACGTTAAATAATAAAATCAATTAGATGCATAATAAACTCAATGAATTCAGTTATGACTAGCTCGTATGTAGCATAAATTAGTTCTATGCTCCTAGTTGGATCGAACATGGATGATTTATCCTCGATTACCGATTAGCGCTAGCAATAGTCGTAAGTTGCTTTGATATTAAGATGTAACTTGCAGAGTCTAACCGTTTATTCAGCATGCCTGTAGCGCTTTAATGGCTTGAAAAATTTAGTTTATTATTGAATTGTCTCGGTGTACTTTGATCTGTACAGATTTCGTGGGAATTTTTAATTCTGCTGTCTGTTTCAAATGCCGGGGTATCGAAAGTTTTTAATTTTCTAATAGCTCGACTCCAAACCTCTTTCAAACCCGTACCTACCCCCGTACCCTAAAACATAATATTTCATCATGCTCCTCCAGAAATTGTTGGAGATACGCACTCATGCTGGATTCGTATTGGATTATTTTAAACTATAGAGATTCCTACTTGGTTTACCTAATTGGTCTACCTTATTTCCTAATTGGTCTATTATATTGCATTTTACGCATGGAAGCTCGCAACTAAAGGATTTTTTCATTTGCGTATTGTGTCCGATTTGTTTCAGATGTCGCTTGCTTACGTCTTTAATTCCGCACTAGTCCTCTTCATTAACATTAAGTTTTATACCGCGATATCTATGGTAATGTTATCAACGTCTTAAATAAAATTCTTATAAGATTCATACATCTCATTTCACAACAGTGTTAACCGTTCTACACAAGAAAGTCGCGCCGAAACGTGACATAAATAATACGATTACTTTATCGCCCGTTCACTTTTTGCAGCCATCAGACAATCAGAATGGTATTGCGTCCACAATCCACACTGTGTTCATAAAAAGCTCGATTAAACCAACAATTTGGAGCGTCCATACAATGCCATAGATCGCACGACGGGAGTCAGCTACGACTGACCTATCCAGGTTAAGATGAGCTGTATTTCAGTGTTCGAGTACTCCACATCGGCGGTTGGGTTGGACTGGTTGTTGACGAGACTATCAGCGGTAGAAAAAATCTAATAAAGCCGAAGCAAAATAGAGGAGTTGTTTGGATCAATATGGTGCGTTGTTCGAGCCAAACTGCTTTGTCATATAGCGTAATCGACGGTCGGTGGCGCCTTTGTCCGGAGGCTATCGTCGGCTTTTTGTTACACTATCTGATGAGTGCTTCTATTCTGCTCACAAAAAACCTATCGGTCGCACGTTGCCGACAATCGTTCCTGCCTCGTTGGTGAACTCATCTCGGGGTCTTGTAATCGAATGTCGGGTGTCGATCGTTGTCTAGCAGTACGGGATTCTCGGTGTGTTCTCTATAACAGTATTGTTTCTATATCTGGAACGGGTATAAGTGTCTGACGGTATATACCTAAAGATGAAAGTTGGATGTTTTATAGACAATTGGACATTGGAAAGGACGAGGCGGAGGATCTAAGGATGATCGGAAAGAAAACAACACAATACAAGGTAATACAATCGCGTAAAAATTATGTAGATAGCGATGACACGTGATTGAAATTCATGTAATTCATTTGTAGTAGGTAACTCTAACTGCGTCAGTGGCTAATTAAAATTTAAAGCTGATCAATTTGTTCTAGGCAACAAGAACGTTTACTTTGTACTTACTTAACTACCGCGAGCCGTAGAAACCATATCCAAATCATTACTATTTAGCGATGCGCCGACTGATTTATTTACATTGGAGAGCTCCAAGATTATTATCTGAGTTTAATTGCAGCGTTAATGGTTCTTGAAGGGCTTTCTAACTAATGTGGTCAAGCACGAAGCATCGCGGACGCGCACGAAACTTTTTGGAATATTCACTTCACGATGAAAGTAACACGATCTTTGCTTTTGTTTTAGTTTAGGGGGCTCTTGACGTGTGAATCTTGCTGATGTTAGAAAAGTAAAAATACCAGTTCCTTAAATGTTTTATTTATATCATTATGTTATATCATTATACCTAACCTATACTTAACCCAGGACCTCATATTATGGTTATAAAAAGAGATTGTTACATAACACGTTTAGAAAGATTGATAGAGGTATATTTATCAAGGCAGGAGTTACTGAGAGACGAACCCCATCAGTTAAATAAATGACGGTGTCATCATTTCAATCGTGGCATAGTCCACCACGCAGCTCCAATGTGGATTGGTGAATAAACGGGCTGGTGGCAACCCGTTACAGATGTTTTCAAACCACCGATAGGACTTAATGTGCCCTTCGAAGCACGGAAGCGCGCATGTAAATCGCTACCAGCGATCACCCATCCAGGTACTGTCAAGCCCGACGTTGCTTAACTTTTTAGATCGCTTTCTATCTACTCAAGAAGCGAGTGTGTACGCGCTATTTTTTATTTACATCGCTTAAATTAAGCGAAGTCGAGGCGTTCCATTAATAAGTATGGCATAAGACATCTGCGTGATAATTTTATTATCAATAGGTATCACTAACAAGTAACAGTAAAAGCCTCTGACGATATTGAGAGGTTATGGCAAATTAATGCCTAGAATTCGTATTAATTTGCATTTTATTCATCCATTCGATACAAAGTTGCTGTGTGTTGCTGATATTTACTGAAATGTTACTTAGTGCTCATCATACGCTAGTGCCATTCACACGCTTCTTTACAATATTGTTTTTGAATTTAAAATAATGATGCGAACGATAAAGGCATTTTTACCGCTATACTTATATTATGTTAATTTTGCATCATAGTTATCCTAGTAGGAACGACTGAACCTTTAAATAAAGAACCAGTAAATAAGCTTTAAAGGCCACCTGATTTTAATATTGCCTGTCCAGTAAGCAGACACAATGATTCTGTTAAACAATGGATACGAATCACATATGACTCACGAGGAAGCGAAGTGTTGAATATGAAATTGTCTTGTGAGACTGTCAGACTGTCAGAGCGTACATTTTTTGCATGTCAGTGCATTTTGTCAAATGTACCTAAATGTATGTAATTTGTCGGTCGGTTG
This sequence comes from Erynnis tages, assembly GCA_905147235.1. Taxonomy (NCBI): domain Eukaryota; kingdom Metazoa; phylum Arthropoda; class Insecta; order Lepidoptera; family Hesperiidae; genus Erynnis; species Erynnis tages. The sequence continues at coordinate 3,083,616 of LR990078.1, read as the reverse complement.
TGTGTGGCGTATTCCGACAGCTAATAAGGACACTGTCTTGAACTTCTCAAGTAAGTTATTGGGGATCCACTCATTATTCAGGCACATTCATTACAGTTGTAGGAAGATTAAAATTGTAACAAAACGAATGTCAAGTTTTACCCCCCATTGGTTCACGTGGAGGTAAATATGGATCATAACAAATGTATCATGCATTTAACAATATCACTAACTTTCACTAACCCTGTACGCGCCTATCAATTAGACTCGTTATATTAATATTGATCGGTTAATTTAATTAATGAATACAATAATCTTACAACATACTCTAGCTACAGGGTGGTACTTTAGTAGAGAGAGGCATTATTCATCTTAAGGTGATATTTATAGGTATTTGCTCTTCACCTAGTATCTACTAAAAAGTAACCTATTTATAAGCGGTATAAGAATGATACGATTGTGCCAAGAGCGTTTGTTGTCAAGAGATTGCCTAAAAAATGTATAAGTTGACAATACTATTAATAAAAAAATCTTAAATAAAAGTATGTTCTCTAAACTTAAGACTTACTCGTAATTAAGAATACCTCATTTTGTAACTTAACTAGTTTATAACTAATACGTTTCTATCAATAGAGACTGACGTAAAGGTTTCAAGATAGAGCCAATTTATTTTAAACACTCTATATATAGAGTTTTCACCGAAACATCTAGTTTTGAAGCATTATAAATCTTATCCCTTCAACAATTATATCGTTGTTTTAGATGGGTGGTCTGAATGGACCACCAAAACGACCACCACATCGATACAGCACCCAATTGATCACGAGTCAATTAAACTGTTATAAACTATTACGAAATAAGTTCTCCGAAAACGTAGAAAGGATTCTTTCTCGTTGTTTATTATTTTTATGAAGATTGTATTTTGTTTATTATAACGAGGTTTTTCTAGTGCCGGCTATTTTTTGTAAATTGAACGAAGAAAACAAGCCGTCGTTGACCCAACATTTAGTAGTCACGAAAAGCTACATCCTTTCCCGAAAAAACCGAAAGCGTGTTTGAAGTTGAAAGTGGGTATCTTGCTGCTTTAAAACGTGCTACCACACCTTTCTAAACTAAATAAAAAGCTTGGTGAAAATATAATTATACTGCTTTACGGCGTGTTATAAGAGTGATGGTAAGTACCTCCAAGGCTGAACTTCAATGCCATATTCACTTATTCTTATGATTCAATAAAAACATCTAGGTTTCGAATGGAGAATTAAAAACCATCAAAATAGGTAATCGTATTTGTTTCATGCTTTCTCGTCCATGTATTAGACATAAACGCGTTGGCACACATTGAAAATTTTAACAACACACAAGTTTCTTTAAAAATACGTCATGAAGTATGACTGTTTCCAATATGAATAATAGTAAAGTATTACAATATTTGTTGGAGTGTCATGTTTGACAATATTTGTTAGAACTTACACTTTAACCAGATTGGTTAGCTAACGTAAATGTTACCACTTCATACATAAAAAAATCTCTGTCAAGGCTTTTAATCATCGTCGTCTATACATCGTTATAATGCATACAATATACATCCTTACCGTGCCAGAGTTTAACACATTACAAATCCCGTGCGTAGAGCTGCCGAGCTATGCGCGTGCACACATTGTGCGAACATCGTTGATTTATGCGCGATTATCGATTAATTCAAGCAGCGCTCGTAAATACCATCGATGTTGAGGCGAGCGATGCATCGAGTAAAGTATGGACCAATTAACGCTTTCGGTTAACCTTTCATAACCGTTTAATGGTTCTGTGGAACGGAATGAATGAATATAGTTTGTTTCTTAGAATTGATTTAACTACTTGGTATAGGTGAACAGTTAAATTATAAATACTAGTGTTGGTAACATTATAAGTTGTTAAAAACCTTCAAATGTTGTTAAACTTTCAACACAATTTTACAAGTAGCCTGTATGAAGGATAATTTGGATCAGCTTGCAATTTAAACACAAGGCTTGCATTGCAGCCTACTAAGACTAATTACTCTTCAATAATTTTCACAGTAACTCGAGGCTAACTAGACTTCCGTCCTTATTACATAGTGTGCTGTATCACGTCATCCGCACTATAACGCCACAGGAGTCTTCATCGATTGAACAGTGTGCCATCGGGGGCTCTACTTATGATAAGCTAAAGCACGGAAAATCTTTCAAGGCGTGGTAAGGTGGTAAGGATCAATGTAGTTTAAAAATACATTAAAATGAATTGATTAAATTGAATAAATAAATTATGACGCAGAGTTAAAACTCTGGGTGGTAGGGTTTACTTGTTTAGGTAGTTTTCTTTCAATAGCTCTGAGTTGCATGCCTGCTTTCATTTCAGACTGGTGTCGGTACAGAAAAACGTGGGCATTCTCATAAGAAAAACCAGCTATTTACACGAATGAACAGTCTTTAGCAAAGTTTTGTAAAGTGATCGTTCAATATTAGACCACGTTCGATCTTCAGCACGAAACGTTCTATTTCTTATGATACAGGAAGTATTTCCTTTTGATACGTAACTATCTGCTGCTCTTTGAAATAAACCATTGAATACTAAACTTATTTTTCTTTATCCGTTGATATGCCAAAAGATAGTATTCTAATAAGGGAATGCGAAACACTAGCGGAACGGAACATTCTAAAGGTGAACCATACGAGTACTTCAATTTAATCGATTTAAAACTCAGACCAGTCCCGTTGTAGCTCTGCTCCTAGGGATAAAATGTACCGCATTTATTCACAGGAGCCTGTTGCTCCCACCAGCATGCTCCACGGCCGCGACAATTAAGACTTAATACTTCCAACTGAAGTTGTTTTATGCAAATGGGTGCGGGGATTGCGTGTTCGGACGCCTACTCAGACTGAACTCGGAGCTACGAGTATATTTAAAATGGACGCTATAAATATTCTAAGGTGTGTGATTGGTTTGTCTAAGCTAGGAATGAGACGGACTTGTTCCGACGGAGCTGGCGTGTCCAATCGATTGCTAATCGTAGGGTGTGTTACAAAAGTTATTTTTTCTTTGAAGGATAAAGTTGTTAGAATATAGTTCAATATAGGACGGTCCTGATGGAAATGGTTCGTATCTATTGATCTGACACATCCTTATTTTGGGCAAAGTTTAGAGTTATATGGAAAATTTTAAAAATCACTTTACTACTTCGCAGAGCGCTTATCTTATTTTAATAACTCTACACGATAAATTTCAACATCACACGTGACAATTTAAAATGAATGAAATTCAAGTTAAGTAAAATTATTCGCATAACTATTGCTAAGACAGCTTTAATTTACAATTTTTTTGCTGTCGCTACCAAGTAGGCACAGTGATTTGTTGGTTCATAGAATGAGACAAACTGACTTAACTTGTTTTTAAATTTATGGGCTAAATACCTACGTGTTTATTACATTGTATCTTATTCAGTTTGATTTAGAGCAATTCTGTAGATAAATAAATAATAATATTGAACATTCCACACCCATAACCCCACACTAGGACTCCCTGTGTCGTGAGTGCCATGGACACATACACCAAAAGCAGATTTCAAATCATCATTCAAAATTACTACTCTCTTGGGAATCAAACCCAGGGCGCTCCTTCCCTCTCTCCTAATTCTCTTCTAAAACACACTTCTGTATGAAAATGCATGAGCGACAGTTTTGCTTAAAAACTAAAACGAATTCATACAAAAGATTGGTTAGTTTGTTTAAATTTAAAAATATTAACCATGAATTATTCCTGTCAATTGGCACTCGACGACCCGAGTGACGCAGTGGTTAAGACACCAGTGCGCTATGCGGCTGGTCCTGGGTTCCCAGCAGAGCAGAGGTTCGAATGATGAATTTGAATTTCTGTTTCTGGTCTGGGTGTGTTGTGTTCTTGTGTGTGTCCATGGCACCCACGACACAGGGAATCTTAGTGTGGGGTGAGTGTGAAGCGTTATTTATTTATATTTGAATAAATTTTTAAGGTAAACGTTGATAAATAATTTGAAATGATTGGAATGTGGAGGGAAATAAAAAGCAGGTTCAATTATAATTTTATTTATTTATTCCAGTAGGAAAAATAGGCTTAATAGTAATATAAATACTTTGTTTATAACTTAATAATTCGTTTTATACACAATTTGGACGGAACCGATCATCACAATACACATACGCAATGTAAGTATATTATAACCGTTAAATAACATTTTACATAATTCTATGTAAATCATTTTATTATTTGTATATTAAATAATATCAAGATGAGCCAAAAATATATAGGTACATATATTCACTTTCTATATAAAAGCAATCATTAGGTCACTAGACGTTGAATACGTACTACACAACAAAAGACTTTGTCGTATTAATACTCGTACTTCTTTTTCAATAACGTCAACTGTACTAATATTATGGTCTTAATATTATATAAATATTAATGTATTATACAATAATTTAAGGCGGGTGATTGAAATATAACTATATACAGTGGCATGTAAAGAAGTATTTACTCTTAAAACTACGTAAAAGTACAAATCTTTGAACTATTCTTCATTTAACATTCATCTTAGTATGAATTTATTTAAAATCTTAAATTTTCCAGCTGTATTTTTTCCGGAACCATAATTTTTTCTGGAATTTTCTGGAATTTCTGTTACTGCTCTGATGAAGAAGATTTTTCATTTAAATTAAGTAAGGGCTCTATGTGAAAGATTTGTAAAACCATTTATAGATACGCATTCGAATAAAATTAAGGAACCTATTAATAAAAGTGTATACAAAATATAACTATGGGAATAAATTAACACTTACAACTAGTTAACGACTAATATCACACTTTTTATACTATCTAAAGACTCGTGTAAGATTATTTTGATAACCGAGTACCAACTAGGTGTAAACGACGACAAGAGGTGAATGAATTCAAGTCGCGTCCCTCGCGCTGTTCCGCTGATGTTTAGCTGTAACAATATAAAACCAATTAGTAACCGTGTAAAATTTGTCTTAGATCTATTAAAAGAGAATACAATTATTATTGGATGGTAATAAATTTCGAATCTGAAATATTTATTCTTCATACAACAATAGGTTTATCTAGTCGGAAGGTGTAAATGGAACGTTTCGTATTCGATGATTTGAACTCGCCTGGTGACGAAGACTTTAAATCTGGCCTTTCAGAAATCATACACAATTTCCTCCTCTTTAAATCCATATCACCCATTTTGTATAAAGGTCCACTTTTTGTTAGAACTCCAAAGTTTTAAATACTGATAGTTACTACTGTTGTGTGACATAAAGCTGTACTGCGGATATATTTTTCTTTCAGGCTTATGCTTACCGGTATGCAAGAAGAGATGGTTCTTCAGATTGGTGTGCTTAGAGAACCCTCGGGAGCAGATGTGGCACTTGTAGGGCCAGGAGCCGCTGTGCACGTACATGTGGGACTTCAGATCACCCGGCGTTGGGAACGATTTGGAGCAGAGGCTGCATTTGTGGGGTTTCTCCTGTGAAAGAAGATTTTAGTTATTTTCTGGGTAGCTACACAATTTAGGAAAGAAAAGGTGAATGAAAAGTTGAGTGAGTTGGTGTGAAGCGGTTCAGTTTTGGGAGACGCTAGAAAGAAAAGGTTGATTTTCCCGTCTGGGATTTACGACTGAGTATGATCAGACATATAGCTTAGATAAGTTTCTTGCTTTAATAATAATCTTTAATTTAATAGTGGTAAATATATTTTTCTCTTCTCTTCTGTCACGTCCTCTTTGATAGCAGTCTTGGCTAAAGATGAATCAGGATCAGATCAGGACCAGAATGTACTGGATTCCTACAGATTAAATAAGGGAGTCAACAATTACCCCTATACTATAATACTTCGACTACGTAAAAAACTGATAGATATCGTAACTATCCAATAACTTCCAATTTAAAGTACTGTAGGTACATAAAACAGTTTCTAAATTATCGTAGAATCAGTGTCAGATCTTTCGCCCATATCCGATCAACTTTGTCGTACACCGATTTATTGAACTTATATTTTAATGAAACTGGCTTATCGGTTATGAATGGCCAACCAGTAAAACCTGACAACAAAGTCCTGCACTATAATCGCGTGATCACCGGATCTACCAACCGGTCCCCCGTCTTTCATTATAAATTCATTTGCGCGCGCATCATGTGCAAAGTCATGACTCTGATTATATTGGAGATGATGATGATTATTAGCCGTTTTATTGTCTTCCAACATTGATTTCGTTTTCTTTTTATGGTCATTACCGACTTTATGATCATAGCGTTCACAATGTTCCTTTGTAGGGTAATGATGTTTTGTTGTAGGTATTCAACGTGTCCTTTCTGTTCTAATTGTTATAAGCTCTTTGTTGTAATCGACACTGGTTTTTAATAGAAATTTTATCAGAGTCATTGCTTGCATTTTGTTTAACTTCAACATTTCCTTCGTCATTATAGGTATTTTAACAACTTTGAACTCTTTCTAAAACAACATTATATAGTAAGAAATACTTTGATAATTTTAATGTTTACCATGTAATTACTCTACTACTTTATTTATTCTTTGTTTCATTATTAGTTATTTATACTTCAATAACGAATCTATTGACGCCGACAAATGTATACCACCTACTAACCAAACGACCTGCCTAGTAAAAGGCGTGGCGTAAAGTTCTTGTGTGATCATTAGAATGTAATTTTGACCACAAACTTCTGTAGTAGGGACATTTGTTTGTCGGACCTTAGAAATGTAACGCTTTTAGAACTTAATAGGCGTTTACCGCAACACGTGACAGAATCTTCAGTGGCTAATGTCAGGCTATAAAGACGCCCGCTGATTGCTTAGTATAGGGCTGTGATAAATTATTATTTTGTGAGTATTGAGTGACAAAGTGAAAAGTTTTTATTTAGAGGACTTAACTGGAAATGGTGAGAATAGTGAAACGTGGAACACATTTTAAAGACCTACTTAAAGCATTTTAAAGGTTATGTATACCTAAACATAAACAATTTCAAGAAGAAAGAAAAAAGTTAGAAATACATAAATTGCATTTATTTATTTCAACAAAACATTCTTGGCCAAAATTAAATTGACGAAGACGTACAAATTATGCTTCTTTAAGTCAAGAATTTTAGCGAAGTTTCATAATTTCAGTTAATTATGTAATTAAAATAGCCTGAAATATCTTTTTACCTACGCAATCAATGCATGTAAAATATAAAATTCTGTCTAAAATAATCGACATGGATAAGTTAGTAAAAATAATGAAGTCGAACACTCCGTAAGTGACAACCCTACCACCGACAGGTCTATGCGACAGAACAAATTGAATAAACCATATCGTCATTTCTACGCTGCCACCGCGGGAACGTCATTACCATCTCACTTTGTGTGCAACTCATGGAATGTTTCCGTCTGTACGTGTATTTGTCTGTAGAATTAAATCAATTGATTGATTGTGATGAGAGTTTTGGTAACCTTAGTTCTCGTAGGTATATAGACTAGATACAATAAAGAATTAAGAGGCTTATTTAACCCAACTCTCAAGAAATGGACAGTCAGAGCGATCTTCGTAATTTATAAATCGATTTTCAAAATTTGTACTTTCTTTCCCAATTCTGTCAAAAAACTATGATTGTATGTTCCTATAATTGTAAGTCCACAAACACCCCAACACAAACCCTGAAAGTAACCCAGGGTAATTACCGTAGTTTTGCCACCTATAATAAAGACATAACATAAGGCAGTTTCTACTTTTTTGTCATAAAAAAATATCATTATCAGCTCCTTATTTCTAATCAACATGCACTAATTAAAACCCGGGTCAATCTTTTTTGATTTCCTGCCTCTACACTGATCAAGTCCTATATCCGATCCATTTTTAGTTCGCTACCAACACCCATTCAATTTTCACCAGCCCGCCCACCACACACCCACCAAAAAACTGTAATTACACGCGACCAATTTAAGGAGATACCTCGACGCATGTATCATTGGCCGGCAAGCGCGCATTTCTTTTTTGTCAAGTTATCAAATCCTCAGTGGCTCAATCAAGGCGTACAAAAAGCGGCTTCCAATATTATATCGCCCTTTCCCGCTACCGAATATTGCAGTATATAAATCAATAAACAAAGAGCCATTAGTTGTCTGACAATTTCCGCTGGATAAATCACGTGCACGCAAAAAACTGGTCCCATACGCGCTGGTAATGAAAGCGGCTTTGCAACGACGCGGTATTAAAACGATTGTAGATATATATCGTATTAATTGGTTCTAGAGCGAGATTTGAATACCGTTAAACGACTTTAGGAAGAGTTATTTTTTATTTTTATGGTTTTGACACTTCTTTATAGAATCTAGCAATAAATAACTAGGTACCTACTTATAATAGCTAACTTTTTGGAGAAGTGTAACACTTCATCATCATTAACACGTGCAGAATCGTTAGAATTTTTTTTATCCATAGAAGAATAAATTCATCACCTGATAATACACATTAGATTATGATCTAATAAATATGTTTATTAAAACAATTTTGTTCGGCTAAAAGCTCATAACTATGGAATTTATCCCCAGAAATGGGAGATAGGAAAAACCTTTAAAATCATAATTATTAATAAAAATTATATTAAAAACAAATTATATATTTGCAGCTAAATTTAGGATAAACGAGTATGTTTACTTTTTTTATTAATTGTGTAGAATTGTTCTGAATATCGAATGTAACTAACCGCAATCCATAAAATTAACATAGCTTATTTCATTAACAAACTCATCTAACACCAAAATCATCAAAATTAAATTAAAAAACAATCAAAAAATAATTTATTATCCTAAAAGTCGAGTCACACAACTTTAATCATCAATCAGAAAAGGCAATTCGATATAAAATCGTTTAGCGAGATAGCCGAATCGATCTTACCGTATCGATCCAGTGACGTATGGGCAGGTGAGACTGGCTTATGGAAATCGAATGCAAATGCGATGCGCCGCTTAATTTAACTAAGAATAAGGGCCGATCCAAACGTACTGCTCAAATATCAATCATGGTTTAGCAATATACAAAAAACCACGCACATTCCGTCCTCATTACCGGACTTGGCAACTAGCCCCAACAGAGATTACTTTGAAGAGTTACAGATTTTGAGTAGGTATTATATTCGATCATCAGATTTTGATCTTCAGTATTAAATCGGCTAGATAGACCATTATAATTGATACCTAATGGTAGTTTTAGTACCTAACCTCTACCTTCTGATTACCTTTAGTTTCTGAATGTTTCTTACGCCAGTGCATTGCTATTCGTTGATAAAAAAATACAAATTAGATTAATCCTCAAATCTTTCCAATATCTATATCACCCCTATCCATTCAATCAATCACATCATACGTACTTTTCCGTGCATTTTAAATCGCAGATTGTTACCAAAAAGCGTGTTAAAAATCTTATGTGTTACGATCCTAAATAAGTGCGTGGCTATTTCGTGTAGTATTCCTCGTTAGCGTTTTATTCTCACAGTCAGGATATGCGTGCGAAGATAATACTTGCTTGCTGAAATCAGAAGCGATACGATACGGATTAGTATTGAAATACCTTTATGATCCCTTTTATGATCCTACAAGTTTAGTATAAGTCATTCGTCGCTCATTCCATGATCCCTTTTATTATTCCATCAGTTCCATACCTACTCATTTCTCACTCATTCCAAAGAGTTTATTCGCCGAAGCTATTTAGGGTATCGATATGAAATTCTATTTCTGGATGGTGTATGTTGTTGTACCAATTTGATATATGTGTTGGTATATAAAGTAAACAAGCATTGCCCCGTTACTCAAATAGATCGCAAACGATCAGCACCTGGATAGATGACCGCTAGTGGTGAATATACATGCGCGCTTCCGTGCTTCGGAGGGCATGTTAAGCCGTCAGTCCCGGTCTTTGTCGAAGAGTCTTTAAATCTTGATGAAATAAAAAGGATTGCAACCCAAAAAATGTAAGAAATAACTCACACCGATATTCCGTGAGTCTCAATCTTTTTATTCGGTATTCAACCAGTATTTGATACGTCTAGCTATACGTCATAACCCGTCCTCTTTATCGAACTAATCCAACTTGCCCAGAACTAATTAATAACCGTGCCCCAATTATCTAGGAGCTGCCTCAATCAATATTGTGGTGTCTATATATACAGGTATACAGTCTGATGCATATTAATTGGGCAGCCATATATCTTGTGATGGCCGTTATGATTACTTTAGTTCGATGGTTTATTGGGCTTGTAATAAAATTATCGATTACTTGCGACCGATATCGTGAACGTTAACGCCAATATCATAATACATTATTTAGTAACGAATATATATTGCTTTTACATTTGTAGTATTTATTGTAAAATTTGTTCGCTTGGGCCAATCATATAAATTTCCTTCCTGGAGAGAAAAAACGAAAATAATTATAAAGAACTTCCATATTTCAGTTTTAAACGACTTATTTGTAACGGGCAAACTAAATAGTTTAACGATATTAATAGATTTTAATATAGGCATTAAAAGATCAGTTTTTAATGTTTTTGAAAGTTAAGACATTTGAAATATTTAAATTCGTATAAAAGTTTAGCAATTTATCGGCACCGCTTTATCGATTGGAACGGAGTCGATAAGATAGCACGCGTTCGTTAGTAGCGGTAATATTGCACGGGGTTCATTTATTAAGGGCCTTAATGAAGTAGAGTTTTATTTATAAAGTGCAAATGGTAGATGACTTTGCTTGAGTTAAAAATGGTTTAATACAGAGATTAGGAGAAATGGTTCAAGGAATATACTGGTATGTAATCATTGCATAAAATGTCAGTAGGTTAGCACTTAGGTAGGTAAATATTAATCATATTGATTGTGATAGCTCTAGATCTTATATTTGTCAGTAACCCATTAATGACCCACTACAGGGTCGGGTCTCCTCTCACAATGAGAAGGATGTAGGCCTTAGTCCACCACGCTGGCCTAGTGCGGGTTGGTGGACTTCACATGCCTTTGAGAACTTATTTTTCTGAACTCTCAGGCATGCAGGTTTCCTTACGATGTTTTCCTTCACCGTAACAGCAGGTGATATTTAATTTTTATAAAGCGCACATAACTTTTTTACAAAGTCATTGGAGCGTGCCACTATGGGATTTGAACCCGGACTCCTCGATTCGAGGTCGAATTCTAAACCACTGGGCTATCACCGCTGTTAGATCTTATATACGTTACGTTAAGATACAGTTTTTTATAAGTATTTCAGTATTATATTTAACTCTTACGCATAATTATGCTATTAAGAACCTTAACATCATGAAGCCTTATCCCTTCCCATCAGGTGTCGGAATAAACAATAAAACCAATAAAATACAACAACAAAGTTGACATATTAAATTAAAAACCTTTTTAAAAATCAGGTATAGAACACTAAAAAACCAAAACAACTCCTTGACACATGCTCAGCCATTCCCATACGCAGCCACGGTTCTATAAATTTACATCGAGATGAATCACTCCTCTCCCGAGCGTGTATTTCATTAAGTCACCTCGCTGGAATAATTTAATCAGTAGCAAAACAACGATAAAGTATGATTGATAGCGAATGCGCGACGATGCAACGATGCAATCGCACTGCTTGCATTGAACGCATTAAAGTGTGGACTTAGAATTGGCTTGTTATTCGCAGATGGAGAGCGTTGTTAGGTGCGAAGTTATTTTATGATAGACTAGACACATGAATTCGCTAATTATAGAACGGAATAGTATTAGAGATAAATTTATTTAAATACTTCTAAAATACCGTATCTTTTGCTTGCTAGTCTAAGATCTGAGCAAAACCAACAGTTAATTTGTCGAACTTCACAAATATTTTCTCCAAGTGGCTTATTTTCTGTCTGGTGAACTCTAAACCAAGTTTTTGGCCATCAATACCTAGCACACATAGCTTTCGGTTGCGGTTATCTATTTATCAATACCTACTATATTATAATTGTACGAAAATGTATGTTATTATTCTGCATTATATATTTAACTACAGCTCTTATAAAGGAACACAGTATCCACACTCTTACATTCATCCTTTCCAGGCTACATTATAAGGCAAATTGGCTGTCTAAATGAAAATCATGACTGGCGTAAGTACATATACACAGGATCCTTCCACATATAGCAAGATGGAAATCTAAATGATGAATTTTAATACTCAGTGGAGGGCATGTGTTTACTTACCGTCCTGACCTTTATCGATATTAAAAACGGTTATTTATTAGGTAATTTAAACACAAGAGCAAATTTAGTTTTACTCTCTTTGAAGACGAGTTACGGCCGCCATTTTGTTATTATTTCACTTCGATGGCAGAGGCGATTTGGCGCGAGACAGATCACTTTGTGTTTATGTTGTTTGTGGAACAATGAAAAAAGTAACATCGTGTCTCTGAGGTCGTGAGCAATAAATGTATTTTATAAATGCAGTGGTCACATTTTGGTTGAATTTTAATTCAATTAACACGCATAACATTATCGTGGAATTTGAAGCTACCTTTCAATGGATTTTTTGTTTCAATTAAATATTACTGGTATTTTATTGAAACAAAACGATATTCCGTGACCAAGAAGACCAAGCATTTAATATTATCTACTTATCATTTTAGAAATTTACAGAATCTTATCCTACTGAACATCAAAGACAAGTAAGATTTGCTTTTAAAAGTCCTACCTACTATTATGTTCGTCATACCTATCGTAAATTTAAATTATAGGCACCTACGGGACTTTTAAGGTTCATTTAAATGGTTGCAATTTATAAATAGTCCATACGGGAAGCTTCCAGAAGCGACAACATCTTATGGCGCTTTCACGGACCGTACCGAACAAACGGAATAAATTTTCTCGTTTTATTTTGCATTGTTTAATTCAACATTGACAATCGAGTAGACTCTTGGAGTTCTCCCGATTACTTACCGCCGCTGGTATAACCCGCCGTAAAAGGTAGGCTGAATGACGTATTAAATCAATCAACCAATAAGAACGTTTTGTTTAAGTTTGGATGCGGTTAGCTATGGGTAGTGGATTATTTCAAAACTCCCAATATCCACCAGACATAATGATGGAGTAGGCTGATGTCAGGTCAGGTGAGCGTCCTGTACTCAAGAAAGGGCCATAAGAATTGTTGTAACTATTCAGCCAATAAAAATGGCTACAGTGATCACTTAACAAACAAAAAACTCTATCTAACTCCTCGGAAGTTGGTAGCTTCTCGAACGTGATTTTCTATAGAAATCACTTACTCGTAAATCAGGTCTTGTCTGTTTATTGTTTTGATATCATAAAAAAATACGACACCTCAAATACAAAAACTTATTTAAATCACCTGTCGATATCTGCTAATCCATTAAACTTTCTAGTCCGAAAGTGGTCATACAGTACGTAATATAAACAGAACTACATTCGAAAGTTATGAATCGTACCATCTATCAATAATTCGCACCTGCTTTGACAAGCGTTGCTTAATGTTTGTTACGTTATTAACGATGCCAATAAATATGGCAACTTACGCGTAAAATATGTATGTATCTACTTACCAGTTAGCTTCTGCTCATTATTTATCCATACAATCAATTTAAATGGGTCCTGAGAAAAGATGAACATTGCTATTTCATGTCCAAGAAGGTAACCTATCCATACGCCCAGTTACACTCAAGCTATAAAAATTGTGAGAGTAAAGAACTATCTCAACGGACCAAGTGGACGCGTGCTATACTTAAAAAAAGGTACTCTTCGAACATAATATTATGTATATCTAACCACCTAATTTTTGACGTCTATTTATTAAATAAAAATGCCAGTAACCCATTAATGACCCACTACAGGGTCGGGTAAATTCTCGTAATGAGAGGGATGTAGGCCTTAGTCCACGCTGGCCTACTGCGGGTTGGTGGGCGGGTCGGTGGGTGGGTGTGTTTAAATAAAAATAATTTTAAAAAATTACACCGACTTTAAAAAAGAAAGAAATAAAATTTGTTACATGCTTTAGGCTTACTATTATTTGAGGTTGGTGTTTTTGTATCAAGTATTTTGTTTGTATTTAAGATAAATTTTGTCAGCAACCTCAAAAAATAATATTGCGTATTACAACTTGTCGAACATCTTCGTCGTGTCTTACACATTATCGTAGACACATTTCACGCATATTTAAAAACGAAAACGTCTTAAAAATATGGTTTCATTGATTAAGAAAACTATCTTTACTTAATCTTCACTTCATAACTAAAACTCGTCATTTAATTTTCATTATTACAATAATCATAAACCCGTTTATCCCGGCTCACACTTGACTTTTTTTTCAAAACTTCATCAATACTCACTAAGTAAAGCACTCATACGCTGCTAAAAGTGGACTTATAAATCAATATCCGAGATTACTAAATTTTATGCAGGAATTTAAAAAGTTGACGGCAATCCGTGGCTGAAGCATGATAAGGTTCAAACGCTTGGTTGACTTTGAACTTTATTGGTATTTGCTTAAGGTACCATTTTCTCTGAAGGATACTGTCAATCTAAATCATTTTAATGGAATGACACCTCCGAATGTACTTAGTTTTGATTCAATTCATGTTGCCGCCTCCGATAACGTTCCGATTATCGACTTGTTTGATAGTGCACTTCGTTTTAATTATGATTTCTTAATTTGTGTTGGGAAAATGTTATTTGGTGCCTGTAATTGCTAACTGAACTTAAAAATAGCCACTTATTATTTATTATTTGACAAAGAAAAATCGATATACAAATTAACGATTCAAATCACTGTCAGTAGCAGAGGATTTAAGTCGGTATTTTCAGTATGAAGAAATGAACAAAAAGATCATAATAAATCAATGCTACGGATGTCTATTGGTAAAGATAATTGCGTCGATTGAGGAGTGTGCATCTAAAAATATAACCCGATGTTGACAATCGATTAAAGAAGATTTGTGACAAAATCTGCTCAGGGTATATCCTCATTTGTCAGTGACATGATGCTGCATTGGAATTAACAACCTTCTTTCCCTTTTTGTTTCATATGTCAATGAGTGAATCAGTTAAGTAAGTTTAAAATACTAGTGTAATTCAAAATCCTTCAGATACGCTTAGTTTTGGATACTTTTAACACTCTAACATCTACCTAATCGTTATATTTTTGAGAGTTTGTTATATAAACTAAATTCTTCGCATGAGTTAAGAAACGTGAATGTAAATAAAGCTTAAATGTAAACCCCTCTTCTTTATAAAGGTACAAAGTATCTACGTCGTACACGTTCTGAATAGATACACCGGGTTTCAATAAAATTCAATAATATTTATTGAATCCATGAGCTAAGTCTGGGAAAATTAATCATGTTATTGCTTGATTCCGTTGATAAATGGGTGGAGACCCACAAGTTCTCGTGACAACACCGTATCAGCGTGCCATCACAGAATCTGTCATTACAAGGAAACAATTGCAGATGTCTTTTTTCACGGTTTTTTGTAAAACAATATCTCTGGCCATTACGTTGCAACTCAACTGAACCGGAAAATGGCAAACTGCACGCTTTTGTAAGAACCGCCGCATCGTAATGCTTTTTGTATGCATTTCTTATGCAGGTGGTGTCACCATAGAGGAGGTTTGTACTAGAATAGCCTAGTGCTTTTGCATTTTTAATCTCTATTGAAATTTCTGCCTAAAAAGAGATTAATTCAAGCCACCTTCTGCTTTCATGTCACTGTGATGCAGTGCATCTTTAATTAAGTACTAAACTGTAAATATTTTTATTATGTGTATTGTATGTGCTACATGAATTTTGTGACAAATAATTTTTTTCCGTTTTCTTTCAAAATTCGACGTAAATCGTGATCTACATGTCAGATGTAGTTTAATGTTAAGGAGATAATTTGTTTAAGGCAACCATCGTAGGCCTTAAGTAGTATGTACCTATACTCTATGAGAGTGATTAATAAAATAAACGTTCGATCCCCTTCCATCTACGAAACATGTTCAATTACATATTAATTTGTGTAAAGCTTGCCAACTCTATTTTAGAATACCTCTATGGGTATGACTCGTTTAAGTATCATGCAACTGGTGGTCTGGATAATTATGTTGACTTTAGTTTAGTTGATAGCTTTAAATGTCAAATATTTGAACTTGGAATAGAGCTGTCTATTATAAAGCGAAATAAGCGGTGGGTATTTTTATGGTATTTGCGTTAAACTATGGAGGCAGAGTCACTATTTCTATTTCTAATAGGTTTGAACATAAAGGTTGCCTTTTTTACCAAGAAGACTTTTTAACGCCACATTCCCTATAGAACGAGTATGTGGCTTTCTTAATTTTCCACCTTTTTAACCGACTTCAAAAAAGGCAGAGACATGGGTTGAGAGTAAAATAAACATAATTATAACATGTTAAGTGTACCTCTCAGTCCATGTCTAGTAGTAAGGCCTACTCCACCCTTACTTGCCACCACTCCACCTGGTCTTGTGAATCCAATTTGGTGGCGCAAAACTTTTGAATCCAACGGTTTTGCCATCTTCTTTAGGACGTCAGTCTTTGTGGTCAGAGTCTTTAAGCCTTTTGTATAGAAGCGGTCTCCAGTCTATGTTTTTTCCATCGGTCATGGGGCCATAAGTCGACGTGGTAGGTTTGTCGATTTTGAGGGCTATGTAGAGTTCGCCTATAGATTTAATCGTTACACCTATTTTCATTAATGCATCTAACCGCCTTCAATATACATAATAATATAATTTACAAAACAATGCAACGCAAAAAGACGACAATCAAGCCTTATGATAAAAAATGACATACAAAATGGAGTCGCACACGCGTCCGCGCTGATTAAAATGAATTATGATTGTTAGCGATACGCCATTGGTTATTATTTGTAAATCAAGTGCATTGTTGGGATTATTACTCCGGTGTAGCACGCGATCTCTGATGGCACTTTGATACTCAGAGGCTGGGCCACACCGGATGCGTTTTTTGTGCCGCTAAAGTTGCAAACGAGCGAGCTACGAGTATGTTAAGTGGTGACTGTTCATGGACATTATAAATGACTTAAAACAAAGGCAAGTGTAAAATAGTTTAAATGTTCGTATTTTTATGCATGAAATTCAAGTTGTGATTGTGAATCTCTATGGTATTATCCTGACATTTATATTATAAATGACTCTCATGTTTGTTACAGGGTAGGTGCAGATATTTTTTACTGTTAAACTGTTCTGTCATTTTTTCAGTGTCTTTTACGAAGATATTACATTCTACTGATTTGAAACAGAAGAACGCTCCATGAAAAATTTCTAGTCGTTCAACGCATACGACGCAATGCCACGTAAATGTTAATAAAAATCCGTATTTGTAAAATTACACACCATTTTTTTTCGATATGTCATCGAAACCTTTTGAAACTATTACCTACTGTAGCAAAATTTCAGGGATTTTAAACGAATACGATTCGATTGCAGTGTAGCAATGTATCATTAGTATTACACGCGCAGTTGGTGTGGCTCAGCCATTAGAGTGGACGCAAATAAACGCGGAACGCGACGAATAAATTGTTACAGAAGTACGTGGAATTACGATGCACGATACATAAGTATTATATAGAAGGGGATTAAAATTAAAGTGTGCTCAGAAGCATTTTAGAGTAATATCGCAATTTAAAGTTTTCTTTGTCGTGATTCATTTTGCTGCTTATTAGTGATCCCTACAAATCATCGACTACCAAATTCTAATTTTTAATAGAAGTGCTTCAATTCTGCTATAAAAAAGTTGTATTGTCCAGACAGTTAGAAAATTATTAACCTGCCCCCAATACAGGTACCAGGAACATATAAGTTCTCAGTGCCTTTCGCGGATCGAGGCGTTTAATCATAACCAACACAATGCCCTGTATTTCTCCCATATACGTAGAAGGGCCACAATATACAGACGTTTACGCTTCGATGGAAAATGTATGAACCTGGATTTATGATAGCCTGGTACTGTTTCGCATGATTTGCTCCGTGGCTATGGAAATTCTTGGATCGGCGCTAGATTTTGTTGGGCTTCCGGTATTTGGAATATTAAGGACTAGTTTTGCGTCTGACCTCGGCCCCTTCTATGCGAAGATTTTTGTATGCTTCTATAAAGATAAGTAGTTGTAGGTATGTATAATTCTTTCTAAATGATCCATGCATGTTTCAAGTTAAACCACGAATTTGAAATTACCTACTTTGGATTTAAATTTATAGGTTTACAGGTAGGTAAACTTAACACTGTACTTATAACATAGTACCTAACAAGTATGTACTTTTAAATCAATTGAAATGAACTAAAATAATTATTTCACTTATTTTTTTTAACTTCAGTTTGAAAAATTTTGTCGGAATAAATAAATAATAATTAATAAGGATTACTTAACTTTTAATTTGTCAGTAAGTCAGCTTTGATAAAAAAATTCAAATTTCTCCTCCGTTGTTATCTGAATAAGTAATTTTACCACCTCGTATAAAACTTATAATTCGAACATAACTACCATTACGACATCGAACATAATATCATTACCGAACTGGTTGTAAGTTGTAATGTCCAAGTGGATAGTTTGTTCCTTAGTTTGAAAGTGACTTCAATAAATATGTTGATCGACTTCCTGTTATATATCAGTCCACTTAACGTTGATTTCTTTTAGCTGTGTATTATACTTGTTATCGTAAATAGTAATTAGTTTGGTTTTCTGGTAGCTGGAACCGACTGTGTGTTTTTGGAATGATTTAGTGGTTGTTCAGCCTCCTTGCGGCTTTTACGAAGTTTGTCTGCATTGGTTGCAATTTCTTTATGTCCCACCGTTGGGCACTGGTCTTTTTCCACAATAGAAAGACAGAAAGGCCTGGAGTCTAATCATGCTGGATTTCTTTTCTCCACTTAAACGAAATAGTGGCCAACCTGTGTCAAACGATATTGTAACCTTAGGGTCACCGAAATATTTAACAATTGTTATTTGTGGATGACAACCGAAGCACGGAAGCCTTCTCATCATATATAGTATCCCTGGCAACCATAACTCCCCAGCCGAAACACAAGACATGAAAAACATACTTCTTTACGACGGCTTAAAGGCTTGTTTCGTTGGATTATGAGGACGACGGCAGATGATCCGGGAAAATCATAAACTCTATCCCAATGAAACCCAGGCTGTTAATTAAAAATCCGATCGTTATAAAGCAGGTGCCAGGCACAGGCGGCATCCTTTAATGAGATTATAAAAACAGTACGGCGCCCGTATAAGTCACCTTTTTGCTTAGTGGCGTGAATAATCATTGACGGCATACTTAAATAAAGGTAATCCATTTTGAAATTGCATTGTGCATGGTCACTTTTCAAATTGAATTTAAAATTGCAATATGTTTTCAAAGTAATGGGGTGTGGGCGAACGTTAAGTAGGTACTTGAAAGAGAGGAAGTAATAATTAAGGCAAAATCATAATAACGCTTATTTGAAGGGTTATCGTGAATAAAAAATGTTGGATAGTCAATGATAATAATTTGCACAAAATTTCACAGACTGTTTTTTATTTCAAACTGCTCTATTTTATTAAAAAATGCTGCAAACTTTATTACGCAGATATTTATTAGTTTAAGTACCAAATAGCAGAACTGAATCCTTTGTAACAATCAAACATGATAAACATGCTACAAACAGAATTTTTTGATCTTAGATTTGTTTAAAGATTACCTATATCTTTAGTATAAAACTTTTAATAACGTATGAAACTTTTATTTATTCTGCAAACGTAAACAATTCACTAAAATGAAACCAAAGGCTCTTTGTTCCCATCACATTAGTAATATCCTGAAGAATTAAAATAATCGACTTAATAAACAAAAAAGTTTTTATTGTATTACGTAATTAAATAAAAAATGCAACAATACAAACCAGAAACAGATTTTGCATACCGACACGCGAACCGAACTTGAGACAGCGAATCTTGACTGCTTGTTAGTCAAAGGCTCCCATTTAAGTAATAAACTGAGAGCGATTTTAAATATCGTACTAAATTTTCGCGCTGAAACACATGTGAATTTTTGTATTAGGCAGATTGTTTTTAAATTAGTATATTTAATTTTTATACAAGATCGGATCAGAACAGTATCAATTAGGGGTGGCAGTGTTCAACAGATAAAAAAACACCTGTCACTAAATAATAATAAATAATGGCAAATGATCGAGAGTCCTCATCCTGTTTTTAGGAAACATACAACCCGTATATTTATACATTTATGTAAGAAGAAAGTATTTTTACTGAAATTATTAGCATTGAATCCTCCTAAACTAAAAACAACAAATGTTATATTATCTTAAACCTTTCATTTATTTATTTTAAGCTCATTGCAACGTATTCTTAAACCTTAGATTTTTTTGATCGTTAAAGAATATATATTTATCAGCAAAATATAACTTTACTGTATTATTTCAGCATTAGGGAATCTTGTGTCATAGAAACCTTATTTGAAAGCTAAATAACATTTCACCGCTAAAACCTATAACATACACTACAGAAAATAATACTTTGTAGGGCCTACAATTGTAGCGGGTGTCCATCGAATAACGCGTTGACGACTAACAAATAAGTGACGAGCCTTAACGAGTGTGACGGTGACGGTGTCGATGCGACCTGATGGAGAGGATCGAAGGCTGATGCTCGTTTGTAAAGTGTACCATGTATTGTAACTGCGCTGCATAATAAGATACCTATATAAAATATTAGTCACGCCCAAGCTATGAGTCTAAGTCCGAAGGTTCATTTCCTTTAAAAAATCCGATGAGGAAATTGTTTCAGAAATTACCCTTAAATACGAATTTAGTTCATTGTTAAAGAGGCTTTATTTGGGATAATTGATTTTAAAACATATGTAGGAAAACAAATACGTAGGTATGTAAAGATAGAAGAATAATAAGTAGAAATACCAAATATAAACAAATGATAAGTACAAAGTATGGCTACAAAAGTGTGGCCAGAAATCTGAAAGGGATAACTACTGAATGGGATAAATAGGAAATATTTTTTTCGGATTCTAACTTTATTCTGTTGGGTGTCATGATTCGAACACATTTTAATAAATAAGCAGTAAAAATCAACCAATAAGCCAACAATGATTGAAGGTTCCCTTGATGACTTTATTTATGTCTTTATTGATAACTTCCGCCAGATTTAATGGATCGTAAATTCAAAAAGAGAGAATTTCCTGTAACTATTCGCGAAAAACAAGGTATAGGTACATATAACTAGAAAGTCAAAAGATTTGCATCCATTCGAAAAATCAATAATTAAGGCTACATTCAGAATCCAAAGTCGAACAGAAGTTGAACCCTCACACACAAACCAAAGTCGGATCCTCCACCACACATTCCATTGTGAATGATCAACATACATCACGCCATTGTGCGGCGCGGTCCATTATTCAGCCTTCAGCCCACTGTCCGGTACTGCGCTGACAGCTGAAACGTCGAAGAATGCCTGATCCATCAGCCCCTGTCGATACTGTCGTCTTGCCATAATGGATATGCCATTGCGGAAAGATTGCGTGGCTAATGAGTTACGATCTTTACTGTTTTCAATGATTTTGTAATTCTTTGAACTCGAAAATTTGAAAAAGATGGTGCTTTTCTATTTTGAGGCAAAACCATATAATATTTGTTTAGGGCACTACATTTAAATCTTGAACTTTTGTTGAAAAATGTGAGGTTGAGGGCTGAAGTGACATTAAAATGCTTGCATAATTGTTAACAACTTTTGCAGTAGATATAATGTGCTGTAATAACATACAATTTATGACACATAATATTTGTTTATATATCTATGCACAACGGGCAGACTGAAATATTAGGATCATAGGTGGCAAAAAACATTGGATGGCACGCCCTGAGACCACACGCCTACGATACGGCATTTAATTTAATTTAATTATGATTTTATTTCATTCTGTGTGTTTTTGTTTTAACATTTTCTTTTTTTACAGTTCTGAATTTTAGTTTCGTTATCTTTCTTTAAAATATGTAAAGTCTGTCTCTCTAACAAACGAATCAATAACACAAACAAATTCAAAGTTGCTTTTCATATGCCTTTGACGTTACAATAACAGCAAACAATCCGTTCAGTCCGGTCATCTCATACGCCGTGGGTTCACACACGAGCGTGTGAAGCCACGGTTCGGTGGGCCCGACGTCTTCAGTATCGTCTTGTTCAGACACGGTTCCTTGGCGCCGTGGGAACCATGGATTTTGGGGATATGCCAGGAGAACAATATCGTGCACTTAATTGGATATTAATTGATTGTGTGTTTGGTGGTTTCGGCTGAAGCGAAGTGGAAAGCGTATGATATAATTTGAGCTCCGTCGCAAATTAAAATCGTCGAAAAGTGGTAGAGCCATTGTATCTCGTATCAGATCGTAGGATCGATCGATAGGTACGATCTTACCACCCTCGTAACTCTCCGATTTGGGTTGAGAAAGTGTGGCTGCCACAGGTGGTTTACTTGAAGCTATTCTTATTTTCCTTATTCCCATTGGTGGTACAATTTTTTACGTAAATCGCCAGATTATCAAAATCTACTTCCATCCTTCCTTTTTTCCTTCCTCCTCATTTTTTAAAAGTTTCAATTCACAAATTTTAAAAGGTTATAAACTTATTAATTAGGCAGCGAAACTCGATTTCAGTAATGATAACGTCATAAAAAAAGGAAAATTAAATAAAAATTAGGGATAAGAAAAATATTATGTACGGTAACATTTCGTACCATTTCACGATAAGCACACGCGAATTAGGTATTCACACTCCAAAAAAAATACAATCCTACAAATATTTTCCCGTCTACTCAAAGGAAAATGATTCCATATGAACGAGCAGGGAACCGTAACCATGACAAATTCCTCGACATAACCCATTGGAGCATCGCACAAATCAAGGGAGGACTGTGGCCGATCATGCCGTCACACTGCGTGGCCACTGGTGTTCCCACGTTGACCTGACCTGGTAATTTATTGGCCCTGTGCAGGTGCGCCTTAAGGAACTAGGGCTGGCACTCTTAAGATAACGCAGAGCAACAAATTGTCAGTAAACCATTAATGACCCACTACAGGGTCGGGTCTCCTCTCACAATGAGAAGGATGAAGGCCTTAGTCCTCCACGCTGGCCTAGTGCGGGTTGGTGGTCTTAACATGCCTTTTAGAACCTTTTTTTTTTGAACTCTCAGGCATGCAGGTTTCCTCACGATGTTTTCCTTCACCGTAACAGCAGGTGATATTTAATTTTTTATAAAGCGCACATAACTTTTTTTACAAAGTCATTGGTGCGTGCCACTGGGATTCGAACTCGGACCCCTCGATTCGAGGTCAAATTCTAAGCCACTGTTACTATCACCGCTTATTAGCAACAAATTAATGCACAGGAAAGGCGTCCTCTTATATAGGAACTAGCTGATTCAACAGACTTCGCTCCTCCAAAAAGAATTATTCTATTATTTCATACTACTGATAAATAAGACTTATTTTTCAATTTTTCTCGCATCCCACAAATTTTTCACCTTTTAAAATTTCCATGAACTTACACGAACGTTTCATAATCAAAATTAGCCAAGTTAGACCAGCCGTTTTAGACATTTAGCAATACTATCAAACTTTTTGTCGTAATTGAGTATCAAAAGCCATGCTGGCCAAATGTTAAGTGTTCACATAAACTTAATTATAACTCAACCTCAAATGTGGTGGAAATTCTGTCTGAGGTGCAAACCCTTTATGATTGCGTCCTCACGAGGACTAAGATGGTTGGTCAATTAATGTGTCTTCGTAATAGGTACCCCTTTCTAACCGAAACTAGATGAATATACCTACCTACAGTATTCCTGGATAAGCTACCACATCTCTGCCACCATAATATTGGCCATTTTAGCTCAGAAATAGGAAAAAAGCAATCTAATAACAATTTTAAAACATGACATGAAAAGTATAGCTTTTGTTAGGACAAAGTTCAAAAAACGAACTTCGCACAACCCTGCAACCACTTACAAAGAACTTGTGATTTTCTTAAGTCGTGGACACACATGAGGTCATAGTGAAGTAAGTAAAAACCTGTGGGGCGTTATGGGAAACGAGCACAGTAACACCACCGTATAATGCACACAAGCTTTACCGACTGTAATATACCATTCGGAATACATTATCATCACTTACAATGGCTAATTAACTCGGCTGCCATGATTTTTTGAAGAATTACGCCAACAGTCAGAAAAGTTCAGCTTTTTTGTACTGCTTTTTATTGTATTGTAATTTAATTTGCAAATTATATTTAACTAGCTGACCCGGCAGGCTTCGCTCTGCCAATTAATTTGACTAATATAAAAAGCTTTTTTGAAACACAGTCAACTTTCCACCAAGTCAATCGGGAAAACCAAACAACCAACAACGTTAGTTACAACGAAAAATATTTGGATAAGGATTTAAGCAAAAGTGTGAATAACAGAAGTAATGGATAGCCCAGTGGCTTAGAATTCCACCTCGAATCGAGGGAACCGGGTTCGAATCCCAGTGGCATACACCAATGACTGTAAAAAAAGTTATGTGTGCTTTATAAAAAATAGCGGCCCGTCCCGGCTTCGCACGGGCATTAAACATTATATTTTATATAAATGGGTTTAGTTCTGAAAAGAACTTTTTAAATCGGTTTAGTTACTTACTAAACGAATTATTATCAAGCGTAAATTCCGCACACGTCCATCACGTAGGGAGCCGACCGCGCGAGTAAGCCGCGCGGCAAGTTTATTTCGTGATCTTAACCCCCCTCCCGTACCCCTGCCCGAGTGACGCCTACAACGCATAGCTAGCCGAATACAGTTTATTTTTTAATTTATTTTTAACTCGTGATATCTTTTTAATGGATTGTCAGAATCGAATAATTCAAAAAGTAATATAAAGATATTGAAGCAGTCTTAAATAATACATCATTTATTTTGATAAGGGTTAATACCAAGGTACAAATAAAGAGCTTTTTGTAGCGATGGTATTTTAATTTCTTTTTTTCAATAAAAAAACGCTTATTGTGACATGACTGTAATAGTTAGAGATATGCTGCCGCTGATTTTTTGTAGATAATGGTGTATTCTAAAAAAATGTAGTATATCATTTTGTTCTATCATCAATAGTTTTCGCAGCGCACGCGATGTAAGGTAGTTTTTTGATATTTTTTTCACACCTTGGATTACGTTATCGTAATTTTAGTAAGGATGCCTATTTTTTTTGAAAATGAAATATAGCCTATGTCACTCAGAAATGATGTAGCTTTCCAACAGTGAAAGAATTTTTCAAATCTGCCAAGTAGTTTCGGAGCCTATTCAATTCATACAAACAAACAAACAAACAAAAAATCAAACCTTTCCTCTTTATAATATTTGTATAGATTGAGATATTTTATTATGATTTTATGATGATTTTCATTAACTTTTCGGGTGATAATTATTTAATTTAATATTGTGTTATTGTTATGATAGCTTTGTTCTCCGGTTTATTATTCAACCTTCGTTAATAGGTAGCATTAATATGATAAAGCTCAATTTATACGTTTAATGTATCCTATTACTGGCGCATATTTCTTTATTATCTTGCATATTTTTATTATCTTCTTATTATCTCCCGTAATTCTAAGGAATTTAATACAAGTAACTGAGCACACTTCAATTAAAAAAGTACGTTATTATGAAGTGGCGACAGAATTTTTGACTTTATTTTTAACATTTCATTTAATATTGTTACATAATAAGTAAAGAAGTACCTATTTCTGCAGATTCTGCGCTAAAAGCTTTGCTTACATAACGAAGCTAAATCCTATCCTTCACGTGTATTTAACGACTCAATAAAAACAGTAAATGTAGCTTATAATGGGTTTGATAGGGCACAACTGACACGGAACTGAAATTATGTCCTAAGTATCTAATGTACTACAATATATACTTAACTCTACTTTTAAAAAATCGGTCAAGTGCGAGTTGGGCTTACACATAAGTGATTCTGTATCTAAACACGTGATTGCATAAAACCTCTGTTTAAATTTTATCTTTAGTCTCCTTACATTTAAAATTTCCCGGTAGACATTTTAAACGTTGATATGCCGATAACGTTAAAAACCCTTAGGCAAACTGTCGTCCTACCAAATTTTACTTGCTTATTTGGAAGTAGGGGTTACAGGCCTAGAGGATTCACTTCATAACTGAGCATTTTCCAAGACAAGTGCCTAAGAAGAAATAAGAAATAGATGGAACGGCTATATGGGAGATGCACGCTTACCCTAGATTCTGCTAAATAGAGTTCAGAGTAGCTCATTCTATCATTCGGCCGACTGTAAGAGAGAGACTCGTACTCGAATAAGCTATATGTGCTAATAACTCTGAGTGGAACGTAAACGTTTCAAGTGACCCGGAACCCTAGAAAACACAATAATATCATAATGATGCACAAGGATACGATTCCATGTGAATTATCATTAGAAAAAAACTATAATGGCACCATTGTCTCATCAAGGATAACGCGTTTTTACGCGGTTTCGCAAAACAATGGCAGTGATGTGTAAGATTCCGTGATTGAGTCAACTAGTGCTTATCAGAGCGCTGTTTATTGACAGATTTAATAATGTACCTTTTTATGGCAAATAGCATCACGTCAACTAATATTAAGTGGTCGCTGCAACTCATCGTTGGTCCACGACGAATGCAAAATACAATGAGTTTCGTGGATACGATGTGTCTCATGGGTGTGTCGTTAAGTTCCATGTTGTGGCAACTCCATTCGAGAAAATTTCATCCCCATCGGTTATGAGTCCTGTGATAACTTTATGACTTTCAGCGACTTTGGTTCATCTACAGATTACGTAGTTTGGACACAGTAACCCCCTATTTAACAATGTCTCAACCCCCTTAAAAAGCAGTTCATTTATTCTCTTCCAATTTGTGAAAAATCCTCTTAAAATCCCATCAAAAGTTGAGAAGGATTTTGTATCTGCTATTAAATTACCTTATCAATTATTTTCAGGGTTCGAAAAACAATCAGCATAACTTAAATTCCTCTTAACAAATACGAGTTAGTTTTAACAGGGCATTTTATCAATCAATATTCACCTTTTACCGACACAAAGTACAAGACAAAAAGAAACGAGACGTAACTTTTTCCACAGCACTTATGGCTTTTACCGAGCAATACCCTTCATACATATATAAACGACTCTATATTGAATTGTCCAGCGACCCGTTCCCACGTCCACGCTTCAAGTACCATGACTTTTCTGCCCTGCTGGCCACGGCGACTTAAGGAACTTTACTTAACCTTTGTTTTGGTACCCCTTGCCAAATTAGACACCTGTTAAAAACGACTCGTTTGACTGACCGTTATGTTATTTCCTTACCTTCATAAGGTCGTTATTTTGTATGAAATTAAAGGTTGTAATTTCTATATAAATTGACTATTACTTAGTAGTAGAAAATAATTAAATTTGTATTGTATTGTTGCTCGTTTTATTGTTTTTCTTGGAAACGAAACATTAAATTTAGAAATAGTCATTTAACATCTTAATTGAGCTATAACTCTGTGTAAATTAAGTATAACTGAACACAGACATAAAGAGACTGAATAGAAAGAGGCAAAAAGGCAGATACCTAACTAGTTTATTAATTTCTGCACATCTAAGAATACAATTTCGTCGTAACAGACAATGTGCGTAACAAGTCAATGTTGAACATGTCATTGTACTCATTTAAAAACAAAATTTTATACACTTTAAACTTCCTCGGAATTTAATTACAGGTACAGCTGTTACTACTCAGAGCTTTGACAAATTCAAAAAAAAATCTGAAACTGATTCGCAAAACTAGCAACTTTTAATTTTTTTACGGCCACTGAAATAAGTTTTTTAGTAAAACAACTAGCTGTCCCGACACACTTCGTTCTGCCAAATTTAGAAGTTTTTTTCTCATTTCATATTTTCTCATAATAATCGTATAAACCTTCCTTCGTTCGTATAAACTTACGAACAAACGAGTATTAAAACTATATAAGTCAAATCGGTCCAGCCGTTCTCGAGTTTCAGCGGGACTAAATCGATTCATCTTTATTATACATTATTAGTTATACTCGTAAAATTCAATGCCTCACTGACCTTTATGTGCGTCATCCTATGGTAGTACAGATTCGAGCTGGCGGTGAACCTCTTCCCACAATGCTGGCACTGGTGAGGCTTCTCCCCTGAATGTATTCGTCTGTGGGTGTTGAGGCTGCTGGAAGTACTGAAGCCCTTGTTGCAGACCATACACACGTGGGGCTTTTCACCTGTAGGATAATTGTAGTTAGGGGCGTAGAAACTCGAAAAGGTTTCGAAGACGGAGCTTTATTAGTTGAACGTTGGCAGTAAATATCAAAAAATATCGTGGAAGATATCATAAATTAACATGATAAACTTAATTACATACATGATTAACTTAATTAATCGTGATTATTTGTGAACAATCAATAGTCAGACTTTAATAATGTTTTATAATATTGACAGGATCGTATAAGACAACTAAAGCTTAGTAGTGATAATTAATTTTGATAATCATTTAATTTACAAATATCACATTATTATGATGCTGTGACTAATGTATGAAGCCATCAATCGATTTTTTCTGTGACAGATGAACGCCTCTAATTTTTGTCCAACCGGCAATCTAAACTTCGTCACCAAATCCCAGAAATGTTATATTTTACAACTTTTGCAAAACAGGTTAATAGTATTAGCTGTATTGATATATACCTCACTGATTAGTCACTTACCAGTATGGGTTCTCATATGCCTTTTGAGGAGTGATGGTCTGTCGAAAGCCTTCCCACAAACTTCACAAGGTAGTAATGCTCTTTCTGACTTCGTCGGTCTTCTCTGGATTTTGGGAGTCATTTCCAGCAGTTCACTCGAGGATCCCACTGAAGATGACGTCAGCGAATCTCCTGATACTGACTTGTGTTCGTCTTCGTTACCAGAAGGCGGAGATATTGGTAATAAAACACGGGATAGGAGGGAGGTAGAAAGGTCTAGTGGAGAATCTGTAGAAAAGAATAAAAAAGTTAAATGTATACGCATAGGTAATCAGGAAAAAATAAAGTTAACTTTATTAAGCTTGTACTTAATTGCGATAACGTCCGCGTGAACTTTGGACATATTCCAAAGAGAGAAGAATATCATATACCTTAATGTATAGGTACATTGTGTGATTATAAGGCTGTATATTAAATTTTATCCAAACCTTTCAAAGTCTATTTATCTTCAGAAACTTAATTATAAAATGTAGTGTTAGTAATTTGTAGATGTATAACCAATAAGCATCACAAAATATAAACCGTTTGCCGAATAACATCGTATTTATCAAACAACTGAGTGGGTGTCAAAACCAATACACACAGATAGCTAATTAATGATTTTATTAGCAGGAAGATCTATATTATGAAAGCCATATACGGAAGGAAGATATTAAAAAGTTGTTTCCAATTTAACATCACGAGACTTAATAATGTTATAATTAATGAAATCAAAATTATATTAGGAAGCGAAGTTGATTACGATAAAATTCTCACACTGCGTGTGTCCAGCGGGAAGGATATTCACACGAAATTTCAAGTTTCCATTTAAAGGGATATGGCCGATGATTCAGGCAGTGGTTGTGACTGTGTTTATTATTCACCTCAAATTTTCGCCATTAAAAGTCTTGATCCAATCAAGGCAAAACATTTAATGAACCAATTAATTGACAACCGTAAAAACGTTGTTATGTAGGTATAGACAATTTATGTTTATTGCGAAGAGTATTTCAGTTGAGAACCCTCTTAATTAGACTTCGATTCCGTACCGAGGACTAAGTTTCATTTGTGGTACGCACAAAGTTATAATCTATGGATATTGGCAAT
Source organism: Erynnis tages (assembly GCA_905147235.1). NCBI lineage: Eukaryota > Metazoa > Arthropoda > Insecta > Lepidoptera > Hesperiidae > Erynnis > Erynnis tages. The sequence continues at coordinate 3,053,630 of LR990078.1, read as the reverse complement.
AAATCTTCTTAGCGAAGCGGCTGTTCGATGGAACAGATTAATTAGCTTCGGAGTGTTTCAGTTCCAGATCGGCGGATAGGTGTGTTTGTTATCAGTTAGGTACTCTTAGGTATGTTTCATGATTAGTGGAATGGAAACTCTCGATATGGAGCGACGAGCGTCAGGAAGATAGTATCTATTCTTCACCGTCCACGCCTGAATCTATTTTATTTGCAAATTGATTAGCTATAGCTGCTGTTCCGACAATATAGCTATCGTCAATTGCAACTCTTGAATATACAGTCTCTTATTTAAATATCATTTGGTGTTACATTTTTATTTTAATTGTGTTAAGTGGTCCATAAACACTACAGGTTTAGTGGTACATATCAGGATCTTGCTTAAGCTTGTCTATTATTAACTAGCCATGATCCTATGTTAGCTATCACTGGTAATTACATTTTTATAATCAACAGTTGTAATTAATGTAGGTATAAGAAAATGTACATATTTTATTCAATTGCCTAATAATAGTTGGATTCAACTAACCTACGAATAATATCTTCAAAGATTCGATAAAGAGGCAAAAATTAATACAGACCGAAACATCGATTTCACAATCAAAGCAGTAAATGTCGGTACCAAATGAGGTATGTTTTCTTATACATATCTGGATATTCCTCAATCGACATCTGGATGTCGATACGAAAATGCCTCTACTTAACATTAGCGATGTTTTTGCGGTACAGTACGTTTCCGTCGACAGCTGCACTGGAATTATCGATACGGTTGCGATCGGATCGCCTTTGCCAGCAAAGAGCCGCGTTCGTTATCGTATCGCGTATAACTTAACTGGTCGCTTAGGCCGCGTTCATTGTGCTGCGGCATTGCTTTAAATATCGTCGCTTATAATAAGAATACCGTACAAGTTAAATTCGAGTTGTTTTCATAAGTGACAAGTAAGAGACGATGGTGTGTAAATTCTTTTGCAAAAGATTATTGAGCAAAACCCTACTGATTTAATAAGCGATTGAGTTGACATTGATTGATTATGTTTTCTGCACTTCACTCTACTGTAACCAGCGTAAAGAGACATTGATCCAAAAATCGCAATAAAAAAGAAATCTTTATAATATAAAAATCGTTAGTAATTTCAGTCATACTCCATTTATCCCCTACCATGTGCGCTACCTTAGCGTGATAAAAAAGCAATCACAAACCGAACTACCGGCGCGGTCCCTTTGTGGCGACTAGCAGTTTATGCCGCAATTGTATGAGACAATTTGAAACAGGGATGAAAAAAATGATATTTTAAATACCATAACGAGGTTAGTTTTATTCTATCCGGACTTTAGGAATTCCCCTATGGGAATATATGGGAGTATGGCATATGGGAGTTATCTGCCAAGTTCTGTTTCAGACAAAAGTCTCTTAAGAGGTATGAAAACACCCACCTTCTAAAATAGAGTCCATAGTTTGTCTATACAGGTTGTTCCTCATCCTGACGAAGAACAGTTCCTCCGGTCTCTCGGGTAGGTAGTACACCACAAGTTCCGTATGCGCCGACACGGGCTTCACTGCTTCGTACACCGGCTCCCCTTTCACCTTCGTACAGACTAGGTTCACCTGGTAACAGAGGTGTTATGAATTCAACTGATATGAGTATTCTTTTTGTGGATTATTTTCATTAAAATTTGTATTTTCTGGCTAAAAAAAATGTACATGCACATAAGAAAGTGCCTATAAATGTTACACTGTAAAGGAAGCAAAGTCTTGTGTTGGTTGTAGGAACGTAGCCTGTTCAAGCGATCATTTTAGTACTAGGGTGAATAGAATTTCAATATTTGCGCCGGATGTCTTTCGTATGCAGTGATAACTTATAAAGTAACCTAAGTTCCTCACCAAGTCATGAGCCTAAGAGGTATAACTATCAATATCAACAGAAATCTCGAAGCACATAAATGAGAATGGTTTTCGTCAAACAGTTCACTCATGCAAGTTCCTACTGGTTGACTAAGCCCCGCGTTTTTTAACTTTTTTAATCCTCGTAACATACACAAAGGGCGTGAGACGCCCTTTAACTTACTACAAGGTAACTACTAAATTACTTTAAAATCTTTTTATTCTTGAGGCCTCGACCTATTAGATATTAGCCCGATCTATCGATCGATACCACCAAAGTTTATTTGTTTAAGCAACACCTTAAAAATGATATAAAGTATTTAGACAGCAAAATTTAACACCAAAGTTTATTTGTTTAAGCAGCACCTTCAAAATGATATAATTTTTGGCGTAAAAACTGCCAATAACTCTTAAATAAAAGTAATTCACATAACTCACTTGGGGTCCATAATTCTCTGAGGTGCGCAGGAATCGAACCCAATTACAGTGCCGCACCTGCACGCCGCCGGACGTGCAAACCTCGTCGAACAAACCGAACCGATGACGTATCTGCAAGAGAAACCGTAATGTAATCAACGGTTTTGAAAATACACTAATAGTGTCCTTATAGTTATAGTGTGATGATGTTATTCGGAGTCTCTGTGTGTAGATAATGTATTGATGTAAGTATTTGTCAGTAACCCATTAATGACCCGCTACAGGGTCGGGTCTCCTCTCACAATGAGAGGCATGTAGGCCTTAGTCCACCACGCTGGCCTACTGCGGGTTGGTGGACGTCACATACCTTTGAGAACATTTTTTTGTGAACTCTCAGGCATGCAGGTTCCCTCACGATGTTTCCCATCACCAAAATAGCAGTTGATATTTAATTTTATAAAGTGCATAACATAACTTTTTTATAAAGTCATTGGTGTGTGCCACTGGGATTCGAACCCGGGCCCTTTAATTAATTCTAAGCCACTGGGCTATCACTGGCTATCAAAAATATAGAATCATTTCTTATCATGTACCCAATAACTCAATTTACACAAAGCTTTATTTAAAGAAAATACAGAGCTACGCGAATATTAAGTAGATTTGCAATACAAGATCGGACTTTGTCACAGTTTGTTGACCCCTAAATTTTGGGTCATTAAGGAAGCTGCAGACACAACCCATTATATCAAGATTCCTAGACTGCATTTAAACTTTGAATAATCACTAATTAATGCCGCTGATTTATATTGCACGAAAGATCAAAATTAAAACACTTTTTATGTAGCGCAAACGAGCACTATACATTATGCAAAAAATAATGCGACGATACGATGCTCAACATAAATAAAACGTCTGTCTGCAAATCTAGAAACTTGATCTATAAATAAATAAACGCTGCAACGCGGTACATTTTAAATGAAAATTAATTGACCTTATCAAATCTTTATTCTCGGTGTTATCTCCGTAAATAATATTTTCTTTAGAAGGTACCGCGAATAAATTTCTATTGAAGCGATCAGATTCGATTGTATTCGCATATCAATTAGATATAACAGTCACTGGCTAGTAGAAAACGTTAGACGATAAAGTACGTGTTGTACACTCAGCGTAAATACGAGTAGAAGCGATAAAATCACTAGTATAGGTTGAAGACGAAACTGTAAAGAACTGGCGAAATTGCCCTTTTCTCTGTGCTTTCTTTTTGTATTGACGTTTGAATTACTTAACTTTAAAGATATATTAAAATATTTTAATGTTCCACAAATTAATAGGTACTCAGATTACTACGACTACTTGAGAAAGCTTTGAATGTTAAAAAATATTTTATTTGCAATGAAAATAGAGTTAATTGGCACAGTAGATATTATTATTACATAATTAACCATGGTTGGTTTCAAATTATAGTGCGATTTTTAACATAGGTACCTAATGGACCTAAACGACAATTTGCTTGTTCAAACCTCCTAAATACCTTTAATGTTTTCTACACTTTACTTTAGATTAATACCTTAAATTACAGATCTGGTGTGAAAACTGAGCAATATGAATGTCAAGAATGTTTCACCGTTTATCGCTGATCGCCATTACACGAACTCTGAAGCAAGCCGTTAAGTAGTCTGAGTGCAATATGCATAACTGGCTTATCATAACAGATGTAAATTGCGAGCATTTCTCTAATAGGTTCGTAATAGATCGCACAGATAACCAGACGCGGCAAATGAGCGGCGTCGTATCGTAAAGTGCCTATCACTAGAACGGATCTCAGAGGCAGTGGAAGATTAACCTAGTATTTTTGCAAGGAATACCTTGTATTTTTATGCCGCTTGCTTTGAATGGTTTGATTAGTTTTACTGGAGAGTTGTTCCCTGTTGAGTCTGTTGTGTTTGTTAATGGATTGTTGTTGGAACCTTTCACTGTTTTTGTTTGGTTTAGTGATGAAAAGTTGACAAAAGTGCGTAATTGTCTAATTTAGAGGCGATTATCTTGGTCTTCGATAGCAGCATCGGATCCAATATTATAATATCTGCCTAAAAGTTTTGAATAAATGCCAGCGATGTAAAAAACTTTGATAGCGTGATTCAGGATACCCGTGGCGCCATCTCTTGACGATCTGGTGATGTTCAATTAAACAAATCTTCAATTATTGCTTGGCTATGATGCCATATTTAATCTATGCCTTTCAACCACCATCCGCAGCACGCGTAATGACGTGAAAATTGCAACAAACGCGCCACTCAGAGGCACCGAGCCGCGAGATGCAATCCGCCACGTTGCAATTAACTCGCGTACGAGTACCCAGCTCACCCAGTATTCAGTTCAAGTCATCAGCTTTTCTGTTTTACAGCTTAGATGCCTTTGAATAACTTTACCGGTATCTGTACTTCCTTACGTACATACTATCTTCTATCTATCTATAAAAATGAATCGCTGATGAACTCGTGAACGGCTGGACTGATCTGGCTTATTTTGATTTTGTAATGTTCGTGGAAGTCCAAGGAAAGTTTAAACATAATGAACTTTGCGTCAAATTATATATTTGTCTTTTTATTCATCTAGATGTCTGTCTGAGGCTCGAACTCTATGATACCTAGCTAAATAAAAATAATTAAAAGAAAAACAGTAAAATTTCGTTAGGAATACAACGAAAATACTATCAAGAACTTAGACATTCTCAAGAACAAGAAGTGAAATTTAATTGATTTATTCTACCTTATAATCACAGATTCGTTTCACCGGTCTGTTACTCCTTACCTACTGAATGGAAATTAAACGTGAATAATTTTAAAATGATCGTTTTATTGGTAACAAAAAAATTAATTACAGCACTGTGCTCTATGGTTAGCCCGTAACTTCCCATTCGTTTGTTAGGGTCCCGTAACCAATACCAAGGGTATCAATGAGACCTGATTCTTAAGATAATGTTGTTTGTCTGTCTGTGCTGATCTGATCCCTGATATGTAAATATTTTAAATCTATATACATAGAGTTACTGATGATGATGTCACCCTAGCCGATTTCGGCCACAGCGACTGTTTCTAAGACTGAATGATGTGTCTTCGCCGATGTGATTGTTGATGGCTAACGTATCAAATTTTTGCAGAGAAAGTTCTATTGCATATCGGACACGTCAGCACACCGTTTATTAAGTTGTAATTTACAGCCGCAGGTGTTCTGGCTTTAAGGGCGTCCCTCTTGTGATCTAGATCACCGCGTCGATCCGACTCAAAGTCATATACGTGCTGATCTATAAGACGCCTCCATTCTTGCCGTTGACCTGCCTCATCTTCCCATCGAGCCGGATTAATATTACTTTTCATATGTCTTTTCAGAACATCTTTGTACCTAAGGTGTTGCCCACCCTGTTTACGTTACGTTTGTTTTTTTTTTATAGAGTTACTAATACTACTTTAACAAGCAGCAGGTAGTAAAAATGAATTAATTGTTAAACATCAAAGAATGTCCATCCAAATTGTTTTCGGTGTTTTCCGAATTATCCTTAGGACAATGGAACCCTTCTAGAGCCCGACTTGAATTTGGACAGGTTTTCTTAAAATCGGACCATAAATTGGGTAAGAATCGAAATCCAAATTGATTAATCATAGCCTTTTATTCGAAATCTATAATGCATTTTCACACCTCGTTAAACGAACATTAATAGCTCAATTCAATAAATAGTCAATTGAATCCCAGATGGACTTAACAGCACAAACACGATCATTAATGCTTCAAAAATATGCATAATCCCAATAAAAATGTAAATTTATACAGATATTGTACGTAGTAGCTAATGGAATTGAAATATTTAAGATTCAGATGAGGCCACACATAGTAGTGTGATTTATGGAGGTGTAACAACAGAAACTAATTCTGTAATGAATGTGATCGGTAAGTGGTACCTATGTAGTAAAGAGATATTTTCCTAAATGAAAGGTGCAAAAAATTTGCTATCGAAACCACTGGATATCTGAAAGTTAAAAAGGATTTTCGATGTTGTGCTGATGGGACGAATCCAGCCCTAGATAATAAAATACTACCTGATGTACTAAAAAGATGAGTTATGTTGAGGATTAATATAATAATTTTTAGATAATTTTTATCCGAATCACTAACTACGCTCCAACTCCCAATCCACCTCGCCTGAACTCATCTATCCATTATGAATTATCTTCATAGTCTATTTCGTTTCAGCAAAATTACTGCTATATTTTGGTATTAAAAACTATCACCGCAAAAACAATGTTATTCATGAGAACTTCCCGAATTTTCCACTTTATTATACGTGACTGATTAGATTTAAGCTGAATCGGCTTTTCAAGCGACGATGCCCAATTCAGTCAATGTAATGTTAATTAGGTTTCTTTTTCTAACGTATCGTCCGTGGCGATATGCTCGCCCCCACTTTTGGGCACACTAAAATTTTATTACTTCATCTCTAAGTCGAATTCGGGAATCTCGATGAAGTGCATCGATTCCATAAATTCCGTGCCATAAATCAGCTATACCGAACTCCGAATATATTGGCTTTGTTTGGAATATCTGCAGACTGTACTTTTTGTGGTAATTCTGCGAAGAAATTTTCTAACAAAAAGCCACTCTGCGCACGCCGGTGGCGTAACGTCGCTGATTAGAGATGACAAAACCTATGAAGTTTATGGCCATTTTATAACATTAATATGGAATGTCTTCTGCATGGGTCCTTTGACTTAATTTATGCGCATACGATCCAAAAGCATTATTCCTGCGCGAGGCTTACCATATATTTCCCATAATCGATCCTGTCCTATATCTGGAAACTGTATTTTATATCGCGTGGAGAAAGAAATTGATTAGGGGCATATTGTTTATCGTTTACTGCCTTACCTTCCTGAACAATTTTATGATAGCTACTTAAAATTCTACCGGTCGCTACGGAGCGATCGATCCGAATTCATTACGGAGCCCGCGATCGATTCTGTATCGATTTTTAATCAATCTCCCAAATGATCTCTATCAAATTTAATTGACGTCAGACGTGCAGTTCAAAATGCGTTCACGTATTGACCGAATGCTTTCCAAACAATTATTGAGACGTGAGTAACGAGCATCGTATCGGTAACAGTTTTGTTGTGTTTTTTGTGATCTCGTAAATCAGTAACGAGTCAAAACAGCTTCTTTTATTGTTAGTCGTTGCGGTCGAGCTGTAGACACAAGTCCATATAGAATTCTAAATTAATTTGTTTAATTTGCTTGTGTTTGTCTTTCTGTAGCTTGTCGCTGTTACCTGCCTCATCTTTCTGTAGCTTGTCGCTATTATCAGCAATGATGTTCAGTGTAGAAATACAAATGACTTGAGTCGATACTCAAACTTCACTAGCCATCAGGAATAGGAGCATACCAGCGGCGAAAGCTTCTTGCTGAATTTAGAATTATATTATAACTCAAATGTAAATAATACATTTTTATTTTACAACATTCGAGATTGATTTGAAAGACTTACTGCGTACATATCTTCATCTAACTACAGGATGCCGAGCCATCACGTTCAGGACCGTGCCGGAGGCGTCGGCTACTCACGTGTGGCATTAGTCTTTTATATGTCTTAACATCAAGGATGGTAGACACTGTCCACGAGGTTGGGTCTAAGTATTTCAAGGCCCCCTCCGGTGGTAAACCTCAAGTTCTCTCAGAACATACCCTCGGTCTTATGAGGGAAAGGCGAGAACTATGTGTGCAGTCTCCAACCTCAATGTCGAAATACCGACTGCTCAACAAACAGATCTCTCGGAGTAGGCGACGCGATTTGCGTGTTTATAACACCAAACGTGTAAAAAACACGATCGAGCGGAACCAAGGCTCGAAAGTGTTCGCAAGAGATCTGGAGGTTGGGCAAAGTCAGTTGACGAGGTTGAAGACCGACTCCGGCACCATAGTTACGTCTAAGCCCGAAGTTCTGAGAGAAATTGAGAGATACTACGGACAGCTGTATACCTCCTCAAGAGCTCCCGTTCCCAAGGCGGCGAACGACAAGCGAGCTAAATTAACCCGGCACTATACCGAAGATATCCCGGACGTCAGTCTGTACGAAATTAGGGGGGCACTCAAACAGCTTAAAAACAACAAAGCTCCGGGGGATGACGGAATTACAACGGAGCTGCTGAGAGCGGGCGGCAAACCCGTCCTAGTCGCGCTCCAGCAATTGTTCAATTCCGTCATCAGCACTGGAAGTACCCCGGAGGCGTGGAGCAGAAGCGTGGTGGTACTGTTCTTCAAGAAGGGCGACAAAACCCAACTGAAGAACTACAGGCCCATCGCGCTTCTGAGCCACGTCTATAAGCTGTTTTCGAGGGTCCTTACTAATCGTCTAGCGCGCAGACTCGACGACTTCCAGCCTCCCGAACAAGCCGGTTTCCGAAAAGGCTATAGTACCATAGACCACATACATACGCTTCGGCAGGTTATACAAAAGACCGAGGAGTATAATCTGCCGCTATGCGTAGCGTATGTGGACTATGAGAAGGCCTTCGATTCTATCGAGACCTGGGCGGTGCTTGAGTCTCTTCAGCGATGCCAGATCGACTATCGGTACATCGAGGCGTTGAAGTGTGTATACAATGCCGCCACCATGAAAGTCCGAGTACACGACAACAGTACGAACCCCATCCACGTGCAGCGCGGCGTACGACAGGGGGATGTCATCTCCCCAAAACTTTTCACCGCTGCACTGGAAGATGTGTTCAAGCTGATGGAGTGGAAAGGACGTGGTATTAACATCAACGGCGAACACCTCTCACACCTCCGATTTGCCGATGACATAGTGATCCTGGCGGAGTCGCTGGAGGAACTCAGCATTATGCTCAGCGACCTCAATAGTGCCTCACAACGGGTGGGTCTTAAGATGAACATGGACAAGACGAAAATCATGTCTAATGTCCATGTCACACCCGTACCGGTCGTTGTTGATGGCACTGCTCTCGAAGTTGTAGACGAATACGTTTACCTAGGACAAACGATCCGAATGGGTAAGTCCAACTTCGAGAGAGAGGTCACTCGAAGAATCCAACTCGGCTGGGCAGCGTTCGGGAATCAACGACACGTCTTGACGTCCGATATACCTCAGTGCCTGAAGTCGAAAGTTTTCGAGCAATGTGTGTTGCCAGTGATGACCTACGGTGCCGAGACGTGGTCCTTTACTGTGAGCCTAATTCACAAGCTCAGAGTCGCCCAGAGGGCAATGGAGAGAGCTATGCTTGGTATTTCTCTACGAGACAGAATCAGAAATGATGAAATCCGTAGAAGAACGAAGGTGACCGACATAGCTCTCAAAATTTGCAAATTAAAGTGGCAATGGGCTGGCCACATCGTTCGCAGGACTGACAACCGATGGGGAAAAAAGGTCCTCGAATGGCGACCACGTTTAGGCAAAAGGAGCACAGGCCGCCCTCCGACCAGGTGGACTGATGACCTGAAGAAGACAGCGGGAAACCGTTGGATTCAGAGGGCCCAGGACCGGGCGGAGTGGCGTCGATTAGGGGAGGCCCATGTCCAGCAGTGGACTACTAAGGGCTGAAAGGAAGGAGGAAGGAAGGATGTCTTAACATTGAATGATTATAAGTTAAATATAAAGGTAATAAAAGAAAATAATATATATTAATAATTTCCGAAGATTATATTTTGTTTAACTTAGCAGAAGCTACTTATTTAATAAGTAATTCAAAAGGTACCGAAAACAAAGAATGGAAAGCACGCTCACCCAATTTCCAAATTGAACGATTATGGGTTAAATATAAAGGTAATAAAAGAAAACATCATTTTAATTTCCTTAGATTACATTTTGTTTAAAATGGCAAAAGCTACAGATTTAACAAATAAATAATAGGAACCGAAAATAAAGAATGGAAAGTACGCACTTCCAATTTCTGAGGAAACCATTTCGTTTTGCAGCAACCATTAAAAGGTACGCGTGTGTCGAATTAGCGACAGTTCAGCAAATGAGGCACTTGCACCAGCGTTTGACTGAGGAATGGAATTATGTAGATGATACACATAATGGTCGTATCTACATGCGAAAGTAATACATTAATTTCACGATCGCGTTTTTAAACAGAAGCCAAAATGAACGGCCGTGCCCCGGGCACGCATTACTGACATCTCCACATGCTACGGCGGGTAAATTTAGTGCGGTTTCGTGTCCATTGCACGAAAGACTAAAAATATGTTTCAACGATGAAGCTGATTAAGCTTAAAAGTTTGGTTTAGAAAGTCTGAAAGAGAATTACACGAACAAATAGGTCAGCCTGATATTATGGCGTTGCGTAATTATATTCGAAAATTCCCATAAAGGTAATATCAATTTGTGATAAGGTTTACATTGAACTTTAGAGTAAACGTAATAATTCAAAATCTTTTTATACAAAATTAGCTTTATGCTTTCAAGTCATATCTTTTAACCTTATGATCCAAATAATGCAGAAAGTTATTCTCCTTTTTACTTTAGTATCATTTATTACAGTCATTAACCTATAACAATTTCTGGTAGGAGTAAAAACGATATAACTACACCATCAAATCAATTTTGTAATCTGCGTCTAATAGACCCTAGTCTATATTTCAAAGCCACAAAACAACAGCCTAGATACAATTAGGATTTGAATGTAAACAATTTCCATAGTAAAAACAACGGAAAACGCCGACGCGAAGGCTACAATGGATACTGTTCAGTACATGATTGCAGCAGTGGGTCCCCGGGGGCGATTATTTGCCGCACTTCCACCAAATTGCGCTGTTCGTGCGCACGCGCTATTATGCTCGAGAATGTCGACTCTCAATGAAAAGCCTTGTTAGACGACTCGATTTGAATCGTTATTACTCCTTGTAAAGTAAAAAACTTGCCGAAACGTGGCTGGTCGAAAGGTCTAAAAGCCAGTTGCGAAATTGTAATAGAGTCACTCTTTTAGTAGTTTTAGTTTTCTAGAGAGTAATTGAGAAGTTATATTAGAATTGGTAAAGGAAAAGTTAAAATTATATTAAGAAAAGAAAAAGTAATAAATGTGGAAGAAAATTTGTGTTATAACTAAAGAAATTTAAAGAATAAACTGGCCAACTATGCACAAGATCAATTTTATCTTCTAACTTTCTAACAGTTTATTTGTTTTCGTTAGAAAAATTAAAATTTAGAGTAGGTAACCAATTAAAAAGCAACTTGTCCTTATAAGAAATAAATTAGTTAAAGAATAATCTAAGAAGTATCTATCAATGTGTTTAGCCTGCTTTTAGATACCGATAAATTTAAAGATAAAATAAAGATAAAAATCATAAAGCAAAAACTGAAAGGAATGCGAGTAGCGGCAAATAATACCATTAAAGGATAAGTGAAACAGTGCATGTAGAGGAAACACTTAATTCCCATACAGCACGTGCCCTAAGACAAGTGTAGGCAATGATTTCTGAAACAGAACAGTCAGTTCGTGAAGGCCGCGGGTGAACCGTAATAATAGGACATTACGCCAACTGGACATATCCTCTGTACGTTGGGGTTGGAGCAAACGTAAAAGATGAGGAGTTTAAAGGATATTGACGGAAATATGGAAAAGAGGATTTTAAAGGATCTCACCAAGGTGATATATTATATTTGTCATGCTTATACATTATATACCTACCTAATAAAAGAATTCATACAAACTAGAAATTAATTTCAGTCACTAAGTAATTGTAGCAATAAGAGTTAATGTGGTTGCTGAAGAAAGTAACTTAAAGCATCCTTAAGTCTTGAAGTAAGTGAAGAAATAAATCACTGATGACATGACTTCAGATAAATGAGATCCCCGTTTGCTTCTTCAAATAAAAAGATACACGTAACAAGCCAATATATTTTATCTTTTATTACAGTCTTTTCATTCTTTTGTATTGTCTGACTTTAATTTTCTAATTTTATAGGTCTATGCATGCAACAACAATACCAAAGTTACGAGTATAGACTATGAATCTATTACTTTTCAAATTTGTGTGGATCCTCATGATCTTCATGTGATTATTATCTCATATGATCTTAAATACCAATACTTCTGGCAACAATTTCAATGATATCAGTTAAACCTCCAACTTTGCCTCCAACTACGTTCCAATCCTCCATACCCGCTGAGATTTCATTGTTTGAGCCACCGATGTCTGCGGGGCGACTGCGTCGGGCCAAGTGGCGTAGTCATGAACGAAATTGCATCTCATTTCGCCTCAGAACCTACCGGTTGCAATGATTGTGTACCAATTGACAGCTAGCGCATTACGATTGGAAATAAATAACAGTGTGTAAATATCATGAGCCAGAAGTATAAACGGTGGTCTAGCGGAGATAGCCGGCGACACCTTTTGTGCAGTTTAAGAAAGTGGCACACGCCCGAGGACAATCCGTTTGATCGCATTCTGATAAATGTCATCGATATTGGCATCAAATGGCAAGCGTTATTGTATACGAGGTATCAGCAATTGTCATTGAAAAGGATGTAGAGTGTTGTAGAGCTGATTGCGGTATCTAACAGTCCGGTTAACATTCAGGTTGACTACTTATCATCCACTGTATAAACTTTAATATTACTAGAATTTAAAAAAAATGCCCTAATAAGCGTGCTAGTGCCTAGTTATAGGGAATGATTGTTCAAGGAGCTTCAGTATCCTTGCGCATGTTTCCCTTGCACTTTTTCTGATGCAATTTGTGTCCAAATACGTGTGTGTGCATCAAGTATCTAAGCTGTTCCTGCTTATAATTCTGAATTATAAATACAAGTATTGAATTTATCTTGGAAATAATCAACATCACTTCGTTAAATCTGGATGTATTCATGCAAATCCTAACTTTGCTCAGGACGTCATTAGACAGGCCATTTTACGATATGCGAAAACCTTTTTTTTCGTTCGAAAAAACTTTAACCATTTTTTCCTTCCTTCCTTCCAGCCCTTCGTAGTCTACTTAGGTCGTCAATGTAAATATAACTATGTCTAATAACGTACTGTGCAAACACCATAATAAAATTATTATGACAGAACATAAACAGACAATATCACGAGCACTTAATCAATTACACGCCAAGTATGTTGTACAGTGTACAATCAATTACGTCGGATTAACATGCGTTTATGGCATTTACACGGCGCGGCGGCGGCGCGTGCGGTACCGACCGTGACGTACGCGTCACGCATGGAGGTACCACGTGAGTCGACGGGGTGTGACGATGACCCGTAATATATTGATAAAAAATAATTTTATTAAAATGAACGTGGAAACGCGCGTCTAAATAAAGTTGAACTAAAACTGTGCTGAGAGTTTTTTCCTCCGGCTTTTTCTCTCTTTACCCAGCGGTGGGTGGCACATAGGCAGCCGATGAGTTCGATTAGGTAAAATCATAACTAAATAAAATGAAAATAATTAATATACTTGGCTAAGTTGACAAATAAATTGTGCAAAACATGTCAAATAAATTGTGTATTAGTAATAAGTTTTAATATTTTATAAATTAATTTGTATTACTAACATTAGTTTTATTTTTTTATTTTTTATTTTTTAATTTGCATACCTGAAAAGGTGAATATGGATTGATCAAAATGCCCTGTAAAACCAATAACTAACCCATATTCGTGCAAATAAATGATTTTGATTTTGATTTTAAAAAATCTGCTTCGTGTGCCTTGAAAGTAAGCCGTTAGTTTAATGAATTCTCATTTGTTTATCACGAGATGAAACAATTGTTTAAAGGAGGAGGCACCTCTCCATTATGTAGTGTTTCGGAGCTGATAATTTCAAGAAAATAACAAATAGCTTGGGTTATTTTTAAATTACTTTTTACAGGACTCACAGGGTTAGGTTTGGAATTATCCCTAGGAAAACTGGAATTAGACAGGCCCATTTTTTGGTTGGAAATATCCATAGGGTCCCTGGTTATTGTGAGTGCAGATAAGATAAAGAGAAATGCAACCAAAAGAGTAATTGGTTGACTCTTCTTGCTAGCCGTACTTGTGACACTTGTGAAGGTATTAGCACTTCCCCTACTAAATAAATAAATCATATTGTCTAATTATACATTTTAATGACAGATAAAACATTTTACCAAAAACATATAAAAACAATATAACTTTGCGAAACCACATTAAAACCAAAACCCATTGAATTCAGCTTAAAAAGAAATAAAAGTTTATAAATACAAAGTGATACGAACAAAAAAACAAATAACACGTATGATAAGCGTTTAATTACACGTTTACACGGTACTTGCGTGCAATACCGACCGTGAAGGCACGTGCCCCTCCGGTATATCACGCTTACCAGGGGTGGGTGACAGAGTGTGACGTCACCTGTTAGACATTCAGACCTTTTAGATTCTTAATAAGATATTGACTGAGCGTCATCCATATGTTTAGAAATGCTCAGCAGGCAATAGAGAGAAATACGCTCCGTATTTTTCCACGTCACGTGTCACAAATCGCGAAATAGAAGAATTAAGGTAACCGTCATAATTCCCAAACTTTGCAAATTAAAGTGGCAATTGTTTGACAACCCATTGGGAGGAAAAGTCCTCGAATGGCGAATAAGTCTAAGCAAAAGGATCACAGGCCGCCCTCCGACCAAGTACAGATAAGTAGTCAACGGGAAGCTGTTGGAAAAAGGCCCAGAACCGGTCAGCATCGATTAGGGGTTGTTTATGTCCAACAGAGGACTGCAAAAGGCTGAAAAGACGGGGCCTATTGGGACAGCCTATGATTTAAATCAATTCCTTATTTCAGGGTCAGGGTTCACACGATGTGCTGACGTTCACGTTCTAGAACTATAGCATCTCTGGCAACCACACCTTCCTAACCGAAATGCAAGACATGGAGAACACGAAGAATATTCTGCTTCACGGCGGGATAAGATGTCGAGTTGAGTCTCTCGGCTGTTTTATATATGCAATCCTACCAACGAAAACTTCAAAATACATGCAAAACATACACGCAGGTTGATGCGACACCCTTAATGAAACGTCATGCTGCATTAACCCAGCAGGTTGATAACAGGTGAGTAATTGGTGGTCAGTTGGTGCATTACCGTGAGGGCGTTACGCTCCAATATACCACGTGGCGAGATACCATCCGTGAGATATGAGGGGTGGTTACCGAAGCGTGTAATGGTTAGCAATTCATTAGATGCTTAATGTCTTTGCTTTGCGCAAATGTATGTAAGTACTAGCCTGTCAAAATATTTGAAAAGTTTGCGTTTTATGCAACCATTTTCGCTGTCATTTACGCAGATGCGTCTCAAATTGAACGGATTTAAAATGAAATAGATTTGTATGGAAATGATCAATCACCGACTGAATTACATGCCTGTGCATCTGTGAGTGTAGCTTGTAATGAAGATTTAACAACTTGTTACCAACTCTTTGACAGCCAATAAAAAATTAAAATAGGAGAGGACATTTTTTTGGAACCCGCCAAATATTTGCGCACCTGTCCAGCCCCGTTCTCAGAATTACGTTTAGTGCGTTCACAAAAGCACTACATTGCCTAGGTGTCAAGTCTGTGATCTCAATTATCTCGTTGAGTGCTACATCTTTGTGCACCTCGACGTGATTGATGGCGAGTTCTATAAACGGCATTTTAATTTTGGCAAATAGTAACTAGCCATTAGAATCTAAGTTACGCACGTACCATTCTAGTTTTAGACAAAATGAAACTCTATTTTTTTTGCATAAGGTCCTTAATTGAATGCGGGAAACTGACAGAAAGCGTAACGCTCTGAGCATTGTCCAGACTTCAACGGGATCTGAAGCGTTAAATTGGATTACCATTGTTTGTCATCCCGCAGATAGCTCGGGTCGTTCCGGTCGTGATCGAGTCGTGAGCGTGTTTTTTAATTGAAATAAAATCTAGAATAGGTGATAGATAATTGTGATGGTGATTAATTTGGTACGTATAAAAGAAATTATTAGGTATTTGGTGTATTGTTAGAAAGTTGTTGTCGGCTTCAGCTTCAAAAAGACTAATTATACTAGCATAGCATTCAGGATAAACGTCACAGATAAACATAATAATAAAAATGAAAACTGTCCAAAACACATGTTTTTTTTGTTCATTTCTCATTTCTAAATTAATTTATAATGTAGTATACGGTACGATAGTCCTTATTCACTCCGAGAAAAGCTTTAAATAATGAGAATTAAAACAATAATGTCACAACTTCAATGTACTCGTAGATATAAAGAGTCGCACAACTGTTCAGCCGACAAGTTGCACGACTAGTTGCACAACTGTTCGGCCGACAAGTTGCACGACTGGTTGGCTGACGAGTCGCACAACTATTCGGCCGACAAGTCGCACGACGGGTTGGCCGACGAGTCGCACGACTGGTTGGCCGACAAGTTGCACGACTGGTTGGCCGAAAAGTTGCACGACTAGTCGCACAACTGTTTGGCCAAGTTGCACGACGGGTTGGCCGACAAGTTATGATATTTTCGATTTTGATGTTATGAGTAATTTTTGATGTTATTTTGGTTTGGTATTTTGAGGTATTTTATATCTTCCCTTATTAAGGTAGTTTTATCAAGATCACGCCGCCGAAACGCCGCCGCCGCCGACCTCCAAAAGTCGCCGACTGATTGGCCACCGGCGCTCATATCTAACTGAAACTCATTTTTAACCCCCGACGCAAAATAAGGAGTGTTATAAGTTTGACGGGTCTGTCTGTCTGTCTGTCTGTCTGTCTGTTTGTCTGTTTGTCCGTCTGTCTATCTGTGATTCTGTCGTGGCACCGTAGCTCGCGAACGGATGAAGCGATTTCAATTTAGATTTTTTGTATGAAACGTGAGTTACGGCCGATGTTCTTAGATATGTTTAATGAAAATCGGTTAAGTCGTTTAAAAGTTGAAAGTGGGGAAGAATAACCGAATGTCTGCAAATATAATCGAGTAGGGTCTCAAATGAAAGCACATCACGTGCACATTACAAAATAACATGTTCAATGAAAAATGGTCTTTATTGTGTCGGGGTTTTTTTTAATTTTCAATTTAATATAACCAGAAAGGCACTATATTTTTATCGACCATCAAATATTAACACTACTGTACATACACTAAGACTATCCGATCTCCGCTACTGGAACATCTCCAAAAAGAGAAGGCTAAGATCCCAATCATCCCGTCACAGTTTTAATCAAGGGTTTGCGAATTCTATCGTTTCTTTTACTTTTGAATTCCTCAGCGACGTTATAATTGCGCTAAATAACAGGGCGGGGTCCGCAGGTCGGATTCGAACAGTTGCATTTCGGTGGGCTGTTTGTCTGGCGTTATAAACTCTGGATGTGGTCCAAATTTTAATAGAATTTTATATGCATAATCAAACTCCAAAACCTTCTAAACGTCCAAAAAATGTTAGCAAACATTAAAATAATAAAGCCGTTATAATTACACTAAATAACATAGCCAGGTCTCGCAGGTCTAATTCGAGCAGTTGCAGTTTCGGTGTGTGTCTGGTGTTATAAACTCTGGATGCGGTCCAATTATTTGAATTTTAAATGGTTATATAACTTTATTATACTTAATGAAACTTCGCGGTCTTAATAGTTCAAAAATTTTAATATAAACCTCCAGAACCTTATAAAAGTCTAAAAATGTAAGCAAACCTTTCAATAACCAAGCAACTGAACAGGAAACAGAGTCTTGACTAAATGTAGCTGTAATATTTTTTCCTTAATCATGAAAGGACAGCCCTAAAATAATTAGGTAATTTATTTAATAAAGTACCTAGTTAAACTGTTGATTATTTTGTGCTACGAATAATTAGTCTTATTTTTTTAGTCCAAACACTTAATATCCTGCATTGAATGGACATTTAAATTAAGCAATAAATTGCATAAAAAGGCATTTAGATAAGAGAGTCTTAGTAAGTACTAATTCGTAACACTTGTTATCCTACACAATAAACATCCAACCTGAACCGAAATACATCTAGATTGATTAATATCCACGTTCCATAAATTACCAAATCCTCAATGATCCATCCACCATTTTATTTTGGAAGCATTTTAAATGCATACTGCATTATCTATTGTAGCATCAGTACGGTTCTGTTATATCCAGTTCGTTCAATTCCCGTGCTCAGGTCCATGAGCTTTGTAATTATTTCGTAATTGGTGGGCTGAGCTGCCTCGGTAGCCGATACATCACGGCTCCAGATTAAAACTAAGGTCTATACCACACATCACTGAGATAAAAAATTTACATTCAGCTCATATATAAATGAATTGTTAAGCATAAACCACGAAAACGAGTAGAAAAGATTTTAATAACTGCCATCAAATATTAAAATCTTCCATATCTAAAAATCGCTATGGATTTATAAACGTATGGATCACTTACCATCAGGTGGCCCGTCTGTCTGTTTGCTTGCTCTATTTATAAAAAAAAAATTGATCATGTTTCGTTCTTTATTTAGAACATTTTAAAAGAAAGTTGTGATGATTAAAAATACTAAACTGTGCAATAACTTGTATCGAAAAATTCGCTACAATAGAAAATGCTAGAGGCTAGAAAACTTTACGAAAAAGACTGAACGTTGCTGTTGTTTTATAACGGTCATCTCTGTGCGTAGTACTAGTAGTACTGTAGGTAATGTCATAGACACGTAATTTGATTATCTAGAAAAACTAATTTTCTTAATTAAGGTACCTGCTTTCTATCAATATAAATGCACCTTTACATCTCGTAACTCTATTGGTGATGGGCGATCGCTGCAGGCTACGCAGTCGTTAAACGTCGGTTCTTTTAAATCAACTCAGGAATAATAGGCTGTATTAGAATAAAAAATAACGCGACAAACCATACGATACACGTGAGATAGGACAAGAGATATATGAATGCAAAATATAAGGTACCATATGCGGTTGTAAATTGAGATCGGCAGGCTGTTCTCGTTTGGTTTTTATCATCTTTATTTTTCATTTATATGAGACACAGACAAAAGCAACATAGTAATAATTAATGGTCAGGTAATAAATATGAGAAATGTGTTAACAGTAGCCATTAATATAGCCAAAACTGATTAAGCAAAAACAGAAGAAATACCAAAAATAAACACACGTTAGACTAATTAGCTACAGAATTATTGCCTTGTTTATTTAGGTGGTAAGATAGGAATGCCAAAGAACTTCACACTAACAGAGTTGAATTAAAACACTCAACTTTTTAGAGCTACAAATAGATAGCGAGGTTAGTTTACATCTTTGCATCTTATATGGAACAAAGATCGTTAAGATACGGAAAGGACGTGGGACAAGGAGCAGGCTCTAGGAGAATAATAAAACTAACATTATATTGTACGGTTTTGCGTTGTTCAGTTTGGACGTTGCGTAAAAAGTGAAATTTATTTAGTGAACGATAAAATAAGAAAAATATATGATCATTTACAAAGTTCTAGCAATTGCCATGACTAAGTTTTAAGTTTCAATTGGGTTGTAAATCAACCCAATATGAAACTTAAAAGATAATTAGAAATAATTTAAATATTATTCAAGCAAAACCCTCGAGTTATGTATTTTTCAGTCACGAAATGATTTGAAAAGAAAAATGTAGGCTCCTTCAAACATATGCTTGGCGAGAAAACATTTATGATTTGACAAGGAACACTGTGTTATAATTGATGACTCGTTAATGTTTTGATTACAGAGAAAAATTGTTATATTCGAAAGGTAAGGCGTAAGGTAAGGTCCAAAGAATTCAATTAAGAATTTTATTGCACGGCGAATAAATACAAAAACATGTTCTGATCTGGTTACAACATGAAATAAAAACACTTAATTTATCCTCCACGTCCAATCAATTATGCAACACGACGCGAGTGTGTTACCACTTTTATATGCATTACTGGTTTTGCTTGGAGATGCTCGACAAAATAGTATAGAGGAATTAGTAGATCGTAAAGTTATCGATGTTACCGTTACTATGTATAGAGTAGGAGCTGTCAAATAAATCAATAGCGAGCATGCCAACGAGTATAAGTTCATTCATTCGTTCAGATCGATGTATGGAGATCTCAAGATTACAGACCGACAGGAAAGTAGAATTTTAAGCATCTCCACAGTAATTAACCATCGCTCTTTATGAATAAATAATTAAAACTTTTACTTTATATTTTGACGAGACATATTATGGTAAATTATATAGGTAAGATTAGGTACGGTATAATAGGTTTTACACACAAGTTTCTCAGTTAATAAATACGAGTATATAATTAAGACTATTATTATAAAACAGAAGATATATTTGTGTTTTCATTATGTAACTCAAACTCAAATCAATGGTTTGTTTTTATAATAGTATACACAACAAAACATTGCGGTCCTATAAGCACTCCCTGAGGTACTCCCATCTATCGACAAAGAATTAATCACCTACAATCAATTTCAATTCATATCTCGCCGGCAATAATTAAGAGAGTACATAAAGATTATCTTTCGAATTAAAGCACGCACCAGTTGCCTATGTTTTAGAGGAGATAAATGAGTATTACCGATCGTATTAGCATTCCGGCTTTACCGTTATCCGATACAGATTCTTTGTCGGGCTTATTAATAAGCAAATCTACGAAACGGGCTGTACTTACATGTACATTAGTGACTACCTCGAGGCATTTGACTCAATTTAAGGCAAGCCTTCCTTAACAGCAAAATACTCAGATGCAATTATGAACCGTTTCCTGCTTTGAACCTCCGACATGTACAATAAAATATCATAGAGGTTCCTGAGCAGAACAAACTGTTTCTTAAATTTTGCTCCAAGGTTGATTTCATTATTTGTAAGTAGCTACTTTACATCCGAAACCAGCGGCATCCCATCAATAAAGACAATATTTTACTGCTAGATACATAAACACTAAACATGTCTAACTAAACGGTTTTATGGTGATTAATATAAAATAACAATTAATTTAATATGACTTCTTCTTATTCCTTCCACGCCTTTTAAAACGCAAAATTATTCAGTGATAAATTTAATGGCCATCAAGGCCTGAGAAATAAGTTTTATCTGATAGTCGTACTTGATTGATGGAATCCAAGCCCATATCAGGCTCCTTCCTAAATATTAATCGAAGATCGATTAAATTAATAGAAACTTCTTCAACCAAGGAGCCAACTGATAAGCGTCGTTGAGTTTACGTAATTCATGGATTGTTGGTAGTAATAATATTAAAGAGCTTAATTGCATCGTTATCTACATCGTAAACGAAAGAGACTTGGTCGGTGAAATTCAAACACGAGATTTTTACAAAAACTCGTATAAAATAAACAAGTTGATCAGAATGAAGCCATAAATTGTCCAAAGCGGCGCTTTTAGTCTCACGTCTAACAAATTAACAAGCGATTAAGCTACCGATTTGGGTTAGAAATGCTCTCGATGGAACATTAATGGGAACCTACAAATAACATTGATAGGGAATTACAGTCGGAAAGAAAACACAAAAGGTATAGATATTGAATAGGTACAATTCTAAGATGAGTTTTGTAATAGCACTTAAGCAAATAACCAAAAGAAAGGTTTTATTTTTTAAAGAAAGGGGTAAATATTATTTTAAAATTTGTAATTATCAGCTAAAATTAAGTTTTAAGATAGTCTTGATTGAAAAAATATATGATATATTGTGAGCTTTGTTTTATTTTTAAATTATTTTATCTTTATGACCCTTAATTCCATTTACTTTTAGAGATTAATTTAAATAAAACGATCATTGCTACAACAATTATTATTTATTAAAAGTAAAAAGAAAGAAATTCTTTAATATAAGTAAAAAAATTCCATGACTTTTTAGTTAAGCGTAAAATAAAGCTTTTGATTCTCAAAATAAACGGACAGTTAAATAACAAGAACAACTAAAAACGGAAACTTTTTCACCTGATGATACCCAATAACTTACAGAAGCAATTGTAATGGCCGTCAGATGCACGATAGTGACATCTTTGACTTTAACTCAAAACCGTGCTTCAGGCCACATCAATTCAAAATCTCTCTGAGAAAACAGATGCGCTGTAAAAGAGTAAAAAAATGCTTCCAGACCCAGATGAAAGTTTAGACACAAATAATAAAAGGAGCCATAAGAATTACCTAGATATAAGAAGCTGTAGTAATTTAGTAGAAACTGTTAGTGATAATGTTATTATAACGAATTAACATTATCACTAACATTATAACAGTTTATACCTTATTACTAATTCTACGTAATAATTACCGCCGGAATACAATTCAATACAATAAAAACAATAAAAAATATGAGCAATAAAGCGCTTTGAGAGATATGCAAAACAGTTTAGGAAAACTAAATGTTACTCCATCATCGTGCTCAATAAATATGTATCTATCGTATTTTTCTATCGATACTTACTATGTTTTATCAGAATTATACGAAAGTCTGCCAAGTTCATTGCTTTGTAGTATTTTTTTATAAAACGGTAATTTTTTTCCTTCCTGCTTTATCAAGTAAATAGAAAAAGATTCTCAAATTAAGCCATTCTCTGTCTAACAATCCTTTGACTTTTATTGATACCGGAAACGCTCGCCGCATCGCCCAGTGTCGTGAAACTTACAATTTAATTTCGTGAGAATTCAAGAATCCGACTTTCGGCAACGCAAAATTCAAAACTGAACTAATGATTTCGTGAATAATTAAAATTTTAAGCGTTGGTGGTGACGGTTTATGGATTTACGACGCTGTATCCCTAAGCGACAAAATGAGTTACGTATACCATACTGCAACTTTGGATATGATAATTTTACAACATCATAAACATTTTGTTGGAGTAAATAAATCACAGGTTGGGTGAGAAAGCATAAAGGAAATACCCATAAATATCGTTAAGTTTTCAAGCAAGACCGTTATAAATATCATAAAATATATACATAATGGAAAAGCATATATAAAATTTAATAACTATTGTTGTAAAGTATCAGATCTAATGGGATGAAAAGGTTGAAAATCATAAAAATTTAAACAATCGACGATCGCAACTGGTCATGTAAATAGTTTGTAAAGGATGATGGAAATACTTCCCTACTATAAATACCTTAATACTGACATAAATAAATCATTTAAATAAACTATAGAAAAAGTTTCTAGTACACCTTCTACAAAATTAAATGCTATTAAGTGGTATAATAGTAGTACGTAGAAATATACAGAGAAACACCCAGATCAATCATAACTTACTCTGAGTAAGCCCTTTTTAAATTATAAACAAAAAACATAGTAACCACACTAATACCATCCACTTGGCCGTATATCTTAAGAAACCATACCATTACCATACATATTGCTCCAGCGATCAGACTGCTTAACAAACTACTCTCAATATTGGTCTAAGGCGTAGTCACAGGTATCGTATGGTAACATTAGTCCGTGAAAAGGTGGATGAAAATAGTGAGGGAAATTATTTTCATCCATATACTGCCTCTCAAGCGAATTAGTATTATATTAAATTAAATAATCTGATGAATATTGGTACAGTTGTATTGCCTACATTGAGAAAAGTTTTAGAAAGAAAATGAAATGAAAGAAGAAGAAACAGCATTAACGAAGTACCTATCTGAAAGATCAAAAAAGTCCACAGCCGAAACAGTCGAATTTCTGTTACAGAGTTTTAGACACTTTTCATACACTTGAAATTTTCTATCTATACGAATCTCAGGGTATAAAAATCTCAGTAATCGTACAACGATAAAGTCGTGATGTGTAAAGGCAACTTGCACCGGATCCTGTCGGACTGGTCTGGTTATTTGCAACCTGTCTTTATGAATAATCGAGTGACTCCTGAAAGTTTAAGTGTTTTTGAATTACATTGTTAGCTCTAATCATAATTTTATCATAAGCGTGTAGGTACTATTATCTAGCTCTTTTCTTGGCATTTCTGTTATCTATATGTTTAAAAGTGCAACAATTATGCTACGATTATTGAAATGTGGATAAGTGTCGGATATGCTTACAACGAAATCTTTTAGATGATGATAAACCTATCTTTTATAATATTTCATTGACAAAACTGAAACGTTCATTTGTATGTACTGAAACAAATAATAAATGGACACAAGACATAACCAAACATAACGTTTCAATCCCACAGCCACCGGTGTCTGTTTGGCAGGACGTCCCACGGAGCTTCCTGTACAAAGACTAATTCGACTAGCCTCGTTATTAGTTCCGCGACAACACCCATCCATTCTGCATTACAAGATCTTCGCTACACAACCGCTGATGACGCATTTATACATCCGTGCTGTGTGTTTGTTTGTTCCGGTCGCATGACTGAATCAGGCAGTATTTTAAAACTGAGACTTACAATTTATGATATTACATAAGCTTCTGTTCGTATTTCGCTAACGGGGACTTTAGAATAAAGATCTAGACAGAAAAGTGTCATGTCTTTTTCACTCATTTATTCGATCATCAAAACTGTAAATGAAAATAAAAGTGTATGCGTGAGCCAGGTTCAGCTATTTCTGCGTTACTGTATAACGAACGTCAAAATATACAAGGTTTTTTTTCTTTAACAAACGGGGAAATAAACAATTTATATCGATGTTATACCGTTTAATTAGCTAGACTAATACCTTATATTGTTTCGTGTGACTGAATTCTTTGATCGTTCGATTAGCCGCGTCACAAATTAATTACCAATAAAGAGAGCGCGAGAAAAATATGCCTTTATCTAAAGCCGTGACATTCAAACTCTGTAGGGCAGGAGTTCTCAAAGTGTGTCCCAAACTGTGGCGTCCGACAAGTTTAAATCTGTTCGTTTCTATTAAGCCAAACAACCTGTTTCATTGTAACAATCTTAAAATCCCCTTTTTAATTTTCATTTCAGGCGATAAAAAAGTTCGAAAATTTCCTTCTCCACGACGGTATTCGCATGTCCAAAAGCCTACAAATTGGCAGGTATTTGGAATATTTCACAGCAAAGCGAGAAATTTCTTCAACAAAAAAAATGAATTCGCTTTTAAATAAAGTTCGTTTTTTCATCAGCCACGCGGCCACGCCTCGCTGAAACTCTCGTTGAAAAATGAATTTAATAAAGTAAATAGAAATAAATGTGATTTGCGTTGAACCTAGAACTTTGAAAATCCCTGTTTTAATATATTCATAATCTCGCGTGGGCGTACTTCGTTTCGCTCCCACTGTCTTTCTACGATAACGTATAAAAGACCTGTCTAAGCGTGTGTCGGATTATGCATTATGGGGTCCCCAAAAGATATATCATTATATATTATTCTCATTGGGGTCCCCAAAAGGTATATCATTATTTATCATTGTAACTTGTACCTGAAAAAAGTTTTACTTACCCTAAAATAGTCCAGCTCATTTACTTCAATTTCACTTTCACCGATAAAACACACTGATATTAACACGGTGGTATATTTTGTTGAACTCTTTGAACTTTCTAATCTCTTACCCTGAAACGGACAGTGTTGAAAAAAGCGATTGTTTTCAACCAAGACAATTACCAAGAACCAAGTACCAAGTTACAGTACCAAAAAGAAAAAGCATGTTAGATCCTTAAGTAAAACCTATAAAATACCTACAAATAACATCTTGTACCTAACTACAATACCATGCAAGTTAGAGAAATGAGACCTTATAAGAAGAAGGTTGGAACTCGTTATCCAAAACATACACTGTTGACGAAAAATAAGAGCTCTCATATTTTTAATAAAAGAAAATAAACTTAAATTGTTCACGACTTTTTGATAAAGAAAGGAATATTTCTATATTCCTTGAAACAATAGCTTCTTGTTTTCACCTATAGTCATAGCTAACTAGCTACGGGACCCTAAAAACAACAATAAATTTATTATCCACACGGCTACCAACCAACTGTTCTTTGAAGTGCGCGTTGAAGATTACTCCGGCCAATTTATGACAAAATTTATGAGATCAGCTTTTCATTTAAAAAATAGCGATAGTTACCTATGCCAAATTGGTCGGTTTCTTTCAAAACCTGCTCAGTACGTGCACCGAGCGTGTATGTCAATAATTGGTTGATAAATCAATGTTCTAGACCATCGTCGAGAGACGATTTCTTTTGAATACCAATGAATTAGCTATTAGTTGAGATATAATGAGAACTGCCAAAGGGTATGTTCCCACCAAACACGTTAAAACTTCATATACCGCTACTTGACAAGAAATACAGAGCAATTAAGAACGAGCGAAACTCAAAGATTAAAGTCTTCCTTTTTAATCGCGAAAATTATAATGTCTATTTGTACCGAAGTCTAAAAAAGGTATACTGCGCATCTTACCATATTGCGCAAAATATTTGAAGTATGTAATTTATTTAACAACTTACATTAGTGTACGTGAACATAATACGTATTGCTAAGAGTATAACCCTCCTTCCGTCACAGTCGGGTAAAAATACCCAGGTATGCTGGAAACATTGGTTGTTTCCACTTCATAAAATATTCCAAGATCAAAATATTCGGACTGAGTTTTTTTCTTTCTCGTAAAAATTTGACACTAGAAATGGAAGCTTTTTGATTTTGAATCGCTTAGTTATTATAATTATATATCAAGTGACAAGTTCTGTAAAAATATGTAAAAAATTGTAAGCACAAATTCAATAGTTAAAATGCTCTATGTGATTTTCACAAATAATGTGCAATACTCGTGCCTCCGTTGCTCTTCCTGCTACATAAACATTACCTAGCTACATATATAGATAGTACCAGTGTTTGAGACCATAGTTCTGATTACGAGACCGATCTCGTCACGAATAAACGTGGATGGGAATTACTACTAATAAACCACTATCTTTGACAATCTCTAGGTCCCCTATAATTTATGGACTAAGAATAAACCAAGCACTCCAAAGAATTCATTTAAAATCTGAGGATTGCGGTTTGAATTAAACAAGTAAATTGGTTGGACGCTGCCCAGTTGATCCTCAAAAATATCGATGGAGGGACAGAGTGGAAGCAAACTTGCATTTTTAGTCAGCAACTGACAGAAGACTACAGAAGATAGAAGAAAGTGGTGACTTCTCGTACCTATGGGAGGCAAATATTCACTTCAGATCACTGCGCCAAAAGAGTAAGTGAATAAGTAAATTATTTCCAGTACATCCAAAATTATAAGCTTTACCACCACAGAATTCTGACCCAACTGATATAGCTTCTTAAGAAACTCGTAAACCTACATCAGTGTAGTGCCACGTCGCCACTAATAAACAGGTTGGCGAAGAAATTCAATATGGAATGCCAAGTAATGCGGTGAAATATGAGTGAATCGTTTGCGGTGAATACGAATATGAGAAGGTTACGCGATTAGAAGGATACACGAGTTTAGATCATGGGCGAGGTTACCTACCGACAAACTTAAATGCCACAACTGGTGTTGCTTTGCAGATGATAATTATAATAAATCTTTTTAATGGATAATGTATTTCAACAATAATAGCTCCAGGCTTGAATATGTTTAGGAATTCAGATAACCAATGGAAGATTAACAATGTTAGAGCTTTTGTTTTGTTGGATATCTTTATAGAGATTTTCAGCAGATTGTTTCAAATTTGATATTGAATTAGCAATTTACTAGTAGGACTTGATTTAGGACTTTTGGATCAAACTTATTTTGAGCAGGCTATTCATTTTAAAGACTTTTCGTATTGTTAAGTCAAAATATATCCTTTGATTTAGACACATACTGATCACCAAATTATTTGTTTTTTGATACTACCTTTTGGCCTAATAGGGCGCCAAGTTTCTTATATCAAAGAACTGTAAAATCCTTTTTTAATCATTAGGAAAAAAGGTATGATAAATTACACGTGTGCGCTGTTGTTCATACGATTTTTCCGCTTGTTAAAAATTTCAAGTAGGACATTTTTATTTCCACGCTATTATTTGTCGTCATTAAATGTCGGCTTCGGTTGATTTTAAACGACCATCATCAACGATCAAATAATTTGGCAAATTAACTTCTCAAATAGTTGAGACAAATCTGCTATAATAAAAACTTCATTGTAACTGGTATCAGCGACAACTTATTCTCAGGCTTTATTTATAGTATCTATTTTCGACTTTATTTGTAAAAGATTTGAGTTCACATATAAAAGCATACACTTAATTAAATATACTAAAGGCTCTGCTATTTACGACATAAGCATTATGAGGCTCATTTCATCACAAAAACTTTAGAATAAATCTCATTTAAATTTGATAATGAATTACAAACGCTTCTGAATTAATTTTATAGTGTTTCAAAAAGTTAAGTTTGTTTAAAACCTGATGGAAAGTAACTAAAAGGAAATTAAAAGCGTAATTAATCAACCTACAATTCGCTATCATTTTCTAGTTCGTTTACTAGTATTCAAAAGTCGATGACCAACACGGATCTAGTTTGATTAATAAAGGTTTACATATTGTAAACCCGCTAGGTGGCTAATGCATTTGACCTTTCATCTACGGGTGTTAGCGTTTGAACTATGCTCTTAATATTCATCCACAAATCACCAGCCAAACGTTTCCCATTACCCATCAAGCGGCAGTCACGACAAATTTTATTAGTATTAGCAGCGATCCATCAAACCGTACGTTTTAAATGCCCACTACCATTACCGTATATTTTAGGAGCGTTACAATTAAAGTGAATAGTGCTGCAGCATTGGATCTTCAGCCAATCACTATCTCCGCTCCCCTGATTGATAGTGCATCAGGAGAACGTGTGATGTATAGAGGCACGTCAACTATCAAATCGTTATAACTATAAACACTCATTTCACAATTAACAGATTATATTTGAATATATTTGCGTCAATTTACAATAGCATCACCATAAATCTAATTATGGTTATTTTGTATATCGTCAGATTTATATATGAGCAGTGTTTTTGTGATAAATTGATGCACGTTTAATGACAATATACCGTAGTACTCGTAACGATGTAAGTCGATCGTGAGAAATTTGTGTAATTCAATATTGTTATTTGTTGTTATCTTATGAATATCGATCGGTTTATTTATGGTAATTACTAAAACTTATTTTAAAAATGGAACTGCTTTTATTTGTAGTCTTCAACCGATAAGATCTTTGTCGTTCTACACTGTTTCTGTAGGAACTTCCCTTTACATCATATCCGTTAGAAAGAGTTTTTTTTTCACACAAACTTAGCATTTACATTTCCCATAAAGTCTGGGAATCAGATCACCGTTACGTCAACAAACGGACGTCCTGAGGTTCTTGTTTTATTATCATAATCAGATTCATTTCTGAATTAAATATGCGTGTTTTACCAATTTTGAGTAAAAGTGAAAACGATTATTTGGTATATGGCTTCCTTTTAGATTAACGACCGGCTGCTGTGAGAACTTTTCACAATGGACTGCTTTAGAAACAGTTTTATGAACCTATTGATTTAGATAAAATCTCTTTACAATAGTTTGTTTTATAGCTTAGTTGTGTTTAATAGATAGATTTTTAACCGAATTCAAAAAAGGAGGTTATCAATTCAACACAACATTTACAATGTTAGTCTATTACGGCTTCCAAACAATAATACCAAATTTCATAGTATGTATTTTTCACGTTTTTTTACTAGATATTCTGATCCAATGATAAACACCCCAAGCCATCCGGTATTCACTGAATTAAGAGATGTAATTTTAGTCCCAAAATTGCATTAAGCAATCTCGAATCTTGATAACATTTTATCATCCTCTCTTTGTCTTTAAGAGAATTAAATAAACCGCAAACCAATATCTATATTATTGAATAAGACCAGTGTAACAATATATTATATCTAATCGTTCTGCATCCGTGATGTTCGTGAATCTACACATCAGTATAAGCACTTCCTACGATATAAACCGTATAGTAAAGTAAGTAGCCACGACTCAGATATACTATCTCTAGATATCGTAATCGGAGTCGTCACGGTCAGCTTGATGCATTTCTATTCCCATACCACGTGATATTGATAACACATACACGTGTGAAACGGATGAATGACGGAATTAGATACTCGCTTTTACAGGTGGTAAAATTGTCTGGGTTACTGTCTGTAACTTAACGTTATAGTTACGAGTAAATGAGGAATAAAACATGACTCCATTCAACCAAGATGAGAGGTGTGTGGACCGATGCTGTTAGATGCTGTTGTGGAAGAATGCATAGTGTGCTCGTGGCCCCGACAAATAAGCGTGGAGAGGAACATTTCCTCACGGATAGATAAATAGGAGTTAAATATGACAGAAATATACAACATACAGTACAACAAAAATACAGCGATTGTTGGGATAGAGAAAAGGAAATAAGTTAAAAACTACTTATTAAGAGAAATTGGTTAACTAAGATTTTTAGTAAAAGCGCAAATTTGTAAAATTAAAGAAAATAATGGTAAGAAATTACAACAAAAAATGAATACATTTTCGTCACTTGTTTAGGTTGACATATCTTGGGGTTAACTAAAATACAATTAAATAAACAGTTACATAATTATTTTATTTCCAAAGTATCATTGCTAACGACATCATCATAAGTCAAAGTAAGTAAACTAAGTAGGTACATAATAATAAAACAGACTCTAGGAGGCACAGTATTTATTTCACCAAAATTATATCTCGAATTCATCATTCACTAACCATAGATATTTTTTGTAACATTGTTTTTATGGTCCAAGTCGCTTATTCCCATTAAATTATAACGCATTAGCGAACTTTTTTAAACATACCACATGCCAATCCCCATTCATAGTTTTTTTACAACAGGTAACATTGCCTTTTTGATGTTCTTTTTTCAAATTTGCGCCCCTGTTGATGACGGTTTTTAAGGCTTTTACGCAATTTATTTAATGATCCAATGGATTGAGAATTTCCGGTGCTTTTGGTATTATTGTATTGAATTTGACGTTATCTTTTTTTGTGTGCAAATAAAATTTGGGACCATTTGTTTTATTCGTTCAAGAGATAAAGTATATCTTAACAACCGAACAAATAACATATTTATTTCAAACCTTTCACATTTTTTTCTCAAAGCATGTTATGACTTAGAGGCTCTGTGAAAAAAAGAAGTAAGGTATATATCTTAACAACCGAACAAATAAAATATTTATTTCAAACCTTTCACATTTTTTTCTCAAAGCATGTTATGACTTAGAAGCTCTGTGAAAAAAAGAAGTAAGGTAGTGTGGCATGTTATAGATGATAAAATCACTATAATAGGGACCTCCTTGACAAGCTAACTTATGCCGTCCTCTTGAGTTGCCCTGTAGCAAGTAGGGAATCATTTGAACCGTTTTTGATTATATTTGGGCCTATTAAATATTTAAAAAATATTTATTTCTCAGTACTAACAGTACCTACAGTACCTCTACCTCCCCTATAGTAAAAATAACTTCTCTTCAAAACCGGCAACGAACTGGCGCCTCCTCTGGTGATGGTCATGTCAATGGTTGTGGCGATTGTGACCATATACCAGTGAGCCAGCCTCTTTGCTAGGGACTTCTTATATGTCATTTAGAAACTCCCTAAGCATTAGATTTTTAGACTTCCGAAGGTCTTGGTCTAAAACGTTACTTTAAAAACAGCTTTTTCAAAGACTTCTTATAAGAAGGTCTTTATGTAAAACATGCCTATAAGAAGTCGGTAAAAGAAATAATAATTACAGAAGCAATGTGCACGCAAAAGCCAGCTGTTAAGCTGTACTGAGCAATACTGAGCGTCCACAAATCACTGGCTCACAAACAGCAAATTGGTTTTCTGTAAATAATTATATTTTATTGGCCGCCCCGCTCGTTGTATCGATAACGCTCTACACATAATTTTAAGTAACACCCGCTTTAATAAAGTGTGGATTTTGAAATTATTGCAAATTTTATTATGAAATGATTCGTGAGTATCGTTTAACATTTTAATGAGTACAGCTTACTTCACGTATTTTGTTCGGGATCTTGTAAATTCTTTTGTAAATTCGCTTTTGTAAATCTTAATCTGTTCTATGTCAGGTTGAATGTAACTTTCAATGAGGTTTGACCAACTAACTAATAAATGCCACTTCTTTTAACGAGTCCGCCTGTTGTCATAAAGTAAATTCCCTTGATAGTATGATTACAGAAATATGTGATGAAATTTATGTGAAGTATTTCATTTGACCGGATTAGATTGTAAACACTTATCTACGTATGTCAATAAGTAGTAATAGGGAAAATCTCAGGGATCTGTCTCTGACTCGGAAACCATAACAACAGTTTGTTAAAGACTTTAAGCAGCTGATGTTGAAAACATTATAATTGCACGGAATTTCTAAGATTTCTCCATATTTTACCTAAACAAAAGCCCAGTGTCCAGCAGTGAGATATAAAAGGCAGCAACAAATTGCTCTATCTTTATTGAACACATTTTCAAATTCACACATTATTAGGCACATTTCTAACTAGTCGAACACGTGAACCCTACAGCTGTGATACATCTGTCTTTGTTCGTTAATAAATTTCGAATTGAAAGTGGAGTAACTGTGGAAATTGCGATATGTTACACTATACTACACTACTTGTTAAGCCTCGGGGCACCCGCTAACATGATCGAAGCGTAATGTATGTTCCGTGAAAGTGCATAAATTTGTTTCTCGAATTATATTTGGAGTTAGTCGGAATTTGAATAATTTAGTGGAAGATTCTAGTTGGCTTTAAAACATTAAGTTATAGTTACTTATAGGAGAACTTGTAATACAACTGATTAGGTGGAAACATAATAATGTGGTGATCTTGATAGCTGAAGTAAAAATGACGTCTTTTTAGTAGATCCAACGTTAATACACTTTTAAGCTAAGCATTTCGCAAGCATCGTTATGTACAGAGTACATGAAAATCTTTGAAAAAAGGATGACAAATTTAAAAAAGAAATAAAAATAACAAGACTATGACATAAAAAAAGAGTCAGAAAAGTTGTAGAAATGGCTTAGCTTCAATGCCGGCAACGCACTGGCGACTCATCTAGTGTTGCTCGCGTCAGTAGTCGACGGTGATAAATTACCATCAGGAGGCCCGTCTGACTGTTTGCACGCCCTTCTTATAAAAAAATATTTTTATCATTTCCAACTTCAAGTAAGTTGACATAAGTGTCACGATTCCCTTCATGAAGTTTCGAAAAGCAATACAGTTTCTTGAAAACTGTGTTCCCGAAAACAATTCAGAAACATTACCTACTCATAATTTTATTGTGTACTTATTTGTAGTTCATTCAATTACCTTGATAGTCTCGTACGCCTCAGCGATGCAATGCGATTGAAAATAAGTACGATGTATGAGATGCAATGCAATTGAAAATATTGTATTGTCCAGATACCTTCAGGCTCGTTTCCTAATCCCATTTTACAAAAATATACCTAGATAGCGAAAAAAATCTCAACAAACTCATTCCTTATCAAGCAATCAGCATAACGTTGTAAAAATGTTAAAAATAAAGAGACAGCTATCCGCCAATTTCCATACAAATTTCGCAATTACTTAGCACGATACACTTTATCTGTTATCGCGTCTTTTCCTTATCATTCTTAGAGCATTACGGTTTATTTATGCGACACCAATATGGCTACTTAGGTTTTTACAAATGCTTATGTGAACTAAATTGGTCAGTGATACTTTAAAGGGGAAGTAAAAGATTGTTTTGTTACGCACGTTTTTATTTTTGAAATGACTTTTCAAAGATTGTATTTATATATGGAAGTGTTGAATTTTTTCAAGGGTTTTGAAATAAATATATTAGATATTATTTTGATAAAAACTTGAAATTCGACGAACAGTTTTAGAAAGCCTTTGCATTCAGCGCAATAAAGGCTTGATTTGATTCAATAGCTATAGAGATATAAGTGCGAATACTTATATCAGGTTTTTTAACTGTTCTTAGAACTTCTTGTTTTTGTGTTTAATTCTTCTAGTATTAACGTAATCATCACCAATTATCTGTAAAGAATTGTATCTATTATTAGTTCGTTTGTTAAAGAAATTTATAACACCGTTACCAAAAACAAAACCCACTAAATAGATACGTGTTATAAATTGTGAAGCATCGGATAAGGGTCTATACAATTTTATTGTAGGCGTCGAAAATCTTCATACGACATCGTCTGACTTTGGTTGCCATCGGGCCAATTACGTCCAATCGTCCTCGTGTATCTGATAATGAGGTACAGCTTGTGATATTGTATATTTGTCACATAGAAAGCATGCAAGCCATCTGAGCTGTCATTGCAGCGTAACAAACCGCGAACAAGATAAAAAGTATGTAGGTAGATAACGCTTGTAAGGGCTTAAATTTAGACCACACTCCACTCCACTAAATCTTTGAAGAGGGACTCTTCAGACAAGTTCGTTCTTGAGTCATAAGTAGAAGATATTATAGATACCTGGCCCATGAATTTTTCTGTCTATGAAAGCCAAACATGACCGCCGTTCTACCTCATGTTCACTTCAAAACTCTGTTTAATTTTATTTTTATTTATTTTTATTCTATTCCTTTTTTGTTATAAGTTATGTAAATAGTTATATAAACTCTATGAAAGTTAATTACTAATTCAATACTAGTTTCTCATTGGGTTACCAAAAATTGCCAGAAAACCTTTCTTTCTCTTGTAACATAACAGTAATGTAACCTTGCCTATAGTTGTCGATTGGTGCCCATACGAACAATAGGTGATTACGCACCTTTGTAGAAAGTGTTGGCACCACGGGCTATCATTGTATTTGTGCGATAACCTTCCATCGAATCGTTTTGTCCGAAATCAATTAAACATCGATTCAGTGCTTAACAAGGGACCATCTGTTTCCAATTAATTAAACCTCTATGAATAATCGATCGATCGAACTGTTAATTCGATTTCCATATGCTCGATTGGCTAGCGTGTTCTACAATTTCGTTAACACTTTTGAAACAAAGTGTTTGGGACTAGCGTCTTTATAATAACACAATAGGCTTGTGAATTTAATGATTTACCATCAATCATCAAAGTTTTGCCGGATGATAAAGCCTGGCATGATTATTATTCACGAATTTTATTTCACAAAAACTAAGGTTTTTTTTTTTAACGAGTCACCGTAACCCATGGTCACCCACGTTTAACTAATGTAAGGTGCAACTAGATGGGACAAACGTCGCTGCATCTAGGTCGCATCAAATATATCACCTCCTCTTCAATTAAATAGATATTAGGTATATAAAATACTAAAATACATACGAGTAATATCAATAACTTGCAAAGCTACCAAAATAAGGTGAATTTGGATAGGTCACTTTGAAAAAAAAGGTATCTATAATTTCAATTTAAATTCCATATTTTCCTTATTTAGCTTATCATAATGACATTCAAGTAGCATAAACACCACGCAAACATAACGAAAGTAAATACACCGGAATAAACTAGCGAAATTATTAGTTCGTAAACATAAAATGGTAATGAAGTGACTATCGAACCCACTTGTGGAAAGCTATTGATAAAACTACAGGTACACTAAATTAAGTTATAACATACGTAAAGGTACATTCAAACTCTATAAGGGGGAATTCATCAAAAGGAAAAACTGCCAAAGTTAGGTATAACAATTAATAAATCCAAGAAACAATGCATAGATCAAGATAAAGATTTGTTTTCTTTGTGATACTGTTAAAACTTAACATAATTATGGATATAATAAACGCAATGCTACTCTCTAATGATGACTTTTTTATTTTGATTTTAATTTTACAAATTTTATCTAAAATATATTAGTAGACCTGTTAGACAGTTAGTGTTCGTGAACGTAGAAACAGAGGTTTACGAACGAAACATTCATTCTATGGAATGTGTGTAAATCCTGCTTGATCCATTGGACAGATAGGACAAAATATATAAGTGAGGATTAAATTTGAAAAAATTACCAATATTTCATCCAGGTGCCAGCCAACTAGGCTAACGACGAAGGAAAGACACAAACAAACAATATAAATCTAACGCTAATTAAATTCAAATCGCGCGAACTAAATATTCATTGGTTGCCTCGCATAGTACCATCCACATGAATAATAAGGACTGGACACTTGCACCGCTTCTGGGCGCATCTCGCATAACGCCACCCAGTTTTGAAAGCTTGCCCCATAAACATGCGATGATTCCTTATTGTATTATGCTAATATTGACTTGTTTATCGTTAGCAGGCTATGAATCTTGGTGTTGAATGCTGCACCTCACGATATTTTTAGCTGTGGAGATAAGGAAAATAAATCTATAGCTAGGTACCTTACCGGTGTATTTTAAACATTTCTTCGCTATTTCAAAGGACCAAGCAATTAGATAGAATCTCATAATGCTAACTGTGAAAAAGAATTCGCTTGTACGAAGACTGAAACTGATAATAGTATTGGTTCGCAAAGACATTATGAGACAACAGATTAATAAACAGCTCACGTAAAGAAAGTTAAAAAAGAGACGACCATAACAAAAACCAACGTTCGTCAGCTAAGTTCATCTCCGAACCAAAAAACGAAGTCATCAGGCCCATAAACAAACCGAAGCCAAACAACAATGAACTCGTAGATCAACAACTAAAAACCGATGACAATGAAACGCAACGCTTCCTACAAATCACAAAACAATATGCGCCTGTAAAAACTTTCTGCCAAGTTCAGCGGCCACTGTGGAAAAACTGTGACGCAATATCAGGTGAAACACCTAATTATCTCATAACGAATGAATGAACTTTCGCTTTTGTGTTTGAACAATGAACTTAACTCTCTTCTAGTGCGGTAATATATTCAGTTTTTACACGTTATTGTATGCTAGGTTTATGTTCTCTGTGTCAGAGAGCTTTATATCGTCGGTGACAAACTTGCAACATTACATAACATTAGGCTTTGCTGTTTTCTCAAGTATTACTATTGATTGACCCGAACAACAAACTTCTAATTTGGATGATGATTTAAATTATCGATTTTACAGTAGAGCCCGTCAGCTACTACTTATCCTTATGTTTCATTGCCATGTTTATTCATATCTATTATATATTTTTATGCGGTATTCACTACAGCAACTTAGTTTCAATTGAATATATATGTGTAAAAAACAAACAATTTTCTTCAAAATAAATAAAAACAGTTCATCCATTATTCCATTAAAACTTATTTTTGAATTTAAAGCATTGCGTTTTTTTATATGAGAAGTTACTTTAAAAGAAGAATTATTTTTATAAGAATTTATCATTGTACCGAAATGCTTAATGATCACTAAGAAATAAATAAATGAAGACCATCAAGAATCATAAGTCACGGATAGAAAATATGCAAATTAACTGTAATACCGTAACGAAAGAGGATGGGTACCCAGTGGTACGTTCCACTAATATAAACAACGTACGCAGAATCTCATTTAGAATTCATATTCACATTATAATTAAAGTTGTACCTCTTCTAGTAATTACTGACACACAGTTAATTGATGAATCACGAATGTTCAAAAGTGATTTGTTTAAACCTTACCTACTCTCTGTATGAATAACTTCCAATATACCAATCTTTACGACGTGTCTTATTGGAAGCGATCGGCTGATTCTTTTAAGAAAATTCTAGTTTCCTTAACTTAGGGAACTTTAATTGAAAGAGCGAAATTTTAATTTCGTAATTAACTATATTTCTCTATTGGTGTATTATTTCAAATTTTGGAGATTCTTTTTTTATATTTTTGTTTTTGTAATCCTTGTATTCTTACTTTATCGACTTTATATCGGTGTTACTGGAGCACTGGCCTTACAGTGGGCAATAATTTACTATATCAACAAGTACGCATAGGAATCCAGCGCTTAAAACAAGCCGCATACAGCTGATAATCATATCATGCAAAGGATTTGGTATTAAACAAGCGTAAAGTTATAGAAGGAAAGAAATATTTAGATTGAAGAATACGAGAGATAAATAAGTCACAAGTCAAACATAGGTATGTAAAAAAAGTATAGATCAAAATACTTTACAGTTAATGATAAATTTCAGCTTAATTAAAAAATCAAAACATTTTTAAATTAGTCTTATAAGTACGTATATGTTTTCTTTCTCCATAGTCAGTACACCTACAAGGAACGTGAATATTCCAAAATTAAAAAAAATACAACATTTTTTCAAAAATCACCAAACTTAAAGTTAAGGATGGTTTTAAATAACGCTACTAACGTTACTGAGGCGGAAATCAAAAATAATCAAAATTTTGAGTTAAGGCATAAGTATTGGTAGATAATAATTGTTAATGGGCCCCCAGTCTTAATAGCTAACAGACAAGCCAAACCATGTATTTATCTGCCATAAAATTTAGCAATTCATTAGAAAACCATACGATTGAATAAGACCATAAAATATCTATTGAGCAACATTAATTTTAGTAGTACAAGTAGCTTGTTAGTTTCGCTGTTAAACGAATTGAAATGAAAATTTATTGACAACAATATAAATAAGTTACACGCACGTAATCTCACCGACAAATTAATGTAAAGCATTACCTATTAATATACTGACGAGTAATTTAATTATGAGGTAGAACAGAGATAAAACCTGGATAAAATTTATTTTTTGTTAATTTTGCAACTGTGATTTTAGTAAAATGAATCCACTATGTCAGTGGGAACTATTTAAAGCGTTACTGATAATGGTAGCTTTTATAGCTTGGTTTTGGTATTTCATTTGAAAATTGCTTAACGTTCGTCAGTTATCAATGTAAAGTATCAGGTCTCAGTATAAAACGCTGGCCTGGTGCGAATTTTCAGGCTACTTCGGGTGAAATATAGTATTATTCTGACAACTACAATCATATGACACTTGCTCAGGTGCAAGCGTTGATGACAATGATTGATAAAACCATCCATTTTGTTCAAGCATAGCAGCGAATGTCATCGTCCTACCACCCGGCCGTAATTACTTCATTTTTGTCTCGGCGCGCTTACACGCATCCACCTCAATGAGTTTCACACGTTTTCTTGCCTTTGTCTCATAACAGAACAAAGAAGCCATGAACACAGTAATTTCCTAAAACATTTTGATTATTTAATTCGTGACGGACCGTCATTTGAGGCGGTTACGATGCAATCTTAAATGGCTTTCTATCATCACTTTCTTTGAGGTGTGAGTTACGTTTAAATAATGGAATTTTTAGTCGATAAGCTACAGTGTAGAGATAGGAGAGGTCTGTTATATCTAGTGGTCTTAGAGTCTAATGCCAGGCACAAAAGTAATTAAGTAGAAGTAGCTAGGGACTGAATAAGCCACCCAATGTTATGTGGTCACTGTTATCCTTAAACGAAGTTGATATAAAACCAAATCACCGAGGTTTTAATTGTATGCGTTCTTACACTTGACTTATATGAAACAAATAACTGTCAATTTCACTTGAATACGGTTGTGGTCAACGATCATTGGTGATCACTGCAGTTATTGATTGAATTGTAGTGACTACCTAACACCAGGTGCATTTGCATCATCAAAATAAAACTCCATCTATTTCCTTGTCAAATTTAAGTTTTTATGCAACAACCAAACTATTGCCACTTCACCGTCCATAAAAAATCCAGTTGCTTAATCCCAATAAAACGACAGAGAAAATACATAACGCAATAGACTTGCTCTGACTCACAGCGCTTAGAACTCAATCTGCCTTTGAAAGCCAATAGAGAGTGTTCAGTTATAAATGGGTGTTGTCAAAATATACC
This sequence comes from Erynnis tages, assembly GCA_905147235.1. Taxonomy (NCBI): domain Eukaryota; kingdom Metazoa; phylum Arthropoda; class Insecta; order Lepidoptera; family Hesperiidae; genus Erynnis; species Erynnis tages. The sequence continues at coordinate 3,013,585 of LR990078.1, read as the reverse complement.
GAACAATCGTAATTAGGCTCTTGTACGGAACAAAGCCGCGGTCGTAATAAACGGCGCGTGCGTCGAAACCCACAAAAAGCTACTAGTTTGTGTGGTGTAAGTTATAGGTATGCGGTGGTTCAGTCTTACATGAGAAGTCTTGACTCAAACCTGACCGAACGCACCAATAATTGCTCTATTTTTTTTATAAACAATCAAAATCAAAAGCTCTTATTCATTATCAGGTAGAATATGTGCACACTTAATGAATGTTTTACGAGTACATTACGAGTTATAAATTATTATGCGAGCTTTGCCATCACCACTCAAGCAAAACATAGGGAGAAAAAAGTGAGCCGAAAATCTCCCAGAACTCTTTTAAGCAAATTTGAATTATTTTATAGTGCAGTATGACTAGAACCAATAAAGCAAGTCATAAAAGTTAAACCAAGCCATTAATTTAATTAATTAATGGCTTGGTTTAATTTTTTTAAACGTTTTTTAAACGTTTTCGTAGTGGTAGAAAAGTTATTGCCACTATAGACAATAAATTTGAACTAACAAGTTTAAGAGTTCTCAAAGCATACGAAGTACACTTAGAATATTGAATCAGCGTTGTGGTGAAATAACACCCATATGCTTCTTATTCGTCCCTGCTTTGGAGGGCACTTTCTCACGCCTAAAGAGGCCTTCGTAGGCCTTTGGTCTTGGTTAAGTTTTTTCATTTTTTCTTTCCTGGTTATCCCTATACTGATATGGCAAAGGGCTGCTGCGAAGTGGAATTATTGTCGTACCCTCTACCTCCTATAATTTGTACTCAGCACAGTGGCGAGCTCAATGAACGGCTAACGAAGTGAAATTAATTACGAATACAACTTATACAACATTACGAACACAAATACCGGCACGTAGGGTGCACTTGTCTATGGAATTTTATGGAGTTTTATGCTTAACTTTGTCATGGACTGCCAGATATCATCAATGCAAGGTAAGAAGAGGTTTTGTCAAATTCCGTGTGATATATTATTAGGACTTGTACCAAGATTTCGGTTTATACATTTTAATATACATAGCTGTAAAGTAATAAATATACACTCATAGCCCCACACTAGGATTCCCTGTGTTGTGGGTGCCATAGACAAACACAAGACAAGAACACAACACACTCAGACCAGAAACAGAAATTAAATTCATCATTCAAATCTCTGCTCTGCTGGGAATCGAACCCAGGACCCTCCACGCAGCACCCGGTGTCTTAACCATTGCGCCACTCAGGTCGTCTAAAATAGGAAAATATGTATAAAAATTTAAAGCCAGATGTATGGTTTGATGAACTAATTTTATGACAATAATTTTAAGGCGCTGATAACATGTAATTCAGCAAATTTGCTATTCTTATTTTTCATTTCCAGCAAAAATTACAAAGTATTTTACAATGGGAAAAATATATGTTATTCTAGACCGTATTCCGAACGACAACATAGTCGTCGAAACACATTTTGACAAAGTTGCCTCGATAAAAAAAAATTGCAAAGTTACCCCTTTTCTGAATTCTTATACTAAACTACAACGTTGTTTGTTAATATTTATTCAAATAATTTAACCAGTATATTAGCAGACCTTCGTTATTATCACATCATTGTGTTAATTTTTTTCAATAAGCTTATAAATATTCAGTAAATCAGTAAAATTTAAAACTTTTCTTTCGCGTGCTCCGCGCAATATTTTCGTATTTTGTATTTCTCGCTTACTATTATGGCAATTGACAGAGAGCGCAGAGGCGCGATGCTAGGTGGACGTGCGTCGCTCCGTCATTCCAAAATAATACTCAGTTGTCGTATATAGCACAATTTCATAGCTTTGTCTGAGGCTTGTGTGGCGTATTAAGTAGGAGGCCAGGCTGTATACGCTGGGGCGTGGGTTCAAATCCGCGTGTGCGTGACTTTATTTTCACTTTTATATAATTATATTTTTTATATATGTAATACAAATTTTTACATCGGTTATTGATTTTGGAAATTGTTGAATAAATAAGAAGACAGATTTTATTAAGTTACAAATAAATAAAAGTTTCAACGTCAATTTAATAACTTTTTTTTGTTATAAGCTATACAATTATTTTTGAAATTATAAATTTATCTAAAATTCGTTATTTTTTTTCGGAATTCGGAAATATAAATAACCATTAGATAGCATAATATGAAATAAAAAAAAAATACAAAAAACATTTCAATCCAGAATGTCTTCTTATATTTTGCTTCGGGTTCGAACCCGGGTCATATAATGTAGGATTCCCTCCCGTTTTCAAATTGTACGCCGCCGAAATTCGCGCGACGCGACGTTGCCAAACCGACAGTAAAGAAGACACCGCTACGCGCGGCGTTGCCGTCTAGAATTGTACCTATCACTATCACGGTAATTTTTATAAACGGTTAGGAGGAATAGTGGGGCCGCCGGCTAGGGCTGTGCGTCTTCGTGGATTGATAGGTAATAATACCTATTAGGTATAAAGGAAGTGTTCAATAAAAATGCGTGTTGTTTTTGATTGGTAGATTTAATTAAAAAACCGTGTTTACGTTTGAATAGTCGGTTTGATAAATTTGCGACCGAGAAATATTTGCGCCTTTACTGAGACGTACGAAATGCTTTATTATTAAATATTTTGTGAATATTTCATGAGTCTATATATTTTTGTTGTTATTAATAACGAGAAAAAAAACGCATGCATTTAAGTTGAAGATTTGAGTTGAAGGCCCAATGGAAATAAACTGAATGTTTTCAAACATAATACATACATCTAATAATATAATCTATAACACCTATGCAAGTATTTATTTTTATTACCTACTAGCTGACCCGGCACACTTCGTTTTGCCATTATAAAATATGTATATTATATCATTGCAGTTTGCATAATAGAAGTGGCATCCATAAAGAAAAATCTTGACGTTTCTAAATGCATGACATTGCCATATGAACTTATGAAGTAATCAATCTGAAATGATGTTTGACAGGTAGTACATGGGTAGAACAGTTTATATAGGAAAATGAAATTGTTGTTTTTATTATTTTCTTTACATTGTTTTCAAATTTTCTCTCCGTAAGAACCATCCTCGTACTTAAAGGAATATCCAAAAAAAATTAGCGAAATCGGTTCAGCTCCTCCCGAGATTTGCGCTTAGCAACATATTCATTTTTATATTGTACAAGGTGGAGATGACGTTACCTCATTAATTTAAACCACAAAGATCGTGTACTTATGTGTGTTAAAGCATACGAAAAGGTTTAGGACCGAAAATAAAAAAAAATGCAAATTTCAAACAAAATAATTACACAAATAAAAGACACAAAAAGTAACAGGCTCAAGGTGAAAGGTCATTGACCTGAAACGAAAGGAAGCCAAAAGCGGCTTTTTTCAAACGGTAGGCATAGTACTGCGCCGCCGGCGCGCCGACTGATTTATGGCCTGTGTCGGCTGTGTAACAAGAGGGTTTTCAACAATTTAAAAAATCGTTCCTACTCCCATGCCGAGAGTCTAGGTTCGATTCCAGCTCTCGCCTTTCCTAAAACCACGTGATGAAACCTGTATGTCTCAGAATACATGTTTTTACATGATAGACGAATTAACTGGTTATACAAAAACCAGTTAAATCGTCTATCTGTCTTTTACTCGATCTCGTGACAAATTTACTTGCTTTTATGTGGTTAGGTATTATTTGAGGCCATCGAAAAATTTGAGGGTAATAATATGCAATAACATTATGAAGCTTGTTCCAAGCCTCTTTAATATTGTAAGAAGAAATTGAATTGTTGGTTGACATGTTCAGGTACTGCTGAATTATTGAATTTTTAATTTAATAGTGATTTAATAGCGAAACAATGGCATTCTGGGTACATCCTCTGAAAGAGAAGACCGTGTTTTATTTATTTTTTGGTGAGATGAATAGAAAACATAGGTATTACATGGACCTTTGATGGAGAATAATAATAAGAAGTTTTAGGTGTTCAATAAAAAAGCTCCGCGTTTTAAAGTCGTCCATATTTCTTTAAAACTGGAAACAGTGCCATCTATTGACGATGTTGTCCACATTTCTTTAACACTTGAAACAGTGCCGATTTTATCATTTTATTTAGTTCTCATAGAGTCCGCTCCACTAACAGTGGCGCATGAGGGGCATGGGGTAGGCGGGAGCCGCGAGCCGAAGATGCCCGATTCCTAAAATCATCGGGTCTTGTCAGGCTCTTAAGGTTTTAATTAGCGTTCCCTGGCTTCAAAACTTTGGGAACTTTTTTGCTTTGCTTACATAGAACCAGTTCAATCTGGTGAAAGTCCATATTTGTGCATGCGATAGCACCTGAACTAATGCTGGTTAACTTCCGGTTATGTGACGCCCGAGGTGTTATTTTTTATAAATAATCCACGCACACGTTTGAAATGCGGTTCTGATTTGGTACAAACTTCGTTACATATAATATGTGCTTAATCTCATAAAATAGATTAATGAGAAATTTTAATTTTGTACTCGATATTGGTGTATGAGAAAATTTTGATAGATATCGGTTGGGTTGATTGAATGCTTAAGTACTGAACTACTATCTTCATGCTCCTATCTCTGTTATATTCAGCAGCTGGATTTAGAATGTCAAGGGCCTGTTAAGAAACGGATATATCTATATCTATATCCTATTTGAGGTTGGAAGTCCATGGACGGCAATTATCTCTTAAATGTGACATGCATGCCTGCTTGCTACTCATTAACTATAAAAATAAAAATAAATTTATATTTATACGAGTAAGATTAACTAGCGTTAACATTGATATAGCTTACACCTAATGTACAAAACAAATCAATACCAAACCAAGTCACGTCACGTTCTTAACAAAACAGATCTTTCTGACTGCAATCTCGTATCAAACAATCATGTGGTTAGCGGATACGGTTTTTGTATGGTTATTTGTAAAAACACTCATCTAGTCAACCGAAGGCGCGCGTGAGGGAGAGTATTGATTCTAACTGGACCCACTTGCGGTTGGGTTGTTATTTTTGTTTATAGATTGCCCAGTAGTCGGACCTAGTTGATAATGTAACGGATTTTTATGGAAGTGATACCTAGATATAAAAAGGCTTTAAAATGTACCTATTGTATGGATATAAGGGATATAATTAGCATGACGAAAACTTAACTTTTTGCTATTGGAAGGGATCGTAAACCTACGTAATTTTAGTATACTCATTTCATCTACTATTTTGAAAAGAGAACACAATCACACAGACGGACATATAGAAAAAAACGAGGTGATTATTTAATAGCTCCTTTTCCCTCTTCCTCCTACTTTCTAATAACGCTTTAAATAAATAAATGAACCCTAATGTCTTATGGTTGTAGTTGGAGGTCAGAGAAATAAAGGCTTTCTTTTTTATTTATATTTTATTTTATTTATTTTTAGAACGCCTCATTAATTGAGATGAAGGCGAACGTGAGGCGGCGCTACCTACCAAGGGTCAAGCAGTGGCCCTGCCATTGATTCAAACTGAAACCACTTGCGGTTTGAGATGTTGTTGTTTGTCTATATGGCCGTCTGTGTGTGTGTGTGTTTTTTCTTTTCAAAACTGCTGTTGAATGTTATTGAAATAAGTACTAATCAGTATGTACTTGAGTACACTGATGCTGAGCGAAATAAAAACTGATACATAATTTATAAAAAAAATGTTGATAAAATTGATCTAAATCCTTGGTCCGGAACTGTGCCGGAACCTCCTTAAATTTTTCGTTTGTAACCTACAAATATAGCAGCTATAGCAGGTGACTCATAGATACAAGGATTACAGTACAGTCTAAAAGCTTTAATAGTACATAATTTAGTTGTCTACAAAGCGACTCCTGGACAGGTAAGTGACACGGTTTAAGGTTAGACCCCCGATACATAGGAGAAAAGCAGCGGTGACTAAAGGAGAAAGGGAAAAAATCGTTAAAGTAGCTACAATTAAACGCAACCTATCATCCTGGCCTACTCGTGTGTGTATTAGTCTTAGATGCAACTTGAAAATGACATCTTTATGATCGGTATCTATTTTCTTATGTAATTATAATGAAACTCATCTGATGATGTCGGATTAGTAATTAGCTGTATTTTATTAGTCTTTTAAAATGCAATTCTGATTTAAATTATTGCACCTATAGAGTGAATCAGTACGTAGGTAACTAACTGTATTTCAATTGCTGACGGACGCTGAGACACTAAATCAAAATCGCTTTCCGCAATAAACAAGCGCGGAAACTCTAAATCTAAGTAGGTATACAAAATATTAACGTCTCTAGAGAAAGCGATTTGTAGCTTGGTCATTGAGCTGATCTTGAAACGAGAATCAAGAATTACTTGGTACTAAATGGTTTTCTAAACTTATTCTCAGAAACGCTCTAAAAATTTAAAAATTCTATCGAAATTGAAAGGTATTGATTATTTTTTTCATATTACCGTAATTATTGAAGACAAGACAATATGACAAAATTAGGACAAGTTAAAGACACTAAAAGGAAACATTCACTTCAGACAAAAGTAGTAGGTATTATTACTACCTTACTCTCTATGGTCTGTTGGTGTGGTATGTAGATAGATACCTATCTATTTAACATTAGGGTAAGGTTGCTCAAGTCGTACCCCCTAAGGAAAATATGCTATAATATTCACGGCAATTGAAATAATACAAAATACTGTATATTTACTGAATCTTTATTTAGTTGAGTATTAATCAAAAATCACAGAAACTTAAAATATTGTTGTTAAAATATGTATTTTAACGTTTTTCTAAAACATACCTTCGGTACGATTAAGGCGCCTAGTTGTCTAACTCGTACCACATATATCCTTAGTCGTACTTAGAAAATATACTTTAGTGAAGATATAGTAAACTATATATAAAAATGCTTGATAACAAGAGATCAATCAATTCAACGAAGTTAAAATTAGAAACAACTCAGTTTGAGATTAACTTAAACATTTTTATTGGAAAATATTTTGGTCAGAAACAAAATCTTTGACAAACAAAACAAAAACAATTAAAAGTAACTATAACACGTAGAAATTGGCACAACCACGACTCTTTAGCTTTCATTTCTTTGTTCTTCTTGAATTTCTCATCTGAACTTCTTCTTTTTATATTTTTGTTTATTCCTTTTTCTGTTTGTACTTTTTTCATATCTAGTATAGGCTTCTTCTTTTTCATTCATGGTTTCCTTGGCTTCCATTTCATTTTTGTAAGCACTTGAAGTTAATTCCATTGTTAATTAAGTTAATACCTTTCTTCATTTTAGCACTGGAGATAAAACATTCAAGTGAGACTATTTGTTAATTATTGGAATTTTATCAATTGTGGACGGTTCAGGTTGAACGATGAGCAATGTTGAATCTCTCAGTATTGTTTATTATATCTCCACTCCGATGCTTCTGTAAAGCTTCATCCATATCTTCTTGCTTCCAAGTGTTGTACCTTCTCTTCTCCATATTTATTACCTGAGAGTTATGCAAATTATCATAACAATTTTCTTAATACCTAAGTCGTACCGGTACGAGTAATGAATTTTGAACAGGTACGACTTAAGCAGAGGGGTCTTCGAAGTTGAAAAATAAAATTACTGACATAACCTAAAAATGTTCTACTTTTTAAGTATGCCCAAACGATTGACAGATAAGTATTATAAATGGATGCAAACAAAGAAAAAAGGTAAGGATCACATTCCTGCCATAAAAAGCTTACGAATGAGTCATTCATTTTACATGAAAAGTGATAAAAAACTTACTTTTAAAATTATTTTCGCTTCACGATCCCGGCCGCCTAACCACTTGTTTAAGTTTGCTCGCACGACTAAATAGTTCACATTAACGACACTAGATGGTCCAATTCAAAGGTATCAGACGAGATATTGGTGGGGTACGACTATGGCCGTGGTACGACTTGAGCAACCTTACCCTATTAGTACAGTACCTATACAGTAACGCGGTATTAGATAGCATCCTAGATACTTTATTTTTGTTTCCTTTCTATACAATGAAACATTTAGTTAAAAAAAAACGATATGCCTATTGTAACTAGCTGGGAAGCCCAAGCAGGGACTTTTGTATTTTCTCTAAGTTAGGGGGTAAGTTGGGCGGTGATAGCCCAGTGGCTTAGAATTCGACCTCGAATCGAGGGGTCCGGGTTCGAATCCCAGTGGCACGCACCAATGACTTTGTAAAAAAGTTATGTGCGCTTTATAAAATTAAATATCACCTGCTGTTACGGTGAAGGAAAACATCGCGAGGAAACCTGCATGTCTGAGAGTTCACAAAAAAAATGTTCTCAAAGGTATGTGAAGTCCACCAACCCGCAGTAGGCCAGCGTGGTGGACGGCGGCCTACATCCCTCTCATTACGAGAAGGAGACCCGACCCTGTAGTGGGTCATTAATGGGTTACTGGCAGGGGGTAAGTTCCAAGTGCGCTCGACTAAATTTACTTTTTATCATCTTGGGCTCCCGGACTAATACCTAGTTTAATTTGGATGGCGACAGATACTGAACAGTCAAGGGAGGCTATGCCTGCCCATTATGAAAACTCAAAACTCTTATACTTCTACTTTGTGTCAGGAAACATTTAAAGGGCAAGGTTTGGCATTTAATAGGTACCTAAATACCGGCCTGAATACATTATGAGTTAAAGAACTAGCGTGCTTTACCAGCTATTAGCGAATTTGTATGCAAAATCGTAGCTAAGTGTAAAATAAAACCAGACTAGAAAGGGCAACAGGAAGTTAAAATTATACTAGCGTTGATAATTTAATTATAATTTACGAATTGATATTCGTGAACTTTAAATTTACTAGTAGGTACATAATATGAATTCCATATTTATTAGGTAATCCCAGGGCACATATAGGTACATACATGCACGTAAGATACCGTTACTTATGTATATAGTTATTTCAATTTTTACTTTGTTATTCTTCTGAACCTTTTATTTTTTAACGGATTTGCCAGTAACCCATTAATGACCCACTACAGGGTCGGGTCTCCTTCTCGTAATGAGAGGGATGTAGGCCTTAGTCCACCACGCTGGCCTACTGCGGGTTGACGGACTTCACATACCTTTGAGAACATTTTTTTTGTGAACTCTCAGGCATGTAGGTTTCCTCACGATGTTTTCCTTCACCGTAACAGCAGGTGATATTTTATTTTATAAAGCGCACATAACTTTTTTACAAAGTCATTGGTGCGTGCCACTGGGATTCGAACCCGGACCCCTCGATTCGAGGTCGAATTCTAAGCCACTGGGCTATCACAAATTAACGGATTTATGAAATAAAAATCTCCAGGAAGATATAATTATGTAATCGATTTATTTGTGAGGTGTAGGTATAATTAAGCAGGTAGGTATCATAAATATCCAGTCATGTCATTTTACCTTTAATAAGTCACAATAATTAGCGTAGTCGGAAGAAAATCATTACGTATCTAAGCAGGTAATTTTCAATTTTACTGCGCAATAAGGTAAAAATGTTTTTATTTTTCAGAAAATAAAAATCGTCAGTAACGTGACTCTACACCATTTCACATTCTAATAAGAAATGCCATAAACGTTTCAACATAGAGTATACCTACTTAATTACTTATGTATATTAATTTTGTTATTATATTTAGCATAGATACTTAGGTATCTAGGGACACAAACTAAAACTACTTATAAAGTATTACGGGTCATTATAATATCGTATCGTAGGTACCTATAAGTATTAAAATTTGGTAATGGTAAAAGACGCTTGTGTCATTTTATTTTATTAGTGGAAATCAATAAACTCGAACATAAAACAGTAAAGTGGAACAAAAAATTAAATTAATAACACAAGCAGAATGTTTGCAAAACGCACCTTTTTACTGACACTCTTTTCTTTCCATCTTTCCCAAAAGCAATCAAAATTTTACCACTAATAAAATATTAATATGTGGCAAAATGGCCAAAGATCAGTAATTTTGATATTAAAGTCAAAGTTTATGGCTACTCACGTCATGGTCAGGCACGTAGGAGTATACGTGGAGTTTGTCGATTCGGATGGTACCCTGGAAGGGGTAGAGCAAGGCACCCCTTTGGAGCTCAGTTGAGGTCCACACGCTGACGGACGCCTCGCGCCCTCTCGCACCCCCCGGCCTCAAAGCTAAGCTCAACTCTTGCGGAATTAAAACTAGAGTCTCCATTGTCAATTCACAAGCACATAACGTTCCAAACAACAGGGTCCTTATTAAAACTTGACCGCATTCGAGTCCTCAACGTGTCATAAATGAGTAATCTTCGGGAATGTAGCCCGTCTCGTCCATCACTGTTAATGAGGACAAATAAATTGTTGGGAATAAAAAAGTATTTCGGTCCCCTTTCCGATTATCGGCCGATGATGTCGCCAACAAAATATCGGTTGTGATCGATCGTCCGGTGAAACGTCCGGCCGTATTAATCACTGCGCGCGCGCATGTCTTTCGTGATAACTTCGGATTGTTCACTCGTCGCCAGATAAAGTCTTTAGTCGCTGTCACGGCTGAACATCGCGATGGGAGCAAAAAAAATTGGTAAAGTTCGTTCAACCCTCCGATATTGTTCGATTACATGAAGCGCAATACTCGGGTGACGTACGGGAGCGCAGGATGCGCGCGCGCTCTTCTCTGAACGTGCACTGAAGGAAGCGCTAACATTGACCTTAGCCACGGCCGTGATCGCGTTTACAGTTCATTTTTTGTTCGATAAAAAGGAGAGGAGTAAAGCCCTACAAGACGTTTGTTGACTGTTCATTGTAATTTGAGCTTTATCGGGTGGTGTTAAGGTGGGTGTTGGGTGTAGGGTAAGTTTGTAAGACGTGGAGTAAGGTGCCCCCTCCAAAGGCGGCACCTGCGTGGCGTGCGCCGCCTCAGATCGCCGCAGCGCCGCGTGGTGCGCGCACCTGATTCTACGCGCGTCATTGTCTATGATACGTTCTTATAGTTTTTATGATTTTTATAGTTTCATTCACGACATCTGCGCTTCTACGAAAGTCGGAGCGGTGGTCACAGCTTTCCAATTAGTTTTTTTTGATAGACTGCCCTTTGTAGTCTGTTTGTTCTATGCGTTAGCTTAGCGTTAGTTAAATTTTGATGATTGGTAGAATTATGAATTACCTATTGATGAGATATTATCTAAGATCTCGGTAGCAAAAATAATTTACTAAAAAGAATTTCATACAATTTTAATATAAAAATTATTTAAAAGCATTTCAAACAATTTTTAATTTTGTAACTAATAATTACTTAGGATTTCCGTTTCTTATTACCTACAACAGACCTATAACAGAAAAACAGAGTTTTACCCAAACCGTGAAATTTAAGTTTTAAATTTTGAATCGCAACAAGTTTCATAAAACTGTAATCTCAGTAAAGTTGCTAATAGATCATCAACAAGTTTCGACATAACTAACAATAATTACTGCTTATTAAGGGTGAGCTAACTCTCCTAACTCTTTTGTCAGACCAAAGACAGCTACTAGGCTTCACAAATAGATTCATCCGTATGTAGACTCAGAAATAATTATCTCTGTATCCCAAGACTCAAGAGACGGCAAGAGCTCAAAACGTTACAGCAAGCGACCTAAGGAAGGCAGACGGACTGCAGACAAGGCCACGTGCCGTTATTCGGTTCAACATTGCATAATATACGAGTATGTCGACTGCCTTGGCGAGGGACCCAACATGGGATGCGTTTCACACTCATAGATCACTCTCCCAGATTTCTCTCCCGAGGCACGAATTTTACTGTACCTAATTTGCATAGGTAACCTGAAAAGGCGAAAGGTGACTGATTAAAATGCCCTGTAAAACTATTACCAAATAGTTAACTTTGCACTAACGTGTAAATTATACTTAAACGTTTCTTTCTTTAAAACATTAGGTACAAGAAGGCATAGGTAAGATCCTGCCATTCAGGGTTCAACTTCAAGTATTGCAATGAAAACTTTGGTACGTGCTGCTTTACAGCGGTTTATGGAGATAAGTAGGTATAGTTATACCTTTCCCGAGTTTCCCGGCACCCTTGACTTTAAATCTATTGAGATACAATAGTCTTGTCAATATGAATGCGCATCGATTCTGAAGCCACCGCCACCGCACCATACACGCAGCAATAGAAAACGATTTTTGCGTAACATTGTGATATGTTCACACTGAGCCCTCATACGAACATAATACATAAACACATGCCTGTGGATTGCGGTTTGCGCCAGGTGTGTATAGGTCATCGACATCGTACGTCACATATTAATACATACAAAAATCAACCCTATACCTAAACCACTAGGTTTAATTTCAATGGACGAAATGCAAGTTTAAATCACTTTTGTCTACAAGCAAATTGGAACTTAAAATTAATGGTATAAGGTTTTAATTGGAATGAAGGGTTAGTATGAAGACTGCAATCTGTCTTAGCACTGTTTGGACATGGAATCGCTGTAATGATTTTAATTTTTAATAATAAAATTAATAAGGGCTTCTCCGGGTTCTTTGTTTAAATATGACGAAGTTTTGTTTGTTTTTTACTCACCTCTTGAATTAAGCACGAGGTAACTGTCATTGAAGTGCGTAAGCTTGTGTTTAGTGAAGGTAGCACAAACGCGATGTATGGAATTAGAGCGATGTTCAGAAGTGTAGACATCGGTAGTAGGTAACTGAACGCAGTGGGTAACTGAGCGTAAGAAGCACGGTTTGGTCTTTTATTTCGATTTGGGAAGTTTGACCACTACCTAGATAATACCTATTTCAATCCTAATTATATGGGATTGGTATTGGGTTTAATTTGTCGCAACTTTAAGGTTCTAATAAGTTAAAAAATGAGCGCTCCTGTCTCCGAGGCCCATTTAAGCTGAACACAAACGAAAGTACTAGTTACTTAGTTTTTAGTTAGTTAGTTTTTACATATATATGTATGTCACTTCTATAACGGTAAAGGTAGACATCGTGGAGAAGCCTGCATGCCTGAGAGTTCTCCATAAAGCCTACTATCGTAGTCTACCAAACTGCAATAGACTATCGTGGTGGATTAAAACCCCATATTCCTTGCAGCCCACAGTCTGTTCAGTTACGAAAAGGTTTAGTACATTTAGGTACCTATACCCTAATACCAACACCTATGTAATCTTTAGTCAACAACTAGCTGTGTGCCAAGTCCCAAAACTCTACAAAAGTAGAGTATTGTTAAAATCCGTCATAAATCACAGCGAGCTTCTGGGCGGGGCGGGGCGTGGCCTCCGAAGCCCCGCCTGCGCGCGCGCACGTGCGATACCGGACCGCTATTGTTTGGACCGTACCGCTATTGGTCCAGTGGTACGCGCGAACTTTTGTGATTTTCGCGTAAGGTAAGTGAAGTTCGCCTTTGTTTTTCAGCGATTCGCCTTTGTTTTGTGATATTAATATCTTTTTTGTTTAGTATTGTGTTTTTTTTGTTTTTTGTTGCAATGCTTTTGGATTTTTTTTACATAACAATATCTATTTATAATGTTAAAAAGGTGGTTAAAATAGCAATTTTTTGATAATCTAGGTCGTGATGTGTAATAGATATTTAATAATATATTAATCTGGTTTAATATAAAATGTAATAATAAGTAGCAAAATAATGGGGTACCTAGGTACACAAATGTACCTACCTGTCCACATCGTAATTTAAATTTTAATACATGATACAAACAAACTCAAAATATAGGTACCTACCTATCTATAGGTATGTAACTAAAAGTATATTACGCGTTATATTGCGGATAGCCATTGTTAATTACTTAGTTGAGGTACGAGTATTTGCATTTTACTAGGTTTGCAACAATCCACTACCCAAAAGTGTAGACTACCAAATAGGTAAGGAAAATTTACTTTTACTTTATTTAGGTAGGTACTTACCTACTTATGTGTGATATATACCAAATACAACAACGCTTGTTTCACCCCAAAACAGGGCATCATCAAGTGATATGGACTCTACAACTCTACTAGTCAGGTACGATAGGTACCTACTCTACTTCGAAACAAATCGTTGTAGACAACAAACCGGTGTGGACTCTACAAGAGCTTGCTAGCTGCAAACGAGTTACAAAGGCGGCGCTCCTAAATCAATTCCCCAAAATGTGCGCATGATCACAAATGTCAAAAAATACTTAAGAAGACATACGATGCCCTTACATTATTGGAACGTAGCTTATTATAACGGCCATTCATACCGAATGTCTTTATACCGGTTTTAAATATTTCGTCGTCCTGACAAGCTTTTGAAAAGATACGGAAGTGTATTCAACAAAACAAGCTTACATATCCTACATACCTGTAGGTACAATATAAAAAAATCTAACAAAAAAATTAATAATAGGTATGTGGTGTGTGTTCTCAATCGATATTAAAAAGCACCCCACGCTTTCTCTTACAATGCAATTTTTTCTTATTTACCTACCTACTATTCGTTCTATTTAACTATTCTTAATTTAAATTTATTTTTTATTTTTTAGTTTGGATTTTATAAAAGCGTGTTTTTTAGTTTCATTTTTTAGTTTTTATCATTGGAGTGCAACGCCACAACTTCACGTCCGTGTGTTTCCAGTGATCCCTCTAGGAACAGACGCTAAGCGGCTTAATCGTCATTAATTTTTTTTTCGTCATTAATTTCAACTCAATTTGACTTCGATAGGAACTAAGCCGTGTCCGGCTTGTCAGTATTGTTCGGCTTGTCCAATATAATATTGGAACTTCCTTTTTTGAAAAAATTAATCCTGTGGTTTGTTTGTTTTGAGTCCGTTGGATTCATTTTCGAGCAATCTCGGAGTGTTTGAAACTACTTAGTAATAAACTCGTATGCTGACGTAGCTAGCGTAGGTACAACGCAACGTAGGTACGTGTAGGTACCTACCTTCGACCTTTACTTTAATCTACCATTCAATAATCACTAATTTTTGTCATTTGTTGATAACCTGCAAACACGAATAGACTAAATACCTATAGGCGATGTAGGTACCTATCTATACAACATTGATGTGTTTATGTCTATAGATATGCCTAGCATTCAGCAACTCTTAGACCTACCTACGCAGTTAGTCTCCCATCCCTTACCTGAGTAAAGTAGTTATCTGTATCGACTACTGAGATACGGGATACTAGTAAATCAAGAAGACTGCCCTGCCTGAGTGCTGGCCCACTTAAAAGATAATACCGCCAGTGACTTGATGCTGTTCAAGCTTATATTATGTATTGTCAGTACCCATTAATGACCCACTACAGGGTCGGGTCTCCTCTCACAATGAGAGGGATGTAGGCCTTAGTCCACCACGCACCACTACTGCGGGTTGGTGGACTTCACATGCCTTCGAGAACATTTTTTTTTATGAACTCTCAGGCAGGTTTCCTCACGATGTTTTCCTTCACTGTAACAGCAGGTAATATTTAATTTTATAAATCGCACATAACTTTTATTACAAAGTCATTGGTGCGTGCCACTGGGATTCGAACCCGGACCCCTCGATTCGAGGTCGAATTCTAAGCCACTGGGCTATCACTGCTGCCTTTTATTTCACTAGAGGTTTACTAATACGCAGTAATTTACTAATACCTACGCTATTACGACCTATCAATACGAAGAATGGTACAAAAACATTGAAAATTTTTGTAGCTTGCTCGCTTTCTTGTCACTTCTATAGTATGAAATCAACCATAGATATCTACCACCCTTTATAGGTACCACACAGCATCTACTTAGTACCTACCTAACTGTCACGAAATTAATACAAAATCAAAGCATAGGTTCTAAAAATAAACCACATTTCGGATCGTAACATTCGATGGACCTTTACCGAGGCCGACGTCACGATCAGATCGTCTTTAATCTTCCACAGGACACGGTGATTTAAACTTTTAGGGATCCAGCAGAAAAGGTAATAAGGAACCGTCTCTTTTCCCTGTAAAGGTATTTTTTCTCAGAAATGCATGAATGTATGAAGTTCAAAACTAAAACGAAATATTAAATGTTTTAATTTGAAAGTCCATTGTTTATTAATTTTAGGTAAACCTAATACCTAGCTGTAGATATCTGCTTACATACAAGCCCCAGTTACATATAAAAAATAGTTGAAATAAATACGTTAATGATGTGTTGAGATGAAATGAGATTGTGATTTTTGAGGTTAGGGACATTAGGGACATCTTTTTCAAAGTTTAAACATACATCGTCCTAATAAACTCCTAACATCCCAAAGTAAATTAGACTGGAACCCTTTGCTGCGAACATTTCAATTACACTTGTTTTCTTCTCGAATACTAATTTAGAATGGGACCAAAGTTTGTGGTGTCATATAATCTAATTATTGATACGTAGGTACGATTAAAAATACAAATAAATAAAAAAAAACAACCGTCCTAAGAACAGCGAGAACATCACTTCCTTTGTGTGTGTTTTTGGAATTTTTCTGGAAGCGCTGATGGCCCACTGGTTAAAATTGGCCTTCTAATCGAGGGGTCGAGTTGGGCTCCCAGTGGCCTGCATCAAAATATATTTACCAAAAGAAAAGTTTTGAACCAGCTTTCCGTTTCAAAAAGCGAGCGTGGCGTGTAAGAATGCGAGTGTGACGCCTCGGGACCGGAACAGCGGAGTGAGATAGGAGCACGCAGTAATTGCGTAATCACAGGAGCTTGTCTTTACGAGAGACGCCTTTTAGAATACCTATAAATAAAATACGGCATCCGTTTCAGAATATTGTAGTAGTATCATTATACCTAATTTGATTTGAAGTTATCAATGTCGAAGAAATGAGTGCTTCTAATTTTATTTTCATCTTACTTACCTTTTTAATATCATTAGTGTTAAAACGGAGTAAACCAAATCGCAAACAGAAACTATACCCAATAAATAAAAATTGTGCAATACCAGGTTTCCGTTTATAAAGGCACCTCAAGCGTGGCGTGTAAGAATGCGAGTGTGACGCCTCGGGGCCGGAACAGCGAGTAAGATACGAGCGCGCAGTAATTGCGTAATCACAGGAGCAGGCCTTTACGAGAGGAGCCATTTTGAATCGAAATTATGTATCTACCTATTGCATCCGTTTAAAAATGTCGTAGACGTCATCTTACTACCTATGCGTTCAGGTCACTGCAGCCCAATGACACATACCTACCTATTAAGGGTACCGTCTCTTAACCCGTCTTAAAGCAGCATGCAGTAGAAAAGCAATTCTATATTTGAGATTGGATGTCACCCACTACTACACCCACATTCACGGGCTGCAATGACCACTTAACAGCAGGTGGTCTGCACGCTCGATTTCTACACAATTAGGTACTTAAAAAAATAAAAATAAATTCAACGGCAAGCGTCCACAATCTGTAATCGCATCCTTTTGCATTTTAGAGAGTAGTCTATCTCTCATCCTGACTACCATAAATTGGGTCAAATACGTGCATCCTTTCACATCGATTCTTGTGCCTCGAGCGATCGATGTTTGCGTGTTCTAAATCCAGAAATTTAAACGAATCGCCCACGGAAATGGCAACCGGGAGTTCTCTAATGGCTTGATGACTACTGTTCGTGGAGCCCTTAGCGTTATAATATATTTAGAGTGTGCAGTCCATTATTTATTTATTAATGACACCCATAGATATATTATAACTTATGATGGCACCTACCCCAACGCCTTTGGTATTGTGTGTCATTTTTAAGGCATACCTACTATCTTAACCTGGTTTAACCCTGAATGCATTTATTGTAGCAATGGTATGAAATGTGGAAACGAGTTACAGTCACGAGTTCTATAAAGACTTTATGACTACGTTTTATGGAGAATGTTGTCAAGTATTCAGAAGAAAGTACCTAAACAATCTATTACGGTGACTGACGTTGACGTCCCATTGGCTAACAATCACGTCTTAAGAGTTCATCGCTAGGCTCTTATACTATTACTTACCTAAGATCTTATTAACTCTTAGCGCAGCGCCTGAGACGCACACGCGTACTCTGTTCCATTCATACTCTGTGGTCAAACCAAAAAAGCAATCGGTCGTTGAAATGAATCGAGAATTTCGTATGCAAAGTTTAAAACGTTTATCTTTCCAATTCGAATTAGGTGTTCTAAATTGATACGAGAACTTACTGAAATGGCCGGTTGCGAATTCTTCGTAATCGTCCGATTTGATAATAACTCGGGTTTTGTGTGTTGGCAACAATAGTGTATAATCTCATATTTTTTGTAAAATATTGTAGATACTGATAAGAAACATAACTTAATGGTAGGTACAATGCAAGATTTCTTCAATTCGAGTAAGACCTGTGGACCCTGTGGTAAGACTCAAGAAAATTCTTAGAATTCATAAATTAATAAACGCTTCACACTCGTAGAGTCACACTAGGATTCCCTGTGTCGTGGCTGCCATAAAACACACAAAACAAAAAAACACACACCCAGACCAGATAAGGAAATATAAACTCATAAATATAAATCTCTGCTCTGCTGAGACATGAACCCAAGATCCTCTGCGCCACGCAGGTCGCCAATTGGCACAATTCCAAAAAAATCGCAAAAAGGCATACCTAACCTAAATTGACAGATTTTGCACCTTTTTCGTCTAAAAGAGAAGTTTTTTAAGTAGATACCTTTATTTTGGTTAGATGTACCTAAGTAGTTAAAAACTCAAGTAGGCCCTTGCATAAAATTATTGGAACAATCTTTCTTCATTAAGTATAATTATTACCGAAATGTTCATTGCCTTTTTAAACTATTCGGCGTGATTTATGAAGGTAAAGGGTTTTTTAAGAAGGCTATATAAAGGAAACGACTACTAAAAAAGAGCTGAAACTTTTATTAGCTAGTTATTGGAATTTGAAAAAACGGCTAAGTATATAATATATAGGTACGTTGATACTTATAAAATTTCAAAAAATTTGGGTTCGTACACTTTTCATTCCAAGCGGCCAGCTATCCACAGAAAAGAGTTGTAATAGAGAGTTTTGTTTGAGTTTTTGATGCTATTAAGTTTATAGCTACTGTTAATAAATTAGTGCTTTGGCGGAGAATCTGACTGACCATAATAAAATTGTGTGGATAGGATTTTATAGAATGCGTCTAACGGTATTATTGCTATGAATAAATTTGTAGGCTATTATAATACCTACCTACCTACCTAATATCCGTAGATAGAACATTTAGATTTTGGTTTTGTAGGCATTTTACCTGGGTTTATTCTTTTGGCATGATATAAAAAACGAATTAAGTTTGTTTTTATATGGTTAAATCTATGGGGATAAAGCAAAAACTGGCTAATATTTATCTTAATATCTAGTAGGTAATTTAAATAAGTAGGTAGGTAAGTTGCAGGTATACATAGATATATTCTGATGCCAAGACAAGGCAGTCGTAACGTACCTACTTGGTAATAAAGGTTATACTACTAATCCAGTTTTGAAATTTTTTTCGTAAACATACCATTCCACACGAGCATAGCCGATCGCATTCGGTCTCCAGTTACCTAAATGCCTATCGAAGACCATAGTAAAACAAAATGCATTATGCTAGGTACCCAAGCTTTTAAACGATCAATAGAACCTTAAAGTAGCTTGCATCACATCTCACACACAATCGATACAATACCGCGTGCTTGGTAGGATATTTTATCTCGGGACTACAGCAGCGATTTTCTTCAGAAAATTTCCGTCCAACTTATACCATCGAGTGCTAATTGCCAGCGAAATGAACGGGTAAAGCTTGCTGTTCATGCGACGATCCCGTGACGACATTAACGCTAATAAAAAAATAAGTCGGCAAGATATTAAAATGTGTGTGTACAGATAATATTGAAGAATGTATCATTTTAGTACCAATAGTAGTAACCATAAACTAAACTGCGATACCAGAAATGCTCAGGAAATGGGCGCAAATTTAAAGGCAACATAAAACAGAACATTCATAGCTAATAGTTGCAAATTTATTGCATAGTTACAATAGTCAGTATAAAGAAGTCAATAACTACGATTTATGAGATGATGGGTTGCTATTGTGGGTCGAGACTAGGCCCAGTAGTGCGATATAGTGAGGGTTGCAGCACTTGCATCTAAGTCAAAGTTCTCAGTTCAAGCCAGTTTATGTCATGACCTCTTACATAGCCGGTAAAAATAAGTAATTGAGATAAACGCCATCACCAAACGTTTAAAACTTTTTGTATCCTTAAGAGCAAGTAGGTAACCTGAAGAACATTTGAAGATGAAAAGCTGAACTTGCATATCAATGAGCAGACAATTTATTTATTTCCTCTACCAATCTTATTTAAGGCGTACTTTGAACAGCGGCCCCTTAATCCCAGCAGACTCCTCAGAGATAAGGCGGACATCGGCAAAGAGATCCGGCCGCGATACGCTAACAATTAACAATGAGACATTATACTTACGTTGCGATAATTACGAAGACTCCCGATTTGCTTACTTGAATTATAGCGTCTTGTTGCGGCAAGTGTTTTAATTGACTACGTTTAACGTTCGTGCGGTCGATCGAGGGACTCACAATGGAATGCAATTGACAAAGCTCGGAAATGTATTAATGTTATGTTTTGAATGGTATCGTTAATTTGCGAGTAAATTGGCTGGGGCTGGGCTGGTTAGATGATTGGTTTAGTGGTTCGAATAAGTTTGGTATGGAGTCCGATTAGTTTGCCAAACACGGTAAGGTAGGCGGAAGTTAGGTAGGTATGTAGGTAGGTATCTACAAACACAGAATGGGACTAAGTAAGTAGTACATACTTACTTTAGGTATTGCATATTAATGCAATTTTTAAGATAAGTTCAGAATATATCAATCAATAAATAAATAAAGTCGTGCATTGCCCATGTAGATATATTTGCCACTGAGTAACAGCAGGTTTAATGCAATATTAAACAATTTACGTAATCAATTTAGGAAATTAATTGAAAAGATTGATAAGATAACTGGAGTATGTACCTAGATGTAGGTATTGTTCTGGTGTTACGTATTTAATCTAATCTATTGACTGAGGTTCCCAAAATTGTAATTATTCCGCATTTGGCCATCAGAGTTTTAATAATGGACAAGAAAAGTTTTTGTGTGTTGTTATTATTTAATGTTGTCAATGGCCACCTTAACTTAGTATGGGAACCTCCTACAGAGGCGTTTGATACGGAACTGTATGAAAGAGTGTTGGACCCTGAAGAATGCTCGAAGCAGCTGAGCTTCTTGACAAGGAACAGCACGTTGATGTTGGCTCAGTGTAAGTTTTACTTTTTTTACTGTGTGGGTTTCGCCTGGTTACAGTAGGGTATTTATAGCATGTAGGTATATATATCCTACTGTACAGCATCTGGGTGCGCCATCAGGACTGTTGGTTAATACTAAACATTGGGTGACAGTATTCTTAAATCCAAACATAGGTATATCCCGTGCGAATAAAGAAACAATCTGTAAATGGTGGACGGTCTTATGCTATCTCGTTCTTATCGTCGCTCTGTCTATACTCGCACGTAGTGGTACGACGTACAAATTCTGCTTAGATGCAACGACTGTTATTTGATGTTTTTGTTAAGTTTAGATCTTTGGTTGTTTAAATGGCTTCTAGAAAACGCGGGAAGGTTCTTCATAGTGATGTTCGACAAAAATTGTCTACAACGTAATTAAGTATTTTGAAGAAGAAAAGGGACTGGAGCGTTATCACCCATTGCAATTTAGTAACGCACGGGCAAGTATGGCAACCGGTTTGGACCCCAGCACGATATCGAACATAAAAAAGAAGGTTAATATAATTTTACTTGACCTTTTTTTACTGACGCTACCATAAGTACCGGCCGCCATTACCAGATTGTTTCTTTGTCCGTTCGGCTTATACCTGCAATAACTACTGTAAAATTAAGGAACATAAAAGGATCTTTATTTAATTAATTAAATTATCTTTACTAATTAAATTATCTTTACTAGTAAGTATTAGCTGATCCGGGGCGTCTTAACCTATAGTGCAGGGGGTGCGGTGTATCCGGGCGGTCAGTAAGGGGCCCCGAAGCCGCTCACGTCACCATAGAGCCTTGGCTGTAATGCTCAGCATGGGAAAAATTTGACCAAACATTTCGATACAAGAGGTCGCCGGGGTATTAGGTAATTGCACCCGAGCGCTTGCCCGGCTGTTACTGATTACTGAGTAACAAGCCAATGATGGGCAGCATAGTGGATAGTTTGATTTTTTCCAATGATAAGGAAAGCTGGTGGAAGTGCCCAATGTCAGGTACCTACTTCAAGACAACCGTACTCGACTTGAGCGAGGCAATGAGATTTAAATTTGAATCTTTATCAAATTCAAGTTGATTTGTTCTTAACAGTTTTGGATGCTGGCATAAGAATCCCGAATGGCATTTTCATTGGTAACAACGTGCACCTCGGCAACTACCACCAATGCCTGGGCATAGCTCACGATGATCAAGACATGTCTATAGAGGGAAAGTACTGCATGATCCGTGTACCAGGCAATCAGACTTTACATTGGCCAAACACAGAGGCATGGACTCACTTCGATCCAAGGAAGTTGCTGATGGATGCAGAAGTAGCAGCCCAATTTGAGAAGTTCAATCAAAGAAGATTAGGATTCAGAAATATGTTTGCGACTGATTTCGATGATACTAGGTAGGTGTTCATTTTTAGTGATTTATTCGTGTCCTGATCACAGAACACTATTACTCTCCTGATTAGTTGCCACTACCACATACCTACCTACCTATACCTACCTAACTCTCATAAACTCATGCCTACTTATTAGACAAAAGTAGGATTAGTAGCAACAATTAGCTAAATACTTAATTTAAATTTAATCTTTTATAGCTATTATAAAATACAAAAATATCTAATAAATTTAAATATACTAGGTACCTACGTACCTTAGTTGCCGATAAAAATCATATCTAATAAATAAGCCCCATATCAATTTCCAATTAAGACTTAAGTTTGCAATAGTTTGCGTCAGCTATCGTCATCTTAATGCTTAAAATTATCAAAATATAAGCTGTTAAACAATGGAGAAAATGTTATCCCTGTTTTAAGATAATAATTTGATAATATATTTTATACACTTAATTCATCAATAGTAAAACTGTAGCTATATATTATTATACCTAATCGAGATTCCACGAAAGATAAAAATATTTTTTAATTCTATTGTAAATTGTTTCAATACTTAGATACCTACTTGAGAAGAATCTTTGTTATTGATATTAGCAGTTTATTTAAAGGAATTGCGTTTAAACAGTTATTGTTTAGATTTGTTTAATAGATTTGTTTTAATCGAATCATATAATTTTATTATTATTCCGTAAATCGTATTAAAGTTAATTAATAGTCGTGCATTTTTGAGCAATCTGTGGTGGGTGGTTCAAAATGCTGTCAACTTGACAGACAAATAAATCTCTGTGATGCCAGATTGGAAGAAATTTTCTAAATTATGGGTCTTCTTCGGAGGGAAAAATATTCAAAAAAAATTCTAACGATTAAGATTATCGTTTCACAGTTTACCGCCAATGGTTTTCTTTAATTTTGCGACTTGAAGTTTTAAAATTTAAATGAGAATGTCACTAAGCCACCACCAAAAGTTAATCGAAATCAAGAGCAAAAGAAATTCAAATGATCAAATCATGATACTCTGTGTTTAACAGATCTGGCTTGAACGCACAAAATGACTAGGAATTATGACTATAATAACTTATAAGTTATTTTTGTGGGGGATTTTCCCTAATTTAATAATAATTCGATTTCGGAAAAGATTTGGGGAGATCTTCTGGCAACACTGACTGAAAATGCAGCACTGTCAAGTGATACTGACATCAAGTTTAGTGTCAATGTCACTCAATGTATGTAAATAATTTGTTTTCATTCAACGGAATTGGACTAAATATTTTCAATCAACAATATGAACATTTTCGAATTTTTAATGCATAGAAAATTTAAGAAAACGCATGGTACGCATTCAAAAATGGTAAGCGATATTAGTATTTGTAGGTTTGCCCATCTTTCTCAACAAAGACGAATAAATGTGACTTTCTATTAGATACCTAATATAATTAAATTGTCGATACTTCAACGCTGTACGTGTCTAGTCTACGAAAAAGTCTGTTTTAACATCACTACTCTTTCAGAACTTTACCCGGCAACCCGTTCGTGGGATCAACATTCCGGCTGGCTGTATGTGTGCCCAAACCATGTACCACCAGAGAGTTCATGGATGGCCTTCTCTTCAATCTGACCTCTGTTGGTTTCCAGTATACAGATGATTTCTGCCGCTTGAACGATGACAAGCCGTGGTCACCAGCGGATACCGCTGCCGTGTGAGTTACAATTCATTATTGGTTTGACCAATTGTCCAACGCACCCACGACACAGGGAATCCTAGTGTGGACTATGATTGTAAAGCATTATTTATAAAGAAAAACCAAAAAAACAAAATTATTACTTGAGTGTTCCAGGTTCAAATAACCTGGGGTTCAAATAACTAGTGGACACCAGTGAATAAAACATCAGGTGGAAATATGCTTGCCTAAGCTCTCCATAAAGTTTTCGAAGATATGTAAAGTTCACTAACCTACATCGGGCCATCATGGTGGTATAAAATCCATATCATTCTCATTGATGAATGATCAAGGATAATAATAGTATGAGCTGCACCCAGCAGTGAAACCCAAAGAATGTGAAAGTGAAATGGGTGCAATGGGTTGCAGATTGGATTTAACGTTTGAACGTTCATCTATAGCCTAATTCTGCACATTTAAAATTTTTTGTAATTCATTTGTAACTTAAATAAAAAAAGAATTCATTTCTGTTTCAGGGTGGTATTTTCCGTGATAGGTCTACTGGTGTTGTTAAGTACGAGTTATGATCTATGGCAAACAACATTGCTAAACAAAGGTAATTAAATTGACTCTCAACTCAATAGATACATAATTTTCAGACCATGATATTTTATGACACATGAAAGTTCACTGTTGAGAGCAAAACAATGTTTAGTAATGCACTATGAAATCAGCTAAAAATGGCCACTGTATTCTCCGGACAACACACCAGTCTTTAAAAACAGATGGAAGCCATGTCTGCCTGTGAATATAAAAAAAATCTGAACTAGAAGGAATTACATTTAATTGACAACCCAAGTGGCGCAGTGGCCAAGACACTGGTGCACTGCACTACGGAGTGTCCTGGGTTCGATTCCCAGCAGAGCAGTGAATTGAATTATGAATTTGAATTTTGTTTTCTGGTCTGGGTGTGCTGTGATCTTGTCTTGTGTGTGTCCATGGCACCCACGACAGGGAATCCTATTGTGTTAAAAAAAAAATACATTTACATTTTCAGATCCAAAATCTGTGAACACAATCCTGAGGTCATTCTCGGTGTACACTAACACGCAGCGTCTCCTGAACTTTCCATCCGGGCCTAATGTGATTCAATGTCTGGATGGCGTGAGAGCTTTAGCAATGCTGTGGGTCCTTGTCGGTCACGCCTTCTCTTCACAGCCCTTCACATATAACAACATTGATGTGTTTCAGGTACCTATTTTATAATAGTTTGATGTATGTATGATTAATTCCAAATTTTGTTTTTAATGCATAGCCTAGTAACTTTAAGTTGTCTGACTTTAACCTGAATCAATACCCATGTCCATCATTGCTTTCTTGAAAAGCTGTATAAATGAATTAGATAAATTATATGTTTGTATTAGCATATTGCTAGAAATAAATAAATAAAAATTTGCTACATTTGCTACTATTATACTTAGATTGCTTGTCTCGAATATGTATCTATATTCTGTTGTCAGAGAATTTTCCCATTATTGAAGAACCCTGTATGTAGTTGATATGTTTCTGAATAATTATTGCACTTATTTCAAAAATTTTACAAAAAATTTAGTTATTAATAATATTATAACAGTAGCATTATGTTTATATATTTAATGTCATTATTACTGTTTAGTGGATAATATCAGCAAAATCATTGTGGGTCCAAGCGGGACACCTGAGTGTAGACACGTTTTTCTTGCTGAGCGGCTTGCTTGTGGTTTATACGACGGCTGGAAAACTAACTTCAAGTAAGTGTATTTTTACCATATCGAAGATAAAGTGACAAGAACCTTTATCAACCAAAACATAATATTACAGGAAACGAAGCCAGCTCACGCAAAATTATTTAGTATATCTAGGTACCTAAAAAAAAATCGCCAAAATGTCAGTTAGGAGTTTGTGTCACTTCATCGTTGATAATATGTCAATTGAGGCTTTGAAATGTCAAAATGTAATGGATGCATAGATTTGTAGATTTTGGTGTTACAAAAGTTGCTTATGAAAAATGCTTACAAACTTGATCATCCCTTCATGCAAAAATGAGGGACCAATTGGGAATCGTACCTTATGGAACAAACAAAGAATTTCGAAATTAGTATCAATCTCAGATAACAAATAAAAGATTATAGATTTCAAATTTTAAAGTGCACACTTTCAGAATAAACTTATCTTCCTCTTGAATTTTAAAATTTGTATCTACATTAATATTTATTTACTTACCTTCCAGTGAAACTCATTAAGAACATCCACTTGTTCTACTTGAATCGCCTGCTGCGAATGTTCCCCATCTTGGCAACAGTGGTGTTGTTGGAAGCGTCACTACTATACCGGCTTTTCGATGGGCCAGTGTGGGGGAGTGTGGCTGCCAACGCCAACCGATGCAGAGCCTTTTGGTGGACCACTCTTCTCCATGTACAGAATTATGTCAATCCTGCACAAGTTGTGAGTAATTTTTTTTATTTTGAATTTTATATCCTATGTTAAATTTACAAAAATATAGATATTCAATGTTCACATAGATCGTGAGGAGTGTGGGTAAAACATATTCTGCTGGATGTCCAGAAACTCAACAACTCACGATTGGCTAAGATTGGCTAAAAAAATCTATGACATTAGGTTCAGTATAATATATTTTTCAAAATGTTAAAATCTAAACTGTGTTCACTAGTTTACAATATTTCCTTTTTTATTGGTTACAAGTACCTTACTTGCTCAAATACCAATGCTATCAATGATTTTTTCAATCGTCTGTCAAGTTTAATTATTATTTAAGCTCTAATACTGCCTTTGGTAACACTATATCAATTTTATACCTTTTTTTTATTTTGCTTGTTTTCTCATGTCCATAATAAATAATAAAGTCTTTTCTGTTCATTGCAGTGCATCGGTGTGACCTGGTACCTAGCCATTGACGTGCAACTACACATCCTGTCGCCTATAGTGCTAGTGTGGGTGTTGAGTGGCAACAATAAAATCGCGTGGACAGCCTTAACTACAGCTTTATTGGGAGTTCTAACTGCTGCAGCTGTATACTGCTTCCAGAATGAATTTCCCGCAGGGATGATGGGGTGAGTTTAATAATATGTTAAACCACCAAGGGGTGTCTATAGTGATAAATGCCACCAAGTAAGTCTGCATTAAACAAATCCCATTCTATGATTCGCTCCATAGATCCACTTCAGTCATGTCTTTGAGTGACTATGTGTGTTTGGGCAAGATAGGGATTTTCAATACCTTATTTTGGTCAAAAAGCAACATACTCCATATTAAAAATATGTTGTCGTGAGCAACATAATATGTTTATTTTGATTTATGAACTGTACAAAAGTATGGTACGGATTCAGACTTAATTCTAAAATCATTTTCAAATAATCAAATCAAGCAGTACTACTATACCAATCAAAATGAAATTATAGAATTTGATTGATTGATTGGTATAGAATAATCTCTGTGATTAATTCCCTTTTTATTTTAAATCTTACAATTTACATGCACTCTTATCGATATAGTAATAAGATTGATTTTTGCTTGTAGCGGTCAGATGATGTTCTACATGGTGTACTATTACATGAACACATTGACTCGCGCTTCGCCGTTCATGGTTGGAATGATCTACGGTTACCTCTTACATTTGTGGAGAAACTCGCGTGTGAAGATACCTGCTGTAAGTAATGAACTTTATAGCACAGTGTGACCTAAACCCGCAGTTTACGCACGCTATTTCGTGACCTAAGTTGCCTATTTCTCTTTCCCCTCGCTCCAGTCCAGTTTATGTCACTTGCTATAAAATAGTATATGATACTTGTGACCAAACTTGTATATTATTGCATGGCATTTAGTACCCTCGCTGCGCTCGGGCGCTAACTGCACACCGTGAAATAATGGGCTACTTAGGTCACGCGTATCGTAATGTACTATTTTGTATATTGACACTTAACAACTCTAATTTTAAGCATGTATGGAAACAATACTGAGATTGAATAAGTATTAAGTTGCATACTGGCTATGCTTACTTGATATGCAGATTGAGAAAATACAGGTAACTTTGTGCTATGGTGTCTGACATTCAAAGCTAATGAGGTAGATCGATCTGTTTATATCAAATTCTACAATAACACTAAAATGGTAATTTCTATTTTATCTGACGATCTGAGTGGCGCCGTGATTAAGACGCCGGTGCGCTGCGTGGAGGGTCCTGGGTTCGATTCCCAGCAGTGCAGAGATTTGCATGATAGTTTAAATTTCTGTTTCTGGTCTGGGTGTGTGTGTTCTTGTCTTGTGTGTGTCCATGGCACCCACGACACAGGTAATCCTAGTGTGGGGCTATGAGTGTGCTATCTATCTGGAAATTATAACTTCCTAAAAATACATAATATAATTTATATTAATAGAAAGTGAGTAGCAAAGAGCATGCGAGCCACTTGAAGTCATTGCAACTCATGCAATGCATGCATCACTATAAATGCTCATTTCAAAATACTGATTGAAGGAAGAGTAAAATGCAAATCTTTAAGTCCAGAGGCAATGTAGAGATTTGTCACGTAACACCAATCTAATACTTGATTATTGTCATTGTCGACCTCCTGATCTGATTCCTGTTGATAAAGAGATAACTGTCACTATCCATTTATCAAACTGCGTCAAAGAGTTTATTGACATTCTCTTATCTAGATGCAACTCTGTGAGACGTCACTATTACTATCCTATTTATATGTGTTTACTATATACAATAGATGCACAATATGCACATGCCTATGAAGTGAATATGAGTACCCTACTTGATTATAGAGTGGAAGGTAATTTAAATCCTGTCCTAGTTCTATTGTAGTCTTAACTATCTGATCTGGCAGGTTTCGTCTAGCCAAATAAAGTATTTCCATACAACTTTTTAAGAA
This sequence comes from Erynnis tages, assembly GCA_905147235.1. Lineage (NCBI taxonomy): Eukaryota > Metazoa > Arthropoda > Insecta > Lepidoptera > Hesperiidae > Erynnis > Erynnis tages. The sequence continues at coordinate 2,984,342 of LR990078.1, read as the reverse complement.
GAAAAAGAATAGCATACCACACTCCAGCCAGTAAAGAATTTTCATGAAAAAAAACAATATATTTCATTATATCTCACGAGAACCTACGTCAACTTATAGAAATATTAATTAAATTTCAGCTGCTAAACATCGTTCTATGGGTGGTGTCGTTTGCTCTCTTGGGGCTGACGGGGTATGCAGTGGTGCCGACAGTGCAGGTTGATTGGGACAACCAACTTGCCAACAACTTGTACAACTCATTCATAAGACCCACTTGGGCGTTGGCTCTAGGTTGGGTTATATTCGCCTGCGCCAAAGGGTATGGAGGTAAGGGAAAGGGTGATTTTGTTTTTTAAATTATAAAAATGATAAACACTGAGGCGTTTCTCAATATCCTGTATATCCTGTATATTATGCGTAAAACACCAGCAACCTCGCAGCATTAGGTAGCTAACACCATAAGCAACAACTTTATTATGTTTTATGAGTTCGAACATAACCCAATACATAAAAAATAAATGGTTCAACAAGTTTTTGTTGCACTGTTGTGTAAAAATTTACAAATTACCAAAAGTCGTAGAACAAAAGTTGTTGCTTATGGTGTTAGCTACCTAGTGCTGCGAGGTTGCAAGTGTTTTACGATTAACCCTGTATATTTACAACATAATTATATCCCAAACTCGGTAATGAGTCTGTGAGCAGTTGGTAAATATAAATGTGTTCTGAATCACTGGTCAGAAATAGCTGAATTTACAAAATAGTCAAAGTTGAAACTAACTAACCTAACCTATTTGCTTCAAATTAGCAGCACTTATATAAAAAGTAATAAAAAGCAAGTATTATGCAATCATTTCATTACCTACTCCAGTATCAGGCCTTTATGAAGGACGCTTAGGCATCTTCTAAAGTTACAGCGACTGATAGTACCAGTGAAACTCGATTAAAAGAGCGAACTGATTTAGTTAATATTGTTTCTCGTTTCCAGGTCCAGTGAACTGGTTCCTGTCTCTACAGATATGGAAGCTTCCGGCTCGCCTCTCCTACGCAATGTATCTGATTCACTTCTCCCTAATGGCGGTCATCAACAACTCCAGGATTCAGCCCATTTGGTTCTCCATGGAGTATATTGTAAGTTGAAAGGGTTTTTTATATTCTATACCAGTATAAAACGGGCGTGCAAGCCACCCGATGATGTGAGGAGTGAATTTTTAACCATTTTCTCCCTATACTTTAGTGAGTGTAAACATTTTAAACATTAAATAACGGTTCAACTGACGGGCACATTAGTTGCCACACTAGTTGACGGGTCAGCCCGATTAGTTTTGGACCTATTTGGTATCCTAATGCATGGACACCCTCGCTCATCCAACCTCCAATATGTATAAAACAAATCCTACCTAAGCATGTACAGTACATGGTTGCTTTGACACTCATGAGAACTAAAATATTCAGTGTTCACTTGAAAAAATCATTTATTAAACGATAGAGTAAATGTTTCTACTTGTCCAAAAACATGAAACAAACTACTCAGTTAACTTGCAAACTTGATGATGTCATTGTGCGTTAGTCATACAAAATGTATGTGTTTTTGAGTGTCTTTAAATTTTTCTACTACAAAACAACGTGATATCTAATTTTGAATTAAATTGTATTTATTTAGCTTGATCATTAATTTACTGCAAAGAACTAGTGGAAGTAAGACTTTGTATCTCACTCATTCGAAGCGCTTAATACTTCAGAGAAACGTGTGAAGTTATAAATATGTGAAGTTAATTCCATAGTATACCTACGTATATATAAGGGTTTTGTTCCTTTCCAGATGTTCCTGTTCTTTGGATATTTACTGCTAACATTCGTCATATCGTTTGTGGCCACTGTTATGATAGATTCGCCAATGTCCATATTTTTCAAATTGTTATTGGATAGAGGTAAATAAAAAATAGTTTTTACTTATTTTGAGCCATTTTAGTCTGTAAATGATTTTAGTATTACCTAAAACTTACTTTCTATACTAGCAGAGTATATAAAATATGTTATTTAGAGGTATTTTTATTAGAATTTCATATTTAAGTGTGATAGAAAAATGTTAATTTTAATTTTCTTATGTATCAAGCTTGCACATCTTTTAAATCTTAATTCCTATTTCTTATTTAGCTTGTGTATATAAAAAATATCCCTATCTTTTGCAGGAGAGCCGAAAAAGAAGACAGTTACGGTGTCTAGTGTTCCAGAAATGAGGTTCCCATACAGAGTCAACGGTTTGAACCAACCAAACAACTTTAAACGCAAGTGATATTAAACTAATGTAAGGTATCTTGATGGTAATTCGATATTCGATATCTGGTCTGGCCACACTGTAACACGGTGGTTCTGTGGCTACAGTTTAATTTAATATAAAAGTTGCAAAACCTCCTGAGTCCTGAGTCGATAATATAGCTCTGTGATAGCAAAATCTGATACAACAAAATAGTTACATTTTTATTAATGTATTTTATATCTCTGCTAGTTTGTCCATTATTTATCATAAAATAATATATTTAATATATGTACGTTATTGTATATTAGCTTTCAAATTGTATATATTTATACTTTGCTAAACATAAATATAAACAAGTAAATATTTACTCAGTAAGTTACTATGGACTAAGTTTTCAATTGTTTTGCTAGAAAATAATCGCTCGTACTACATAAGAAAGTTGTTATTTATTTATTTGTTTTATTGTAATATGTGGGTTAGTTTATATAGTGTAGTATACTAATCTTCAGTGTATTTATTATTTATTAATTGACATTTAATGTAAAAAGTAACTTAAAATAAAAACGTAAAATATAAATGCTTTTTATTTATATTGTGATTCACCTGTTATCTATCTTTTATATTATAATAAATTATTATCAAAATTTTTCGAACACCTATTCTAGAAAATACAATTTTGCATTTGCATTGACAAAGCCGCTAAAAACAATTCGAACATTTGCGACCGGTTCATGGACTATATCATATTTCAAATTAGAATATTCTCTTTTCAACCTGAGATTAAAAACTCATTAAGGGAGTACAGTGTGAAAGCAAGACGACCCAAGCGGCACAGTGGTTAAGACACCGGTGCGCTATGCGGAGGGTCCTGGGTTCGATTCCAGCAGAGCAGAGGTTCGAATGATGAATTTGAATTTCTGTTTCTGGTCTGGGTGTGTTGTGTTCTTGTCTTGTGTGTGTCCATGGCGCCCACGACACAGGGAATCCTAGTGTAGGACTATGGGCAGGGCCGTCTTTAACTTATTTGAGGCCCTGGGCAATACTGGGCATATTAGGATAATGGGGCCCCTGTTGTAGTCAGTAATTAAGGTTCGATTTCTTCGAATTATATACCTAAGTTTTTTGGTGATAAATATTGGTTATCGTTTGGTAATCTGACAGGAACAAGGGACCTTGTATTTGATCTGAGGGGGGCCCCTATCGATTGCGGGGCCCTGGGCACTTGCCCAAAGTGCCCACTGGGAAAGAGGGTTCTGTTTCCATACTTTCGTGGGTAAAATGACGATGGATTTTACGGGCCCATTGTCGAATGATTATTACGTACGTATTAGTTTGCAGTAAGTAACACTGAGGAATCGTTTGATAAGATAAATATTTAACTTCGGAGACCATTCGCCACATCACTTATGAATTGATTGTTGCACAGTTAACATTCTTGTAAAGAAAATAATAATTTTATTTTGTTTCATTATTAAAATGGAGAGAAAATCATTTGTTAGTGTGGTTCTTGTCAGCCTATTATTTTGTAACGTTGATGCAATTTTGCAACTGAATAGGGATTCCGACAGGTATCCTATCAACAGACGCGTACACAGCGACGCACTGGACGCTGGGTTGTGTCAGCTTCAACTGGAGTATCTGACGAGGGACAGTCTGTTGTCTGCGAGATGTAAGATGTTTCAAATTTATATTTCCGTGCATTTTTGTGAATCTATTGTGTTGTCCGTTGCTTCCGTCCATGTGTTGTGCAAATATTAAATCTCCAAATAATTTGCCTTCTCAAAACCTTTCTGTAACTTTTTATCTGTACTTTTACTTTGTTAGTTTCCAAATTTTTCTTTATGGTGTAGTCACAACTTTTATAATTTTTTTTATATAATTGTAATAACACCAACCTTTAGATTTACTGCTGGGTGTATTTTTTGGGGCACTTAAATTGTACTATTGCACAAGGGCATTTAAATTGAATAACGTTCGTTTTTACGCAATTTTATCTATAGACTTATTAAGACTATCGTGAGAATTGTTTTTTTTTATTTATTTTACTGTAACACATAGCAATTAATTTCTAAACTTTACATTCACAGTCCTGGACGCTGGAATAAGGGTGCCAAGAGGCATTATGGAAGGGAATACTCAAGACTTTGGCAACTTCCACCAATGTTTGGCGATCAACGAAGAGGCAGACGACATGGTTATTAGCGGCAAATACTGCCAAATACAAGTGCCGATGAACCAAGAGTTGCGTTTGACGAACTTTCTAGAAAGATCCAAGTGGAAGTTCAATCCGCACGAGCTGCAAGTCGACGAAAAGGTACTGCGGCGAGTGGAGAAAATAAATTTTATGAGGAAAGCTCTGAAGTCCGGGATTCATGGAACGGATGTTTTTGAAAGGTTAGTTATTAAAAAGTTGGAAAGTCGGAAGAATGCGAAAGTGTACCCGTGGCCCCGACTTTAGGCGGCGGAGACTGGAACACCGTGGGGTTTTAGTCGGTAGGAGTCCGGCATAACCCTGTGTCGGCCAACACAGGACACGACACAGGGTAGCCATGATGGAATTCCCCCACGTAAAAACAAGTTTCAGGGCATCATACAAAACCTTGACTACAATTGAACAAGTCGATGTTACTGTCGAGGGCTAAAGTGGTAGAGGTTGCTTTGTTGCTACTTATTGATGAGTAAGATGATGCTGTCTTTTAGCACGTGTATATACTCAAGACTTAGACCTAGCTGAAGTAAGGCTTCATTGTGAAATATGAATGGGAAAATACCATGAAAAGTGTCTGTTTGTATGTTTGTTCTTCTTTCACGTGGAAATCTTTCACCGGGATTGATTTTTGCGAGAGCATACGTCACTAGAGTGTCACAGCCTACTTTTAAATCAATCTATACCTCTTAATAAATTGTATGACAGCCCCTCATTACCAGAGCAAAGTCTCAAGTTCAGCTAGTCACTTTAAATAAAATACTTGATTAATTACCGTGGCCAAACACGTATAGTTGCCGTCACGAGTGGTGAGCACAACTTTCATTGGTCGGTTTGACATTGACTGCGCTGCGGTGCACACGATTGGCTCGACAAACGTCAGTTCGTCAGTGTGCGTCGTCTATTGGTCCAGCGCGTTTTTTCGGCTGCTGTACATTGGCCGAAAGTATACAATATCCCTACCACTGATAATCTGTGCTCACGACTCATGACGTTTACTTATACGGTTATAATAAAGTAATAATTTCATCTGTTTCAGACTGGAATCCGACGGCTTGTTAGCAGATTTGGTGTTCCAGCTAGCGATATGCATTCCAAGGCCCTGTTCAACAGCCGAAGGGATCAACGGGCTATTGTTCAACCTCACCGAAGTCGGGTTTGAGTATAGCGATATCATCTGCCGGCTTCCTGACGACAAACCCTGGGTTGCAGCCGACTACGTGGCTATGCAAGTTGATTTTTAATTATATTTTAATAACCCCAACCATTACTTTAACTAGTACTGGGCAATGGTCTTTAATCAAACTATCATCATCACACAGCGCGTAATATAAAATTTTTGAGCTTAATCAGTTAACACTGCTGTCAGATTTTAATTTTAAGGGAAATTTTTTTGCTAAATCTTTCGTAAATAAATATATCATATTGTACTAAAATCAAGTTATCCATCACCTACTTTCATTATGTGTACATGATCACTTGAGGTCTTGTTTAAAATAAAATTTTCCATTGAAATCCACCGAAAGGTACTGAAATCTTTGTTACACAATGTTTATGTATCAAGTCGATTAATTGATTTTTGGTGACTCGTATTGTGGCAGATGACACCACTGAAACCAGAAAGCCTGTTTTGCTAAATTCGATTAATTGAACGCGATTAATTGTAATTATAACCGTATTATTTTCTTCCTATTTATTTGGGGATAATTTTTTTGGTTACTAAAAATTCAAAATAACCTTATAAAATTTCATTACAATCGGCTTTTTGGTTTGGAGCCTACAGCCGCGCTCAGATTGGTCGCGTGTTCGTACGAAACAACTCGTGCGTATGCGTACGTTCACACATGATTTGAATTCGTACGTACAGACGTCCTAACAAACAGTCCAGTTGACTTGTGGGTAAAAATGTCTACCAAACTACCTCGTCAATATATAAAAGTTTTCCTCATTCTAGAATATAATTATGTTTATTTGAAACAGACAAACGACGTTCATTATTAACAGAATACTTGAATGTCTATTGAATTCACAATTACTTTAGCACATTGAACTACTTATTCAAATCAACATATTATCATTACAGCTTATCAATAATCGAAATACTCCAATATCAGTAGCAGTTGATAGTATTCGTGTCAATAACCTCTTCAAAAATTGACCTTGTTTACTTCTGATAAAAAATCACCATACAATTGTCGGGTGTTTAACCGATACCTGGTCAAGTGACCTTGGTCAAGTGGGAAGCTCGTATGACTAAGTTGAGTTCTATGTATTTTGAACGATAAAAAGGTGAAAAATAAATGTAGGTCATGTGTGTCATGATTACACACTTTTAATGCACACTTTCAAATATGTACTTTAGAAAAAGAAACGTTCACTGGTTAGACTTTAACTTAAGCAATCGGCAAGGATGAGGATAATGACGCGCGGTTCTAATATTCTTCAGTAAAGGTTTCGTCTATGGTAATAATTAATGCGACTTATAATTTAGATTCAACTAGCTGACCCCGCAAACGTTTTGCCATATCAGTTATCGAGCGTTAAAAATCGACTATTAAAAAAATAGGGGTTGGTGATAGAAGGGTGAAAATTAAGGGTTGTATGTATTTTTTGATGCCACATTATTGAAAAATAAAAATAAAAAAATTGTCCAAAAAATAAAATAAAAATGTTAGGTGTGGTCAACCCTTATCATTTAGGGGTATGGAAAATAGACGTTGCCGATTCTCAGACCTACTGAATATGCATATAAAATTTCATAAAAATCGGTCAAGCCGTTTCGGAGGAGTATGGTAACTAAAACTGTGACATGAGAATTTTATATTTAAGAGATATAATATTAAGAAGATAAGCCTTGAAAGACGACCGCGTCTTCTCAAAAGTAGTATTTGGTTGGGACATTTGGTCCTCTAGTTACAAACCATTGCAGACAGTGCTTCAATCCTGTTTGAGATTTTGTTTGACAGTGTGCATGAGCTGCACACGTCAATATTTTATTTTGTGTAGATACATTGCACTGTCTCTGGGTGCGGGAAGTTTATTGACTTGTTTCTTCTGCTAGCAATAGTGCAAATGACGATTATCGACAGTGTTAAAGAACACAGATATTAGTGTGGCCATGTCAGAGATGAATGTAGCGACGCCATTGAAACTTGTGACTACGTACTGAAGTTGTTGATTTTTTTAATTCTTTTTGTATTTAATTTTTCCAGAGTTGTGTTCTCTGTCATTGCTGCCCTTACACTGATAAGTACTGGATATGATCTGTACCAGTCATTACATCTTAAAAAAGGTAAATAAATTAAGTTGTTTTGGATACCTTTTACCTATTCAGAATTTTAACCATTCTATATTTGCAACTACATATTTAGTGACCTACTGTATTGTCTCCTCTCACGTATTAGGCTTTAGTCCACCACGCTGGCCTAATGCGGTCAGCTCGCATTCTTTCAGAACATTATGGAGAATCATGTATGCAGGTTTCGCTGTTATAGCAAGTTATATAGTTAATTTTAAAACAGACATTACCCGTATATAGAAAATTCAGTGATGCATTGATATATGTAGATATTATATACTGGACGAAACCTGTGCTATCAGGTAAACGAACAAATTTTTAGTCACTAGCACAAATTTGCTTGCACTGCGCATATTTTTATTTATTAATTGAATAAGAATAGCATTAACATTTAGCACAATACAGTTTTTGCCAAACTGGAGGCCAGTTTGTCGGCAAATCGATTTAGTTCTCGTGTTTATTGAACATTTTTCTTTGCTGGGTGACTGGCAAGACATATTGATAGGGGGTACTCAGAATTCGATTCTCGTTCCAAAAATGTATAGAAAACGCACCCTTAAAATTGTCCAATTAATTGTCCAAGAAAATACAATATCATACTGTTATATCACTGTTAATTACCCTGTCCTACTTATCTCCTAACACAAAATTGCTGTTAATTTCTCTCTATTCTCAATTCCAGGTCCGAAAGAGATCAGCAAGTTGTACAGCTCGTTCTCCGTGTACACTAACGCGCGTAGTATTCTGACGTTCTCGTCCAACCCAGGGGCTCTCGAGTGTTTGGATGGCGTAAGGGCTCTGGCGACAGTGTGGGTGGTACTGTTACACACCTACTCTACTGTTGCCGCTACTGTCAACCCTGTCGACAGGTCCATGGTATGAAAGCGAGTTTTGTTTGCTTCAAAATAATGTCTACTTCTATTTATATATGATTTAAAAAAATCTAAAAAGCACGCTTTTATAAAATCCAAACTAAAAGACAAAAAATAAATCTAATCTAAGAATGTACTCGTCATCGCCAATTATGTGAAGAAAATACCGATTTACTTCAAAAAACAGCGCAACACGTGTAGAGATGGCGATTTTTTCCGAAAAAGATCGATTTTTAAATCGATTCGAATCGTAGTTTGATGAATCGATTCATAAAAAAATCGACGTCTAAAAGATCGATCTCTAGAAAATCGATCCACAGATTCAAAATGGTCAAAAAGACTACAAACGTAACTTTTTATTAAAGAGAGGCGAAGGCGAAAAAAAAACGTAGTCTCGTGAATACAAAAAATCGAATGTCGATTCACTGAATCGATTACATATCGATTTAAAAAATTTAATTGTCCCGAAAAATTGATTGTTCGATTAATGGATCTCAGATCGCCATCCCTAAACACGTGTTTCAGCTCTATACAGACTTAAAGGCCACCATTAGTTGATATGGGCAGAAATCGTGAATATTTTTTTTATAATGTTTTCAGTGGTCGCTGTCGTTACAATCAATATGGGTATCGTCGGGTCACGTCGCTGTGGACACTTTCTTCTTTTTGAGCGGCCTTCTCCTGGTGTACACTTCGGTGGGCAAACTCGGATCAAGTAAGTTTTGGGGTTCTGTAAGGCATACCTGGCTGCAACCTTTTATCGCCCACTGCTGGGCACGGGTCTCCTCAGGCGGAGGCCTGGAATACACTCCACCACGCTGCTCCAATGCGGATTGGTGGAGAAACAGGCTAGTGGCCAACCCGTGTCGGATGTTTACCGCTAATAGAGCCTCCGACAAGTTTTGACGACTGCTATCTTATCGATAAAAACCGGGACCGACGGCTTATGCCCAGCTATATGCCCTCCGAATCACGAAAGCGACATTGCTTACTTTTGACGTTTCTGCCTTACTATTGTCAACATAATTTTACCTAGGGAACAATGACAGTTACTGCTATGTCGTTTATATTTCCGACTACGAGTACTATCCAACTTGTCTGGTGTTGAGGATAAATGTTAAATAAATTAATCATTTAACATTCAAAAGAAGCACAGGCCGCCCTCCTACCAGGTGGACTGACGACCTGAAGAAGACAGCGGGAAACCGTTGGATTCAGAGGGCCCAGGACCGGGCGGAGTGGCGTCCATTAGGGGAGACTCGTGTCCAGCAGTGGACTACCAAGGGCTGAAAGGAAGGAGGAAGGAAAGAAATTTATTCAGGATAATACCCTACTACTATTATAAATGTGAATGTTTGTGAGTATGGATGGATGTTTGTTACTCTTTCACGCAAAAACGCTGAACAGATTTGGATGACAATATACACAGATAGATCATAACCTGGATTAAAATATTATGATAGGATACTTTTTATCCTTCTCTGCACCAAGTTCTAAAATCCACGCGGGCGAAGCCGCGTTCACATTCTAGTTAAGTATAGTTTTTTTAATTTTTCAGTTCAACTTCTAAAAAACCTTCACATCTTCTACTTGAACCGTCTTCTGCGTCTGTTGCCCGTGTTGGCGGCGGCCATTCTTTTCGAGGCGTCGTTCTTTATGCGAATGGCCGACGGCCCGATGTGGGACACTGTGGCGCTGCATGCCTTCAAGTGCAGAGAAGTGTGGTGGGCCACGCTGCTGCACATACAGAATATTGTGATTCCTCGTGAAGCGGTAACTATTACATTATTTTTTGATGGTGTTTGTCTCTGAATAAATAAGTACCTGGTAATCGGACCATTGGCACGCACCAATTATATTATAAAAGTAAATATCATCTGCTGTAACGGTGAAGGAAAACATGAGGAACCCTGCATTCCTGAGAGATCACAAAAAAAGAAAAAAAAAATGTTCTCAAAGGTATGTGAAGTCCATCAACCCGAAGTAGGCCAGCGTGGTGGACTTAGTCTCTAGACTAGAACTCGTCTCTTCTTCTTGCGGTGCCATCTTCTACTGGCTGCTTTAATTTGGGCTACCTATACCATTGAAAACTCTGCTTGAAACACCAATCTGGTGCTTATATTGAACCAGGGCCCTATTCTGTATGACCATTCACACTCGTATCGCGGCAACGTCGTGTCTTACCCGTGACAAAAAGTCAAAAATGGCTTAAAAATCAAATATCGTGACAATCTATTGTGTGCCTTATAGAATAGACATTAAAGCGATACACGGATTCATTTGTTTGACTGCGTGGGGCAACGTTTCCACTGCAGCACACGCTATACGTACACCTAAAGTTGCCGTCACGAGTGGTGAGCACAACTTTCATTGGTCGGTTTGACATTGACTGCGCTGCGGTGCACACGATTGGTGCACACGATTCGACAAACGTCAGTTCGTCAGTGTGCGTCGTCTATTGGTCCAGCGCGTTTTTTCGGCTGCTGTACATTGGCCGAAAGTATACAATATCCCTACCACTGATTATCTGTGCTCACGACTCATGACGGTTACTATAACCCACGACTGTGTACAACTGTAGCGCAGCACAGCGCGTCTGGTGTGTCGTCCGTGTATGGCGTGTACAGAGTATTGAGCCAAGCCACTGTGTCAATGCATGCGTAGCGTGTCCGTGGGTTGCAGTGGACACAATCACATATATTTTCTTGCAAAGCGAAGCTTCACACGTGCGTAGCCTCCGTGCGCCGCGGTGGATCCGCGCCTTTAATCGAATCATTAAATCGAATCGTTCGTATCATTAAAGCATCGAATCATTGAATGTGTGTGATTTTTTTATTTCAATTTGTCAGTGCATCGGGATAGCATGGTACATCGTGGTGGACGTTCAGCTGCATATCCGTATAATGTGGAAAAGGGAATGTAGTAACGCGCGCATAAATTAATTAATTAATTAATTAAAACTGTGTCGAGAGTTTTTTCTCTCTTTACCCAGAAATAGGTGGCGCATAGTATAGCCGATGAGCTCGATTAGGAAAAATATTAAAATAAATAAATAATTGACTGCTAAACTATCATAACTTATTGTGTCACAATTATAATATAAAATTAACCAAAAATTACGTAAATTGACGTAATTCGATTCGATGGGTGTTTAAGCTATCATGGCGGATTGATGTATTTTGTAGATTTATTTTAACCAATAAACTATTAATCTCGACATTAATAAGAGAATAAATACATGTTTCAAAATCTTTGAATCCTATTTCATTGGATCAGATAAATATTTTAGCGATACTTGATTACTGTCATCATGCCTATTCAGAAGGCCTAGAATCGAACGGTATGGCGTCGATAAGGGGAAGGGGGGGGGGGATATCCAGTTCCCCAGATGTCCAGACGTTGAAGATTGCCATTAACTGTTCATGCATTGAGAAAAAATTAATGTTTATATATGTAAGATGGTTGCCACAACACAGGGAATCCTAGTGTGGGACCATCAAACTGAATACTTTTTTTATTTTTTGTACTTATAATAAATGAAATAAAAATAAAATGTTAATATACAAATATTTTTCCAGCCGGCAAGAGGAAATGGGAGATTACTGGGTGTATTTCTACATGAATATACTAACGAGGTCCGCCCCGTTCTTTATCGGGATGCTGTACGGGTATGTGCTACATACTTGGAAGAGGGACAAGGTGTACATACATAAGGTAAGCTTTAAATATAATAAATAATATTATAAATAACGCTTCGTACTCACACAGGGAATCCTAGTGTGGGGCTACACTAGGATTCCCTGTGTCGTGGGCGCCATGGACACACACAAGACAAGAACACAACACACCCAGACCAGAAACAGAAATTCAAATTCATCATTCAAACCTCTCCTCTGCTGGAATCGAACCCAGAACCCTCCGCATAGCGCACCGGTGTCTTAACCACTGCGCCACTTGGGTCGTAATTACGTCTATGTTCGTATCAATATGGAAAATGACCTTTTAAGTGCTATGTAAATATTTTTTTATTATAATATGGGAGAAGCAAACGAACGTACTAGTTACTCACCTTATTTTAGGTGGTTACGGTATCCCTTTGACCAATTTCAAGCTACAATTAGAATTCTACTTGAAGGAATCTAAGTATTCTCTTCAAATATGTTTTTCTTGCGACCATACTTTACAATACAATTCAAAATTAAATACTCTTTGTTTGGACAGCAATCACAAAATACACATTAAAAAAAAATACATTGCCATAAAGGAAGCCATTAATATAAGAGAAAAGAAAGAAAAATAACGTCTATGGGTAAATTCCTATTAAAATATGAATTTGAAATCGTCGAGATTCGAATGACGCGTTTAACCTATTACTGGTCTGACTGTGTATGTGTGTGTTTATTATCTAGTGTGTGCCAGACATCGCACCCACACAGGAAATCCTACTGCGAGAGGATGATTTATTACTATGAATCTTAATAAAATATGTATTTTATTTTCAGTATTTCACCATCATCCTATTGCTATGTTCACTATCTATGCTCCTGGTAGTGCTGTACTGCATACAATTGCCGGACTCACTAGAGTGGGACAACCAAACAGCGGACAACTTGTTCAACTCCTTCCTACGACCGCTCTGGGCTCTGAGTCTTGGCTGGTTAATCTTCGCTTGTATACAGGGAAGAGCTGGTAAGTTTTTTTTATTCCTTCCTTCCTTTCAGCCCTTAGTAGTCCACTGCTGGACATGGGCCTCCCCTAATCGACGCCACTCCGCCCGCTCCTGGGCCCTCTGAATGCAACGGTTCCCGCTGTCTTCTTCAAGTCGTCAGTCCACCTGGTCGGAACGTGCATTCGAGGATCTTTCTTCCCAATCGGTTGTCAGTTTTCATTGTATTGTATTTAAAAAACTGAAAGTATTTAATTGTAATTGTAGGGAACTAATTTTTAAGTGAATCGGCAATATTGTTATGTGAATTGGGGTATAAGAGGAAGGAGGCCATTTTTAGAGTTATCAAATACAATATCTAAAAGGTTTGCAAAGTTTAGGAGTAACCACTAACTTCATTTGAATTTGAGACAGTACTTCCTACTACTACTACTTTGTTTCCGTATAATGTTCTGATGGATTGTGCAAGCTCATTAGCACATTCATCACAGGTAATGTGGGTTTCATACCCAGTAAAACCGCTTTGTCCACCAACCCGCAGTAGGCCAGCGTGGTGGACTAAGGCCTACATCCCTCTCATTACGAGAAGGAGACCCGACCCTGTAGTGGGTCATTAATGGGTTACTGGCAAAACCCCTTTATGGACTTCTCCAGTGGTGCTAAAGCCCCCAAAAACACCTGTAATAGTCCAGTGACTCAGAATTCGATGTACTCACGAGGTCTGGGTTAAATATTCAACGTATTTCTGAAGAAGCCTGGGTTAAATAATGGCCTGGCAACTTATGAATTTTGTGAGCTTTGTACTATTTACAAAATAAAATACGCTTGCAGCAATTTTAAAAGAAAGCATCGCGAGGAAGCTAGTGTTATCCATAATAATCTCAAAGTTTACCATCCAAGCCGGCTGTGTGGAATAAGACCAACACTCTTTTCAATATGAGAGGAGGCCTGACCACACAAATGGTCACTAACGGGTTATGTATGCCTTGAAAACTACTAATTAAAAAAAAAAGTCGTTTCCAGAGCCGATCAACTGGTTCCTCTCGCTACGTATCTGGAAGCTGCCTGCGCGTCTCTCGTACGCCATGTATCTGACACACTACACCCTCATGGTTGGCTACTACTCGTCCAGAGTAGCGCCTACATACTTCTCGGTGGCTTCTATCGTGAGTATTATTATATACCTATGGTATTTTATAAATGTGCAAGGTATTTATTTATTCTACTGCTGGTTACGGATCTCTGACACGCTCCACCAAACTTGTTCAATAATTCGTGAAGAGTGGCCAGCCATTTGTTAGATGTTTTCAAACATCCTGCAACCATGTTATTAGCACAGTGTGACCTAAACTCGCATTTTACGCACGCTTTTTCGTGACCTAAGTAGCATATTTCTGCACGGTGAACTGTGTGACCAAAACCTGCAATTGACGCACGCTATTTCGTGACCTAAGTCGCATATTTCTGCACGGTGAACTGTGTGACCTAAACCTGCATTTTACGCACGCTTTTTCGTGAACTAAGCTGCCTATTTCTCTTGCCGCCCGCTCCAGTCTGAGACGGGTTTATGTCACACTTGCTATAAAATAGTATACGATACTTGTGACCAAACTTGTCTATTATTGCACGGCGTGAATGCGTATCGTAATGTACTATTTAAGCACTAAAAAACGCATGTTATTCACCTCTGGTAGTCTTAATTACCTTCTCGCGGGAATCTCGCTGCTATCCTTCTCGTCAGCGGTGAAGCAGCAATTTCTTTATGTCTTTGTTTTGATTTGAGACGAGTGACAATTTATGTAAGGTGAACATCTCGTTTAGGTATAAGGAGCACAGGCCACCCTCCTACCAGGTGGACTGATGACCCGAAGAAGACAGCGGGAAACCGTTGGATGCAGAGGGCTCACGAGCGGGCGGAGTGGCGTCGATTAGAGGAGGCCCATGTCCAGCAGTGGACTGCCAAGGACTGAAAGAAAGGAAGGAAGGAAGCAAGACCATCTCGTTTTCAGTTGACATGAGTAGCGGCGTATTTATGGCGGGAAGATTTAGCCTGACTGAACCCAGATAACGAACTTGACGAATTTTTATTCATTATTTTTTTTTAGTTTATTCGAATAATTTGTTTCAGTTTTTCTACTTCGTCACATTTATATCCATAACGTTGGTGGTGTCGTTCTTCGTCACATTGCTGATTGACTGGCCGTTTTCCATCATTTTCAGAATGTTTCTGCCAAGTGAGTACAATTTTTCCATGTTTAATAACACTTAACTGGTATCAATTACTCATTTCATCCATCAATCCATCCATCAATTTACTAGTAAGTCACTAAGTTATTGATTCGGTAACTCAAACTCAAATGAAACACAATCAATTAATTTTTAGAATTAAATAGTAGCAAAATCATTACAGAAAAGAAAATATTTTGTTCATGTCTTATGGGTCTGATGTTAAGAATTCTCGTTAGTTGAATTATTATTATCACAGGTTACAAGCAACAGAAATCGACCGAACCAGCAGTCAAAGGTATCGTGAAGGACAATGGAAATGATCTAGCCAGTAATGGTACCCCCACAGATGAAGACAACAAAACGTTACAGCCTTTGAGTTCGAATGAAGAGTTGAAATTAAATATCAATCAGGACATCGAAAATACATTAAGTGTTAATGAAAATGCGAGAAATGTAGAAAATAACAAATTGTAAAATGATAGACCAACTTTTCTTACTCGTGTCTGTCCTTGTGTCAAGGCTTTAGTCCACCAGATTTGAAAGACCATGTATATTTTATAGTATTTTTGAACAGATGCGGTTATCAGGTTTGATAGTTCCTAGTCATGTAAAATTGTATTATTTATTTACTTATTTATATATTATTATTATTTATTGTGTATAATCACTGTATAGAATAATAAATGTAAGTTGCAAATTTCACTTTTTTCTTTATTTTATTCCATTAATAGTCCGGCAGCCACATCGTGTTTTTTTTCAGTGATTAATAACAGCCTGAATCTTCGTGAGTTCGTTCGGTTCGTCGAGACGCCCAAGTTTTTCCTATGTCCAAATACTCAAAGAGGTAATGCGCAGATGTAAAACATGTCGATTTGGTAACTGTGATGTAAATAACAAATAAAAAACTCGGAAAAACAGTTGTCCTACAAAACCGATGGTTTCAGTTGGAGCGTCGTCCAAACCGAGTCGAAATAACGAGGTCATAAAACTTATTAATAACCAGCTGATTTTTTGTATGCAGCTTAGTAAATATTAGTAAGTATAATTGAATGGCCACAAAATCCTACAAATGTAGTGGTAGGTTTTCCTCACGCTGTCCTAGTCTACGCTTGGAAGTTGTCGATTCCACGGTAACACTTTTTTCAGCCTGTCACTAATCACTGAAAAAAACAGGCGGTGGCTGCTGGACTATAACTGTTATTAATTTTTTTTGTAAACTTTTTTGAAGTAAAAATAATGCCAAGATTGGACTAAAGTAAAAAACGGATTGTACTGTGAAAGCGTCCTAGGGTTTTCATTTTGCGTCGCATGCTGTGTTGTGTTTACATAACCTTATTTATGTGATAATTTTGAAAATAAATAATTATGAAATTAGTTAATGTTGTTAATTAATGAATCAGACGTATAATTAGTCTTGTAATTATATGATAACGTTATCTTATATGACGTTTCTGTAAAGATAATCAACGGCTCATATGTGGAATTTTTAGAACACAAAATTATTATCATGTTCCTAGTTTTGCCTAATCTTCTAAGGGCCTATGCACATCAAACTTTTTGGCGTCATGGACGCTTCACGATCGTGCGTTAGCAGATCGTCTTGTATGAAAAAACGCATATCATACCCGTAAATGAGCAAAAAACGTTTGTACAGTTTTTTTAATTTTATTTTAAACTTGATTGCAAATGCTTCGGTAAATATAAGCTCTATATTTATACTCGTAGTTCGTACACGTACTGTTACCACACTTAAGCAAATGAAATATGTTTCCTTTCTTATAATGCTCCACTTATCTACAAATTTTACATAATTATGTATGTTCCAAAATTTTACATGTACCAAGACGATTAAAAAATTCCACCTGGTAGAGTTAGTCAAACTTATGGGTTGATTATATGTACCTCCATAAGGTAAGTAATATTAAAATTGTAAATCACACGTTGAAAGTTTTATTGAAAGACGTTTAAGAAATTTCAAATTGTAAATCAAGTTCAACGTGATACAAATTGTAATAATCAACTAATTTTATCGACGATAATTTTCATGGTATAAACTAATCAATTACTAATCAATTAAACATCCTGAATTTCCAGTAGATTCTGGTTTGATTAGATAAAGGGTTCAAACTCAACAGTTCGCCGGTGAAGTTTGAGCGTGTAGCATTCTTGTACACCCTTTACTAGAATTGAACATAACGCACAATGTTGACAAACATTGTGATCGGTGTAACTTTACTAAATTGTTTTTTGTTTCTTAACGTATGTGCCCTTCTACATTTGGACACGACTTCAGATAGATATCCTCTGGACAGAAGAGTGCATGAAGATGCATTGGACCCCGAGTTGTGTCAGCGACAACTGACGTATCTCACGAGAGAAAATTCGCTGTTGTTGGCTAGATGTATGATGCATTTTATATTTAATTTTTTATTTATGTATATGATTCATTGTGGCAAAGTGAAATTAAATTTGGAAATGGTTGCCATAGTCTGCTTGCTATTTCAGTCACTATTCCTTAGTGCCTACTTTAGCCAACATTCAGGTAGTAGTAATTCAAATAGCAAAAGCTCCTGATACCTACACAAGCATCTCTGAGTGAGAAGCCTATGTAGTATAAGAAGACTGTTCAAAAAGTTTGAACCAAATAAATATTATGATAAACATAGACCTCAAAATACTAAGTGTACAATTTTGCAATGGAAGAATAGACCTCAAATTGTAAACTAATTTTACAATAAACAGCTACATTGTCCGACCGACTAAATGGAGAAGAATGCACAGATTGCTGTTGACTTGAAGAATACATGCAGGAGCTTTTGGTTTCAGGAATCGACACAGAATGAAGTTACGTCAAGTACGGGAGCTTTATGTCCAGTGGACATCAAAAGGATACATGATTCTAACGTCAATAACAAAAAAATTATAGATGTATTTTCGAAATCTTTTCCCGCGTATTTTATTTTTAATCATATTATTTACAGTCCTGGACGCAGGAATTCGAGTACCAAGAAGCATATTGATGGGAAATACTATGGATTTAGGAAACTTCTATCAATGTCTGGCCATTGACGAAGACATAAAGGCGGAAGATATGACCGTTAGTGGCAAATATTGTCGAATACGGGTACCAGTAAACCAAGATCTGCAGCTACCGGATTTACTTGAAAGATCCAGTTGGAGATTTGATCCAAGTGAATTGCGTATAGATGATGTAGTGTTAAAGCAATTGGAGGAAATAGATCTACAGAAAAGAGCTAATTCAGGACTTTTTAGACATGATATTGAAAGGTATGTAGTGGAATCTATTATGTACATTAGTTTGTATATATACAGCATTTTATATAATACTTTTGGTGATAGCAATGTGACTAAGAATACTATCTCTTACTCAAGAGGTTTGAGTTCGAATACCAGTGGTACGTACTAATAACTATTCTAAAGGAATGTGTCTACAAAATAAAAATACCATGGTCTGTAACAGTCTTTTAATGGACCCTGCAGTGTAGTGTAATATTTAGGAAAAAAAATGTAACTTAATTTGCAAGTAACTTAGTTTGCAAGTAAAAGATACGAAAAGTCGCTATGTCAAATGTCTTTACATCAATTTTTATTCAATTTCAGAATTGGTCCTGAGAGT
Source organism: Erynnis tages (assembly GCA_905147235.1). Taxonomy (NCBI): domain Eukaryota; kingdom Metazoa; phylum Arthropoda; class Insecta; order Lepidoptera; family Hesperiidae; genus Erynnis; species Erynnis tages. The sequence goes on along the minus strand of LR990078.1, from coordinate 2,965,198 downwards.
CCGTTAGCGAATTTAACGTTTAGTTTAGCGATATGTATTCCTAGACCGTGTTCAACGGAACAAGCTATTAACGGTCTCTTGTTCAATGTGTCTGAGACCGGGTTTCAGTACGACGATATAACATGCCGTCTACCTGACGATAAACCGTGGGCTGCGGCGGATTATGTGGCTATGTAAGTTTGTTTTCTTATCATTTGGCTACAACTCCTTTATGTCCCACTGCTGGGCACGGATCACGGGTGTTTGAGGCCGGAAGAAACGGGCCAGTGGCCTCCAGTGTGGGATGTGTTTAAACCGATCGCTGGGGCTCCGATAAGGTTGAAATGACTGCTATCTTATCGATAGAATTGAGACCGACGGCTTCACGTGGCTTCCGAAGCACGGAAGCGAACATTAAAGTAGCCACTAGTGATCACCAATCCAAGTATGTATGTAGGTACTGGGGCCTGATTCTGTATGACCATTCACACTCGTATCGCGGCAATGTGTCTTACCCGTGATAAAAAGTCAAAAAAGACTAAAAAGTCAAATATCGTGACAATCTATTGTGTGCCTTATAGAATAGACATTAAGGTTCCTTGTCGTGCCGAGTTCATGAAATGATGTACGGTTTGATGTCACACGATATCGGCACGAAATCTTTCGGGACTTAGTGAATCAGGACCCTGATTACACCCGACGTTGCTTAACTTTTTGCACACTTCTTATGCAAGCTTTTTTATTCTTCCTTTCATTTGCTGCAGTTATTGTAGCTTATTTATGACTTATTATTTGAACACCTGTTCTTTCAGATTTCTAGCTAATATAGATAAGGATAAACTATCTATAAAATTAAATTAACAACTAATGAAGGCATCGCTCAGCAATTAATTTCTTATCTTACAATTTGGAACCATTCACACACAGTACCAAACTTTTATTAACATTGGTTCAGTAGTTTCATGTTTATCGCTAGCTAAAGTTGTGATGTGACACAATTTTTTCTTCAAAGCTTTTTTTAGGAAATTTTGTGTGTTATTATGGCATTTATAAGAAGCTCTCATTATTTTAACTAAAAGGTTCTCTACCTCAGTAACTACTGCTAGGTAGTATAGCACCATAGCATATAGCATACTTTTATTCTATCTGTTGAAACAAAAATTAACAATATTTTATGATTCGAATTCTTAGTTACGTGATACTTCGCCTTAACTAAATTGACTGTAATTTATATAAAACGTAAAAGTTTGATTTATATGGTGCTTATTTAGAGATAACATATAACAGATAAGTACGTAATCCAAATAATTCAATAAGTACTATTCAATGTTTATAGGTTATCAATGGCCTTTAGATAGATTACGTTATAAAAACTATGTTATGACACCTTATATCACTGGTAATCCATGAAATTATAATCTCGAATCTCAGTTACCTACTTACCTGAAATTTTATTACTTTTCTATTGTCATAGAAAATTATTATAGACTATTATCATAGAAAAGTTGCTAGCTTTCTTTACCGATTTATTTAAATAAACTAAGGAATAGTTTTGTTGAGTAAAAATCTTTCCATTATGTTATATTTTTGTATTTATTTGGAAATGTGTTGTTTTCAGTGTAGTATTTTCCGTTATTGGTGCGCTTACTTTGGCCAGCACGAGCTATGATTTGTATCAAGCCTTGTATCTCAAAAATGGTAACTACTACTTATTATTCGTTTTATGTCACCACTTTATACAATGTAGAATGAATAAAAATCTAAATGTGATATTATGTGATTGATATTTTTGGTTTTAAAGCTTTGCTAAAAGTGATTGAATTAACACATTCATATGATTTCATCCAATAGTAGAATCATATTGCTAATGAATTACGTGTTCCTTGAATGTCGTTTAATTTTTTTTTATATTTTACAAGTAAATCATTTTTATCGCAACTTATTTTATCAAATATCTTTTATAACTATATAATGTGAATTTATAGTATCGACAAATAAAAAAATGTTGGTGTTCTGTAAATAGAATTGTATTTTGTTAATATGTAAAACAAAATAAACATCATTTCTATACTTCATAGGGTTTAAAAATAAAATAATAATAAGGTTACATAACAACCTAAAAAAACATTTTCTTTACAAATAGTTTAGAGAGAGAGAGAGAGAGAAATTTGTAATATTTTTCGTTTAGAGAGGTACTCGGACTGCCAGGTTTTTAGAGAGAGACAGAGAGAGAGATATGCAATATTTTCCCTTTAGACAATCGGACTGCCAGGTTTAATGTATATCCAATATTAATTTCAGATCGTAAAAAGATCAGCACGTTGTATAGCTCGTTTTCTGTATACACGAACACACGTCGTCTCCTGACCTTCGACCCCAGCCCTGGATCCTTGGAGTGTTTAGATGGCATCAGAGCCCTCGCCATGATCTGGGTCATACTGGGTCACAGCTTCTTTGCTATCGGTGCCTATATAAATGCTATCGAAGGATTTCAGGTATCAATTCCATTTATTTGTGAAGTAAGGTACAATTAGACCCGAGTGTCGCAGTGGTTAAGACACCGGTGCGCTGTTCGGAAGATCCTGGGTTCGATTCCCAGCAGAGCAGAGATTCGAATGATGAATTTGAATTTGTTTGTGGTCTGGGTGTGTTGTGTTGTTGTCTTGTGTGTGTCCATGGCGCCCACGACACACGGAATCCTAGTGTGGGGCTATGAGTGTGAAGCGAAGCGTTATTTGGAACATTGGTGTAATATTTAAGTTTTCATGGTTTTCAGTGGTCAATCTCAGCAGAAGCAATGTGGGTGACGGTGGCGCCTTTGACAGTGGACACCTTTTTCTTTTTAAGTGGTCTCCTACTAGTGTATACTACAGTGGGCAAAGTTGGTCGGAGTAAGTTTCTTTATTACAGCTATCTTTTAGTATCAGCAGTCGATGGAGTTAATTCGATGATCTGTGTTAGACATATCCTGTGGACGTATCTGATAAGTTGTTTAACTAAATTCTATATTATCCCAGTCAAAACAATACAGTTTATTATATTATTTATTATACAATATATTATTATTATTATACGTAAATGAAAATATTTTTTTATTATGTGAATTCCGACAAGTCTATACAAAAAACTTTAGGTACCTATGCTTGCCACTGAAACTATTAATTTTTAATTGTTTAATAACTTCTCTTAAGACCGCCATTTGTGCGTTGTGTTGTTATTGATATTGTTGGTTACTATGTGTGTGTATAAGCCCAGCTTGCAGCCGCAGCCCAGTGTGTATAAGCTGGGTGATAGCCCAGTGGATAAGCGGTGATAGCCCAGTGGCGTAGAATTCGACCTCGAATCGAAGGGTCCGGGTTCGAATCCCAGTGGCACGCACCAATGACTTTGTGAAAAAGTTATGTGCGATTTATAAAGTTAAATATCACCTGCTGTTACGGTGAAGGAAAACATCGTGAGGAAACCTGCATGCCTAAGAGTTAAAAAAAATGTTCTCAAAGGCATGTGAAGTCCACCAACCCCAAGTACACCAGCGTGGTGGACGGCGGCCTACATCCCTCTCAATGTGAGACCCGACCCTGTAGTGGCTCATTAATGGGTTACCGACGTGTGTGTACAATAAAGAGTTTGAAACAAAATAAATGTAACATCTTTCAGTGCAACTCCTGAAGAACGTCCACGTCTTCTACCTGCATCGGCTCCTACGCATGTGGCCAGTCCTCGCGGCGGTGGTGCTGTTCGAAGCGTCGCTGTACACGCGGGTGTCCGATGGCCCACTGTGGGACAGGGTGGCGCTCAACTCCCACAAGTGCCGCCAGTTTTGGTGGTCCACGCTGCTGCATTTGCAGAACATTGTGAACCCTACGGAAGCGGTAAGGTTACACTTGTCAATAACCCATTAATGATCCACTACAGGGTCGGGTCTCCTTCTCGTAATGAGAGGGATGTAGGCCGCCGTCCACCACGCTGGCCCACTGCGGGTTGGTGGACTTCACATGCCTTTGAGAACATTTGTTTTTTTTTGTGAACTCTCAGGCATGCAGGTTTCCTCACGATGTTTTCCTTCACCGTAACAGCAGGTGATATTTAATTTTATAAAGCGCACATAACTTTTTCACAAAGTCATTGGTGCGTGCCACTGGGATTCGAACCCGGACCCCTCGATTCGAGGTCGAATTCTAAGCCACTGGGCTATCACCGCTTATAAGGTTACACTTAATTCATACTAACCTGTACTGATGTGTTAATTTTACCGACTTCAAAAGAAGTATGTATGTTGATATGTTTGTCTTCGCATATCTCCGAAACTATATATTTGACGGATCGTGTTCGTTCTTTTTTGTTTGTTTGCATTTTGTTCAACTTAGATAAAAGTTTCATCAAAATAGGTCCAGTAGTTTCCGTGATACGGACATAAAACTATAAACAAAATTTGTTACAAACTTTAGGCCTACTATTTTTTGAGGTTGGTGCCAAAATTTAACAATAAAAGCAACTTGATACCGTTTACAGTTGTCGGAGATGCTCAATTTGAGGTTGTATACCAGTAACCATAATTATATCAGATCGATCTCGATATCAGAGGAGACCCATATAAAAAGAGCGTGATGGGTTGATATGATTAGACAAATTAACCATGGTTTATTAGGTTACATTTTATAACCAGAAAAACGACCCTTATAATTATTTAATATTCTTGTTACATCTATTATGTATGTACAAACAAATCTCCTATTCTAAATACTTACCAAACACATGGGATTCTACCTTAGATTCATCATCATTCACCACTTTTCAGTGCATCGGCGTATCCTGGTACTTGGCGATCGACATCCAACTGCATATCCTGTCGCCCATTGTGCTGTTCTGGGTGTTGTCCAGCAGGAGAGCCGCGTGGACGGCCCTGACCACCGGTCTACTGGCGACCCTGGTGGCTTCTACAGTATACGTCTTCTGCAGAAACTTCCAGTCAGGGATCATTTCACCAAAGTGAGTGTGTTACATTTATAGAAAATTTTATAGGTGGTCAGGTCAGGCCTACATCCTTCTCGTGGGTGGTAGCGGGCCTGTCCCACTCCCCGTGTAGGTATCAAAAATGTACAATCGACAAGATACCTTGATCCGCCGTCAACTTATTTTGCTACAATCATTCAAAATCAATTAGGTCGAAATTCGCGCAAAATGACAAAATTTAATTGGCATCTGACTCTTTGACATAAAAATAATAATAAATAATCAAAAACGTCCTAAGTGCAACACGCATTCTTGAGAAGAAAAGGAATTGATGTTTGAAAAAATTCAAACAAAATTTCGGCTGAGTGGATCAAGGTATCATTTTGTCGATTGTACCTACGCTACAGCGGCCCCTCCGAAACGGCTAGAAAGGAAAGTGGAATAGGTAAGAGTAACGCGCTAGAAAGAGACGCAACATGTAGCGGGAAAGTGGAAGAGGTGAGACTTATGTGCTAGTAAGAGACGCAACAATATCGTAGGTGATTAAGCGCTGCGCGATCTGAATTGAACTTAATCGTATCGTAGCTAGAGTGTATATTTCTTTAAATTACTTTTCGAAGTGGGCCTTCTGTACTTGTACTATTATGTATTCTGTGGTGGTAGGTAGCCGATGAGTTCGATTATGTAAAATTATAACTAAATATAAAAATAATTAATATAGGTACTTGGCTAAATTGACAAATAAATTGTGCAAAACATGTCCGTGGAATTGTGTATTAGTAATGAGTTTTAATGTTTTATAAGTTTTAATTTGTATGACTAACATTAGTTTTATTTGTTTATTTTTACTTTTTTATTTGCATACCTGAGAAGGTGAATATGGATTGATCAAAATGCCCTGTAATACCAATAACTAACCCATATTCGTGCAAATAAATGATTTTTAATTTTGATTCACTGAGAGAGGAGACCCAAAGCTTGCTATGAGTCATAAATGTGTTACAAACAGAGCCACGGTAGCTATCTATGGTTTACTACGTATTTCCACTTCAGATATAGATATCTTATATCTGGTCGGTATTCAGATGGGTGGATTCAAGGACGGAGAAATGGAATTTAAAGGAATGGATTTAAGTTAAGGATATGTGATCAAATGGATTGAAGTCGAGAAAAGTGGAATAAAAGTAGAATAACAATAATATTAAAATAAAATAACAATAGGCTGTTGTTCGCAGTCATTTGCTATTTTTTAAAAGCTTTTATTTGACTTGCAATGTAATGTTTGTTCGGGTGGAATCTTTGAACTCAATTTTGAAGTAGATATCTTCAAGCGATTGAGCTGAAATTTTGTATGCACGTTTAGTTTGGATGGAAATGCACGATTTGGTTTGTGACGTCATTCTTAATCCAGTATGGCGGACCATCCAAGATATCGGAATAGTTATTTTTAATGCATTTCTGCAATGTGGGTATCAAATGAAAGGGTTTGTTAAGAGTAACTCGAAAAAATAAAGCTTTTTAAAAAAGTTTTTAACTTAAAACTTATTTAATATTGCTACGAAACTTCTTGTAAGCTATCTAAGGACTAATCTTTCTTCTCAATTTGAATAAGAAGGCAATTAATGTAAAAACTTAATGAAATAAAGGTGAGTTACACGTATTTCCAATATCTGTTTCAGTCGGCAAGCTGACGGGGAGGATTTCTTCATATATTACTATGTGAATACACTTACTAGAGCCACTCCCTTCCTTGTCGGGATGCTGTACGGATATCTGACGCATCTTTGGCGGAAAGACAAAGCGTATATACCTAAGGTGAGTTTAATCCTTAAAAGCCAAAACTTATTGTTGTCATACATGTGTAAATAAATCATAATATTATTATGTATAATAAAAATTAAATGAATACAAAAAGTTCTTATGTTAAACGGTTTTATTTACAATAAAAAATGATGTAGGTTATGTACTAAAAGCTAAAAAATAATTCTGTAAGTCCTAGCTTACAGATCGCATCAATCTTCTCATCAATCTGGGGTGTTTATTGATCAGAAAAATATAAAATCGTTGGGCACGTGAAATTTCTATCATAATATTTATTCGGTTTTTTTACTGATCAAGTGTTCAAGTGTGATCAAGAGTTCTTTAATAGTACATTACGATACGCATGACCTAAGTAGCCTATTATCTCGCTCGCTATATTATCTCGCTGCGCTCGGGCGCTAACTTCACCCCGCCCCGGACTGGAGCGGGCGGCAAGAGAATTAGGCAACTTAGGTCACGAAAAAGTGTGCGTAAATTGCGAGTTTAGGTCACACAATCCATTTAAGCACGGTGTAAAATTAGGCAACTTAGGTCACGAAAAGTGTGCGTAAATTTCGAGTTTAGGTCACACAATCCATTTACGCACGGTGTAGAATTAGGTAACATAGGTCACGAAAAAGTGTGCGTAAATTGCGAGTTTAGGTCACACAATCCATTTACGCACGGTGTAGAATTAGATAACATAGCTCACGAAAAAGCGTGCGTAAATTGCGGGTTGAGGTCACACTGTGCTATAAAATCACATTACAGAGTCTCACAACGGTTCTCCTGCCGTTGTCATTCGCATTGCTGGGTGTGGCGATGTACTGTGCCCACGTGGCCATGACCTTGGAGTGGGACAACCAGCTGGCGGACAACTTGTTCAACTCGTTCTTGAGACTGCTATATGGTGGTGTTTTGCCGATGAAATTTGATCAATTTTATGCCCTTAAATAATCGCTACACATGTATACAGGGTTACCTGTAAACACTAGTAACCTCGCAGCAGTAGGTAGCTAACACTATAAGCAACAACTTTTGTTCTATGAGTTTGAGCATAACTCAATACATAAAAAATAAATGGTTAAACAAGTTTTTGTTGCATTTGTAAGTGTATGAAAGTATGTTTCATTCATGAATTCTCCTTGCATGACCGACGGTCGACTGGCGGGCGGAATAGGTAGGCGAATAGTAGCGCTGCACCCCCCCCCCCCCCCTTCGCACGGGTTTATTTACGTAAATATTTGCGATGCGTGTAGAGTTAGAAACATTCAACTGGGAAATTAAATTAATAAATATTTTTGTATGAAATAAAAAAATAACAAATTACCAAAAGTCGTAGAACAAAAGTTGTTGCTTATGGTGTTAACTACCTAGTCCTGCGAGGTTGCAAGTGTTTTACAGATAAGCCTGTATAGTCCCATCATTGTCACTACAGAGTCTCACAACGATTCTCCTGCCGTTCTCATTCGCATTGCTGGGTGTGGCGATGTACTGTGCCCACGTGGCCATGACCTTGGAGTGGGACAACCAGCTGGCGGACAACTTGTTCAACTCGTTCCTGAGGCCGCTGTGGGCACTGGCGCTGGGATGGATGATCCTCGCTTGCGTTCAAGGGAGGGCGGGTAAGTCACACTCATCATCATCACCATCACCTGGCCACTGCTATCAGCCACAGAGACGAGAGAGTCATAGCGAGAACCCTGAAGGAATACTTGGCACGATCGAAAGACACCGGGGCAAAATTGACAAAGAACTTTTTCTGGAGCGTATACCATATACAGGGTTACCTGTAAAACACTAGCAACCTCGCAGCACTAGGAAGCTAACACCAAAAGCATTGTGTTATGTTCGAACTCATAGAACAAAAGTTGTTGCTTACGGTGCTTACTTTGATGGTTGTCGGGAAGAAATCGCTCGTAGCGATAACACCGCCAATTGTGTTTTCTCTCTCACCTTTTAGTGCTAACTGATTTTGTATGTATGTCCACAATAAAGAGTATTGTATTGTATATTAAAAATCGTTCCTCTATCACAGAGCCCATCAACTGGTTCCTCTGCCTGCGCATGTGGAAGCTGCCAGCTCGCATCTCCTACGCGATGTATCTCACCCACTTCTCCGTCATGGTTGTGTTCTATTCCACCCAAATAGCGCCCGTCTACTTCTCGGTGCCAGCTATCGTGAGTTGTTTTGTATTTTGTGCCATCTTTGCCCGCGAATTTTACTGTCTTAACTGTAATGTTGTCAGTAACCCATTAATGACCCACTACAGGGTCGGGTCTCCTATCACAATGAGAGGGATGTAGGCCGCCGTCCACCACGCTGGCCTACTGCGGGTTGGTGGACTTCGCATGCCTTTGAGAACATTTTTTTGAACTCTCAGGCATCCAGGTTTCCTCACGATGTTTTCCTTCACCGTAACAGCAGGTGATATTTAATTTTATAAAGCGCACATAACTTTTTTACAAAGTCATTGGTGCGTGCCACTGGGATTCGAACCCGGAACCCTCGATTCGAGGTCGAATTCTAAGCCACTGGGCTATCACCGCTTGTCTTAACTGTAATAATGATTGTAAAATAAAAGTAGCCTCAGTTACTCCTTATTACATCAGCTATCTGCCAGTGAATGTTCCTTCTAAATCGGTCCAGCCGTACCAGGGATTAGCCGGAACAGACAGACAGACAAAAATTGAAAAATAAAATTTTTTATATCAAATTCTAATAATTTTAAACGATTTATTTCAGCTATTCAATTTTCTGGCTTTCCTGTTGGCAACGGTTATAATAGCATTCTTAGTGACGCTGATCATAGATGCGCCGTTTTCGACGATTTTCAAAATAATATTGGGGAGTAAGTTAATATTATTTTCAATATATTACGCAATATAAGACAAGTCGGAGACAGGATTGCTATCCTATTGGAGGTTGGACGTGAGTGTCCAAAGTAGCAGTGGGTATCGTCAGTCATTAGTATGCCGTATGCCGTATGTCAGTCTGTCTTGACATATTGTCATACTAATGGCAACTCGATACGATTACTATACGAAACTGTGTAAGTTTGTGCTCTAGGCACCGGTGGCTTACATACAATCTAATACTTATACAATAAAAATATACATAGTTTTATTGTGCTATCTGAAGCAAGAAATTGTACATATTTATTATACCCATCGAATCACAGTCCTTGCTAACGCCGCTTAGCTTGTTAATGAATCATTTCGATGTCCCCTGACTCATATGTAATACATACCCATTCTTTAACTACTGTGACTACTTATTGGATAAGAAAAGTGCAAAAAAAATTACAATGCATATTCAATATCACTCATAATTTTCATACAATTGGGAGTTCTAAGTCATAAGAGTTTCATTAACTTTCATTTAAAAATTTACTTGTTCGTCGATGTCTATCAAGTTCAAACAATATTTCTCAATAAAGTTTCGGAGTATATTTCATATTGTAGAATGTTGAAAATATAAAATAACTCATTAATATGTTACGTAAAAGTGGTCTTAATACTTTTATTATTACAGGTCCCAAAAAGAAAGAAGTACCGAAAATAATTATTGAGGACACTAAAATCGGTGTCACTAACGACGGATTCAATCCAGCTGAAGATAATAAAGTGTCATCTGACATAGATTTGAAAATGAATAATGAGGAATTTAAACTAAACATAAACGAAGAAATCGAGAAAACTTTAGAGGTGTCAAAGAATAAATAAATAACGAAATGCCTTAAATTGCACAAAAGTTGTAAATTAAAACAATTTCTTGTTTTAACGTTTCATGTGTATCTTGCTTCCTATATTACCTATATTGATGAGACAAGACTGTGTTAAATAGACTGCAAAATGTTCAGCACAAATTTTATCGTAATGTCAGTTACATTATTATTTTTAATTAGATTGAATGTAGGTATTTCCTTTTAATAATTTATTATCTGTTCTGTAAATTATATTTAATTAAACAGTTAAGAGGGCACCGAGCAAATTTCGTTCGCACGAAACTGTCAAAAGTGTCAATGTGTGCGTGCAAAAGCTCAGTGTGCGTGCGGCGCACACAAGTCCGACTGCCTGCTCGAACTCGCGATAGGGCTGCCGCAACAACTTCTTTAGTTTGTTTCTAATTCTGAGATTTTAATATTATATTATGCTTATGAAATTAGTTGTATGTAAATGAAAATGACACGTCAATAAAAGAACATGTTGTGTTTTTTCATTACTAAATTTAATTATAATCTTTATAAATTTGAAACTAAAAAATATTTATAACTCAACTTAAACATACGAACAGCTTTATTAATATAAAACATTACTCAAGTCGGACCGACAATCTAAGAGCGTGTAAAGGAAAAAGATTCATTTTTATATAGATTCCTTCCAGTATTATATTTCTTTGTCCACACAATCTATACAATAAAAATGAATCGCCGGTCGTTAGTCGCGCTAAAATTCGAGAACTGCTAGACTGCTGGGCTAAATTTGGATTTGAAATATTCGTGTAAGTCCAAGAGAGTTAAGTTTTTAAGATCGGTCCGATGTTATCCAAGCCTATCTGGGGGCACGGTAGTGCCCCCAACAAGTCAAGCAAAAAAGCGGCACGGCCATACCATCCTTTTCTCTAAGCAATTCAGGCCATTTTCAACCCCCTATAACTCCATTGTGGATAAAACTAGGAACCTGAATTTTAAGTAGCCAGGCAGGTATTGTATAAACACAGTATTTTTAAAATTTCATTCAATTTGAGCCAGTAGTTTAAGAACTATAACTAGTCAAAGTTTCTTAATTTTGTCACTCACTCACTCACTCACCGATCAACAAAATTCTAAGACATTTCTAGCAAATATAGCAGGTTCAAATTTAGAATATTTAGTAGTGTTTAGTGTATAAGTGGAGGAAAAACTAAAAAAAAAATCAATTTCGGTCTAGTTTTCTAGATACACCAACTGCATAACTAACTTTGTAAACCCATACAAATGTACATAAAATAACCCAATTCTCGCAACTCAGTTCTTGCACCGTAAAAAGTTATGAGATCCATGTATGTATCCATAGCTTGACTTGGCAATCGCAGTAAACAATCTAATTTCATATAATACATAATATTATGTGTGAGATACATTGTGCTTTTATGCGATGGTCAAGTCAATCTATGGATACATATGTACAAGGTTTTTTTACAAGTATTGTTTTTGATGGTATTTCCCATTACAAATAAACAAAAAATAAATTCTTAAAAAAAAATTCCAAATATCAATTTTTAAGTACCTGTATACTTTTTCCTTTACCTGTTGAATTTTTCAAGTATGCGTGGATGGGGAAATCCGAATCTATGAGAAATAGCGAAAAATGCTGAAAGGAGTCTGGGAACCGATTTTGATGAAAACATCATTGAATTTTTGAAAAATCAATGTGCCTAGCCACATAAAATCGAACACGTTCATTTTAAAAAAAAATCACAGCCTGTATTATTACATCATTCGATAGTGTCACTTATAAGGAACAAAATCTGGAAAGTAATGACATATGGCAAACTTCAGGATAAAGCAAATTTTTAACAAAATACGTTTTTTTCATACAAACCTTAACTGATCACTAAGCATTCAAAATGATGGCCATTGTTCCCAATTCATAGCTGAATTCGACGTCTCAAGGATTGCGTTGCATTTAGCATTACAATAATTCACATTCAGCGTCAAGAAAAGTAGAAAATAGTTAAATGGACTTGGATGAAATTTAGTACGCAGATAGTTTAAAACTTGGATATAAATCCTAAAACCCACGACGACCAAGTACGTACTTATCGTGGTTAGACCCGAAAAGCAGTTTTAAAATGAATCATCAAATAACTATATCGTGAAAAAAATATCAAATCGACACGTATGTATGTAATGCTCTCAGAACTGCACAATTTTTACATATTTTGGTCTATTACGGCTTCCAAACAATACCAAATTTCATGGGTGTATGTATGTAAATGTTTGTTTGTATTGTATATATGTATATATATATGTATGTAGATATGTTTATTATCACTAATTGACGGATCGTGTTCGTTTGCATTTTATGCAACTTAGGGAATGGTAAATAATTTTCATCAAAATCGGTCCAGTAGTTTCCGTGATATGACACTAAAAATTACGAAAAAAAATAATTTAAAAAAATTAAACCGACATCAAAAAAGTATGAACTAAATTACCCTGTAAAAATAAAAAAAATACAGAGGACGATTCAATTCTATTTAAAGTAGGTAAATTTCATTCAGTAAATTTTTCCCACTAAATAGGTAGTAGGTATTGGTTGGTTATCGCAAAGCAGCGTAGGCATGATTTTTATACTTAAGTACGAGTCCGTGGTTCTTCCAAATTATTGACTTGTAGGTGCATTAATCTAGTTAGGTTAATTAAAGTGTAAAACAAATTATATAAAAGTAAATATATATTTCTACCTATACTTGGTGCACGTTCGACCTGGACACGATGTAAATAAACCATAAAATGTATTTTTAGGATTGTTGCGAAATGTCCGCTGCGAAAATCCAAAAAAATTAAATAAATAAAAAAAGTTTATAATATTAAACGGTTTTATTTACAAACTATCAATCTATTGACTTTATTTTTTAATTTTCTCAGAATGAGCTCCATTCTACTAATTAAGCCCTTTCATTTGATACCCATATTGAGGCAGATGTGGAAAATATGTAATCCGCCATTTTGTTGCGGCGGCCATCTTGGATTTTAATTTTTTTCATACTGAGCTCTATTCAACTAATCAAGCCCTTCCATTTTATACCCATATTGAAGCAGTTGTGGAAAATATGTAATCCGCCACTTTGTTGAGGCGGCCATCTTGGATTTTCATTTTCTTCATAGTAAGCTCTATTCTACTAATCAAGCCCTTTCATTTGATACCCATATAGAGGCAGTTGTGGAAACTATGTAATCCGCCATTTTGTGGCGGCGGCCACCTTGGATTTTCATTTTTTTTATATAGCCTATGTTACTCAGGCTAAATGTAGCCTTCCAATGGTGAAAGAATTTTTTAAATTGCCACAATTGTTTTTGAGTTTATTCATTACAAATATACACACAAAAATACAAATATCTTTCCTCTTTATAATATTAGTGTAGATGCAGATGTAGATATAAGTATCCTTACTTTTTTTTAATTTAAAAGTACAAACTGCAACTTAATATGGTCAAACCGATCAAACAAAAAATTAATTGCTAAACTTATGATGTGACAACCTTATTACCATGAATCCATTTCAACTAATAAAACAACAATGTTGCGTACTCTTGACAGCGCTGCTTGACAGTGGTTGCTAGGCAACGCTTTGTCCACAAGCGACACAACCTCCCCGTCTAAACGCCGAAGCGGGACTAAAGCGGACATGGGGGGAGCGCGGTAGCTCTGCGTAGAATGGGCGGAACGCGCGATATTTTAGGTATTTCCTTCTTATTATCAAACAAGTAAACATTTTGAAAATGTACAACGCATAAGTTATAGAAAACATATCGTTTTATTATTATTCAAAAACTGATAACCTTCCGTGAAGTATTTACGCCATACTATGCTTTTATTTAACTTTTAAGAGCTTACTTTGGATTTTTTTTCTATCGAGGAAACTACAAGTAATCGTGTTTCTGAAACACATGATGTATAGAGTATATCCTTAAGTTTCTTACCTAGTAATTGCATAGCTATAGCTTTCGTAATAACGACACAGCACGACATCAAACTAACACAAATTTCATATAAAAAGCTCGGTGCCCTCTTAAGGATTCTAGTCATCCGTTCATTTGATGTATTAGTAATGTCACATACCATCTACCATCATAGTAGGTCGTTAGACGAGGTTCCTTCGCCAGCCTCGTTGATTTTACCCATTAATGACCCACTACAGGGTCGGGTCTCCCCTCACAATGAGAGGGATGTAGGCCTTAGTCCACCACGCTGGCCTACTGCGGGTTGGTGGACTTCACATGCCTTTGAGAACATTTTTTTTTGTGAACTCTCAGGCTTGCAGGTTTCCTCACGATGTTTTCCTTCACCGTAACAGCAGATGATATTTAATTTTATAAATCGCACATGACTTTTTTTACAAAGTCATTGGTGCGTGCAACTGGGATTCGAACCCGGCCCCTGGTCTGGAAAAAAATCTGTATTTTTTTTTAATTTTCCTTGACGCGAGGCCCCTGCAAGAGCGAGGCCTCGGGCGATGGCCCTGTTCGCCACCCCTAAGCCCGCCACTGAGGAAAGAACCCGCATACAACCACGGAATAGGACCAAACTAAGTTACTTAGTTATCACACAATAAATCGTTTAAAATTAATCTGTGTTTTAATATGACTCTAATGAATACACGGCAAACAATGATAGTCCAGTGGCTAAGAATTTGATCTCTTGAGGTGTCCGGGTTCGAATCCCAATGACTTTCTTAACCACTTCGCCGATTCTGTATGACCATTAACACTCGTACCGCGTCAATGTCGTGTCTTACCCGTGATAAAAAGGCAAAAAAGGCTAAAAAGTCAAATATCGTGACAATCTATTGTGTGCCTTATAGAATAGACATTAAGGTTCCTTGTCGTGCCGAGTTCATGAAATGACGTACGATTTGATGTCACACGATATCGGCACGAAATCTGAATGATCACACAGAATCAGCCCCCAGATTGTCATAATCATTATATTATTATTAATACATTTTGAGTGTCGAACCCTTCCTGAGCCTTTGTAAAAGATGAAAGGTAGTAGTAACATCCGTTGAAAGTAATATTTCCACGTTTTCAAAGGACCGAGACCAGTGGCGGACTAATTTCACCTTTGTTGTGGCTCACATTGCGGATATTCCGCTACCCCGTCCCGGTAAAAGCATTTTGAGGTAAAACTGTCGTGAAAACGGTTTTATTTAAAGTGAACACAGTACTTGGGGGCTAATGTAAATCTTTTCTAATTAAGGCGACCCGCTGTTCTTTCGGCGAGATGCCTAATTTGAATTGAGTATCAGTTGACAATGTTTAGGTAAGAAGGTGCTCTTCAGTGTTATTCTTACGTAGTGGAACGCAGATAGCGATGGCAGTAGTAATTTGTGATTAAAATTATTTAAGTAATCGATTTTGGATAGAAAGACGTGCTTGCTAAAGACAGATCGGAAACCTTAATCCATACGCGTCGCAAGACTTACCCGTATAAAATGTTTTGCTTATATTTTAAAGAATCGGATGTATTCGTAGGTAGGTATTAGTGGCTACAGTAGACTAGATCCTACTAATGTTGCTAAGGTTTTGTCCTAATTGGCTGTAATAATCCGGCTGCCAGCAAAACCGACCGATCAACCAACGCGACAAAGTTCAAACAGCTTGTTTTCAGCTGTCGTAATTGTTATCGTATGACCAACTCGTTGCGAGCGACATGGCACTTACTCGTAGCCTAGGTGTAACAAGTGGTACGGAATAAGTAGGTATGCGAAATATAAGGATGGCTAGTGGTAGCTATGTTCAAATGAGTATTCAAACTAACAATTATTAAAGTATTTCAAATTCCATGCATACGAAATACTTATAATAATTTATTATATCCGCTAACACACAGGCCCATTAAAGTTCTGAATTAATTAGCAATTCAAGTACACTTAAGTGCTCTTAAGTTAGCTCGATATTTTTCTCCAGTATGGATATAGGTCAGAACCATCGTATAACTAATTAAGTATGTAAAATAGTGGAGAGGCTTACTCTAAGTACATAAGTGAGTATTAATATAGTATCTATATAGTGTCAAATATTAGTGATAGGCTTATGCCCTTTTTTGTAGAACGATTTGTATCTACATATGTATATTATATCTATTGGTATCTATCGTCCATAAATTATTAGGTATATATAATAAAATTGTGTAGCAAATAAAAAAAATGTTTATGATTTCTGTAGCTATGGTCGTCAAGATCATGTACAGCTACAATTCTCTCAGACGTGCTTTGAAATCTCATTTGATTTATGCTCAACACTCGCCGAAATAGACATAGATCCATATTTGGTTACCTATAAGTCTAGCGAGAATTTTGAAATATACGAGTATAGTTGCCGTCACGAGTGGTGAGCACAACTTTCATTGGTCGGTTTGACATTGACTGCGCTGCGGTGCACACGATTGGTTCGACAAACGTCAGTTCGTCAGTGTGCGTCGTCTATTGGTCCAGCGCGTTTTTTCGGCTGCTGCACATTGGCCGAAAGTATACAATATCCCTACCACTGATAATCTGTGCTCACGACTCATGACTGTTACTATAGTCTAGACCTTTTAATGTAACTCTGGTTTATATTGTTATCAATGGATAGCAGTCATTAATCTAAACATAATAATATGCGATGAAACGTTTTCGTGCTCTCTAGGTACCTACTTAGTAAGAATTTTTATACCATCTATACCATTTAAATACTTATTAAAAAAAAGAAAGACAGACCTCTTGACACGAGTAGCCTACTCGGAGTAGGTAACACCAATGGAGTCACCAGTACATTGCCGGCTTTTGAAGGTGAGTTACCTGTAGAAAAGAATTAAGAATTTGTTTGTTGTTACTAAAAATTAAGATAGCTGGTACCTAACTACCATCCGCTTTTATTTGGAAGTTAATATAGGTAATGTGAGCGTGCCGTGCAATTACCATAATATGATGTCACAGCTGCATAATAAAATGCAAACCGTGCTGCATTCGCCCGGGAAGCTAGCCCGAGGGAATCTGGACAGCTTAGGAAATTTAGCTGCAAATCCCTTTTTGAATTGTTTTCTATTTCACTAAGTTGACGCCTGCGAGTACCTATCTATGGAAATGTCCTTTTAACTTAAGACATTTTAGTATGTAGGTAGGTACTTTTATGGTCTTAATATTGATTCGAAAACTTTTCGATGTTCATGTAAGGCAGGTAAATAGGCTTTGGGATCATAAATGAAAGTGATAGTTTTTTGTCCAAGGCACAATATTAGACTAAACTACAGAAAAAAACTTAATTAGTTTTGATTCTTAAGTAGTTAGATATACAACAAGTAGGTACCTACTGGTACAGACTTTTCACCTTGTAGGTAAAATCTATTTAAAATTCACTATTTTATTTATGCCAACAAATAAAATATAAGTACCAAATTGTTAATAAATTTGCCTTAAAGCTATATTTAAATTAAGTCTCAGGTGTTATTTTAAGTTAATAAGCCTAGGCTGAAAATTGTAAAAAATATCTAACTTTAACAGATGATGGGAAGTTTCTTATTTAAAAAATTCGTCTTTATTTTCAAAGCTTAATATGAGTGCGTAATATGGAACTTTACTGTACAATACCTACTTTAACAAATACAAATTGAAGTTCCCTTGCCCGGAGTTCAAAGGCTTTTATGCTAATATTAACAAAGACACAAATTTTAATGGGGACCTACATTACTTTCGCGCGAACAAAATAGATGGCTGCTTTATAATTGAAAATGTTCCCAAAATACAAGAAACTGAGGATATTAAATTTTGATATTGTTTCGTTCAATTTACGAGGGGGCTTTGAACCGGATCCGGAAGTTGAGTTGAGATCGCCCCCCAATTGACGTCTGACGTGAATACGTTTGTTAACTTCGGACAGATAAACAAGGGGCAAATCTTGTGAAACTTTGGAATAGGAAACGTTTCAGTAGCTATGCCTCTTTAGTGTTAACAAGCGATTTTAGGTAGTTCCTGTGTTCCTTTTTTCTTTATGTATTAGGCCGCGCTCAGTCTGGACGCACTTTCTAACGAATTCAAATCATATTTGACGTATCAAAGTATACCATGTCGTATATCAGTCTGTCTTGACATGTTTCATACTAATGGCACAACAGAAGAAAAAGGTTGTTTACGGCGTGAAACATCGCAAACTCACAGCATTGCAATTCAGCATGAATGCAGACTGCATCTGCATAAATCCCCTTAATGCCGCGTTTTTGATTCCGTGACCCGACGCAGCATGTTGCCAAACTGCACCGCTGCAATCTAAATCGCGCATTTTCAATTCTGTGAAAGCAGTGTTGAAAGTAGGGAATTGATTTAATACTTTGCAGTATCGAAACGCTACAGTTATAGGTTTCTTTACGTATTAAACCAGCAAACGGGCATAATTTCTACTATTATTATGAGCGTTCATGTTCATGGCCACCAACCCGCAATAGGCCAGCGTGGTGGGCGGTGGCTTACATCCCTCTCATTGTGAGAGAAGACCCGACCCTGTAGTGGGTCGTTAATGGGTCACTGACATACTCATGGCACAGATCCGCCTCAAATAACAGTCCTAGCGTGGTGGACGGCGGCCTACATCCCTCTCATTGTGAGAGGAGACCCGACCCTGTAGTGGGTCGTTAATGGGTTTCTGACATGCTCATGGCACAGATCCGCCTCAAAGAACAGTCCTAGCGTGGTGGACGGCGGCCTACATCCCTCTCATTGTGAGAGGAGACCCGACCCTGTAGTGGGTCGTTAATGGGTTTCTGACATGCTCATGGCACAGATCCGCCTCAAAGAACAGTCCTAGCGTGGTGGACGGCGGCCTACATCCCTCTCATTGTGAGAGGAGACCCGACCCTGTAGTGGGTCGTTAATGGGTTTCTGACATGCTCATGGCACAGATCCGCCTCAAAGAACAGTCCTAGCGTGGTGGACGGCGGCCTACATCCCTCTCATTGTGAGAGGAGACCCGACCCTGTAGTGGGTCGCTAATGGGTTTCTGACATGCTCATGGCATAGATCCGCCTCAAATAATAGTCCTAGCTATGCCCTTAAGTGTCGTGCCGTGTCAGTCATTGTGTTGCGTTCCTAGATTCAGGGACTCAATTAAAATAAAAGACAATTTGTATAAGTGCAATATCAAGCATAGTTAGGGTCGCAGCACACTTCAGTAAGTAAATCCCAGATATTGAAAATAGCGTGTCTACTAGGGGCCTTATCTACCTACCTTGAAAGCTTTACCTAAAGTAAATCTGACCCAAATATGTCCACTCATGACAAATTCATTTCTTCTTCCATCCATCATTTATTCAGCACGTCCCGGGCTGGGAAAAAATGATAAGTCCACACTAAATTATTGCGACATCATAACAGTCCAGAGCAAGGGCCTCCCTAGGGAGCTCGTTACAAAATCCCCTTCCGAAATCTGTCGACTGCTTTCCCAGAAAGTAAAACTATTTTCGGTACTTATTTAGGTTCCACTCCGTAGAGGATTATGACGTAACAATAAAACATTTTGGGGTGCGCACAAAGCAATAAGGGCGCAGGTTTTGTTGGCAGTACAATATTAGTATAGGTAATATACCGATGTACAAAGATGTTTATATGTCAAGATGGAGCGTCCTTTTATTTCTAGGTCGCTTTAATTTTGGCTGGAACTGCTGTTATGTGACCGTGATACTTACATAACCTTACAAAGATATTTTTACCGCCGCCTTTTTTTAAAACACAAAAAATCGAGCCCACTTACTTTTTCCCATGTATTGTATCACTTTATCCGTAGCAGTCTTTACCGCAGTAGATCAATTTTTGCAATGGTTACCGAAGATGCTACTTTATTTGAGACAAACATTTTTATCCTCATGAGTGGCAAAGCACCGGTAAATATAAAATGAAACCTCAGGTAGGATTCTTCTATTTTTAGATTGAATGTAGTTTTTTTTGTGACAAATAAACAAAAATAATCATATTGCAGTTTAATTGAACGAGTGTTAAATGAATTAGGTACAGTGTTACATCGCAATTTATTCCACAAACCCACATCAGTGTAGCCCCAATTCATACATTCGCGTCAAATTAATGTTATCTACCACATATTATATTACTGAAGCGCTAATCGTGAACCGTTTCTAGTTGGACAAGCGGATGCTTGTGTCCTATTCACAGCTTTATGCTACGAGTGAGTAGTTTACCTAAGTATAGTTTTGAAAATGATTTTCGATTTTGAAGTTTTGAAAAAGTTGACCATCTATTAAACTTCACGTGGTGCTACTTTCCTCGTGAACATTTTGCATTATAAAACAACTTAAAAATTTGTTAAACAAATGCAGATGAGAACGTCGCCGTACGACGCATGGATGAAGTTTTAACTCTTCGTATGAATTAGAGGGCATTTCAAACTCATTTCTTGACTCACTGTAGATAGAGAAAATTGAAGCCTCCGACACTGTGGCGGACATCCGAGCATTCTACTGCGAGTATTAACCATTCTAAGAGGCGGTGAGATGATGACTTCGACCACACGTCAAGAAATGGCGGTGAGGGTCTCCGGTTGGCATACTTACATACGAAATTCCCACGTTATGTAATCGGAGTTACTCTGATTCTTATAAACGATCATATTGTAATCATTGGCGTATCTATATCATAGGTATCAACTACATCGCTTGCCTCTTATACGTCAGACAGTAAGTTTTTGGCAAAAAGCCTGCCCCAAGTAATTACCTTTGTTCTATATTATTATATATTTTGTATTCGTGAACTGGGGCTCGTAATTTCGTTATGCCAACAAGCCAAGCGTAGTTGGAGGAAAATAACTATAGTTACGTAGTACCAAGATAGTGAAAAGACGCGTTAGACGACTTTTCACATCGATACACCGCTAGCAATTTCACCTTAAAGCTTTACCGGCGACTAAAACGAATATGGTAAATATAGTTTTAAAAGAAAATTATGTTAAGACAATGGATTATCTTTCATTATGAAGTAGATATAGAAGGAGGTTTGATTATAGTATAGATATTGGGTCAAAAGCAGAGAATACAGGACCGTCTTAATTTTCAGGGTTTGAATTCGATTTTTGAGTGAACGTTCTTCTCTTGTATCCCATCCATAACTTCTTCAACAACAAGGTATCGCGACACAAGATATGGACGTAATTAGACTAGGAAAAAGGTCAAAGGTCTAGAAGATGCCACGTTTTTGCCAAATGAAACAGAGGTCTAAACACAGTGACGCGCCAACCTTCAATATTATTTAAGAATCGAAGAGGCTTCAAAACAGAATAACAATGTCTATTACCCATATAGAAATGATAAAATATAAACTGTAAGAGATTATTTCTACTTCTAAATTGGCCTTTGTTTTATGGTTTCATTAAATTTTCTCAACTACAGAAAATTCTCAGGATGATTATGTTTCCATGTAATTTTTTAACTAAAGAAATTCTGTTGAAGCCAGACGATTTTATTGTTTTCTAAAAGCAAAAAAAGCTATCATTAAAGTGAATTGTACCGAATAATATTTCAAATACTTAAATCGAAGTGTGGTATAGTGTCAAGTGTAGATAGGAAAATCCGAAACTATGTGGAACAGCAAAAACACTAAAAGGAGTCTGGGGCCCGATTTTGACAAAAACTAATACTGTATCATTGGATTCAATAAAAAATCATCATGCATAGCCAGGAATAGCTCAACTAGTGTTGTGCGTTACACGTATTGGCGACCACTTTATTCCAATATCGTCTCGTGCTGGTGAAGATGTATGGTGAGCCAGTAGGGAAGAAAGGTCCTCGAATGACGAACACGTCTTTGCTAGAGGTCTTCTCTTTTTGCCGAGACGTAGTCGCCTTTCCCCTTCGACCAGATGGACTGATGAGCTGAAGAAGACACGGCGCTGATGTCGATAACGGTAGGTTCATGCCCAGCTGTGAAATAAGAAAAGAATAAAGAAGAAGACATGTACGTGTAACCGTTAAAACTCTTCTTAAAAATAAGAATGGAATTCACATAGAACTTTTACTTTACAACCCCCAAACGCGAGGCTATCCCTGCCTAACATCACAACACATGCTCGCTGTAAACTTTTTGATTAAAACTAACTTTAAACTAAATATTTGTACCTAGATACCTACCTACGCGCACACAAATCACGTTCAAAATTTACGAGCAAACTCTCAAGTAATTTTGATTGCAAAACTTAGTGTTACCTGCAACAATACGAGTATAACTGTGTTTACTTTACAATGATTATTGTAAGACCCAAAGCCTGCGTACTCATCGTTTAGACTTTAGAGACCCTTCGAAGCTTTAGTAGAATAATTTTCAATTTACATTGTTGATATTTACACAGACTCCAACTTACCTAAATTTTAGTAGGCTAATATTTAAGTAGGCTTCGTTGTCCTAATCGCTCAGAAAATCAGTTATTCGCAACAACTTGGTCGTGCGACAACTCATTGCGTACATTTGTTGCAAGTCAGTCTATGTCAGTCATAACAGCGCCATTCAGAGATCTGTGTTTAAATTTCGGTCAGTTATGTTGTTTTGCAACAGCCAATGACAAGGTCTAATCCGATAATCCATGCTTTTCGAGTCGATATCGCTAGCGTGCCTAGCCTTCTCTTAACAGGACTAGCAAATTTTTTCGCCATTCTAAGGTTAACGGATGACACTTACGCTGTAGTGACTGACGAGAGTGTAATTGGAGACCAATGACCAACAGCTAAAGAAGCTTCTTATCCTCATCTCCTGAACCCTGAAAGGTACGGTTGTAAGGTTAACAGCGGTAACCGCTCGCTCATTTCTACCCAACCCTTCATAATGAAGTAATCATCGTTCCATTTCAGCCCCAGCTGTTAGCTTGACTCGCATACCCCCTAATTTAGGAACAAATGTTTTTATGGGTACTTGTTTATAGCCAGTTCCTTCAACGACCCATAAATATCTATTCAAATGTGGAAGGGCCACAATTTGGGCCACTTTTAAGAATTATTCCGTGAATTATTGAGCCATGTGCTGCCTTTTAACGGCTGTGAATAATGCCTGAAAATAGCAGTGTTTAATGTTATGGTGTTTGCAGAGTAAGCAATGGTTTCGTTATCACTTGAAAGTTATTATTTGCACGCTTATGAATACCGTCGCTAGACTCTAATATAATGTCCTGTACTTTATTAGACTTAGAGATTTTTTTTTCAATTAATGTTGTTCTGTTTCTGTTTGTTCTTCTTCAGTTAGCATGTTTTTGTGAGTTTTTATTTCATGACTGTTTTAGAAAATCGAAAACGTCTATGCACTAATGTGGGTTGTTTTGTGATTTTATAGCACATTTTGATCAATCCATATTTACCTTTAGATATGCAATCAAGTGATATTTAATTTTTATAAAGCGCACATTTGTCACTTGTTGTTACGGTGAAGGAAAACATCGTGAGGAAACCTGCATGCCTGACAGTTCAGAAAAAAAAATAGTTCTCAAAGGCATGTGAAGTCCACCAACCCGCACTAGGCCAGCGTGGTGGACTAAGGCCTACATCCTTCTCATTGTGAGAGGAGACCCGACCCTGTAGTGGGTCATTAATGGGTTACTGACACATGCAATCAAAAGAGGCGACCATTCATTTCGTAATTTTAAGTTCTATCTGTCCCCCACAAACAGGTGACAGATCGAACTCTATTCACTGCTCTATCCGCTCTAACGGTTCTATCTGTCCCCCATCGCTGATTGGGGGACGGATTCCTATCTGTCACCTGCAGGGGACAAAATCGGGGGACAGATAGGAATAATCCTTTTTAAATAGGAACAAAAAGACTTTTGAAGAGAAAAGGTAATTTTTCATCCCACACATATTTTAACAATAACCTCTTATATTTGCTGAACTCCCACAAACACACAGAGTCAAGGTCAAATTCCCAACACAAATAATACCTTTACAAATTGTAATAAACGAACAAATGTTTGACGTCAGCATAAATTTCCCGTTTGAATGGTGAAAATAAAA
This sequence comes from Erynnis tages, assembly GCA_905147235.1. NCBI lineage: Eukaryota > Metazoa > Arthropoda > Insecta > Lepidoptera > Hesperiidae > Erynnis > Erynnis tages. Next base: position 2,940,727 of record LR990078.1, on the reverse strand, counting down.
AGGCTTTCTCATAACAACGCCAATACCCATTATTTACAGCCAGTGGTTCCTAAAGTGCTCTGTATAGACTCGATCGCGGCTTGAAAAGGATATAATTATGTAAACAAGAAAAAGTAGGGTTTGCATGCAACAAGCGAAAGGCACGAGTTTCTTTAATTATTATCCCTTATTATTATCATCATTACTATCTTTAATTATATTATATTTTGAATCTATCTTTAATTATCACTATAGCTATGCACAAATCTTTTCTATGATATCAAGGGTTCATGCTGAATACGTTATGAAAACATTTCACCTATTGTTATCGATAATGGATAATCGAGTTATAATTCGTTAAGTTTCCCTTAGGTGAGTATCTATTCGTAAAATTTGTCCTAACCTATCATACCCTGTTGTTATATTCAGTTACCACATATAATATAGAGATATCGTAAAATTTAGAAAAACCTGCATCTAGTAATGAATTTGAAAGGTACAGTAGCATTTATAACAGTATATTATGTACCTATTTAATCAGGTTAAGAGTACTCAAAGAAGCTGATGATTGCCGCGATGATCCTAAAAAATGGCGTCATTAACCTATTCATTGCGTTTATTGGCACGCAACAGTTTGAGAGTCGCTGTTTTAGGGTGAAACAAAACACGAGCCATCAAGTACCAAACCGTTACCATAAGGGTGTAACCGGTGGTAAATTTCTTCCAATTCCTCTTTTCGACTGCTAAATTAGAGGTTTAATGCGCAATGAAAAGGTTAGTCGGAATTTATTTCGATGACAATTTTGGTGTGGTTGATTCTAGTTCCAAAAGTAGATTTTTTTGTAAGTAGTAAAGAAAAGAAGAAAAAATCTCTGGCAACCATTCCTCCATGTATACGGATTAAGAGGCTAGCAGTAAGGCACCTTCCCGAGTGAGCCACAGCTCTACTGTTCATTTGAGGTTGGATACGGCGATGGTGTCTTACTCACTCGGAGTTATATATTGCGCTTTATTACTTACCATAATATAAGCTAGGCATAAGCGGTGATAGCCCAGTGGCATAAGCGGTGATAGCCCAGTGGATAAGCGGTGATAGCCCAGTGGCTTAGAATAAGCGGTGATAGCCCAGTGGCTTAGAATTCGACCTCGAATCGAGGGGTCCGGGTTCGAATCCCAGTGGCACGCACCAATGACTTTGTGAAAAAGTTATGTGCGATTTATAAAATTAAATATCACCTGCTGTTACGGTGAAGGAAAACATCGTGAGGAAACCTGCATGCCTCAGAGTTCACAAAAAAAAAATGTTCTCAAAGGCATGTGAAGTCCACCAACCCGCAGTAGGCCAGCGTGGTGGACTAAGGCCTACATCCCTCTCATTGTGAGAGGAGACCCGACCCTGTAGTGGGTCATTAATGGGTTACTGACTGACTGACTTACCTTAATAAGTCAATAACTAAATCTGAGCTACAAAGGCAAAGTTATATTCATATCTCGGACCCATGCATTCCGCGCCAACCTTTTCCAGAGTCCTGATTACATACAACCATATCCCACAGGGGCCTGCGTGTTCTGAAGCCAAATTGATATTAATTTATTTATCTACACGTAATATTGCGTATTTGTACGTCCAACCGTGCGATTAAACACGGTCTGTTGGTTTGGGACAGAGATAGATTAGAGGGATATTCAAATGGTTTCATTTACTCTTCTTGTTTCGTGTGTTAACGAAATTAAATTATTGTATTTGACGAGGATTGTTCTCAGGTATTGATAATAAAGGTAAGGGTGTATCTTGTATAAAATTCGGGAGAAAAAAAAACAATACATAATATCAGAACAGCACATACTACGAGTAGGTGGTGAGCCTATGCTATGATAACACTACGTAATAAAAGTCGTGCAAAGACAGTTTGCAGCCAGAAAAAAAAGATTGGTAATAATCACCTACATAAGTACCTATTGAGTGAAATGATGACGTTGTGTGATTTATTACATCGAGAATACGAAGAGAAACCGAAAATACCTTTCGTCGCCTTAAGTAACTCAACACATACCAAAGGAATAGCGATAATTAAATCTTGAAGAGTAGCTACTAGTAGGTAGTCGATTTTTTTACACTAGTTCTGTTTGGGAAACAATCTTAGCGTGTCTTTTTACTTTGCGATTTAAAAATAACGCAGAAACCAAATTATAAATATTGAAAAACAAATTGTCATTTAATGCTATAACAATTTCTAATTTTTTAAAGCAATTTTAAACCTTTTTTCAATAAAAAGTAGTGACAAGATTTATCAATCAGTTTGAGATAAGATAATAACATGATATTCCATCAACTACAGTAACCATTTAACTGAATGCTCATTTCAGTTCGAATTAACATTGGAACGATACGAAAAAGCAATTCCCTACGTATCAGTACGAATTACACTTCACTTACATTCTCGGGACTCGAAGAGCTGAAGGAAAAAGTTTGTACGTTAAAAAATAAAACTCGTACCTAAATGCAATACGCAAAACAACTCCTCGCCACTCGAAAAACTTTTATTCTATTTACAGAAACGCCACGGTCTGTACAAAACTTTTTTTGGCACGATTGCGTACTGGACAGGGAAAATGAAGTAAATAGAACGTCAAAATAATATTTTTATATTACTTTATATTACTTTACAAAAAACAAAATAATATCGCCAAAACAAAACATTTGTTACCAGATCACGACAAAACATACTAAGATGAATGTTAATAAAATTTGGCATTGTAGTTCATAGCCCTCAAAAACATATACGGTATCTACTATCCTGATACATAAGCTTGTAATGAGTAACTGTAATGTACTAAACTCACCGTGAACGGATCTAGCTCTCACAATCGCGATGAGAGAGTTAGAAAGAGGAGAATATTGGGTATGTATATCCCGTCCACATAGCCGTTCTTTCCTCTTCCTTTGTCTACGGTGCCGGACTAAGTGAGCAAAGCGGTATTTAACGCCTACGGAATCGCGTTTTTCCGCAACTCTGGCGATATTTTGGTTCGCTTGCGGGAAAAACGAAGGATCGAGAAGAAAGGACGCGGGAAACTTGTTAATGGCAACTGTTCGATTGCTTTTATTGTCAGCTCTGTCTGGTTATTAGAAATTAGAGGTTCTTGATGCTGAGCTGTACAGACATCTTTATATATCGTCTTCGTCTTCGTTTTCATTTTTACAATGCCTGGTTTTTGAAGTATCTTTGTTGGATGATACTTTTATGACCCCTGAATTTTACTTCCACTCACTTTATTAGGTATGTAAAACAGACTTATCAAAGAATCGGGACGATATGATGCTGGGAACGGCAGATAGTGGTTAATGGAACTCCTTAGTGTTGCACACGGCATTTTTGTGTTTAGTGTAAAAAATGGCGAGTCTGAAATCTAGTTACATAAAAAGGTAAAAAAACTCTACAATTTTGCAGCATTCAGTTCACATACAAACAGATTACATGCGTCTCTCACCCTTTTAAACATCCAAAGCAAAACCTCTATTGAAATCCCCGGGAGACTATTTAGTGAAATTTAAAAAAGTCGTGAAATGTTGTGCGAATCTAAACAAACACGGCCATACGTATGCAAGTGTCTCATTAGTACGGTAGTAATGCCAAAAGAGCTATGCACGTTTTGCCCTAAATACACAGAAATAAGGTTTTTCAGCAAGCGGTCTCTATTAAGGTGGGTTTTCACAGCGTCATATTGGGCGGATTGTCGCATCAGCTTGTAAAATACTGTCTATATCATATGCTTTATTGTAATGTTATACAAGTGTACCAACTCTGTAATTTATTTTCACCACATCGGCATCATTGCCTATCCATTACCAGAAGTTGAATACAGCTTTCTATGACCAGTTTTCACCTATTAAGACCCGATTACGTCCATGGATTTCCTCGTCTGAAAGTTGTCCTGTCCTATTGGTCTATCTGAGCGCCTTAATATACCACGGTAATGGTTGATTTTCCACCAACCCGCACTAGGCCAGCGTGGTGGACTAAGGCCTACATCCTTCTCATTGTGAGAGGAGACCCGACCCTGTAGTGGGTCATTAATGGGTTACTGACAATGGTTGATTTAGAGATTCTAATTAGTATTTTTTGATTCATGAAACAAAATTATTGCGTTAAATGAGCACTTTATGTCTTTAATAAAATTATAAGATACGTCACATGGGTACTTTATTACTATCATCATCCTATTACTTTCTAAAAAGTGATAATTTCTATTGCTTAAACGACTCCTGGGATAAAATTGATAACTTCGATGAGTTAATATATTTCCAGACTAAGCAACTTTCATGCGATTCACTTGACTGTCGATCATCACAGAAAGGTCCCTTAAGAAGCGTATACCCTCTCCCTTTAATAAAACATTCTTCACTTTTTCTTTCGCTCTTCCGTCGCTTTTTCAAGGTGCTATTACAGGCAACGGAGCCCTTCAGCTTGGCACTTGTTTATGTTCGTCTAGTTAATTAATTAAGGTTTAATTAGTCCGTCTAGCGGAATTATTCCCTCTTAAATTATCTTGTAAAAGACAAACGAGGTTTCAGGGCATTATGCGCGCAATTTGCCAACCGTCGACGCCAGGTCGAAATAAAATATGCGCGAGAGTAATGAAAACGACCTACATAATTATCCTGACGGGATCCTGGGAGCCTTCTAGACGTATCTTTGGGCGAAGTTTTACGAGCTCTTTCTGAGCTTTTTATAGCTGTATCTATTTGGCTGATCTTCTAACCCCGTGAAGTAAACGTGTTCCTTATATGTCTTGTGTGCCGTTTGGGTAAGAATTGTGTGAAGTAAACGTGTTCCTTTGTTCCGTTTGGGTAAGAATTGTTGCTGGAGAAATTTGATGCAACTATCTTGGTCTTCTAGAGTAGCAACGTATTCACTTCCAACTTCAATTATTACGCCCAGTTTTAGGTCAAATATGAGGGGCTATGTTTGTTCCTTTTTCCCAAACTATATATCGCGCTCATATTGTAGTATATGAAGCTAATTTAATACATGTGCATTATCGTATGCAATAAAGAATGCGTGAATATAATGGAAACATTTTGTACGAGCGAAATATCCCATAAAACCCTTCTTTCCCTTAGGCCGTAACACTCCGGTGGTCCCCTATGACTCTCACCAGAGATACTTTTTTAATATTTAAATACGGTACTCGTACGTATTGCATTATTACGTACAATGAAAAGGATGGATTAAGAGAATGAAGATTTAAAAATAATTAGGCCAGTATCCGTGATATCGCTCGCGTTGGACTTGGAATTTGGTTCGAAGAGGGATAAATAGAATCTCATTTTGATATGTTATTCTACGTTAAAAACTATCTGTGTACCAAATTTCATCGAAATAAGTTCAGCCTTTTTTGCGTGAAATAGCAATAAACATCTTTCCGTTCTCAAAACCTTCCGGTGCAAGTAGCTGTAAGACAGGATAAGAAGTGCAAAAATAAACCAGGCCGCCCTCCGACCAAATAGACTGACGACATGAAGATGACAGCGGAAACACCGTTGTATACAGAGGGCCCAGGATTACGGTAGGCCCATGTCCAGTAGTGGACTATGAAGAGCTGAAAGGAAGGATAGAAAGTAGGAAGAAAATAGTAGGATGGTGTACACATAAAAAGTGTATTATCCAGGATTAATTATAAAACACCTGCAACCTCGCAGCACTAGGTAGCTAACATCATAAGCAACAACTTTTGTTCGACGACTTTTGGTAATTTGTTAATGTTTAATCATACAAAAATATTTAAATATTAATTTAATTTCCCGCTCGAATGTTTCTAACTCTACGCGCATCGCAAAGATTACAAACCATCATATTGTATATAAGCAGATATTCAATATAATTGATACCTAATCATAAAAAGTAGCCCAAGTACTACCGGCGAAAGCGGCGCTCCGAGTTACAAGTTAATGGATTTCAGCCGAACGAACACAAAGTCGGGTGTAAGAGTTTAATGGATATTGTGTCTTAAATATATTTTATCGTTCACTTCTCTCCTATCGATTTTTCGAGGAGAAAACGCTGAACTTTGATAAAGGAAAGTTTTTAGTCCGGATTTTAGTTAGCGATTAAATTCAATCACATTAACGATGTGTATATATCAGTTTGCCTTTATGCAATGTGGGAATGCTGAGAGATTTGTTAACAGCTTTGCGTGTGTCGACAGAGTGTAGGTTACTTAAAAAAGTAGAAATTCAGCAGCATCTTCACTTGGCATTTTAAATTTACGTATCACATTTTTCTTGGATATTCAAATTTATATTCGTAAAATTTCTTAAACTAACTTGAGCATTAAAATTGTTGAATGAACCCGTTGGGTTTCATGTATTTGTGCAAATAAAGGTGCTTGCGCGATGTCTTGTTAAGAGAACTGAGCAATCTATTACAAACTCAAGTCGTCTGAGGTATTCCCACATTAATGTTCTTGCCTCAACATCACAAACTCGCGTATCTGTCGCAGTCGCAACGTGCTCAGGAATGCAATAAATAGTTGGAAGCTTCTGAAAATGCTGAGAGATTTGTAAACAGCTTTGCATGTGTCGACACAGCGTAAGAAAGTAGAAATTCGAGTTGGCATTTTACATATGCGGAATAAAACCTAGTATACCTCTTTAATGTATGTACCTATTAGTATTAAAAAAAATTATTATAATTAAAAAATTTATTAATAATTATAAAAAAAATATAAATTATGTCGACGGTTCCCGGGCTATTTGTATTAAGCGACATTTTGTAAACTTTACACCAGAGCAGTTTAAAGTTTTGATTTTTGAAAAAAAATTCATAACTTCCGCAATTTGTAAAATTTTAGAAAAAGATGGATATTTATTGATAAGGTTACATAGTCTGCATAATCTGATTAGGTTTTTTTTCTGATATTCCTATTATTAACGAAGTTAGATGTCGTTTAATACAAAATAACCCTTTTATTTTATTTTTTTGTTCCAGGCTAAATGTATTAACCGCCTCCAATTAGTATTTTTTGTTCCTGGCTAACTGACTTATCCGCCTAGGTTTGTTAATTCTTGCTCCAGGTTAAATGACCTAACCACCTAGAACTGAAAATAATAGCTCCAGGCTAAATGCATTAAATTGAAGATTTGTTTTTACTAATTTGTTTCTAATCGTGCCTGAGTAATGAAGTTTACTGAAATGGGCGGTTAAAACATTGTTGAATTTAAAGGTACCTAGGAATTATTATCTTGTCAACAATCTCCCGGGTGCGCTCAAGGGCCTCTTTCTTTACCATGACGGCTTCACAGAAGGAGACCACTACCTTCCAGTCTGTCTTCTCCGCCAGCATCTTTTCTACAATTGCAGACGGAGCGAAGTTAACCCCAATTTGGCTAACCAAGGCGGAACGCTCATATTCCCATGCAGGACACGCTTCAAGGGTGTCCTGAGCGTCGTCCTGATCTCCATCACAGTGGTAGCAATGGGGTTTTTCTTCCTGTCCAATCCGACACAAATGCTCACCAAAGCAGCCATGCGCGGTGACAGTCGGAACGTAACACTACCCTCCCATCCAGGCGTCAAAATTGGGCAGAATTGTTCCAACAGCTCTTTGACCTGCATGCTTCTCCTCCAGACGTTGGCGCCATTCAGTCCAAGCCCGTCTATGTGCCTGCTTTCGCAGAAGACTTGGCTCATCGTTATTTTCTCGTTGGGAGAATTGCACGACTTTGCAGGTAAATCTTGTCATCCATGTCCGCCAAGATGTCGAGGGGTGGAAAGCGTGTCAGGATTGTTGCCGCTTCAAAGGATATCTAACTCTCAATCCTGCAATGTGTTCAGACCACCAGTATACTTCTTTTCTATTAGAGGCCCTACATCGGCGAATCGCTACGTCACATATAGATGTCATTACTTCCCGTACCCAGACTGATTCATTCTCGGGATCAGAAAAGGTCAGGGTTTCTGCTCAAAATCCAGCGTGAGCGGTGATAGCCCAGTGGCTTAGAATTCGACCTCCCTCGAATCGAGGGGTCCGGGTTCGAATCCCAGTGGCACGCACCAATGACTTTGTAAAAAAGTTATGTGCGCTTGATAAAAAAAAAATTGAATATCGCCTGCTGTTACGGTGAAGGAAAACATCGTGAGGAAACCTGCATGCCTGAGAGTTCACAAAAAAAAAATGTTTTCAAAGGTATGTGAAGTCCATCAACCCGCAGTAGGCCAGCGTGGTGGACTAAGGCCTACATCCCTCTCATTACGAGAAGGAGACCCGACCCTGTAGTGGGTCATTAATGGGTTACTGGCAAGCTGTTTAACAGACCATCGTCGTGCTTGACCAACGTGTCTGTTATTAGGGGGTCGCAATGTCACAGCGAACATGATGTAGCGACGGTCGGATAGACTTACTAACTCTTCTGCGACTCTCCATCCCGATATCATTTGAAGCCCATGTCAAATCCACAATTGACTCCCCCTGCCACAGTACGCAGGTACTTATGAATCCAGTGTTGACAAGCCGAAGGACCAACCCTGTTGCCCACATTTGGATAACTTCTCCTCTTCTGTTTCCCCTTGTGTCACCCCATGCTTTTGAGCGAGCATTCAAATCACCCAGCACTATAATAGGGCGTGGTAGGCATCTACGGGTAAAAACTGCGAGTCTATCTAGGTATGCTTCATAGGCACCAATTCCACAGTTGGGAGATACGAGTATGTAGCAGAGTATCTACAAATGCGAGAGGTCCCTACTCCACCTGCCTAATCCTGCCCTCCATCAATGAGGGAGTACGAAGGGTATCTCTTTCCACCCCAGTAAATGGCAACAGAGCCATCGATATCCCCGAACCAAAGAGGATGTTTCGGCACATCGTACGGCTTTGCCACCACTGCCATGGCAATCGACCACTCCGCACAGGACCTTAACAATAAAGCTTGAGCCCCGCGGCAGTGATTCAGATTGCCCTGGAGGACCCGAAATCCTGTGAATTCTAAATCTCCATTGCTTCTTCAGTCGTTAGTTGACTTTCTATGTCAATCCTGAGATGGGTTAGAAGAATCCTGAGAACTTCCAGCCAAGCTCTTGCTCAAGGCGGAGTACATTTTTTACCTCGCATTCGGTGGTCTGCAGGTAGGCCAATGTCAGCACATACGGTACATTTAGGTGACTTAGCTGAGCATTCCCTCGCTTTGTGATCGTCACCTTTTTCACCGCACATTTAGCAGCGAGAACTTCTGTCCACAGAGCTCGTGCATTGTTGTCGCACGTGTCCAAACTCCAAACATCGGAAGCACTGCAGCTTGCGTGGTGCTAGTACTTGAACTCTTGCCCTGATCGCCCTGACAGTTTTTTAACTGGAGTGAGTGGACAACGAGCCCATACCATTCCCAGTGCGGTAGGGTGAAACGAATATCGCCAACTTTTATGTCCAACTCCAAGGGCAACCGCAGGTCCGCAATCGCTGCCATAATTTCCTGGCGGCTTACGGATTCCACCAAATTAAATATTCTTATTTCTCCGGTTTTAGTGGGATGGGCAATTTTGACATCCATGTCCCCGAGCGCCCCACGTAGAATGTCCGCCTTTTGTAGAATTTCAGACCCCTTAAATTTCTAAAACTAGTCGCCCTGTTATTAGACGCCCTTATTAGATGGATGCGCCGCCAGCGCGCCCTTGCTAAAACCAATGTTTTAACCGACGCCTCAATAGTCAATCCATAGTCAAGTTTGATTGTATTAAGTGTATACTGCTATTATTAAATTTGTTTGAAGTACTAAAATTTTGTTTTTGTAGTGACTGTAGCGACAGTGCTAGTTTAATAAAATATTAAGGAACATGGGTTTATTCGCCACATCTAGCAAATTCAAGTATCTAGCTAATTGTATTAAGCGACATTCTTACGTATTTATGAGGTAAAGCTAATTGTATGAAGTGACATTCTAATGTATTTATAAGGTAAAGCTAATTGTATGAAGTGACATTCTTATGTATTTATAAGGTAAAGCTAATTGTATGAAGTGACATTCTTATGTATTTATAAGGTAAAGCTAATTGAATGAAGCGACATTTCAAAATATTTATCAGGTGAGGCTATTTGGTTTAAATAACTCTCTGGTATTTCATAGTATAGCTTAAGTACACAGTGCCTAAATTTGTCAAAATTTTGTGTCGGTTCATACATCGTAGTGCAAAATGGGCTCCAAAAATGCCATTGTATTAAGCGACAAAAAAGTGCTCAGATCGTCACCAAACCCCGCTCAATCGACGCGGAAAAATTCGCTGATTCCGAATATGTATATAAGTCAATTTCGCCCAAAATGTCGCTTAATACAAATAGCCCGGGAACCGTCGATGTGTTAAAAAAAAATTAGTAAAATTTCTTAAAACCCTTGTTCTAGCATACTTTGCAAAACGTGGCCTGTTTAAAATATTCACAAAGTAAAATGTTCACCAATAAGATAAATTAGACATTTGACATTTCTTTGCACGTAAAATTTAAAATTCAAGTATTTCCGCATTAATGCACCCTTCTCCGCAAAATATTCTAAACTCGTGTATCTATCTCAGCCGCTGCAAGCGCGGGAATGCAATAAACACTCGGAAACTTCTGGAAATGTTGACGAAGTTGTAAACAGCTTCAAGTTTCGATATGGAACTGGTTGCAGTAAAGTATTTGAAGAAAAAAATTGTCGCGATGCTATTTTGGTATGCTATAATTACGACTATTAGGTAAAACTTTAAGGTATAATTTCGTGATTTTTCACAGACTCCGAAAAGGGAGTTTTTTTATCGCATGCCTTAAAGCAGAGCGTTAGAGGTAGTGTTTAAATCTCAAAAGGACAAATTCAATTCAATTTTATGAATGTTTTTTAAGTATGTTCACCGATTATTGTGAATTTATTTTCAAAATTGTTTTTCTGTTAATACGACGCTAGATTCTGGAAATAGGACTTTGTCATAGGCTCCAAAAATACAATAATATTGAAGTCTATAATATTTTGTAAAAGGTAATAAATGTTTATTTATTTACATCAAAGTATTACATTTCGAATAATATGGCCAGCCTATTGACATTTCGATTTCTTATTTACTACTTCTTAAAATGTCCGTATCTTCGTATCATTTAGCCGGCATTAACAAGAATACGATACACTCAGTAGCCACTAATCCCATAGATAAAAGTAGTCTTCCATCCCTCTTCGCTTTGTTACTCAGTAACGAGGGATCATTGATCACGGAGAAGCTTTTATATTCCCTGAATTTCGTTCTCCGCGTTTAAATATCGCTTATTTATCTTCGTGTATGTGAAGTAAATACTTACTTGACCACCAACCCTACCTTCAAAAGCTCATAGCTGATTATAAGTGTAAACAAATTACAAATCAACAACAATTAGAAATTTAATAGTTGAAAAATTTTATATACTTACGAGTAAAAGTGAGATCTAGACTGTCAAAATTAAAAAAAAAAACTAAAAATATAATATTTTTAATATAACTAATAGTCCGTTTTATACACCTGTTACTTACTTGGCACTACTTTTTAATTGAGTAAAAGATTAAAATTGCTTAAAAAATAAATCACAGTTAGTAACTATTTAGGACTACTTATTTGTTTTTATTTTGTGTCTACGTTATTTTTTAATCGAAAATTAAAATATGTATATATACATGTTTATATAAACATGCTAAAATTGTTTTCCACATAATTTCAGATGTATTATACCTATATCTCTCCTCGATCGGACAAACTCGGGGCCAGATAGGAAACTAAGTATGCAAAAATACACGTAACTAAAATGAATTACTTGTCTAATGTACCAGCCACAAAACAGACTTTATCAACTTGGCTTTATCAAAAGTAATCAAAGCTAATAAAAGGGTTAAGATTAAGCTACAAAATACTGAAAAGGGACTATAATGTAGTATGACAATAAAAACTGGTTCCGAAAAGCGTCTAGATTTTTATCATCCAATGGTTAACGCTATAATATTCATCATTGAAACAATAAGTGTTGTCAGTAATGGATGGAACGGATGCAAAATTTTTATTTTCAATTTTGATAATATTGAAAAAGAAAAGTACCTATATCTCGAAACAAATTTTATGGAGTTGATAAGTTACAGTCTCGGGATCCAGCTTACACATTGCTGTGGTAATTCTTATACTCTAAACAGGTATCGAAATTCAGCAAATTTTAGTATTATTTTGATAAGACACCTAAGCCGCATATTCCAAATTCCATTTCTAGCTTATCCTTATTTCTTTCATCTGAATCTGGCCACACCACGCTATAAAAGCAAAAGGTTTGAAAGCAGCGACCGTGCAAATTGGACGCTGATAAAAAAATTAAACCGCCATTTTGGCGGCGGTCATATAATTATGCCAACGACAAGATTAAAACCGTTTTAGACTACGCGAAGGAGCTTTAGCATGAATTAATTTTAGCTGACGTAACGGGACCGAGGCGACGTGACGTTGGGTATAAAAAGGCATATCTGACTTCTGAGCTTTTAATCCCAATAAGATTATTTTTGACGCGAAAATCTCTATCAGGTTGATAGGGTTTGAAATTCAGGAGGAGGATTGGAAATATCTTGGTTGAAATAGATTTTTAGTGTTGATAAGAACAATTTCCTGTGCATTTGCTTATGTTCGTCAGATTAACTGTGAGCATGAACGAACACTCTTGTTAAAGTACAGTGAACGTCATTAATTAGTACCGTAGTATGTCATTATGTCAGTCTGTTTTGACGTCTTCTCACGCTAATGGCCACTAATGGAAGCTCGATACGATTACTAAACGAAACTGCGTAATTTCATGCTTAATGTAGATACTGTTAACCTCACGAAAATCACCAAAAATCCACGAATTCAAAAAACCGTCTCAAAAATAATTCTACCAACGTGCTTCCGGTTCAGTTTAAACAAGGGTTCGAGCTAAACTCAATTTACTGTTATAAGGTCTTTCACGTGTTGATTGTATTACGAACTTGTACGACGAATATGCTAACGTGGGTGAGTTTGAGTTAAGCGCGGAACGAATTGAAAATTATTCACACTTAACTTTTGAGGTCTGCAAAATGCTCCAGAAACGATGCTGAAAAGTTATTTTGTAAGGGCAAAACGTAAATGCAGATTTTCAGAAATGTTAGCAACTTTTTGAATGGTATATGAGTAGCAAATGTACCTACGTGGAGGCTACCTAATGTTAAGTCTTAGTGGTCTTAGCAGCACGTGAACACCCACTTAGACTAACAGACTAACAGACTAACCATAATAAATATAAATGAATTCCGTGCGAGTGTCTCAGTTCTGTAACTTTTGTGTTTATCTTTTTTGGGACTTTTGCAGAAGGTAAGAAATCAGTAAGAATTTAAGTCTTTATAAGTTCAATGAGTCGTTAAATGGTCGGTCCATTGGTGAACTTTGATTTCTTATTTAGTTTTTTTTCTCGGGAGTAGAGAGCTCATCAACTATAGATTTTTGTTTGTGTAGTTATATTTTTTGAGATTGGTGCCAAAATAGAAACAAAACACTTGATACTAAAGACCAACCTCAATAAATATTAGGCCTAAAATATGTAATAAATTTTATTTCAAACTTTTTTGATGTCGGTTTAATTTTTTTAATTATTTCCTTCAACGTTACCGTGGGTAACATTTTAATTTGGTAAATTACTCGTAACAAAAGTCACCGGTCCGTGCCAGTGGGATTCATACTCGGACTTTTCGTTCAAAAGACCGAATTATTAGCCGGTCCAGAGTTGGTATCTCTACTTTTATAAAACTTTATTACGAACATACCTACAACTTTTACCTTTTCCAAGAAAATTTATCACTCCTCGGTAACTTCAATATGGCTGAAGTCATAGGCATAACGTTCTAATAAAATTCTATTGAAAAACTTTACGCGCGTCACATACAGTGCTTCGCAAATATGAAAATTGAGATAACTTTTACTTCTTTATAGCTTTGGGAATAACAGAAAGTTGGTAGGTACGTGCTGAATGTGCTGATAAATAATTCTTGTTCACTCTGGACAGCTCGTCTGTTACTTGTTAGGCTTTGTCACTTGACGCAACTTCAGTGTCCCACCGACCAACGAACGCGACAGAATTTAAAAACAGGAACCAGATTCTGAATCAGGGCCCAGGTCATTTTTAAAACAAGTTAGTTGACGTAAACGTATATCAAAATGTTAGACATCAAAGTAAAAGAAAGTTCAACTGTAAAACAGTTCTAATCTTAACTATTTAATGTTTTCCGTTTGAAAGGAGAAAACTTTTAAACTGCGACTCAGTTCAAGGAGAGAACAGAAGTCGCTAAAAGGGTAACAATGGGACAAAACGCCTTAACAAAAGAGCGTCGAGGTTCCCAAAGTTTCAATCCGATTCGATTGAAGCGTCCTTTGAAAAGTTTCGGCGCAATTTTCAAGGGTCTTGTTACTTCGCATTCAGTTGCAGTACTGACGATTTCGGTGATAGCCCAGTGGCTTAAAAGTCGACCTCGAATCGAGGGGTCCGGGTTCGAATCCCAGTGGTACGCTGCCAGTGACATCATTGATAAATTTTCTTTTTATAGACAAACTAGCTGACCCCGCAAACGTTGTTTTGCCATATCAGTTATCGAGCGTTAAAAATCGACTATTAAAAATAGGGGTTGGTGATAGAAGGATGAAAATTTAGGGTTGTATGTATTTTTAATGCCACATTATTATTAGAAAATAAAAATAAAGAAATTGTCCAAACCCTTATCACTTAGGGGTATAAAAAATAATTAGTAACCGATTCTCAGACCTAGTGAATATGCATATAAAATTTCATAAAAATTGGTAAAGTCGTTTCGGAGGAGTAAGGTAACTAACATTTTGACACGAGAATTTTATATAAGATTATGAATGCCAATATTCTGTGTAATATTCCTAAAATAGATTTACTTTAATGATGTGCTTAAACAAAATCTGTATTTCGGAGTTTCGTAATTTGACTCGTGTAATTATATCTGCCTCGGTATCTTGGTACATACTACTAAATATGTTTATTTACATAAGTACTGAGATTATTATTTGATGCCGAAAATCCATTACAGACTTTGGCAGACTTTAAAAAGGACCGGTTTTAATTTTATTTCAGGTCATGAGCAGTCAACTAAAATACTAGCTTGGTAAATTATAAAAGTAGGTACTTACTTACTGTTAAGATAAAAAAGATTAAAAGTAAGTAACTGATCATGACGTGATGTTTATCGTAAGACGTTGACAAACATTTTTAACTGAAAAACAACATAGACGCTGAAAAGCGTTTTAGCTAAAAAAATAACATAAAATAACAACATAAAAGTGTTACAAAGA
This sequence comes from Erynnis tages, assembly GCA_905147235.1. Lineage (NCBI taxonomy): Eukaryota > Metazoa > Arthropoda > Insecta > Lepidoptera > Hesperiidae > Erynnis > Erynnis tages. Next base: position 2,925,400 of record LR990078.1, on the reverse strand, counting down.
GTCGCGGTGACCAGAAGAACCGTTTAAACGGTAGGTTATTGTGATTTAAAGTTTACTAATAGGTACATCACCGCGTTACAGGGGAGTATGATTCCAGGACTTGCAACGTGGTAGAGTATCATTTCATTTTCATTTCATTTTTCATGGAACATGCCTTCAAATTCAAAGAACGGTTTTATTGCTAACGGTTTTTCTCATCCAACACTAACCGTGCCCGGTGTTACTAAACTACAATAGTTTACGATTAGTTGTGACGTGAGGGGCTACGCGCGGGCTATGTGAACTTGGCACCCGACTTTGGAAAAATCTGTTCTTTTATGGATTTTTCGAAAGATAAAGTTAGGTAGTTGATTGTAGTAAAAATATTTTCGTTTGTAGTTAACCCAAAAAAAAAAAAATTGCAACGAAAAAAAAGTTGTCCCCCCAAATTTGAAAAACCATTTTTTTTCAACTGTTTCTTGTAGATAAACGTTAGTAGTGGATTGTAGTGAGGTTTTTTTCGTTTGTAGTTGGATAGAAAAAATAAAAAAAAATAATTTAATATTTGAGTATTTCTTCAAAATGGTTATTAGGACCTAAAGTCAGTTTCAAAGTGCATACGGTTACATCAAACGGTGGAATGGATAGAGGGATGTCCGTAGACGTTTGTAGTGAACGAATTTTCGTTTGTAGTAAAAAGAAAGTGACATAAAAAAATGTAAACGAAAAATACGATTTTCGGCGTAATTTTAAGAAAAAAATTCTCGTTTAAAGGTGTGTTTCAGTTACTACAAACGGTGAAATGGATAGAGGGATGTCCGTAGACGTTAATAGTGAACGAATTTTCGTTTGTAGTAAAAAGAAAGTGACATAAAAAAATATAAACGAAAAATACGATTTTCGGAATAATTTTTAGAAAAAATTTCTCGTTTAAAGGTGTGTTTCAGTTACTACAAACGGTGAAATGGATAGAGTGATATCTGTAAACGTTTGTAGTGAACGAATTTTCGTTTGTAGTAAAAAGAAAGTGACATAAAAAAATGTAAAAAAAAATTCGATTTTCGGCGTTATTTTAAGAAAAAATTTCTCGTTTAAAAGAGTGTTTCAGTTACTACAAACGGTGAAATGGATAGAGGGATGTCTGTAGACGTTTGTAGTGAACGAATTTTCGTTTGTAGTAAAAAGAAAGTGACATAAAAAAATATAAACGAAAAATACGATTTTCGGAATAATTTTTAGAAAAAATTTCTCGTTTTAAGGTGTGTTTCAGTTACTACAAACGGTGGAATGGTTAGAGGGATGTCCGTAGACGTTTGTAGTGAACGAATTTTCGTTTGTAGTAAAAAGAAAGTGACATAAAAAAATGTAAACGAAAAATACGATTTTCGGAATAATTTTTAGAAAAAATTTCTCGTTTAAAGGTGTGTTTCAGTTACTACAAACGGTGAAATGGATAGAGGGATATCTGTAGACGTTTGTAGTGAACGAATTTTCGTTTGTAGTAAAAAGAAAGTGACATAAAAAAATGTAAACGAAAAATACGATATTCGGCGTAATTTTAAGAAAAAATTTCTCGTTTAAAAGAGTGTTTCAGTTACTACAAACGGTGAAATGGATAGAGGGATGTCTGTAGACGTTTGTAGTGAACGAATTTTCGTTTGTAGTAAAAAGAAAGTGACATAAAAAAATATAAACGAAAAATACGATTTTCGGAATAATTTTTAGAAAAAATTTCTCGTTTCAAGGTGTGTTTCAGTTACTACAAACGGTGGAATGGTTAGAGGGATGTCCGTAGACGTTTGTAGTGAACGAATTTTCGTTTGTAGTAAAAAGAAAGTGACATAAAAAAATGTAAACGAAAAATACGATTTTCGGCGTTATTTTAAGAAAAAATTTCTCGTTTAAAAGAGTGTTTCAGTTACTACAAACGGTGAAATGGATAGAGGGATGTCTGTAGACGTTTGTAGTGAACGAATTTTCGTTTGTAGTAAAAAGAAAGTGACATAAAAAAATGTAAACGAAAAATACGATTTTCGGAATAATTTTTAGAAAAAATTTCTCGTTTTAAGGTGTGTTTCAGTTACTACAAACGGTGGAATGGTTAGAGGGATGTCCGTAGACGTTTGTAGTGAACGAATTTTCGTTTGTAGTAAAAAGAAAGTGACATAAAAAAATGTAAACGAAAAATACGATTTTCGGAATAATTTTTAGAAAAAATTTCTCGTTTAAAGGTGTGTTTCAGTTACTACAAACGGTGAAATGGATAGAGGGATATCTGTAGACGTTTGTAGTGAACGAATTTTCGTTTGTAGTAAAAAGAAAGTGACATAAAAAAATGTAAACGAAAAATACGATATTCGGCGTAATTTTAAGAAAAAATTTCTCGTTTAAAAGAGTGTTTCAGTTACTACAAACGGTGAAATGGATAGAGGGATGTCTGTAGACGTTTGTAGTGAACGAATTTTCGTTTGTAGTAAAAAGAAAGTGACATTAAAAAATATAAACGAAAAATACGATTTTCGGAATAATTTTTAGAAAAAATTTCTCGTTTTAAGGTGTGTTTCAGTTACTACAAACGGTGGAATGGTTAGAGGGATGTCCGTAGACGTTTGTAGTGAACGAATTTTCGTTTGTAGTAAAAAGAAAGTGACATAAAAAAATGTAAACGAAAAATACGATTTTCGGAATAATTTTTAGAAAAAATTTCTCATTTAAAGGTGTGTTTAAGTTACTACAAACGGTGAAATGGATAGAGGGATATCTGTAGACGTTTGTAGTGAACGAATTTTTGTTTGTAGTAAAAAGAAAGTGACATAAAAAAATATAAACGAAAAATACGATTTTCGGAATAATTTTTAGAAAAATTTCTCGTTTAAAGGTGTGTTTCAGTTACTACAAACGGTGAAATGGATAGAGGGATATCTGTAGACGTTTGTAGTGAACGAATTTTCGTTTGTAGTAAAAAGAAAGTGACATAAAAAAATGTAAACGAAAAATACGATATTCGGCGTAATTTTAAGAAAAAATTTCTCGTTTAAAAGAGTGTTTCAGTTACTACAAACGGTGAAATGGATAGAGGGATGTCTGTAGACGTTTGTAGTGAACGAATTTTCGTTTGTAGTAAAAAGAAAGTGACATTAAAAAATATAAACGAAAAATACGATTTTCGGAATAATTTTTAGAAAAAATTTCTCGTTTTAAGGTGTGTTTCAGTTACTACAAACGGTGGAATGGTTAGAGGGATGTCCGTAGACGTTTGTAGTGAACGAATTTTCGTTTGTAGTAAAAAGAAAGTGACATAAAAAAATGTAAACGAAAAATACGATTTTCGGAATAATTTTTAGAAAAAATTTCTCATTTAAAGGTGTGTTTCAGTTACTACAAACGGTGAAATGGATAGAGGGATATCTGTAGACGTTTGTAGTGAACGAATTTTTGTTTGTAGTAAAAAGAAAGTGACATAAAAAAATATAAACGAAAAATACGATTTTCGGAATAATTTTTAGAAAAAATTTCTCGTTTAAAGGTGTGTTTCAGTTACCACAAACGGTGAAATGGATAGAGGGATATCTGTAGACGTTTGTAGTGAACGAATTTTCGTTTGTAGTAAAAAGAAAGTGACATTGAAAAAATAAAACCGAAAAATACGATTTTCGGAGTAATTTTTAGAAAAAATTTCTCGTTTAAAGGTGTGTTTCAGTTACTACAAACGGTGAAATGGATAGAGGGATGTCTGTACACGTTTGTAGTGAACGAATTTTCGTTCGTAGGAAAAAGAAAGTGACATAAAAAAATATAAACGAAAAATACGATTTTCGGAATAATTTTTAGAAAAAATTTCTCGTTTAAAGGTGTGTTTCAGTTACTACAAACGGTGAAATGGATAGAGGGATATCTGAAGACGTTTGTAGTGAACGAATTTTCGTTTGTAGTAAAAAGAAAGTGACATAAAAAAATGTAAACGAAAAATACGATTTTAGGCGTAATTTTAAGAAAAAATTTCTCGTTTAAAAGAGTGTTTCAGTTACTACAAACGGTGAAATGGATAGAGGGATGTCTGTAGACGTTTGTAGTGAACGAATTTTCGTTTGTAGTAAAAAGAAAGTGACATAAAAAAATATAAACGAAAAATACGATTTTCGGAATAATTTTTAGAAAAAATTTCTCGTTTTAAGGTGTGTTTCAGTTACTACAAACGGTGGAATGGTTAGAGGGATGTCCGTAGACGTTTGTAGTGAACGAATTTTCGTTTGTAGTAAAAAGAAAGTAACATAAAAAAATGTAAACGAAAAATACGATTTTCGGAATAATTTTTAGAAAAAATTTCTCGTTTAAAGGTGTGTTTCAGTTACTACAAACGGTGAAATGGATAGAGGGATATCTGTAGACGTTTGTAGTGAACGAATTTTCGTTTGTAGGAATGTTTCGTTTGTATTTTTCGTTTACATTTTTTTATGTCACTTTCTTTTTACTACAAACGAAATTTCGTTCACTACAAACGTCTACGGACATCCCTCTAACCATTCCACCGTTTGTAGTAACTGAAACACACCTTAAAACGAGAAATGTTTTCTAAAAATTATTCCGAAAATCGTATTTTTCGTTTACATTTTTTTATGTCACTTTCTTTTTACTACAAACGAAAATTCGTTCACTACAAACGTCTACGGACATCCCTCTATCCATTCCACCGTTTGTAGTAACTGAAACACACCTTTAAACGAGAAATTTTTTCTAAAAATTATTCCGAAAATCGTATTTTTCGTTTATATTTTTTATGTCACTTTCTTTTTACTACGAACGAAAATTCGTTCACTACAAACGTCTACGGACATCCCTCTATCCATTCCACCGTTTGTAGTAACTGAAACACACCTTTAAACGAGAATTTTTTTCAAAAAATTACTCCGAAAATCGTATTTTTCGGTTTTATTTTTTCAATGTCACTTTCTTTTTACTACAAACGAAAATTCGTTCACTACAAACGTCTACGGATATCCCTCTATCTATTCCACCGTTTGTAGTAACTGAAACACACCTTTAAACGAGAATTTTTTTCTAAAAATTATTCCGAAAATCGTATTTTTCGTTTACATTTTTTTATGTCACTTTCTTGTTACTACAAACGAAAATTCGTTCACTACAAACGTCTACAGATATCCCTCTATCCATTTCACCGTTTGTAGTAACTGAAACACACCTTTAAACGAGAAATTTTTTCTAAAAATTATTCCGAAAATCGTATTTTTCGTTTATATTTTTTTATGTCACTTTCTTTTTACTACAAACGAAAATTCGTTCACTACAAACGTCTACAGATATCCCTCTATCCATTTCACCGTTTGTAGTAACTGAAACACACCTTTAAACGAGAAATTTTTTCTAAAAATTATTCCGAAAATCGTATTTTTCGTTTATATTTTTTATGTCACTTTCTTTTTACTACAAACGAAAATTCGTTCACTACAAACGTCTACGAACATCCCTCTATCCATTCCACCGTTTGTAGTAACTGAAACACACCTTTAAACGAGAAATTTTTTCTAAAAATTATTCCGAAAATCGTATTTTTCGTTTATATTTTTTTATGACACTTTCTTTTTACTACAAACGAAAATTCGTTCACTACAAACGTCTACAGATATCCCTCTATCCATTTCACCGTTTGTAGTAACTGAAACACACCTTTAAACGAGAAATTTTTTCTAAAAATTATTCCGAAAATCGTATTTTTCGTTTATATTTTTTATGTCACTTTCTTTTTACTACAAACGAAAATTCGTTCACTACAAACGTCTACGAACATCCCTCTATCCATTCCACCGTTTGTAGTAACTGAAACACACCTTTAAACGAGAAATTTTTTCTAAAAATTATTCCGAAAATCGTATTTTTCGTTTATATTTTTTTATGACACTTTCTTTTTACTACAAACGAAAATTCGTTCACTACAAACGTCTACGGACATCCCTCTAACCATTCCACCGTTTGTAGTAACTGAAACACACCTTTAAACGAGAAATTTTTTCTAAAAATTATTCCGAAAATCGTATTTTTCGTTTATATTTTTTATGTCACTTTCTTTTTACTACAAACGAAAATTCGTTCACTACAAACGTCTACAGACATCCCTCTATCCATTTCACCGTTTGTAGTAACTGAAACACTCTTTTAAACGAGAAATTTTTTCTTAAAATTACGCCGAAAATCGTATTTTTCGTTTACATTTTTTTATGTCACTTTCTTTTTACTACAAACGAAAATTCGTTCACTACAAACGTCTACAGATATCCCTCTATCCATTTCACCGTTTGTAGTAACTGAAACACACCTTTAAACGAGAATTTTTTTCTAAAAATTATTCCGAAAATCGTATTTTTCGTTTACATTTTTTTATGTCACTTTCTTTTTACTACAAACGAAAATTCGTTCACTACAAACGTCTACAGATATCCCTCTATCCATTTCACCGTTTGTAGTAACTGAAACACACCTTTAAACGAGAAATTTTTTCTAAAAATTATTCCGAAAATCGTATTTTTCGTTTATATTTTTTATGTCACTTTCTTTTTACTACAAACGAAAATTCGTTCACTACAAACGTCTACGAACATCCCTCTATCCATTCCACCGTTTGTAGTAACTGAAACACACCTTTAAACGAGAAATTTTTTCTAAAAATTATTCCGAAAATCGTATTTTTCGTTTATATTTTTTATGTCACTTTCCTTTTACTACAAACGAAAATTCGTTCACTACAAACGTCTACGGACATCCCTCTATCCATTCCACCGTTTGTAGTAACTGAAACACACCTTGAAACGAGAAATTTTTTCTAAAAATTATTCCGAAAATCGTATTTTTCGTTTATATTTTTTTATGACACTTTCTTTTTACTACAAACGAAAATTCGTTCACTACAAACGTCTACGGACATCCCTCTAACCATTCCACCGTTTGTAGTAACTGAAACACACCTTTAAACGAGAAATTTTTTCTAAAAATTATTCCGAAAATCGTATTTTTCGTTTATATTTTTTTATGTCACTTTCTTTTTACTACAAACGAAAATTCGTTCACTACAAACGTCTACAGACATCCCTCTATCCATTTCACCGTTTGTAGTAACTGAAACACTCTTTTAAACGAGAAATTTTTTCTTAAAATTACGCCGAAAATCGTATTTTTCGTTTACATTTTTTTATGTCACTTTCTTTTTACTACAAACGAAAATTCGTTCACTACAAACGTCTACAGATATCCCTCTATCCATTTCACCGTTTGTAGTAACTGAAACACACCTTTAAACGAGAAATTTTTCTAAAAATTATTCCGAAAATCGTATTTTTCGTTTATATTTTTTTATGTCACTTTCTTTTTACTACAAACGAAAATTCGTTCACTACAAACGTCTACGGACATCCCTCTATCCATTCCACCGTTTGTAGTAACTGAAACACACGTTTAAACGAGAAATTTTTTCTAAAAATTATTCCGAAAATCGTATTTTTCGTTTATATTTTTTTATGTCACTTTCTTTTTACTACAAACGAAAATTCGTCCACTACAAACGTCTACGGATATTCCTCTATCTATTCCACCGTTTGTAGTAACTGAAACACACCTTAAAACGAGAAATTTTTTCTAAAAATTATTCCGAAAATCGTATTTTTCGTTTATATTTTTTTATGTCACTTTCTTTCTTTTTCCTACAAACGAAAATTCGTTCACTACAAACGTCTACAGACATCCCTCTATCCATTTCACCGTTTGTAGTAACTGAAACACACCTTTAAACGAGAAATTTATTCTAAAAATTACTCCGAAAATCGTATTTTTCGGTTTTATTTTTTCAATGTCACTTTCTTTTTACTACAAACGAAAATTCGTTCACTACAAACGTCTACGGATATCCCTCTATCTATTCCACCATTTGTAGTAACTGAAACACACCTTTAAACGAGAAATTTTTTCTAAAAATTATTCCGAAAATCGTATTTTTCGTTTACATTTTTTTATGTCACTTTCTTTTTACTACAAACGAAATTTCGTTCACTACAAACGTCTACGGACATCCCTCTATCCATTCCACCGTTTGTAAAAACTGAAACACACCTTAAAACGAGAAATTTTTTCTAAAAATTATTCCGAAAATCGTATTTTTCGTTTATATTTTTTTATGTCACTTTCTTTTTACTACAAACGAAAATTCGTCCACTACAAACGTCTACGGATATTCCTTTATCTATTCCACCGTTTGTAGTAACTGAAACACACCTTAAAACGAGAAATTTTTTCTAAAAATTATTCCGAAAATCGTATTTTTCGTTTATATTTTTTATGTCACTTTCTTTTTCCTACAAACGAAAATTCGTTCACTACAAACGTCTACAGACATCCCTCTATCCATTTCACCGTTTGTAGTAACTGAAACACACCTTTAAACGAGAAATTTTTTCTAAAAATTATTCCGAAAATCGTATTTTTCGTTTACATTTTTTTATGTCACTTTCTTTTTACTACAAACGAAAATTCGTTCACTACAAACGTCTACGGACATCCCTCTAACCATTCCACCGTTTGTAGTAACTGAAACACACCTTAAAACGAGAAATTTTTTCTAAAAATTATTCCGAAAATCGTATTTTTCGTTTATATTTTTTTATGTCACTTTCTTTTTACTACAAACGAAAATTCGTTCACTACAAACGTCTACAGACATCCCTCTATCCATTTCACCGTTTGTAGTAACTGAAACACTCTTTTAAACGAGAAATTTTTTCTTAAAATAACGCCGAAAATCGTATTTTTCGTTTACATTTTTTTATGTCACTTTCTTTTTACTACAAACGAAAATTGGTTCACTACAAACGTCTACGGACATCCCTCTATCCATTCCTTCGTTTGATGTAACCGTATGCACTTTGAAACTGACTTTAGGTCCTAATAACCATTTTGAAGAAATACTCAAATATTAAATTATTTTTTTTTATTTTTTCTATCCAACTACAAACGAAAAAAACCTCACTACAATCCACTACTAACGTTTATCTACAAGAAACAGTTGAAAAAAAATGGTTTTTCAAATTTGGGGGGACAACTTTTTTTTCGTTGCAATTTTTTTTTTTTTGGGTTAACTACAAACGAAAATATTTTTACTACAATCAACTACCTAACTTTATCTTTCGAAAAATCCATAAAAGAACAGATTTTTCCAAAGTCGGGTGCCAAGTTCACATAGCCCTACGCGCGTCATGATCAAGTACTACGAAAACAAAAACTAGCTACTAACAGGCAAGAAACTAACATATGGGTATCCAAACAGAATATTAGCAGCGCTTATGATTTGCGATATTAATTCCGAGACGTGGGAACCCTGCAAATTGCCCCACGACTGAACTTACGGGTGTAAGTGTCGGAAAGAGCATTTACATGGTGTTAGTATTCCACAGCGGATCGGAGTTAGGCCACATTTCATTGGTAAGACACCTCGCCCCGACTACATCAACCAGCCCCACTTGAACCCGGCGCGCGAGCGACATGAATAAGTCATACATAGGCTTGGGTTTCGCGACTTTATTTAGTTTTGTTCTATTGAGTCGCTTGACTCATGATAGGGGAAGTTTAAAGCATTCTTCACCACACTTGTCGATTGCGAATCTACAGACACACGGGCTTATGGCAACCCGTGTCACACATTTTTATACCATTCATAATATGGCCTCCGACTTTTACGACACTTAAAGTGTTGCCTCAAATTGAATGAAATTTAAAATATATCGTGTTATAACAGGCTAACTGGCCACCTACTGGTAAGTATTCGCCGTTGCCTATTGACACGGGAAACATCCGTTGCCAATTCATCGCTGACTTTGAAGGGGTTATTTAAGTCCTTTTTGATATAATTACTCTTTGTATAAATATTAATCAATTTGCAAATAAAAGTTTTGTATACTTTTATTTACTATATAACTACGTTTGGGCAAAACAACTAGCCCATAGTAGCCGGCCAGCCTCACTTGACCCCTGCCCTCGTATAAGTCACATGAATAAGTGATACGAAGACTAGATATACGTTATTCAGGATTCGCGTCTTATATCCGTTCTCTTTCGAAGTGTTTTCTTTAATCACTTTTTTATATCAACTACCTAATTCGAGCACTTACAGATTAACATCTAGTTTTGTCGGTTATACAGGATGACTGGCAAGACACTTGACATACTCTGGCGCAAGAAAGTAATTGGTCTTGTCAGTCAATCTGTAGATTAAGTTTCTGGTAGTTATTAGATAATACTACGAATAACAGCGCGCGTAGCCCCGCTACTCGAATACTTATCTACATGACAAACGATCGAAAAAAGTAAGCAACGTCGGGCGCGGTTAGTACCTGGATGGGTGATCACTTCCCTGCTTCGGAGGGCACGTTAAGTCGTTGGTCCCGGTTGTTATCGATAAAACAGCAGTCTTCAAACTTTGTTGGCGTCTCTGCAGGCGGTTTGAAACTATCCGACATGGGTTGGCCACTAGCTCGTTCATCCACCAATCCACATTAGAGCAGGATGGTTGAGTATGCTTCAAGCCTCCCACTGTGACCACGGCGAGTGACCCGTGCACGACAGTGGGACATGAAAGGGATGGAGCCAACTACGAATAAATACTAAGTACTAGGTAAGCATTTTTGACCGTATAATACCTATAAAGTACAAGAAAAGTATAGTAGGTAGGTAGATATCCTCGGCAGTTGTCATATGGATAAACACAACAGTAAGTAATAACTTTTACTTTTTTACGTTCCGAGTTATTGGCTGTGTCTCGGAACGCGGTATTGAGTTAGGAAACTCAATCATCACAAACATCGGAAAAAACATTTCATCGCTACACTAAAGCTTCGTCTACGTAACGCGAGAAAGTGGAAAGTTATAAATACTAAAACGTCAGACATAGAATGCTCGCTATTATCACGGTAAAAAGAAATACGGTGATAATCTTACTTACTTACTTGCTTTAACTACTTAGCTGTTCCGTGAGTCACGTGTGATACATGTCAGTAACCCATTGATAACCCACTACAGGGTCGGGTCTCACAATGAGAAGGATGTAGGCCTTAGTCCACCAAGCTGGCCTAGTGCGGGTTGGTGGACTTCACATGCCTTTGAGAACTTTTTTTTTTTGTGAACTCTCAGGCATGCAGGTTTCATCACGATGTTTTCCTTCACCGTAACAGCAGGTGATATTTACAAAGTCATTGGTGCGTGCCACTGGGATTCGAACCCGGACCCCTCGATTCGAGGTCGAATTCTAAGCCACTGGGCTATCACCGCTATTATACATATCCATTGTTTAACTATTGTCTTTTTTATGGGACAGGCAAATTGTTAATAGTTACTATAATAAAAGTGTAATATTCATTCACTATCGCTTATGATAACGTTAAATTTCCATCTCAAATTTAATATTTATTGAAGCCGACTTCCAATGAACATAACGAGGGAAATAATACCTCAAGGATAGAATAAAACCAGCAGTGTAGCAAAAACTAGTCAAATTATTGCAGGAATTCACCCGGGCAACTCTATTCTATCCATTCTTGCTAAGAATACCCAAGATAAACAAATCATACTCCAAAGGCTACAAACTAGACGATGCAAATGAGAAAGGGTTCCCCTGGGAGGATAGTTCGATTTCATAACTGTTTTTCTTGTGTTTCTAAGAATAAATTATTCAATTCTGTTGGAGATGACAATTCTAATTTTGTTACCTACAAAAAGACTTTCTCTTCAATGGACGGAATTAGATAAACAAATGGTTGACCTTTTGAAAAAGTCTTTTAATAAAATAATTGTGCCATGGAGCCATGGAGCGATGTTGGTTTAATTGGAATTTTTTCCACTAAACCCTTACGTGGCCTTCCACTGCATATATACCAATTAGGATCATTAGGATAATTCTTTACCCAACGTAAGATGTTCATAACATAAGCAGTATGTTTTTCATGTATGGTTGATGAGCTTACGAGTAGCAAAACACCGGCATATACCGTCAGAAACGATTGTTTTTCTCAATTTGAGGTTAGACGCACTCAGCCATGAGATGCAGTGACCACTTAATATCAGATATTTTAGGTTTAAAGAATTTTATTTCTCATAAAAAACAGAGTTTCACTTACAATGAGCTACTCAATACTCGATACTTTTGCTACTCAATTAGTACTTATTAATATATTGGAAATTGGTTTTACTTAGTGGTCCTTTTTAAGGTTTTTTGCTGGCAATTACCAAGTTGACTTGAAGCAACGTAGTGGAACCTTTATGCCTGTTCTTTGTAAGAAGAACTGGAGAAAAAAAGGGTAGAATCCAGCCATTTAGGCGACGGAACTTACGACGATAAGTATTCCAAACAAAATGCGGTCGTTTACTTCACTCTATGCGTTCTTATGTCTCGGTTCGTACACGAAATGGAACAATAAAGTACGAAACTGCTGCATAATGTTTCTATATTTTGTTGTCAAAACGATGCAGCCATCCCGTTTAAACTGAATAATAAAATGATTTATCTTCCGAGATTTTAAAACAATGTAGAAATATTGTTGGGTGCTTTCTCGCATCCGCTCACGTTCGCTAAGCCGGCTAAAAACGATCACGTATCTAACAAATTGTGCTATAAAGATAAAATATTTAAACTGAAACATCATATTTTATCATTTCAATAGGATATCGCGTGAAATACCGATACGTTTTGCGCTCCGTGCGAGTGCGAAAATTGCCCGAGAACGAATTCGTTTAGAAGAATATTTTTAGCTGGATATTTTAAACCATATTTTCGATTCAATTTTAATCATCAAATGCATTTATTTTTTATATGCGCGTATTTTTCATGTTTAGTAAGAGTTCTATGAAAAAATTAGCGAATTTAGTTAATGTAAAGCTTTCATTTACATTCAAAGAAGAGAGGTTCGTAATAAAATTATGCTACAATTTTCAAGCTTTTTACTAACTGCAATTTTATTTTGTTGTAGATCCTCAGTAAACTAAATTCCTTTATGAAATTAAGTAGGTACTTACTTAGTATAAATAAGTTAAAAGCCTCACAAGGTAAAACTTTGTCGATATGGTTGCTTAACGTAAACATTTTATGTGTATTAATGTCATATTATAAGGAATCAAGATTTAATTTTATAGTTTAGAAATGGCAAACGAACATGCAAGATAGATATTTAGGATCGAAGTCAGAAATTGTGAGTTGCATTTCTAAACATACTTCCCCACAACAAGAAATTGCGAATTGTTGTGTTAGATTTAGACTCCCGAGAAGATATGAAAATTTATCTACTATCGAAGTCTGAAGTAACCATACTTTCCCAAAACAAAAAAATTATAATTTTACAGCTGTGAGGTTAGACTCCCAAGAAGGCTTCTCTGGATATACAAACATAATTATACCTAGCACAAAGTATTTTAAGGGTTGTGTTACTAGTACCGTGTCATCGTGTGGTTGCTTTGTTTCTTTCATAACTGGCCTAAAAGAGCAAGCTTTTCCGAGGTTTCAACGAAGGCTGTACAAAATAGACCGCATCTCTGCTTTCGGTACAAATTTCCAAGTAAATCATCACCAAATAGTAACTTTCTGCTATAAGCGAGAAGTTACTAATTAACGATGGAAAGTTTATAATAAATAAAGCCGAAGTGGAAATGCAGATAAGCACGAAATGATAGAAGTGTCTACAAGAGAGACCACAGCGTCGAGAATGACAAACGATCTTTGCGATAATAGCCGTTTCTTAGATTTATTAGGCGGTTATCATTATTGCCAATCTTGTTCGTAACATGTCTCCTAATGTAAGTTCTACTGTGGTTTATTTACGTTGAGAGGTTTTATTACAGCAATAATGATATGGTTATAGGCGAGGCAAGTAGCAATATTTGATACAAATTTGTTCTGGACGTTTCAGTACAACTAATGAAATTACAATGAAAGTTCGTGATATAAAATATTTTTACTCTTTGACGAGTAATAGCCGAAGAGGTTTGAATGAAATTTGATACAGATGGTTTAGTATCCGGAGCAAAGGGTAGGATAACTCTAACTAACTTTTCTGTAGGCTCAATTCTTGTGTAATGTAAAGTATTGTGAATAACGCATTCAGTAAAAGTTAGGTTCACTGTAAAGTTTGCTATTAATCTAAGTACAACAATTGATTCACAGGAATTTACGTGCATCATAGTTTGTGAAGGTGACCTGGTAAATAATAATATAACTAATTAAATTCTTTTGATTGTAATAATAAATAAATCGTGATATAAATATAACATAAGTTATCACTGATATAACTATGGTGAAGAACAAGATAGTATAGACGACGACAAAATGATACTTTTATAAGGGGCACTTTGTACAGAATGAAAAATTGGCAATTTCTGGTTGAGAATATTGAGATAGTGGCCATTTCCGAGATATATTAGGCAGTTATCATTATTGCCAATCGCGTGTCTAGTGTATTTCTCTACAGTGCACTGTACTACACGCGATATTATTATAGTAGGTACCTACACAAAAATGTGTGCAAATTTTGTTCCTCTGAGATTCTCATCGTATTATTTTCCATTATCCATTCAAAGTTTTTTCAACAAATACTTTAAAAAACTACTGAAGCCTCAGAAAATTCCATTTCAAGGGTTTCCTAGATATTCTTCCCGAGTCAAAGGAATCTTGCTTCTCGTTATATTTTAGAAGACGTCTTTGCTATTTTATAATACTATTGATATCCAGTCCAGTTACTAATTATTATTTCCGAGATTCAAACCACTAGAGATCCAGCAGAATGGAAGACAGACTTGAACGGTACTTATGCAATCTGGGAAGTTCGAATTGATGTCCTTAATGCTGTACTCTGAACACAAAGTTGGGATTGATGTTTAGTCTGGCTGATTGAATTCAAAATGTTAGCTATTGTGTTCTAAGTAGTTTTACAATAGATGGAATAATTTTGAATAGCTTTCATTACAGCATTACGTACAGTAATTAAATTTATCTCAATCAAAATGTAGGTATGTGCAATGCATGTAATAACAGGAAAACCCGTCCATCTGAATATTGACCGTATTGACTGTCAGATTTATTAAAACCCAGTCCAATAGCTTTAAATTTCACATGTAGATGATATACCTACAGACAAGATTCGGTAGCTTACGAGCAATGCTCTCATAATAGGCCGAGAATAAATCCTTGTTTAAAGATAATATGGTTTCAAATAAGTCAAAGGCAATCTCAGGATTTGCAAGACATTCAGATGTTTAGCCCTTGTGTTTTTATAAGTTCAGAAAGAAGTGTTTATCTGCAATGATCACTTCAAATTATGCGACCGGGTTGCTGATTTTTTCGTAATGTTACTGTCTGTTTTGATTCAAATAATCAAGAGTAAAAAAAAACAGACCAATGTCTAGCAACAGAATGAATAGCAAAATTCTATAAATTGGTGATTTGGACTCCATGTAATTTTCTTATAACGGCCAAATATTTGAGTTTAAAACACATTCGATGTACAGAACGTATCTCGTTAAAACTTTATTATAAGTCTAGAAGATGAAAGCCGTATTCCAATATAAACAACTAAAACAAACAACCTACACCAGCGAAGTTTTCCCGTGCAAAGCAACTGTATGGTAATCAAATTATCGCTAGGTAGACAAGTTAAGAGGGGATAACCAGGACTGGCGGGCATTAACACGTAACTTCGTAAATAAGGATAAGCCGACAACTTAAGAAATCACCCCGATTAGTTACCTAACACTAAGCTGGAATCATCTACCTATTTCGAGGTCCGTTACCTTAGAACAATTTAGGTGTATTAACGATGAACAATTTTATTTACACTAACATTATCCTACTTCTACTAACTGCAAAAAATTGTGAGGATAGATGGATGGACACGGATCTATCCATCCATCCTCACAAGCTTGAGATAGATGGATGGATTGATATTAATGTTAGTTACTGTTTGTAACGAATGCTGTCGTTACAGACACGTTTCATGTAAAAACGGCCGGGTTTGGGTGAAATTTGGTATAGACGTAGTTTATAATCTGGATTAATCTCCAGGATATTATCTATCTCTCCCTGGATCAAACTGTCAAGACGAAATCGCAGGCTTGATCTAGTGATGACATAAAGTTAAATAACCTTTCTAGTAAATTGAGTAGCGAGTAAGACCTTTGTGTTTCGGTCGGTGAGGTATAGTTACTATGAAGATTAATTAGAGGCGAATATCGTAGTCTTCACAAAGAGAAAGACATACAATTCTTTGTCATTTATTGACATTGAATGTGTCATTGATGATTATTCACCATTTTAACTGTGACTGTTTACTTGTGGGCTTGTCTGTGGAAGTATTTGGGAGCCATTTCAATCTGCTTTTAAAGACTAACGATGCTTAAAACTTGATGACTATTCCCTTTTAACTGTGGCTGTTTATATGTAGGCATACTCATGTCTTAAGGTGATACTAGTGTATAGGCAACACATGTTCTCACCGGCAATCAGATTCAGATCCGACTGTAAGCCCATAACTACTGCGACAATTGGCCATTAATGCTCTGGATAGTGAGCAAATAGGACCGTCCGTTCTTGACCAGAAACTAATTCGTTTCAGCTGTCGCTTTATGGAGCCATATGTCAGGGTTGGACGCTAGTTATACATTACGTTAACTGTTGTACAATGAGGTATCACGTTTATGGTTTGTTAACAGCGTTACGGATTGGTAGGATTTTTGGAGATATTTGATCACCTGGAGGGTGTTATAAGCTATGTTTCCCGACTTCAAAAGAGGAGAGTCGTATTTTGAAATTATAAGTAGGATTAACTATCACTAGCTTCAACCTAATAAGAAAACTAGAACGTAGGTAATCTTAGATTAAATCAAAAAGTAAAGATACGGCACTACCGTCTCATGAGTGCGCACCTAAAATTAGGTCCATGCACACAATTTCACTTTAGTCGCAATTTGGCTAGCTATTGAACTACATGTGCGCTTAGAACACCATAATCGCGAATTTTCTGTGTTTAAAAAGGTAAAACAATGCCTTCGTGTGCTTTTAAAGGGTGCACAAACAGCTCAAAAACGAAAAATATATTCCACGGCATCTCTTTTCATTCGTAAGTACACTTACTTTTCTGAAGCTTTTTAAGTATTTTAAAGTTCATATTAAATGGCAGCGTTGGTCAGTTTGTCATTAACTTGTAAGCTTGTTCAATGACGGGTGACAGGCCAGTCCATTATGCCAGCGACATATTGTGGGAGCCCCTTTGATGTTGCCACGCCGCACCGACGTATTAGGTACTGGCACAAACCTACTGCCCTTTGTATAATAACCCGGGTATATTGAAACAAGTTATAAAAGCATTGTGGTCATTATTAGAGCTCAAATATTTATAAATAAATAATAATATTTTCTTAATTTAGAAAAAGCAAAAAAGAAATATTTATTTAATTAGGTACATTATTTAGTTTTAATTGAATTAAGAGTCGTGTTTTTATCCAGTAAATTGAATAGATTTAAAAAAAAATAGCCAATGTCACCCATTTTACGAGAATAATATTCTATTTAATTTTAATTCGATTATAATAGATAATATAGGTACTATAAAGAAATGTATATAAGATCGTAAAAACAATTAAATTATATTTGATGTCTGCGGCTCCCACAGAATATATTCTTAACGACATTGGCTGAAGAACGTTCCTGACAAGTAAAGAACAAAAGCGAGTAGGTATACGTGTGTCAAAGTTGTAATTTCATTCAATTATACACTCAATGTTAAATGTTTGAAGCCTCGTTTAATTATGGAATGGGTTCTTAAGACGTAATTAAATTCCCACTCTAGAATCGTCGGTACTACTTTGGGGTTTTGTCTGAGTTCTTAATCAATCATTCATAGAGTAAGAATTAAAAAAAAATCTCTGTAGGTTGAAAAAACCTCGCGCGTATCTACTACTTACTACCCCTGACGTGGTGCTGCTGACGGAAGTGACGTTTAACTAAATTACGTATAATGTAATGAGAGGAAATGACGTTTACGTAAATAACAGTGTGCTATTAAAGAATGCGGAGGCGCGGTGTTTAGGGGAAATTTCACGAATGTGTAATCATGTCGTCTTGACAAGTTAAGATTGATTTAACTATAGCAGTTCTACATTTTTTACACATAATTGTCCTAGGTACTGAAATTACTTGGTTAACTTTAAAATAAATTATGTTTTTCGTTTCATACGAATTAATACGATAAGACCCTTATTTATTTTAAAGCGTCGTGCTTTAATTAAGTATGTTGTCACACATCATTGCTAGAGTCAATAAGTATGAATAATTGTAGACACGCATTTTTATTTGAGACTTCTGTTGACACTGAAAGCATTAACCACTTATTTTAAAAATTTATGAAAGTCGGGTAAAATTTATGTCCTTTAGTTTAACTTATATGGTTGAGTTTCCATAAATTTGCATTAGAGCAGCCTTAACGGCAAGGCAAGGGTTATTATACACCAAAAATACAGACAAAATAATAAAAGAAGTCTATTATCACAACGGTCCGCAGTAAGTATTTTTTCTTCAAACATCCTTGGAAATAAAGAATCAGTTCATTTAATAAACGTGTGTTCTTAAACTATTTTCTTAAATCAAAAGTCTCAATCTGAAAACCCGTTAAAGCAGCGTCGAAAGTATCCCAAAAATGTGTCTGTAAATCTCTTGGATGTTTTTGTTATCAACACGATACGAGTACGAGTATATCGAGACATCGAGTACCTACATCACTGTGTGTGTAGGATATTGAGAAAAGTTTCAGAGTTTGAGCGTTCTTTGCCGTTTGTGTTAAAGATACTTTTAAATTAGCCAATTTTGATATACATATTTACATATATAATATATTGTATCAGGCGTTACTTTGCGGAAATCCATTGTTATTTAAGTTGTATTTATATTTCTTTGCAACAATCCGCACACGTGGAACTTGTTTTGGTATGGACCCACCACCCTCCCTTATCTCTCTGACTCAGCAACCAACCGTTGTAGAGTCCACATCACCTGATGATGCTCCGTTTTGGATATTCGTATTTGTAGTTGTTATGGTATATACCTACTCAGAGAGATAAGGGAGGGTGGTGGGTCCATACCAAAACAAGTTCCACGTATGCGGATTGTTGCAAAGAAATAAAAATACAACTTAAATATTTACATATTATAAACTTGACCGTTAGTAGAAGCTTATTATATTGAGATAGGCATATCCATTTCCTGTTGTATCTGTGCATCTCTTTCTACCCTATATACTGTGTCTCTTTCGCACACACCCCCCCACCAGGCGCGCGGGATTGCTGAGAAGCCATTCCGCACTTCTCCGTCATTTAACGGTGTTACCGTTCGCTTTAAAATAATTTATAATATCTGTTTCTACCCTCATTGGCGTGAAATTTCCAGTTGTGTTCACATCTGCTTGTGCTCCTTAAAAATTATGTTGGTAAAGTGAAAAATTATTCCTTATCTTACTTCATACTCAGAAAGTTCTACACGTAAGTTGCACAAGTATATATTATAAAGAATAGTCCTGACGCTTCTCTTAATAATCTTAGTGAAAAAATCGACGAAATTTTTGTTAAAGGCGAATTTATGAGTGTATCCCGAGACCTACTTCAATTGGCTTGCGGCCATAGAGCCGAAGCTATTGAAATGAGGAGGGATGGCATTCTTAAATCAATTAGAGACCCATTATTAAAAGTATCTTTAAATAAAATCCCCCCTTCAAAAACCCATGTTTTTAACTCAGAGGCTTTTACATCTGCATTAGAGAAAGCTGGTGGAGTTAGAAAAGCTTTTTGGCCAGTCAAGCAAGCTGATAGCAAGAAACCCTTTCAAACCAAGCCCGCGGCTGGTTCACGTCAGCAGCACCCCTCGCAGGGGTCAGCACGTCACACTGTGACATGTCACGGTCAGTCTAGCTGTTGCTATGATCATCACAATAATATGCGTAGCCACTGCTCGCAGCCCTCGCAGGGCAATGAACATGTATCGAGACCGCATTATAATGGCCAAGAACAACGTAGTTATGACAATAATCGTAACTCGTCTTTTCGATCTCGCGGGTCGAGGTATCATGGATCGTCACAAAGAGGACAAAAGCGTCGTCTATCCCCCGGAGAGTTTAAAGGAAATAAGAAACAAAAACAATGACTCGCGGTCATTGAAGTTCCAGGCAGGTCGATTAGCACAACATGTCAGTCGATGGAGGGATCTGGGTGCTCCAGATTTTGTTTTACGAATAATAACGGGGTATCGCATACCCTTCGTCAAGAAACCTCCCTTGCTCATACCAAATCTAATGAGCGAACGCTATCGCACTCCTCAATCGATCGAAATGGATTTAATCATTCGTCAAATGAAACAACAGGGTGTGTTGGACCTAGCAGTTCTCTCTCCAAGTTTTGTGTCCCCTATGTTTCTAGTACCGAAAGGCGACGGATCACATCGGCCAATATTCAACCTAAAGTCGTTGAATCATTACGTCTTAACAGATCGTTTTCGACTCCTAAACATGTACCGTGTGCCGGAATTCCTCCAGTATCGCGACTGGATGTGCAAAGTCGACCTATCGCAAGCATATTTCAATATTCCGATAACACAATCACACAGACGATTCCTACGTCTTCTCTACAGAGACGAAATCCTCGAGATGACCTGTCTCCCATTCGGACTGAGTACAGCTCCAAAGGTATTTGCTTGCCTTACAAACTGGATTGCACAAACTCTCAGGAACAAAGGCGTGAGGATCATTGTTTACCTCGACGATTTTTTACTTGCACATCAGGATCCCCATGTGCTGATCAAAAATATAAGTCTACTTTTGGAGACGCTAGAACTTCTAGGGTTTCAAGTAAATTACAAAAAATCTATGGTTGTTCCTCAGAAACAAATAACCTTTCTGGGTATTGTCTGGAACCCTTGGGACAATTACAAAAAACTACCTGCAGAAAAATCTGCAGTCATAGTCAAAAAAGCCTCACTGATTTTAGAAACAGGCAAAGCATCACTGAAAGAGCTTCAGAGCCTTGTGGGCCTGTTGAACTTTGCCAGTTTCGTAGTTCCTCGGGGGAGACTCAATCACCGAATGACTCTCTTATTTCTAAATGCTTTGCCCGAATACCCGACTCAGAAAAGCTATGCCCTTACACTCGCAGTGTTAGAGGAATTGCAATGGTGGATACAGAATTGCCATCATGTTACCCTGCTACACATGCCACCAACAACGCATTTTCTCACCACAGATGCCTCAGACATCGCGTGGGGGGCACAAATAAACAATCAGGCGTTGTCGGGCAATTGGGACGAGCAAGAAGAGCATCTACACTGCAATCTCAAGGAGCTACTAGTCATACTAAAGGTGTTAGAGTCGCAGGCAGTAAATATGACAGGCGGATCGCTTCTCATTCAGTCAGACAATCGATCCGCGGTAGCTTATCTCCGCAACGAAGGCGGAACCAAATCACAGTCCCTGATGAACCTGACTTATCAGATTCTTCAAACTTTAGACCGCCATCAAATTCTTTTCAAAATATACCATATCCCCGGAAAATTCAACAGCCACGCAGATTGTTTATCCAGGAAGCGGAAACTTCCAGAGTGGCATTTAGTGCAGAGTTGCACCGAAATGATTTTTGCAAAACTGGGAACACCTGTAATCGATCTGTTTGCGTCGAGAACTGCTCGAGTTGTAGCGAATTATGTTACATTGGATTGCAACGACAACGATGCAATGTTTCACGACGCGTTCAGTACAGCCTGGAACTTCCCACTCGCGTGGATATTTCCTCCACCGTTCCTCATACCCCGAGTATTAATGCACCTCAACCAAGCAACAGGCGTGTATCTGATAGTAGTACCGCGTTGGGAGAAGGTGTTTTGGCGACCCGACCTGAAAGCTCGAGCCATCGCTCCCCCGTTCACTCTGACCAATCTGAAGCGATTTCTGATCGACACGACCACAGGGTCACCGCCACCCAAGGTTCAGGAAATGACGTTAGAGATCTGGAAATGTGGGGGTGGAGTGAAAAAATAAAAAATTGGGACTCTACTCAAATTTCCTTATTAAAATCATCTTGGCGAGCTTCTACCTTAAAAACTTATAAATCCCCCTGGAATCGCTGGGTGACGTGGTCAAAACAGCACAGGGTAGATACATACAACCCTGCCGGATCTGAAGTAGCACAATTTTTGGCTGACTTACACCTCAAATTTAAATTGTCTTATAATACAATACTTCTTCATAAATCGGTTATTTCCACACTCTGTAATGCAGAGCTGTCTGGTAAGCTATCCGATGACGTACTCGTCAAACATATTTTAAAATCAATTGCTTTAAAAAGTCCCAAGATTCCAAAGGCACCTGTTTGGGATATTAATGTTTTGACCAATTTTATGAGTAGTTACTCTGTGGACAATTCAAATATATTTCAGACGTTAAGACATACAGCTGCACTATTATGTCTATGCTCAGGGCGTAGGATTCATGATCTGACCCTGTTATGTGTTGATAGTGAACATTGCATTGTCAAAGATGATTGTATAATTTTTTGGCCAAAGTTTGGGTCTAAGACAGATTGCAGAGATTACAGACAGTCTGGATGGAGGCTTCTGGTAAATGCTGAAAATCAAAACCTCAATCCTGTATACTGGATATTTAAAACTATAGAGATTTTGAAGGAAAGGCGTGACAACTCGGGTTCCTCAAATTTATTTATAACCTTACGAGGTTCACCTTCACCTGCCTCTCGTACTGTTATTGCGGGCTGGTTTAAATCTCTTCTTAAGGCAGCAGGCGTCTCAGCGACACCTGGGAGTGTACGCTCAGCCGTTGCTTCAAAAAATTGGGTCGATAACTTTCCCCTTGATGATATCTTAGCTAGGGGAAATTGGAGATCAGTGAAAACATTTCAAAATTTCTATTGTCGTGAAATAATTCAATCTTCTGCTAATGAATCCAATTCTATTACATCCATGTTTGATTCAGTGCAATAAATCTGATTTTACATACACTAATCAATTATCATTTTTGCAATAATTATGATAAATTTGATTTTTCATCAATTGTTTACTTTGTGTTACAAAATTGTAAATACCTGTATTTAATGTAATCAGTTAATAGCAAATATATTTCTTTTCGCACACGCTTTTTATTTATTTAATTTTATTTATTTCATCAGTCACATTGGCGTTTTTCCACCAGGCGATAACAAACAGGTCTCAATATAATAAGCTTCTACTAACGGTCAAGTTTATAATAGACTCGTTTTACCTGAAATAAAACGATTATTATATACTTACCTTAGTAGAAGCTTACTTTTTATTCCTGCCTGGTGGCTTTTCGACACAATGACGGAGAAGTGCGGAATGGCTTCTCAGCAATCCCGCGCGCCTGGTGGGGGGGTGTGTGCGAAAGAGACACAGTATATAGGGTAGAAAGAGATGCACAGATACAACAGGAAATGGATATGCCTATCTCAATATAATAAGCTTCTACTAAGGTAAGTATATAATAATCGTTTTATTTCAGGTAAAACGAGTCTATTTGATGAACCTACCTAGTAATGAGACCTTAACAGAACGGTTCTATTAATAAAAAGTAGTATAATAATTAGTAAAGCCTTTACAATTATTGTAAAAAGAGACATATTTCAATTATTTAAATAATTCTAGAATTAAAAAAATCAAGTGATTCTGTCTACATGAAGAAACCAGTTTTCACGAAGACATCTTTAAGATACATCCCCGCAAACCTAAAAACGATAGTGTTGTCGAATAAAGTTTTACGAGACAATGTTGGGAGGTAACGAACCGTCCTTTCTTTATCTCGCTCCCTCGGCGCCTGTGATGCAGCCTCCAAGGAAATTAGCGGTTAGGCAATCTCGGTAACGACATACGGCGGAATGAGGCGCTCAGCGCAATAAGACCCATTTGAGGTTTCGGAGACTAACTTAACTGGAATTGGATTTTGGTGTGAATCAACAAAAATATTTGAATAAACAACTTATAGCGTTACTCGATTGCATTTTGAAAAATTGTGGAAAAGATAAACCGATGTTCCGTAAAATGACTAATTCGATATCATTTAATATTTTTACTTGGGTAGATTGAAAGTGATCGAAAAAGTGAGGCAGCATTGGGCGCGGTCAGTACTTACCTAGATAGTTGACCGCTAGTGAAGAATTAAAGGCGCGCTTCCGTGCTTCGGAGGGCACGTGAGGCTGTCGGTCCCGGTTGTTAAATATAATATAAAAATAAATTAATTAATAAATTAAAACTGTGTCGAGAGTTTTTTCCTCCGGCTTTTTCTCTCTTTACCCAGAAATGGGTGGCACATTGCATAGCCGATGAGTTCGATTAGGAAAAATATTAAAATAAATACATAATTGGACTGCTAAACGATCATAACTTATTTTAACATAATCATAATCTAAAATTAAGTATTAGTTATTTAAGATAATATATAATTATTTTATGCCCGCATAGGGTAGACTGTTCTTAACTTATTACCTATAATTTTTGTAACATCTTTCTCGTGTAACAGTCAACAATAAACGCATTCTTTTCTTTTCTTTTCTGTTATCGATACAGTAGCAGTCGCTAAACCTTGTCGGAGGCCCTATGAGTGGTTTGAAAACATTGGCTGGCCGCAACCCGTTTCTCCACCAAACCGCATTGAGGCAGCTTTCAGGCGGGAAGCCTGGTAACTCGTCCAAAGCTCTTGCTAGTGTGGGGAGAGACCCGTGCCCTAAAATGAGTCGCAAACCCTTTTGCAACCCCTTGCAGCCAATATTTCGTTGACCCTTAGTTAATAAACTGACTTCCAATACCGTCTAACACAAACGACATCTGAACATCTCAATCGTCCCCGCATTTCAATCCTGATAGGTTGCAGCACGCATCCATTAGTGCCGCGTCACAGCAATCACTCCTCGCCTACCAGCGTGAAGCTGCGGTGGCTGATCTATGTAGAGATGAGACGGTCCTATGTTCACAAGCCTGTGCTCTAAATCTGGTTTATGATTGTTCTTCGAGGTGACAGGTAGAGCCATAGTAACTCGCCCTTAGGGTACCTTACCGTCAGCCTCTTAACCTGCCGTAATTGTTCTTTGTTTAGGCTGGGGAGGTATGGTTGCCATAAAATATGTGAACATCTTACGTAATCCTCGTGATCCTCAATTTATAGTTATGTATTATATACGCACACCGCCTCTAAGGCAGGACCAATTAATGTGATCAAAATTTGAAACTATTTTTAACTGTCGTTTGATGTTGGCATTGGTGGTGCGAGGTCTGTGATCAACAAGTGACCAAAGAGTGCAAAACAACGAAAGTACAAAATATTAAATACTGAAAATCAAATACGGTCGGATCGTAGGTACCTATTCAATTATTACAAATAGCTGATCGTGAAACCAAAGTCAAGCACTCCGATCTATTAATCAAACGCAAACCAACCAAAGATCATTGAACTCAAACCGCAGCAGCGGTCGTCGAGGGTTGGAGGCAATCTGAATCCCGTGGATAAATTTATTGCGTTGTCACGTCATTCGCTAAGGTCCGGTGCGTTCCCAAAGCTTTGGGTTTCGGTTGCGCAAATCCGGTGTTATGGCATAGTTTGTCATTTTGGTATTATGTGTTGTGTGGGCGGACGGGCTTGTTACTCGTATTAGTTCAATCGTATTAGTGGAATGAATACGCATATATGTATAATATGTTACTATGAAAATAGAAGATAGGCTCTACCTGGGTAGTTCAGCTTTTAGAAAAACAAATAACAATACGTGAACTTTAAAACATAATTATGGAGAGGTACATTCAAAAAATTAATCTCAATAAATTCAAAATTATCAAAAAAGCCATCGATAAATCGCATCGGCGGTTTAATATAATATTAAAACGATCGTAATTGTTTCATTAAGAGACGTTTTGAGTTTGGGCTGTTTAGCCCAAATTAGAGCCATAAAATTCAAAGCGCGCAAACAAATAATAGTCTATACTAGCTGTTCCTACACAATTCTGCACAATTCGTTCTGCCAAATATATGTAGAAATTTCTACTATTTTCATCGCATTATTTTCAAATTTTCTCACCGTATAAACCTTCCTTGGACTTATACGAACATATCAAAACTTAAATGAGCCAAATCGGTCCAGCCGTTCTCGAGTTTTAGCGAGACTAACGAACAGCGATTCATTTTTCTTATATAGATTTTATATTATAAAAAACAAATCAAAATCTGATAGATTTATTATTATGAAGTACATTTTCATTTCCAGTATTGGCTATTCCAATTTTGCTGACACCGGTTTGGTTGGGTATGTTATGTAAGTATATAGAACTATATCTATATTTTGTAATACGAAACCGATAAGATGATAAATGGCTAACGCTCTGTTTCTCCTTCCGCAATGATGGAAGCTATAAATTAGCCCTCGATGCAAATTGCCACGCGACCTTCCTTAATGCGGGGGCGGTTGATAGAAGTTGGCGCAAAATAGTTTTCCTTATTGAATGTTATGTTCTGTAAGCCTGATGTCTCAATCCAAAAATACTGGTAGACTTCACATGCCTTTGAGAACATTTTTTTTGAACTCTCAGGCATGCAGGTTTCCTCACGATGTTTTCCTTCGCCGTAACAGCAGGTGATATTAAATTTTATAAAGCGCACATAACTTTATACAAAGTCATTGGTGCGTGCCACTGGGATTCGAACCCGGACCCCACGATTCGAGGTCGAATTCTCAGCCACTGGGCTATCACCGCTTACTAATACTTTGCTTAATGTTGTGAAAATACTGTAAAAATTCAAAGGAATATAAAAAGTGACATCATTTGACATTCAGTGGCAGAAAGTTTTGAATTTTTTGAGATTTTTTTTGTGTAAGGCCTTATTCTTGCTTTATTCTTATAGGCTGTCGCAATACAACATCATTTACCGCCCAGCCAACGCGACAAGATTCCGACACAGGTCTTTGAATGGAGGTGTTCTAAGTGGCAATATGCACGTGTACACTTGCGTACATCACTGACGTTGTCGTAGCACAGACTAGACGCGAGCGGCCGATTTTGTCGTCGCTGAGGACAAGGAGTAAAATTGTGACAACACGTTTTAAACAATACGTATTGATATTTTATATGTCTCTTGAAGAAGTTCTTAACTTTACATACAATAATAAATTAATGTCACATTAATGAGATGAAAGATGACTCTATTTTTCTTTCTTTCCCCTTTTTTTTTCTTAGTCCACATTTAAGAAAGAAAAAATAGCTTTAAATTTTTTTTGTTCTTCTTTGCAAACTATCGTATTGCTATGGCTTTTCCGTATTCTTATGTCCAACCCATAAAATGGTAGATGGTTAACGCATTATTTCTCCTTCCGCAATGATAAAAGCAATAAATTAACCAACAATACAATTTGCCAAAAAACAGCGTTTTTATTTCTTTACTTTCCAAACTATCGTAAGTACTATTAATTATATAACGATTTCTTCGTATTCTAACGTCAGACCCATAAAATGATAGATGGCTAACGCAGAACGCTCTGTTTCTCCTTCCGCAATGATGGAAGCTATAAATTAACCCTCGATGCAAATTGCCACGCGACCTTCCTATCCTAATGCGAGGGCGGTTCACTGAACTTTGGGACGGTAGTTTTCCTTATGGGAATAGTTATGCCACTATAGATGACATTGCGGTATTTTAACACAAGCGGGCTTTAAAAAGGTTTACAGTGTGAATAGAAAATTACTTTTTCACGAACTTTTATTTACTTAGTGAGACAATATTCTGTAGGTGGTATCAGTGAAAAGTGCAAAGGTTGCCTTGCGTGTCTTAAAATCAATTAAAAATTATATGGTTGTGTTGTGATGTATCGACATTATAAGTGTAATACCGAGATGACCTCTTTTTCAGTTAGGTAGTTTCATTTTCAAACAAAGATATAATTCACAGGCACAAGTGAGCTGTTATGTGTAAATGATCCATTGAGAAAAATATCCAGCTTTTGTGATATCAAAACATGTATGACAATATACAATATACAATATACACTTGTATCTAAGTGCAAACGATGCAGTAACGATATCGAGGAACATTATAGACAATGGCCAGGAAAATATTGTGTGATTTTCGCTGCAGCCGTGATCATATTTTGTTGAAGTTGCTATCTTTATATTTGTATTTTGCAGTATTAATACTGCACGAATGTTTTCTTTGTTATGTTAAAAATACGCGAAACGAATACAAAAGTGCTCCAAAGCAGATTAATTTAAAATTAAAAATTGAATTCCATCATGATGAAACCAATAGGACAGCTAATAAATTAATAAAACGGTCCACACATTGAAATTCCTTTAGAAATGTATGCTAAGAACACACATGACTAACAATATAAAATCCTTATCCTAGCAGCGAAAATGTAATCGAAAATGGATAATTATAGGATCAATGCTTCAAAACATAAAACGTTGCAAAAATAAATGTTAAGTACCCACAGGTAACAATAAATAAAACACAACACAGCCCTATTTTGACGTAAAGCTTCATGGGTCAGATTTGGCAAAGCTTTTTATACAGAAGGGCTTACCTGGTGAAGGGATTTCGCTAAAGTTATTTATTATAAGTACCTGGGACAACAAATATGGTTGTTTTCCCGGCGAGGTAGATTTGAGTAGAGCTACATCTGTTGTTAGTATTTATTACAATATATTATTTCTTATTTTCAGCTCACCGTTGATCTCTGCTGGTGCTGGTACTCCCCTAATGAACGCCACGCCGCTCCGCCCGGTTCTAGGCCCATTGAATCCAACGGTGTCTCGCTGTTTTCTTAAGGTCATTAGCCCACCTGTTTGAACGGCAACTTGTTCTGATTTTGTTAAGACCGCTTTTGGAGGATCTTTCGTCCTCACAATTATCGGTTCTTAGAAAGACGGTGCCAGTATTTTGCCTCTTTAATTTGATAACTTTAATTAAGCTTTAACATGAGACGAGTACGAATGCATAAAATTAATATAAAATTCTTGTACCTAATTGTATTGATTTGTATAAACAAATGTTTACTGCAGCACTTCCTGGTAAGTAATCACTAACACCCATCTAAGAACATGCATAAATCAATTCCAAACGCACGGATCTCGATTCAAGAACTTTACCTGTGTCAGAGTAAACTTTCAGGTCGGCCTCAGGGCACAAGACTCGGGGGAGGTGTGGGGCGTATATTAGATAGCTACGTGATTTATGCTGTAGCGTTCCGACCTAGAGTTATGCTTGAGCTGCTGACATCCTCCATGCATTGAATTTTAGTGTAAATTTGCAAGCAAATTCCATTTCTCTTTGCTTGCGATCAATGTCTACTATCATATTCACAAAATTGCTTGTTTTGGTTCATATTTAAATATATAAAAAATAGAACTAAAAGTATGAAAATAATGTGTTGTGTTGTTCATATTACGCAAATAAATGCATACCGCAAATTTGATAAATTTACAAGAAAATCCAACAAATTCAAACATTATGCCGCGAACCGCGCTATAAGGAATTACCTAATGTTTTTATCTACTGTAATACGTTGCTTCAGGGCTGTGAATTTCCATTGGGAACTTATTTTAATTACCCCATTTAGTTTCGTTGGTGCGAAATACTCATCAGAGTTTTATGCTCAAGCTAGAAACAACTTTATGTTTAGGAGGGTAGAGTCAAAACTTGTTTGCGGGTAATTGAAGTTACGTCAGTTTGAATGCAAATTGTTCTTACCAAGCCTTATTAATCACGCTTTCTTAGCGTAGGAGCCACTAGGAGCGAACAAACAGCACGCACCAACAAAACGAACGTTTTAAACAATTGGTAGGTGTATATCTTTTACATCTACCGTATATATTGTGTTGTACCCGCGAACTAAATAAAAGTTTAAGCAATGAAAGCAATACTAGGAACGCTATTGTTGCCTTTGCTTTTAACGATGTTACGTTAACTAACGAGCATGCTTTATGCCTTTAAGTAAAGTAGAAACGACGGAGATTTTCTTCACATCATAGGACATGAGTTATGAATAAATTTTAATTGACGTTTCAGAAGTATTAACCTTAGGTTGAAACGATATCCACCACAAAAACTTCATTCCTATTTAAATTGGATGCGAATGTATGCAGTCTTTTGCATGGAAGAAGATTTTGTGGGGACCTTTAATTCATTATCGTCTTTGATTATTTTCATTGTTGAATTATTAGACGTATTCGTTGGGATACGAAATCATCTTTCTTTTATCTCACAAAAAACCTTATTCTTCTAACATTGTTTGGGAGTACAATAAAGCCATCATAAAACATTTCAAATGTCACTTTTGAAGTTTTAACAAGATTTTTGTATGGCCGAGTGCGAACCGAGGTTTGGGATAGCAAATTGACTTCAGACAAGAGACCTTTTCTTAGAATCCATTTTCGGAAAAATTGTATGTCAGTGCTGAAAAAGCGGGGAGGTTAAAGCGGTTAGTTTATTTACATTACAATAACAACTATGTATTGTATTGTTTAATTACATTACAATACGAACTATTTGTTTTTCGTTAATATAAGGTTATTTTAAGTATTTGCTTTAATAAATATTCTAGATTAAATTAAAGTAATTATTTCGGCATCTTATATTCTTAATCGATGTCACAAAATTGTCCCTATATTTCTACGTTACATGATAATGAATAGAATAAAAATTCAAATGTCTCGGGGACACCCGACTGAAAGCGATTTGTTCTCTCCTTCATTGCAACCCGGGACACTGAACAGTCCCGGATTTCATTATTGGCCCGAATATTTCATTTGTCTTCCTTGCAGTCCATTTAAGAAGGATCCAATGTATGCTAATCTTTTTGATTAGATCTTATCTTTTAATTGAAATATTTAATCTTAATTCAGATAATGCTTAGGGCTTTAATAACACGATTAATTAATTCAACATTATGAATAAGAATTCGGCCTCTTATGGCCAATATCAATAACTTAGCGTCAGGTAAGACCCTATTATTATTTGTTTACCAGGCAACATTATGTCATTTTAAAACAATTAGGGTAGTGACATTAAAAAGAGAAATGTAAAACATTTATAAAAAAGATGTTTACAAATGATAATAATCCCTAAATTATAAATAAGTAGGTAATACATTCCCGTGAGTGAATACTAAAATTCTTAAAAACTATTCAAGCAAATGTAAAACAGTGAATTGATTTTTTTTATATCTGTATTGATTCAATATCATATCCATTTGTAAGGTTCCTAAACAGTCCCTAACATTCATCATTTAACAGATTTAGGACAAAAAGATTATACGAACCTATTCAACTCCGACAGAAAATTAATTGTTCCATTCCTATCCATCGTTTTTATCTACATCAATATGATCTAAAGCTTCGACGGGGAAATTGGCTGTTTCAAAAGGTTTTATTTTTAATTTTTGTTCCGTCTTTCTGAAGCAGACTTTATTCTGGTTAAAAATTCATTTTAATACTGTTTCTTTACCTTCGTTCTTTTATCCTTTATTACTCTTGCTTCATAATGAATGCCAAATGGACTTAACATTTAATGTTGTTTTTACAATAAGATTTCCAATTACGAGTAGGTATAATTATAATTACCGTTATTAAGTTTATTGGCATTGTTTTAGTAATAATTGCGACTATTATTAAATATTTCCTCTAGTTTTGGGGTTTTAAAGGTCAAACCTCTTTATCTTGATTCTGAGCGTTCATCAAATTCATTTTCACAATCTGAAATGTTATATTGACAGGGTTACTCTCCATTTCATACGAATTGAATCCAATTAAGTTGTACCAATTAACAGGGTCGATATTATATTGGCCTTCAAAATGAAGGTAAATGGAAGTTTTAGGGAAGAACTGACGAATTTAAATGTTTCAGTATAATTAAATCGTAGGGAAGTCTGGACAAATTGATGCGATTGGTGCGGCAACCGGCCGTGGAATTAATTTCTTCGCAGAGGTTTTAGGACAATTGATGTTGGATTTGAATCTGTTGGAATACGAACACAAAACCGAAAGGGATTTGGTGGGACTGTAGATGAATGAGGATCGGTAACAACTTGAGTCTAGTTCGGGCGACGGGTGAGTTAACTTAAAGGGTGCAAAGATTTATAATTTTGATTGACGATCTATTTATTTATTGGTGGCCAGTAAAATAACTGGTAATCTAATAGGAAAAGTTCATGGCGATGAAATTGTTTGATGTGTCAATAATCTTTGTTTCACATCAATGCTATTACGTTATACAATCTATCAATTTGGCAATCTAAGCATTAGATTATCGCAACATTAACTAAACAATTAGTTGTCACCAAAAAGATGTCTGTACAATACAACAACCAAAGTCAAAACACAAAGCAAAGTCGAAGCAAGGTGAAACGAAGTGAAAAAGACAACAGTACTCTTTCAATTAATTATTTTTTTTCCATCGCTCCACTTAATTCAGTCATGACCGCGTTGGGATGAAATATTTATCGCCCGGAATCATAAAGATTTCCTTGTCTAATTGAAATAAATCGGTTATGTGTGTATTAAACTCGAAAAGTAAGGGTTCAGACTAAACCAAATACCCAAAAAATATACTATTACAATTTGTTATTTATACATTTAGTTTTGCTATAATTTTTTTCTACTAAATATTTTACTGGGTTTTTTGTCTAGGTAGGTAGTAAAAGTATTTTTTTAATCAATTGTAAATATAATTATAATTTTATATCATCGTTGACATATAAAATTATAAACTGATAGGTGCTTCTGAGGTTTAATGCTGTAATAAATTGTGCTGCTATTATAATAGATAAAATGTTACAAACTAGGCTCTCCACTAATCTCTATCATTCCATTAGAACCCTGTAATAGGAAGACAGACAGACGGATACATAGATGGACTAACAATACTAGGGATCGACAACAGTCATTGTAATTAGGTCTATTTTGAACCCATTAGGCACAGAACCCTAAAAAGGTGTCTCAACGAAACAACGGAAAAAACCTCAAGAAATGCTCAATTTATTTTTTGCTTAAACCACCAAAGCGTGGACGCATTCATCTTGCCTTTTTTCATTTCCTTTACTTTTTGCGGGCAAAGCCGAAGGCCTAGTATTTTATACGTTTATAAATCATACAGATTTAGAAACCCGGGAATTGAAGGAACATTACTGCTTAGTGAATTCGTGTAATGACTTATGAGAGTGTATGATACATATTTCACCTGCGATCGATATTGATCTTTTTTAAGAGTGGCTATGTTTGTATTTCTGTTAATTGTTTTATCCCATGTATATTTGGTGTGCAATAAATTTTTGTATTATGTGAATTTTCCTTAACAGATTAACCAAATAAGTATTCTAAATCTTTGCATGAGCTTACTGTTAAAAATTGTGTGTTATTATGCTTATAGAGTATAAAGGTTTAACTTTGTAACTTTTAATTCTCATAAACAATCTTAAAAAAATGTCATAATTTCAATTTTCTTTTAATTTTAACATCATTTGAATCGTACAAAGTAGCGCTCTCCCGATGAATAAGGCGGCTAATTTTTTATCATTCAAAGCTTCTAGAAGTTTCGCAAGACTAATTTATCAACGCGCCGTGTTTCGCCAACTGTGCCCATTTGATAGTTAAGTGTAGTTTCAAAGCACGTCCGACCTCGGTTCCCGTTATTAAGTGAATAAGTCAAAGTTGAGGCTGAATACAGCAGATGGATTGTGCACAAAGGGGGTAGGAAACAAACGCAAGCGGATCCGGGCGGTTTATACATGTTCAGCGCTCGGAAACGCCTATTTGTCTGCGTCGCTACTGTTCCTGGGCAAGGCAATTTGTGATATTCTGCTGCTTGCCTGGACGACAATCTTTTCATTTTCGTACTCGTTCTCGTTCTCGTTTCTATTGTCGTTGTCGTTGTCGTTGTGGTTGTGGTTGTCGTTGTCGTTGTCGTTGTAGTTGTCATTTTCGTTGTCGTTGTCGTTGTCGTTGTCGTTGTCGTTGTCGTTGTCGTTGTCGTTGTCGTTGTCGTTGTCGTTGTCGTTGTCGTTGTCGTTGTCGTTGTCGTTGTCGTTGTCGTTGTCGTTGTCGTTGTCGTTGTCGTTGTCATTGTCGTTGTCGTCGTCGTCGTCGTCGTCGTCGTCGTCGTCGTCGTCGTCATCGTCATCGTCAACGTCATCCTCTTCCTCACCCTCATCCCCATCCCCATCCTCCTCCTCATCCTTATCCTAGTCCTCATTCTCATCTCACCTCATGTTGGTGAGTTGTTAATTATTCACCGCTCGGTTACGCTTATTTGTCTACGTCCCTAGTCGCTACTGTTACTGTGTAATGCAATTTGTGATTCTCTACTTCTTGCTCGGCAGACTGTATGATGAAAGTTTGCTTCGCTTCCTGCATTTGTTATTTGTGACGTGATATTATATCAGAATGTTTATGAAGCTAGATGTATAGAGCTTTGTATGGAATTTATGTAAAATCTCGAAAGGTTTTTTGAATTAAAACTGTAATAGGACCTATTTGCTATGTGCTCGTTATGCCAGGTAAAACAAGATAAGTCTTACTTTCTCATTGTGTGAAGAGACCTGACCCTGCAGTGGGTCAGTAATGGGTTACAGACAGACTTTTCCTTTGAAAGATTTTATAAATAGAAAATTACGTCATATTTGTGATGTGAGGTAATATATCATGCGAGTAATATCCTTTGTTTTGGCTTTTGCGTTGTATATTTTTGTTGGTATAATATCCTCCTGTACATCCAAACGATGTGAACGTTTGTGAAAATGGATATTTGTAACTAAAAATACATGTAGCAATTTGTGTCAAAAGACAAAGGCTACTAGCTTCGCACTTGGTTAAAGAGAGCAGGAGTGTCGACGAAATTTGGTAGTTATATTTTGTTGCAGACTAAATTGGTCACTTAGTATACTCAGTAGTGAAAAAAGGATATGAGTCACATATGACTCAATGTACAGCGAAGGGGTTAAAGTAACGCCTTAATATCCAATTACGATCATGTTAATTATATGAATATTTAACCGTGATTCCAATTGATATCATATTCAATTGGAATCACGGTGGAATTGATACATATCATATTCAATTGGAATCACGGTGGAATTGATACATATCATATTCAATGTGATTGATGTATGTAAATGTACCATATTCATAATCCATTGTTTAAAAGTAACTATTGTGTCTACTTATTGAAAAGACAAAGTTTTAAAGAGTTTAATTGTATAATTCCGAGCATTATTTATAAGCTAAAGATGTTTTCACTGTCTCGTGGTTAAGCCAAATGTCTGTTTGCGAAACCACAAATTCCGTTAATGCTGTTCCTAAACGGAATTTACAATAACGATTTCTTAAGTATTCTAATTAGATGCAGGTTTCAGCAGTTCGAGATACTCGTAGTTTCTTCGTGGATTATCCTAATCTTTGTTTACGAACGCTTGGTAACACCTAAACGTACTATTATTGTAATGGTTGCAGGTTTTAAAGTTGTTATGTGAAAATTATTCGTAAGGAGCTCCGTGCCCTAAAGTGTTATCAACTTTTAGATGTAACTTGTAATGTATGTTATGAAGTCAGTCAGTAACCCATTAAAGTCGCACTACAGGGTCGGGTCTCTTCCCACAATGACAAGGATGTATAGACTCCGATGATTAGACTTCGTTAAAAAAGACAATGAATAAAAAGCTTATGGCAATTAAAGTAAAGTAAATCTTGATTTAACGCTGGTTATAAAAGGCATATAAAAGAAACTAATAAAAGGCCGTAACAAAGAAAGCGATTAGTTGTTTAAGTCCTAATGAGAAAAAACAATTGGTTGTTAGGGGTGGTTGCCGCGCGATTTTCGCTTTTATTATCTACGGTCTTAGTTGTCTACGGAATTGTTGCAAACGGTATAAAAGTGATTAATTTATCAAGTAAGAAGAAAATACTATGGTTTGCTTTTAATGCCATTGCTTTGGGAAATTACATCAAGAGCCTAAGTATTTGTAAACCTAACATATTGCCCAATGTTCATGTCCTTTCTTATTATTTTATTTTTAACTTTTATTAAAATATTGAATTCAGAAGTTATCGTATCTACAGCAAAAGAAAACAAAATGTTTTCTTGCGAAAGAAATGAATTTCAGTCCAATGAATCATTGGATTCAAACAGAAGGTATTACGGCTACTAAAACTGTCTGTGACTGCAAATAAGTTTTTCCGAATAAATCTTATACACTTTCATAATAATTATTATTATTATGAAGGTAAAACCAGCGAAGTAAAAAGCCAGAAGTTGTTTTATAAGGTAAATTACCCGCGACCCCATTAGCAGGCCGTTGTCGGACACTGCCTAATTAATTACCCTTTACCTTCGAAAATTTAAGAAACCCTTGCATTTAAGCCTGAGGAATTCGATTTTCGCTGAGAAAATTAACAGTCTTTGAGGGCGCATTTTTCAAGGGAAAGGGTTTAAACCGTATTTTTAATTTAATTAATTTACAAGTACGCATTGGATTGCGTAAGGTAGGTAAGGTACGTTATGATTTATGTAAAAAAAATTGGGTAATACTTTTTGTAAGTAGGTCAATAAGTAACAAATAGACCACATAACAACAGGTGCTGTCACGGGTCACAAATGGTCGTAAAGTTCATTATATTCTATTCATTGTACAAAATACTACACGTGCTACATATTATGCTTTGTATAAAAAAGTAGTTATATCCAGGGATTAGTCATTGCTTAGGCCATACCTATATGTTCCTCTACAACTACTTATTATAAATGCGAAAGCTTGTATGTAGGTATGTATGGATGGATGGGTGTTTGTTACTCTTCCACGCATAAACGGCGGAACAGATTTCCCTGAAATTTGGTATATACCTACGTAGTAAATAATCTAGATTTACATTCAAGATACTTTTTACCCCTCTCTGGAAAAAAAAATATTAGTAAAAAACAATTTAAAAATTAATTTGTTCTAAAATCCATGCGAACGTAATTGCGGGCAAAGTCTAGTTATACCTAACTATTTCTAAAAATGAGGTTCATTTAACAACAATTTTAAGGGAAGTAGGTATGCCCCACTTTGCTTACTTTCCTGTTAACAATGTTTGTAGTCGCCTGTCCCCAGCCTCCAATCTCGCCGTCTTCAAGGCTGTCTGAAAGAAATCGCTTATTTAGCGATAATTGTTTGTTCTACGTAATTGTGTAGGTACAGTTAGCTCCACGCAGATCCTACCGAGGGTGGTTGGAATTATCTGAACAGAAACTCAATTTCGTAAGCTTTTCAAAGTATTAATAGAAGCGTTTTTGGTCTTGTACTTATTTCAATTTCTTATTTTGCGAGAGAACCCAGTGTACTTTAATAGGTATGTTGTGTAGTACGAGTATGTTATAAAACCTATATGATATTCCAATCAGTTGAAAAGAGACTCTACTTAAGAATAGATAAACCAACTACCACCTTGTGTACAGACATTTATGTAGGTATTGGAAAGGTGAGTCTGGTTCAAAGACGTGACTTAAAGAAATAAATATAGTTGTTTAATAAGTAAGTAATAATTTGTAAGTTTACTGATATAATTTATATTTGGTACTTATTAAGTAATCGTTGCCTTATATTTTTATGAAGCTCACTGTACTCATAGTACTCGGAGCGGGTCAGGAGCGGTTCAGAACACGTTTTTCCTGTGAATTGTCCCAGGAAATACAAATAATATTTAATAACAATTAATTTCATCTTAAAATTGCTTTCGTATTTAAGTAGCAACAATGATTTCAATTATTGTGTAATTTATGAGATGTAAAATAAAATCATAATAATAGAAATATAATTTCTAAAGATATCCGTTTTCTGTTATACTTCCATTATGACAATATTTTCTGCATTTTACTGGATGGGGGACCGCTGGTAGCGAATTAAATGCCGTGGGTCTCAGTTGTTCGAAACGGAAGCAGTCGTTAAACCTAGTAGCAGGCCCTGTTGTGGTGAGAGACCTGTGCCAACAGTGGGACGTTAAAGGGTTGTAGCCATTTCCTACCACTCCGCTAGGTTATATTTAATAAAATACTGCATATTAATATCAGATTCAATTACGACGTAATTTTGTTTGTCTACGCCAGTGGTATTTAATATAACACAGTTCGATTGTGACTAATTGTTCCGGTATTGAGCTTAATTTTTAATTTGTCGTACAAGAGAGAACATCAAGAATTAATGTGGTGCAGTGAGGCGACAAATTAATAATTATTGCATGGAATATCAGGTCAGGTGGAAATTACGTAACAGGAAGGTAAGTACCGAAATTATTGGCTGACCGGGAAATCTCGCAAGTCCAATCTTCGATGCGAAATATTTCGGCTCCTTAATTTTATTATTTAAATTGTCTTCTCAGATTTTAATTTAGCTGAAGAAAATGTTCCCTTCTCAATTTATAATTAAAGCTTAATGACATTTAGTCACTTGTTAAATATAAAAAAATGTAAAGATCTTTAAATAAATCTGTAGTTTGCATACTGGAAGTCCACTATTATTGATCTCAATGCATGTTATAAAAGTACATTCTGTTTTTATATCATTATTATATCATTATAATATTAATCGTATGTGAGATGCTACTTAATTCAACTATGGTGGTGGGCGTGGCCTCAAATAAAGTAGGTATATCAAACAACCATACCTTTTGATCGAAACAATAGAATTTATGTGCATGATGGCTAGTTGAGAGAATGAATATCATCTATCTATAATTTGTAATAGCTTGCAAGAATAAATTTCCTATTCAATTGAACTACATTTGTACACAATTCCTTGCCTAACTTTACATAGTAAGTATTTTGAGACCAATGGTAGGTACCTACTAATGGAACCTCCCGTATGCAAGTTCCACGTTAGACTCAGGTATAATCACCGACAACATTGAACAAGTTTCAATTAAATGTTGACTGGAAATATAGAAATATATAATTTATTTATATTAGGACGAAGTTGTCGTCCTTTGTTCCGACATTTAAAGGAATTAAAAGCGTAAAAGGAAACAACATGATAAGTCACAAAGCTTTTTTAACAAATTTATTCCATTTATTTTGTTCCTCATTTACACAATACTGTTTATGATAGAAGGAAAATAAGAAATTTATTTACAACATACGGGGAATAAGATTCTTTGAAAACTTTTTAAGTATTCGATGTACAAAAGAAAACAACATTGGTATGAAGGTAGGTATTAGATATTCAATATAAAAGGAATATAAAAACTTTTTCTTCTGTTAAACATTCCGACATTATTTTATAATACAAAAATAAGTTATTCAGTAGAATTTTTCAATAAATCACAATGTTTACTAATAATTCGTGTTACAGAAACAATATTTTTATGTATCTTTTATCTATAATTAAAATAAAAACTAAAATTAAAAATAAATAACCCTCCCAATCAAAGTATTTTTTTAGTTAAAATTTTCCTCACGTTTATATTTATAGAAAGACATAGAGAGAAAACATTTAGATGATTTGTAGTTATGTACAAAGACAAGATAATATAGAGCATAAATGTCGAATAACTATGTACATTTACAATTAGAGATTCAAACTTATTCAATTAAGTTCATTATATACACATTTAAAACTATAAAGCTTATTTTATAAACTTATTTATGAGAGAATTTAAAATGGACGTTTATTAAGTGGGTAGCGATAAATCAATGGAGTTCAGAACGATCCGTGTGTATGAATATTTATTCAGTGTAAGGTTTAAAATGATTATGTTATACGTATGTAAAAATGAGTTTTTAAATCTTTTATGTAAAACCTTATTTTGACATCTCTACCTGTTAATTACATTCCTGGTTTCATCGTATTACTAATTTACCTTAATGTAGATACTTGTAATAACACAAGACCCTATGTCGTAGGTATAACAAAAAATATAACAAATTTGGAATGTTAGTTTTATTAGATTTACAAATATAAACCGTTCTATTGTTACACGTGTTCAATTCGTTCGTTATATTGTGGTATAACAAGAGAATGGTATTTTGTAATCAAAATAGAGCTTGGTAATTCGGTAATGAGAATTGCGAGATCCTTGAACGCTCAATACATTCTGTTTTTTACAGTTTAAACATTATCGTACTCGTGGCGGTCTTTATGACGTTTCTACATAGCGTTTCTATGAACATACACATTTGAGAGATAAGTTAACGTTCACCATTAAAAAATCGCAAAGAATATCACTCAAATACATTGACAATGTTGAGAAAACACTCGATAAAATTTTAAACAAAACCAACATTTGTACTGTCGACCAGTATTTACATAATGACTATTCTAAATATTATTTGTAACATATACACACCAAATAATTACAATTACTTAAATATTTCAAATGTTATTTACAATATTATGTTAGTTTCTGCGCAATTATAAATAGAACATTCAGGTACCGAAGTAAATATCGTTGAAAGGTTTCAAAATGTACAGAGTAATCAACAAACAGAGGAGAGAAGTGGATCGATCCAGAGAAGACTTGGCGCACCCTTGCTGCATCGCTGCTGGGTGTTCACCTGGAAACAAAATGTAATATTAAAGAAGTGCCATTAGTATGGGAGGATGTCAAACAGACTGATATGATATACCTACTAATGACTGACATCTGATGTTTCGTGGTGACTGCCGTCTATGGGCATCCAAGTTGAACCACAAATAAGATGAAAATCCTAATTGAGCTCGTGGATGCGTTGTTACTCAAGAGAACTAAGATAACATATAAGAATTAATTGTTTATTATGTAAACAAACACACAGTTTTAACTCGTTTCACGTTAAATTTAATTTTACGTGATGTACAACCGCATGTATTCACAATTCGATGCCATGTTTTATTGAAAATGAAACTTTAAATTTGCAGAATTTTTGAATTGAGCGACGAATTTCATGCAAATGGGATGGGGTTAACGTATTTCGGTTTAAAAAACCTTGACATGTTTTATGAGTTTTTTTTCAGACATGGATCCCTAAAACGTAAGTCGATATAGATACACTTTTTATATCTCACCTGGGAAGTTTAAATAAACATTCGATAAAAACTGGTAAGCACTTTGGAAAAGTTTCTAAAATTCTTATAAATTATTCAGCATCGAAGCCCATAAAGTTATGAACAACACGGAAAACTTTACGGATTCGTGATTTTTTTCTTACAATTTCTTTATTTTCATTCGCTTAAAAAATATTTTTAAAAGAAGTTATAATTTAAGAATAAGATTTTAACCGTTAATAAGAATCATTCCCAGTAGGTATCCCAAGCATTCCAACAGAATTTTGTTCAATTTATCAACAATGTTCACTTATTCTTAAAGATCGTATTCAAAAGAATATAAAACAATTTCTTCTGTAAGTTGACAAAACTTCGCAACAACTTATTTTCGTGGAATTTGGGTGTTTGTTTGATGGCCTATAATTTACATTTACAATCGGACCAATTAATTCCGATATGACAACGTCTGCCAAGTTCACTTGTTAATTCTTTATTTATTCGTAGGTATCTGAATTTCATACCATATCCTTTTGTGTATAATTTTTTTTCCAGCGTTATGGTTCATTCATTTGGCTATTTGTATGTGCGTATTCGACGTTTTTGGTAAATGATTGTACGTGTATTTGTTATTTGGCAGTAGGTATGGCCGTATAATAATGCTCTATTTGTCAATATGCGTATAGTGGTGCATTCGTCAAATATTA
Source organism: Erynnis tages (assembly GCA_905147235.1). Lineage (NCBI taxonomy): Eukaryota > Metazoa > Arthropoda > Insecta > Lepidoptera > Hesperiidae > Erynnis > Erynnis tages. Next base: position 2,883,602 of record LR990078.1, on the reverse strand, counting down.
TGGAAACATTTGAATACAAACACGCTAACACCAAATATGCCCAAGTCAAGTGCAACCTTTTTACTAACCTGATAACACGTGCACTCTTGTGGCCGCGGGCGGTGCGTTATTAGGACCGCAGGTGTACAGGCCGGCGTCCGAGCCCCTCGCCCTTTGGACCAAGAGCCTACTGGTGCTCTTGAGGCCTTTCTCCGTCACCAGAGATATCCCCCCTCGCGCTGAGTCGAAGTTAATTATCTGGCAAATAAGAAAAAAAGTATATTAACGCTTATGAAACCAAACTGAGCAAACAAAATACGAACCACTCGATGGTTAACGATCATCGTCGCCTATCCGCTCTTTTCTTTCTATTGGAATGAATAAAGCGATTGCAACTCTTGCATTACTCAAACTTAGCTCAATTCAAATTTATTTAAAAGTAAAACAACGCTACTCTTGCGTATCAAAATTCAGCTAAACTTCCAATATCTTTATAAGTGAACTTTCCTGTCTGCGAAAATAATAGTAACAGTAGTGACAATACCATAAGCGACGTTCGTCAAACCAAATTTATGGAGCATACTTCAATAAAATTACCTATCTTAATCATTTTTGAGGATATAATTACCCTTTAATTGTTGCTCATGGAATCCACAGCACACAGGCAAAACTAGTTTGCGACTAGGCGAATAAGGTACATTATAGTGTTGCCGATCGATAGTCGGACTATCGATAATTTATCGATAGTCTATCGATGGCCAAACAATCGTAAGACTATCGATAGGACTATCGATAGTATCGATATAATCGATAGTATCGATACTATCGATAGGACTATCGATAGTATCGATATAATCGATAGTATCGATACTATCGATAGCACAGAACAAGGCAATACTATCGAATGAGTGCAAATAATAACGACAGTATTGATACTATCGATAGTTTGTAATTAACGAACTACAATTAGTATCGATAGTATGGCACTCATTCGATAGTATTGCCTTGTTCTGCGCTATCGATAGTATCGATACTATCGATTGTATCGATACTATCGATAGGCCTATCGATAGGGTACATGATTTTAGATGAAAACTATCGATAGTTTTAATGTCGATAGTTCGGCAACACTAATGTACACAATACGCATACAACAAGTTATTTTGTTCCTTTAATATGCAAACGTTGTGAGCGGAAGTAAAATTGTTGACATATTTGTGACATATCAAAAAAGCAATTGCCCCAATGTCTATCCTCCGTCGCGTCACGGTACATTGAACACAAATAAGCATGTAGATAACACTGCCAAAAACAAAAATCGGAGCCGTTTCGACGTGAAACGCCCCATCAAAGACTGGGAGGAAATCACCTAACGACCTGACAAAAGGACGCCGAAAATCAATGTGTTTTGGAATCGAATACAGCAAAGGAACGTATTAAAACTGTCTGCCGTGTAGGTATGCTTTTGTTTTTCTTTGCTATTGTAATAGCAATGACATGAACATTATTGAACGTAGGTACGCGTAGTAGAATCATTAGGGTTTGATAAAAGACAAGTCGTTTATGTCTAGTGTTTTGACTTGATACTTATCGGTATATAGATATAATAGGGTATTTCGCACCATGCAAGGAAAAATCCAAAATTATGTGATATATGACTTACGAATTCATATAAAAAGCTTTTTGACATAGGCCGTAAAACCGTATTGTAGGTATAGGAGATGCTTAGGTCTCTCACAATAAATATCGTAGAGATTTCTGAGAAGTGTAACGTACCATAAATAAGATTTCGTATAAAAACTATGGGAAAAAGTTTCGCCATCCATATGTGGAGGAAAATAAGAATTCCTTTCCCAATAGTTTATTTAAGATGAATGATTGCCTGGAAGAAGAGATTAAATGGATGTGTGGGAACCTTGTTCAGGATCTGGGATAGGTACTGACGACTTCGGGAGAATTAGACACTTGATTGAGTAGTGATTAGTTTTTGTATTGACACATTACAAGTGAATGATTTACTATCAAAACTACTACTAGAAAAATATCAATTACTAGTCCCATACTCTGAATGTACTCTGAATGTAATCAATACTCTGAATGACAGCGGTGATAGCCCAGTGGCTAAGAACTCGACCTCGAATCGAGGAGTCCGGGTTCGAATCCCAGTGGCACGCACCAATGACTTTGTAAAAAAGTTATGTGCGATTTATAAAATTAAATATCACCTGCTATTACGGTGAAGGAAAACATCGTGAGGAAACCTGCATGCCTGAGAGTTCACAAAAAAAAATTCTCAAAGGCATGTGAAGTCCACCAACCCGCAGTAGGCCAGCGTGGTGGACTAAGGCCTACATCCCTCTTATTGTGAGAGGAGACCCGACCCTGTAGTGGGTCATTAATGGGTTAAAACAACAACAACAACTCTGAATGTAATGTGATTGTGTGATGTAATGAAACAAAATGGCTACAAGTATAGTATAAAGCCACCAAATCAGCTCTGTCATACCTACGGAGAAACTGCCTTCTGAAGAGAAGTGTCCTAAACATACGTTTCAGTTTTAAACGGTAAACCATACAGTATACTTGTATACTTCGTATAATTATTGTACCCCATCCGGAGCAATACGAAGCATAGCGAGGTTCCGTGTAATTATTCCTCTTCCACCGGCTTTGATACGAGGAACAGACAAGCGCTTCCTGAAGGCAATCATACTGGTACTGCGTTGTTGATGCCTTAGGGAATGAAATAGCTTTGAGGTATAAACCTGCAGATAACGTTATGTTAAAGTCAATGTCAAAAGCTTTTATTCATTATTAGGTACAATTTGTGCACACTTAATGAACGTCATACTCGTATATTTATAATTACGCATACATCCGCTTTATTCGCCCCTCAGGCAACGTAGACTGGGAGAAAAAACCAGGTGGAAAAAACTCCCAAAATTCTTTACAGTGCAGCATACTCATACTGCTTTGTTGATGTCTTAGGGAATGGAATAGCGTATTTAAACGGTATTACGTCAAGTTTAACAGACTTCGATAAATTTTCAAAACTTTGAAGTGAAGTGGATAAGAGACATTATTGAGTTGTTACAGTGATATGTGTAACAAGTTCTCTTTGTGTCATGACGTTGAATTTCTTTGAAAATTGGCAAAATATGGCAAATTTGCTTTACGTTGTACAACTAATTATTCGTCGCCATCGTAACCAATCATCAATATGTGATGCCTAAACTCAAGTGTAAACTTTAGAGATTATAAAAATAAAAAACATGAATATTCTTGTAACTGTCTTTAATTTCTACCAATATTACGTAGGAAGAATTTCGGAACTCCAATCTGAGATGACTAAGATTCAAGAACCTAACGTTTAATTGCTGCCATTACGATCCGCAGCACATCCCTATGTTCCGTGTAATTATTGCTCTTCCACCGGGTTTGATACGAGGAACCGACGTGCGGTGCAATCAAACTCACTGCTTTGATGATGCCTTAGGGAATGGAATAGCTCTGAGGTATAATCGGAACATCATCAAATTTAACACATTCTGGATATATTCATTCAAAATTTGCTGATAGAATAGAAATTATTCCTTGAATAATTTCGTAACTACGAGTATATTTCCATTGTTGTAACTATAGTACTAGCTACTAGACGTAAACCATAGGAGAGGTTACAATAACCAACGGTATTTTATAGAAACTGAGCATTAGACAACTCTTGTTACAACTTAATATTGCCTACAATCAAAAGCAAGTAGTAATTTCGTAGCTATGTTTCCAGTAGAAGGCACAATGTTGCAGTGCAATCATACTTGTAATGCTGGAGCTCACCGACATTGCCTTAGGGAATCATTGCTGCGTTTTGCTCAAAGTAATGAACAACACAGCCGAACGTTACGTTTAAATGTTTTGACTCAAAATCATTATCTACAGGTATTTCAACATATTTGTAATACAAATAACATCAAATTATCTGATCGCTTGCACCTAAGCTACCCTACAGTTTTAAAACTACAGCTTCAAACGGATCTGACATAACTCCGTTACAAGTTATGGCCGCAACTATTAAATTTTCACGCTGTTTTTAATACCTGAATATATTTTGCAACATTTTCATAATTAAAACTGGCGGGCAAGTTTCTGCGTGACCGCTTCGTCTGAAGCCGATGTGACTTTGACTTTGCGCTTCGTTAAACTCAAAACAAAGTTCAGGTAAAGGTATTATAATAACAATTCGTTACTTATTATCACAACATTTCTTGAAAATACTGAACAGATGTTGTAGATTAACAAGTCACTTTAAAATTGTATTTGTTTTAAAATCAATCATCTCATAGTGAACGACATGTTTTTATTGTATTTGACTTCTTTCCTTCTTTTCAGTCCTTGGCAGTCCACTGCTGAACATGGGCCTCTCCTAATCGACGCCACTCCGCCCGCTCCTGGGCCCTCTGAATCCAACGGTTCCCCGCTGTCTTCTTCAGGTCGTCGGTCCACCTAAACGTGGTCGTCATTCGAGGACTTTTTTTCCCCATCGGTTGTCAGTCCTGCGAACGATGTGGCCAGCCCATTGCCACTTTAAATTGCAAACTTTGAGAGCTATGTATATTACTTGTATTTGACTAGTAAACTTTAAATAATAGTTCAAATAGCAGAAATGTTATCCTGTCGTGTGTGGATCGGTATGTGGGCTCATGATAACTAAGATGCTTGACATAATAGTTACAATACATTAATGTATGTGCTACTTTATGATGGATTAAGAGGCTGGAAGTAAGGTACCTCCCTGGGGATGCTATTATACCGATTAAATGCTGCGATCTATTTAAGCTGCATAGCCCTGCAGTAGTCTAAAAACTAGGTTTATAATACAAAAAATAAAATTTACATAAAAAAGAAATGAATTTTAAAATTTTCTTCAATGAAATGTAAAGTATGTTCTGAAACGAAAAGTTAAAGCAGGAACGAATGCGCTCTGCTTACTTTATGTTTACATAATTTTACAAATTCATATTCATTTTAGAGAATTTATTGCACAAGTTTTCCTTGAATTGACCCACAGGAATGTTTTACATCGCAACAAAGGGGCATTGTACTAGTAAATTCAAAGAAAATGTATGTAAATCGTTGGGAGCAATTTGATTTCAACAATCAGGCTTAAGTACACCAAATTATTTTTAAATAAGTATTAATCCAAAGGGAACAATAAACTTGATAAGTGGAGAATAAATAGCAAAATCTATTCAATATAATCCAAATACAATAGAGCACTTTCTTTTAGAAGAATTTTCTAAGTTCCAAACAGTTCCAATTAATTGTGTTTGTTCATGCAGAAATTCTTCAACGGCTTAATCTAATTTAAATTTCCCGTAACAGATTTAGACTCTATTGTAGCTAAGTTGATAACCATTCCAAATCCTCGTCGATGAAGCGTTCTATGAAATTATTGGGGAGGCTATTCATAACGAAATTAGGCTAAAACCGGCTAAATCTATTGACTCGTATTATAGGTTGAAAGCAGCAACGTTTAGTTTCGCTTCTAAACGTTAAAGCCTTAGATTAGTTTGAAATTAGACGAAAATTGACGGATTTATCAACTTATCTTTGTGTTGATTATGTTTTGTTGATAACTCAGGAATAGAGATTTATAGTCATAAAATTCTTTCGAGAGAAAAGTCATGGTCAATTTGATACAAGAATACTTCATAGCATTCGTTTATGAAAACGAAATAGCCACTTCAGGTTACCGAAACGAACATATTCAAATTCCTTTAATTCTGGGAATGAATCTGTTTAATAAATATATGGAGATCATAGAGATGCTACAAACTGCTGCTGTTTTAACGATTGAAAATAAATCTGCAACCAAATAATTTAGAAGTTGAATGATCCAGTAGTCGGTTCCACTTCGACCAGGTGAACTGATGACATGGAGAAGAGAGCGAATAACCTTTGGATTCACAGAGCCTATATAGCTTCTAGTAAGAGTCTAGAGTTAAAGAGCCTAGGCTCTTACTAGAAGCTATATAGGCTCTGTGAATAGGTAAGTTCTAGGCTCTAAGAAGAAGAGAGCGAATAACCTTTGGATTCACAGAGCCTATATAGCTTCTAGTAAGAGTCTAGAGTTAAAGAGCCTAGGCTCTTACTAGAAGCTATATAGGCTCTGTGAATAGGTAAGTTCTAGGCTCTAACCAGGTGGAGTAGTGTCGACTAGGGGAGACCCATGCACAGTGGACTACAAAGGGCTCCAAGGAAGAACCGAAAGACATCACATGATGATTTGCTAACTTTAACGAGTTAAGGAACTGTGAGGCTTTACCTGTTCTCCATGGGTCCAAGTGATGGAAGAAGGTGGCTCGGGCGTGTGTCGGACGGTGCAGGTCAGGTTGATGGTGGAACCCGCCTGGATGAACAGCTCAGGACCACTGGATATCACCGTTTCTGGTTCTAGACACAGAATGAGTAAAATTATTTGATTTTATGTTAATTTATTGGACGACACTAAGCTTATAGACTTTGCATAAACTTTTCTCCATTAAAAACATCTTATTAAGTCGAAGTACTGGTCAGAGTCGCGGCGCTGCGGGCTGCGGATGTACAGTACTGATCGCGAGTGGACGAGGGCGTGTAGTGTCTCACCTACGATGTTGAGGTAGACGGCGTGGCCGATGGGCGGCGTGGTGGAGATCTGGCACTCGTACTGGCCGGAGTCGCGGCGCTGCGGGCTGCGGATGTACAGTACTGATCGCGAGTGGACGAGGGCGTGTAGTGTCTCACCTACGATGTTGAGGTAGACGGCGTGGCCGATGGGCGGCGTGGTGGAGATCTGGCACTCGTACTGGCCGGAGTCGCGGCGCTGCGGGCTGTGGATGTACAGTACTGATAGCGAGTGGACGAGGGCGTGTAGTGTCTCACCTACGATGTTGAGGTAGACGGCGTGGCCGATGGGCGGCGTGGTGGAGATCTGGCACTCGTACTGGCCGGAGTCGCGGCGCTGCGGGCTGCGGATGTACAGTACTGATCGCGAGTGGACGAGGGCGTGTAGTGTCTCACCTACGATGTTGAGGTAGACGGCGTGGCCGATGGGCGGCGTGGTGGAGATCTGGCACTCGTACTGGCCGGAGTCGCGGCGCTGCGGGCTGCGGATGTACAGTACTGATCGCGAGTGGACGAGGGCGTGTAGTGTCTCACCTACGATGTTGAGGTAGACGGCGTGGCCGATGGGCGGCGTGGTGGAGATCTGGCACTCGTACTGGCCGGAGTCGCGGCGCTGCGGGCTGCGGATGTACAATACTGATCGCGAGTGGACGAGGGCGTGCAGTGCCTCACCTACGATGTTGAGGTAGACGGCGTGGCCGATGGGCGGCGTGGTGGAGATCTGGCACTCGTACTGGCCGGAGTCGCGGCGCTGCGGGCTGCGGATGCGCAGCGCCCACTCCTCGGAGCGCGGCTTGTGCTGCGCCTCGAAGCGCTGGTCCGACGTGTACGTGTACCGCCCCACCGTCAGCAGGTGGATGTCGCGATGTCGCACCCATGACACCTGGTAGCAAAAAATATATAATCTATCTACTAGTATACCAGTAGGATCGGATTAACTGGTGATTTATACAAGTAAAGAAAATCAGACAAAGTGATAAAATGTGTGAACTATACTCAGTATTCATCGACACTTGGGTCCGTAATCATAATCCATCGGAAAAATTTGTAAAACGGATTACTTCCTATAATAATTTCCTTTGTCGACACCTTTTAGTGATCTTGAGTGAACGCTGACGCAGATTTAAAAATGTCCAAGATGTCCAAATACTTTAGCGTAATGGTATTGGTTAGGTGGTTGTTGTACGTCAAAATTCTGACGAATGGCTATACATTGGCTATTAAATACCTACATAAAGATTTGATTTTGAGACGAGAAGGGAGATTCATTTCCTTTCCAAATTGTTTGAAAGGTCAACCAACGGGAAAGAAAGTAATCGAATAAAGATTATGTCTCGAAAAAAATAGATTGAACAATAATATAATTTAATATATCGGTAAACAAAAGCCTCTTTTCTAAGTAATGTAATTTCTAAGGTCTCTTTTCTAAGGTCCTAATAATAATGGAATTATTATCAAGAAAAAGATTAAGCAAAATATAGCCTTGACTTTGTTATGAAGAAAAAATACATGAGAATAAAATGTTATACTAATTTCATGTAATAAATTTCACTACATCATGTAATAAATTATATTTCATTAAAATCATGTTTGCTGATAGACTGATTGATATGTGAACAGAATTTATTATGTTTATACAAAATAACGTCAGCGCGTAAATAAAGAACAATGATTCTAGTAATAATATACAGATCACAACTAAAAGTTTTGATAGCTATCAAGAAAATTGCCTTCACAATTATACTGGTGGCAACATCTATTATAAAAGGAATCTTCAACAATAAACTTCACATTCCGCCCTGCTGCTATAAAAGCTGATTAAATGAGTTCAGACGAGACGAAATTGCCGTTCTATAGTGAACTTGGAAGCAGCAAACTATTTAGTTAGGCATAGGGTAGGAGTGTATGGGCATATATATATGGCAAGTATAGGCAATTTGAACTCCACCGGTCTATAATAATCATGTTTTTTATTACTTGGGTTGCACCAATATCATAGATTGCCCCATTAATAAGTACACTTATAGATATAGTACATTTATAGACCCAAAGAGGATTAAATTTAAAGTCAATACAAATGCAGACTCAGCTGTTGCGTAGGTATGTAGAAGAGTGCGAATCGTCCTATTTCTAGTTGACCTATCTTGTCGGTATTTCAGTCTGGAGAATGCTATCCTCATGAAACATGCCGCGTCTTTTATAGGAAAAGTTTCCAGCTCAGTTGGGTATAAAAAGCGAGCGCGACTCGTCCTACTCTAGCGACGTCTAAGTTGTTAGCTTGCAGCACCAGTGAAAATATTAAAAATAATATTGACATTGCTAAAACAGTTTTTGTTACCAGTTTTAGGTACGGAATCAATCGTCAGTGAACTAGTTAGCCAAGCTAACACAATTGATTGAGAAACAAATTGCATTAGTTGTGTAGTCACGCTCTGTTCACTAGAATAGTTCCAAATGAGAGGTAACGTTAGTGTGTGGAACGCACTATTGCAGTGGAAATTTGTAAATATTATTAAATAAATAAATAATAACGCTTCACACTCATAGTCCCACATGAGGATTCGTGTTCTGTGTATTTTAGGTTCCATATGAATATGAATTATACTACTTATACGCCTTTTATACTGAAAATGTAAAACTATTTTTGATGTATATTTTATAACTTTTTCACCGGAGTTTATTATGACTAAAAGAAACTTACAACATTTCATATCTTACTCGCCTTGCGAGTCTAGAAATTACGAAACTCACACAAACACATCGCATAGAGGCAAATTGCATTAGTTCTAGTAGTCACGTTCTATTCAGTAGAATAGTTTCAAATCAGAGGTAGTTAGTTGAGGAACGCAATAGTGAATGTGCAGCGAATGCAGTGTAGTATCTATGTCACGGGTGGCACAGGTTGGTGACCAATCAGTTCATATTAAGCATTTCGTATTGGTTTCTGAAATGTTAACGCGATGACATTTTGAAAATTTGCAATAAGAAGTGTCGTGAATCAATCGTTTCTTATTTTATATAGTTGAACTTAATTTGGGTCTATTTTACTTGAAAATCGGATTTGATTTGTGTTTAGTTAATGAGTACCTAGAGTATTTCTTCGCTTTTAATATTTACACTGAAACAAATTAGCTGCATATTTTAAACTCATAAAATGTAATAAATTAATATGAATATTTGTATTACAATTTGCATTTGTTAACAAAACTGATTTCTTAGGCAAATTGCATTAGTTCCAGCACTCGCAGCTCCATTCAGTGGAGCTGTTCTTATTCAGAGATAATTAGACGCGTGTGGAACGCAATTGTGCAGTGAATGATTAGCAATTGAGTAGGTACTGTAAGCCTTGATGAATGGCACAGATTGATTTCAGGACCAATCGTGTCAAAATTGCATTGAATTTCAAGCACGAGTTTTACTTTATTTTTTTTTTGTATTAATTTATTTAAAATTCTGGATATAAGTAATGCAACCGAAAATCTTATGACGTTTTAGTACAAATTAGCTAATTTATTTTAAATCAATAGAATTGTCACAGAATTTACTAAACTAACACACAACCGATTGAGAGGCAAATTGCATTAGTTCCAGCGAGTCACGCAGCTCCATTCAGTGGAACTGTTCCAATTCAGAGGTAATTAGACGCGTGTGGAACGCAAACGCAATAGTGCAGGATTAATTAGCAATTGGGTGCTGTTAGCTAAAGATATAAGACATGAATTAATCATTTATTTTTATCTGAGTAAAATAATATCTACTGTGACTATAAATTAAGACCTCAAAAAGATGATCCTAGGACGTTAAGGAACAAGCCGAAATGTATTGATAGCAAACCATTTTAGGTCCCTATATAAAACATGAGTCTCCAAGTCTGTCGCCATATCGGGATTCGAACATTCTCTACATAATAATTATGATCATAAATATGAGCAACGGCTTTAAAAATGGATACGTATTTTTGCTTAATGAACAAAGAACTACAGAGTAGAGCAAATAATTAAAACTGCTAAGGATCGAAGCCAATGGGGAATAAAGGTGTGCGAATGGCGACCACGTTAAAGCAAAAGGAGTACAGGTCGCCCTCCTAGTAACTAGACTTCAACTGGATTCTGACTGGACAGATAATAATCAAAAGAAGTGGTGCAAGACTGAAAGGAATCAAGGAAATAAAACTTACTAAACTAACACAACTGATTGAAAAGCAAATGCCATTAAGATCGTTTAAACTGTTCCGATTCAAAGGTAATTAAGACTCGATTCACTGCAACGCAATGTTACAGTGAATAATGTGAATCAATTGAAATGAAATCAATTGAATGCTAAATACAAGGCATAGGTTACTTCCCAACCATACTAAACGGGTTTTTGATTGAAAAAATAGCTCTCAATTTAAAAGGGCAATTTATTTGGTATCATCGCATCCAAATTAAAATATGCATACTGCGTGGCTGCGTTTTCCGCAAATTAAAAACGAATTACCTTTTTCGGGAAAAAGGGTTTTATCCCTAATCTCCACCTCCACCGCAGAACTCATTTGCATGTTTAAAAGTTAGATAACCATCTGAGGAACCCGGAGAATTAAATTTTATTAAAATTATTGCTTTATTTCTACTCGGAACTTTACTATTATTATCTTTTCAAGAAGTAAGAAGAGTCGTTTTGTGATTATTTAATTTTATGTTGGGGTTTGACGGATGATAAACGTTTTTAGAGTAGATTTTTTATTCTTCAATTGTTTATTTTGTAGATTTTAAGTTAAAATCTATGACTTTTGTTTTCTTAAATGTCATGATACCATTTACAGGTTTTTTCTGCTTTTTTTGATTTGATTAAAGTATACCCGAAAGCAAATTCTCTCCAAAATAATTTTATTATCCTGCTTATTTCTTTTGCTTCTTGTAGATATATATTTTTATTATTAGATCTATTTAATACACACATATTATTTACTTGCATTTATTTATGTCTCGGCTACTTTTTATGTCCCACTGTCGGTCACGGGTATCTCCTCACAACATACTAAGGAAGTAGGAACATACTCCACTACGCTGCTAATCAATCTACACCTACATCTACACTAATATTATAAAGAGGAAAAATTTGTATTTTTGTGTGTATGTTTGTAATGAATAATCTCAAAAACGACTGTGCCGATTTCAAAAATTATTTCACCGTTGGAAAGCTACATTCACCCTGAGTAGGTAACACAGGCTACATTTATTGCTAGAAAAGATTAGGAATCCTTACTAAAAGTTTGTGACTCAAAAAAACTTTGGATATTAGTCAAATTAATTGGCAGAGCGAAGCCTGCCGGATCAGCTAGTAATTCATATAAAGAATAAATAAAACCTTTGTTTATCTCAAGATACCTTTATCGTGTTCTTAGAATTCCTAACTTGCAAAGTATCCGTGTTTTTCAGCGAAGTTTCTCCTATAAAACATCACAAGTTACAACAACACCGATTTCAGTGACATTGTTCTTTTAAACTGCCGCAGATAAGACTGAAGGTGTCCCGAAAATATCGGGCAAGTACGACTCAGACTCGAGCACATCGCACATTGATATTGAAATAGAGAGAGAAAATATAATAGGTATTCTATTTATATAAATATAATATAAAAATAATCACTATTCGTTAGTCTCGGTAAACGACTTGACGGATTCGGCTAATTTTGATTTTAAAAGTTCAACAGTACAAATCTCTTTCTTAAGAATTTCTGGATGTTTTCCATAAGTGCTTTATTAGCTACCATGCTTCCAAAACATCATATTACGTTTCTTCAACTTTATGGAGAGGTAGGTAGGTATAAGTATGTGTCTTGGCCTGACTGAAATATAGATTTTTAATGGGACCCTAAAACATTAAAGATACACGCAAGATCCAACGGGAGTCAAACTTTTTCAAAATTCATATACAAAACATAATTTATTATCATCGAGCGACCTTATCTAACATTACTTTGTTTTAATGTATTCAAAAGGTTCGGTCACAAGGTTTATTCGAGATATTTTACGAACTAATTTTGCAGTAAGCTTAATTACGTTCAAAAAAGTTTTGAATAATTGATATTAGTTTTACAATTTATAATAAGCTAGAATTTATTTGCAATTAAAATATCTTATACTTACCATAAAATTCTAATATTTTTTTTAAATCAGAAAAGGTGTCACTTACACAGGAAAATAAAGTATTCTTAACCACGCAATTTAACAGTCTATCAAACAAATGCTTTTATACACTTAATGAAAAAATAACTTAGTAATTATAATATTTCGCCCTAAAACCCAACAAATAATATAAAATAGTCCAATAAAGAAAATCAGATAATATTTAGATTTCTCACAATAAAACAGCTAAGTAAGATATCAAGAACCAATACGTTACACTTCTATCAGTCGATGTATTATAGGGGAAATACGGGAGATTGAACACATTACGCGAAATGGGACTGTAACAAGCGATTCTCATTGATAGCGGGTAATTTTGCTATCAATCTAAAATCGACGAAAATTTGTTCAAAATTAGGTACTTAGTAAGTAAGAAATATTTTTAAGACCAAAGAAAGTTTAATATGATCTACGTTGAATACCCACGTCTTATCGTCTACAAATAAAACATTTATTCTTAGCAGCAAATTCGTAGGTAAGCTATGTAAGTTTAAAATATGCATCAAATACGCGTGTGCCAGAAATAAATACGGGTGATCAGATACCTACATTACGTGATTTAAAATATCACAAGTTATTTCTTAACACAGAACGTATCAATTCATTCTTTATTGTGTTTTGAACAACAATACTAAAAACAATAAATAATATGCTCTATAGCAAAACAAGGATCAAGTCCGCCATAAATAAGGCAAACTTCCATCAATCGACCCCCCATAGAGGAAGTACGGGAGATCGAACACATTGCGTGTTAGGGAAGGCAGCAAACCATTCTCCTTTATCACGGTCATGGGTATTATTCCATAAACATACAAACATTACAAAGCCACACCGTGAATAAAAGTAACTTGGAAATTTTTTCAGAATTTTTTCAGGGATTTAATCTTGAATGACAATAACAATTAATTATAAGTGACGATACCAAATAATTATTTTTTGAAAATTACCAACAATACCACTTTTTTTCAAAAGTAAGCTTTAGTTAGATTATATCTAACAATGAGTAATAAGATTCACAAACAAATTACTCTTTTTTAAAGTAAGTAGTACCTATATAAATCAACAATTTTTCTTAATGTAGGTATAAACTTTAAAAATCCATACTAAAATCTATAAATAAACTTAATCATAATAAAACAGTAAAGTAAGGATCAAATCGACAATGAATATATCAAGCACAAATGAGGATTGATTGTTTTTTAACGTTTCACACTCATAGCCCCACACTAGGATTCCCTGAGTCGTGGGTACCATGGATACACAAGACAAGAACACACACCCAGACCAGAAACAAATTCAAATTCATCATTCAAATCTCTGCTCTGCTCGAAATCGAACCCAGGAACCTCCGCGCAGCGTGCCGGTGTCTTAACCGGTGTCAGGATTGTTGGAATCGATCCCTATAGAGGAAGTGCGGGAGATCGAACACATTACACGTTATGGAAGGCAACAAACCATTCTCTTTTATCGCGGTCATGAGCATTATCCCATAAACATATAACACATACTCGTATATGTACATCGCAGCAATCACTGCTTCAATAAGGAAAATTCCAAACTTTACGATGACTTTCACATATCATAGGTGTTAACGTCATACTTATAATAATATGATTACGATTGATTTGCACAATTCATTTAGTATTTATTTCCTATAATTTTATAGAAGTCAATGATGATTAAAGTTGTCCTTCTATTTCAGGAAGAAAGATTGTGGGTAAATGACTTGAGTACGAGTAGGTATGTGTCAATAAAGTTGCAGATACTTATTTATAATATCGGTAAGCAAATTAATAAAAAAACGAACATAATTTTAGTGACAAGTAAGTACTCTTAGATGGAGTAAATATTAAAGTTAAAATTAAAATTAACTAGATGTCTGTTTTGCAATTAATCTGATCCATAACAGCAAGAAGACCTACTATTAAAATAATTAGTAAAAAAATGTTTACAGGTTCAAAATTCAAATGCCTCCATCATTCCACGTCGAACTAGCTAGCTCAGAAACGAAATGGACGACCTAATTCCCGGTCAAGAAAGGTGAAACCGTCAATAAGTGTCGACAAAAATTGGGCCCGAACCGATCTTTTATACAAATAACCCTTCCAACCTTTTACTTACTGGAAATAAGTAAAGAATACAACAAACCCAGGTGCCTATCAAAATAAATCCGAAACCCTCTTAGCCTTACATCGATACAAAGGAACTTCGGAACTGCCGGATATTTCACAATAGGCCACTAGTAGTATAAATAATATAGAATGTTCGCGGGAAATCCATATTTTCACTGAGTGGATTTCTTCGAGGCATTTAATTCCCCTCAGGGTTACCTGAACTCTCAGATATAGATCTAAATAGATAACGCAAGTTAGCCCATCAATATGAAGACCCAGCGTGCCAATTTTTTACCACCTACACAAAAAACACGATTTAGTCATGAGAATCAAATATGCCATATGAATAGTTCAATTAATTTAGTAACCATCATTTGAATTCGATCCTTTCTCGTCATAATAATGACGAGTTTTAAACAATTAGATTTTTTGAGTTATTTGATTGGAGGAATGATAAATTTGACGTACCCCGTGAACAATGGACTAAACGAAACAGTGACGATTAAAATATTTTTGACACGTGAAGGACTTATATTTGTGTGATCTATTTAGGTCTATATCAGCGCCTGAGCCTATAACAGCCTGGAAAGCGGTACGTGTTATCAATGGGTTCTTTAAGTGCGCACTTTGGGGCCGAAACGATTGCTATCAAGAGAGCTAATCATAAATATAAAACCTCCGGAGGCCGTAACACTGAACAATTTTACGTTCATCTCGAATAAGTATGGGCACAATTTATTAGACAAAGCTGGATTGTGAGGGTAAAGAAAAAATTGGGCCGCTTTGTTCAATAAAAGGGCGCGCGGCTCGATTGGCGCACTGTTTATTTAATAAAATAAACATTGATGGGAAATCAATTGGGCCTGATTGAATTCTTAAGGGTAGGACGGCGGGCTCGGAGGAGATAGAGATTTTGCTGCGCGACCGAACTGAAAAAGATGTGAGACAAAAACCGTAAGAAAAATATATAACGGAAGTGCTACGCGCATGCGTCATTCTTTCTTTATCTTTCTCTTGACAACTTGATGGGAAGTAAGGCCATCGAATGGCAACCACGTGTTTAGACAAAAGGAGTATAGCCCACGCACCGACCAGTTGAACTGACGACCTGAAGAATACATCGGGAAACCGCTGAATTCAAAAGGCCCAGGACTGGACGCAGTGGTGTCGATTGGTTACATAATAAAACTTTACTATGGTAAATTCATGCCTATACGTCATTTCTTCATTTATCATTTCTTTAAAAATACATACCTACTTTAAGTTCACCGAACGTAGTGAATGAAGCTTTTCGTTAAAATTTTTCCTTGTGTGTCTAAGACAGAAATAATTTACGGGGCTCAGGTGAAGCCCGAGCAATGCGAAAAGGAAAAAAAACTTCCTTCGACGCTCCGGAGTGTCAAATAACACTTATCAAGAGTTCCCCTATTCGACTTAATCATCTTCTTATATTTCTTCGCTTAGCGAAATCCTATGGGTATTACCTATAGGGGAAAAGTGGCATGAAGGAGCTAGGTTTTGAAGGAGCGTACTAGAAATTACCTACCTTAATAAATAAACAATAATTTGAGAGAAAAAAAATCATGATATCTTTCATTTAAAGTATATTTTTTGCTATGTTTAGTAAACTGGCTCTTTCATGTCACTTTTCCCATGTTCACTTTTACTTTTGTTTTGGCGATGTTTTCACCACACCGCCACCCTCTTATCTTGTCCATCTCTCTCTCTGTATCTCTTGCCAAACACTTTACTTATCCAGTAAGAAGACACAATAACTAAAAAAACGAGTATGAGTCACAGGTGACTCATGACCAAATTGTTAGCTTTCGACCAAAACGTACACTTTTCCAACATAATTGCACCACTATTATCCAGGAAGGTCAAAAGACCTTTATATACAATAAATATTGACTTACCTACGCACGAGGCTTCGTAACACGATAGCTAAGCCGTAAATGAATAACGCTAATATCAATTTGTTCGATGGCTCACACCCAAGTTGCTCTTATGTTGAGAGCTCGTTAATATCTATCCGACACCTGTGCTCAAGAAAACTTCCGTGTGGAAAGAATTGATGCGGCAAAGTTTGTGTTGTAGAAAAATTTCAAAGGATTCTAAGGGTTTTAGCTTTAATAAGGTACCATTATCGGTGTAATTAAAAAGCGGTGATGACCGTATAAACCTTTCTTGGACTAAACGAATTACCCATTAATGACCCACTACAGGGTCGGGTCTCCTCTCACAATGAGAAGAATGTAGGCCTTAGTCCACCACGCTGGCCTAGTGCGGGTTGGTGGACTTCACATGCCTTTGAGAACTTTTTTTTCTGAACTCTCAGACATGCAGGTTTCCTCACGATGTTTTCCTTCACCGTAACAGCAGGTGATATTTAATTTCTATAAAGCGCACATAACTTGTTTTACAAAGTCATTGGTGCGTGCCACTGGGATTTGAACCCGGAACCCTCGATTTGAGGTCGAATTCTAAGCCACTGGGCTGTCACCGCTATCAAAATTAAAATGAGTCAAATCAGTCCAGCCGTTCACGAGTTTTAGCGAGACTAATTAATAGCGATTAATTTTTATTATATAAATTTTTCAAATTGCAATAAAAAAGTGTAACAGCTGTTTTCTTTTGTGGAACAATAATTATGTTGATTTTCAAGCGTCGCTTGTAAAGGCGAGGTAATTCAGTTTCCCCGCAGTAGACAGGTGTCGGCTTCCACTTAACACAAGCGCCGCGTCCGAGCAGGAAATTTCCAACAAGATCCCACCGACAAATTGATATAAGCGTGAAGTAATTGTTGTAACCTGAGTAATTAATGATATTTTATATGAAAGTCTGAATAACCAGAAACAGGTAAAAAAGTCATAAATTCAGTGAGTTTAAATTACTATTGACGGTGATAGCGGTGATAGCCCAGTGGCTTAGAATTCGACCTCGAATCGAGGGGTCCGGGTTCGAATCCCAGTGGCCAATGACTTTGTAAAAAAGTTATGTGCGATTTATAAAATTAAATATCACCTGCTGTTACGGTGAAGGAAAACATCGTGAGGAAACCTGCATGCCTGAGAGTTCACAAAAAAAAAATGTTCTCAAAGGCATGTGAAGTCCACCAACCCGCAGTAGTGTAGCGTGGTGGACTAAGGCCTACATCCCTCTCATTGTGAGAGGAGACCCGACCCTGTAGTGGGTCATAACAACAAACAACAAGACGTGCGCTGCGCCGTTGAGGGGGTACGAGGGTCCATTTAATATCAGACCCTCGTAAGACTCTTATGATAAAGACTACTTACGGTCCGATTCTGCAGGTTCTTCACCCGACACAGCAGCCGCACCGGGTGGCCCACGAGACCGGTGATGTTCCTGGGTGTGCTGGGGTCGAAGTACGGAGCGTCGGCAGCCCCCTGCCACTCGTGGAGGTACTCGGCTCGGAAGTGACGCGATGACACGTCCATGGTGGTGCTGTCTTGGGCGTCAGTGTCTGATCCGGCTGGAAAATGGCATTAGTTAAAAATGGATACAAATATTTTTATATTTATGTTTAAACTGCATACCAATACTTTATTGTCAACGTATTGTGTCACGATTTTTTAGAACGCTTTTATTTTGGTGCGAACTGATGTTATATATCACTACCTCCTGAAAAGTCCAGATTAATATACACGACTTTGTAACTTCGTCCTGGTAACTTTGTTTTGTTCACACCGAGGTCTTAGCTTAGATCTTTAAAGTGACTTTTATGTACTTGAACCACAGGTTGAGAGCCAAAGATTCAAAGGGTCAGACAAGACCCTTTCTCAAAGTCCCTTGTGGTTCTCATTTAAAGTAGTCCTCCGGAAAGAAGTTTGTAAATGCGAAACAATGTAAAACATAATCATTTTTCTTGAAGAAAAAGATTCAGTGCTCACATTTAGTATAGCAAATGATAGGTGGTCTGATAAAAATTAAAAACGTATGTAATAAGGGTTAATAACCCAGTAGCCAAGAATGTGGTCTCCTACTCGAGAGGTCCGGATTCAACTCCCAGTTGGATGAAGCAATGAAATATAAGTGATGTGCATTACACAAAGCCAAATATCACCCGCTGAAACGTTAAAGCAACAAATCGTGAAGATCCTGTATGACTTACAGTTGTCCATGTTCTCAAAGTCCTGAGTAGTCCACCAATACGCATTAGTCCAGCGTGGTGGACTAGAACTATTATGCTAGAAGACCGAACCCTGCAGTGGGTCACTAGTTGAAGAGAATTTGAGGATACACGGTCTAAAAGTTCACTTTGAGACAAAGCCTTCTTTATACCTCCGATATCATTGAGATCGTCCACTCATTCAAAGCCAGTCGAGCGGAACGAAGTAAATACAACAAGCTTCACAAAGGATCTCGCTATGATTTACGACGCGGCATCATTCTTGAAGGAAAATGCTAAAAGTTGTGCACACAGAAATATGGTTTATTTTAGAGGGTTTTATGTCTTTTTCTTTAAACCAAGATACATAAAATAGTATTTTATGTTGTTAGCCCACTGCAGTGTAGGATCTCCTGTCACAATGAGAAGAATGTCTGCCTTAGTCCACCGCAATGGCTTCTGCGGGTTGGTGGGCTTCACATGCCTTTGGGAACATTTATCACAGCTAAAAACAATCTTTTAGAAGTTTTTTTTTTTTTTTTCAAAAATATTTTTGCAATTCCGTTCCTCTACAGTGTGCGTACACCCTAATCCAAATTCCTTGGCAGGATCTCAACTGGATTCCTATTGCCAGGCCTAATAGTTGATAATTTTCTTTGAGGCTGTCAGATCTAAGTTATTGCCTATTTAGACTGCCCAGATTTTTGGCTCAGCATACAATAGGTTATTGTTTTCTTGATGGGCTTTGCCAACGTTACGCAAAAGACGGATTACGACGGCTAGACGAAATAATACTAAGTAGGTAACGCATAATGCAATGTCGGGTCTCCTCTCAGAATGATATAGGTATATACCTATACTTAGTACCGTGCTGGCCTTAAGTGGGTTAGAATACGAGTACTTCACATGCTTCAATGAACATTTAGAGAACAAACAACTTGCCTGACAAGCGAGTTTTTTTCATGATACCTACATTATTTCATAACGATGGTGAAATAAAATTTTGTGAAAAACTGATAGGCGCATAAGAAACATTCTATATTAACCCGAAAATTGCTAATGCTCCCAGCACCTTGTCGCATTAACGTCGTTACGACTGAATCAAAAACTTAAAAAAATCATATCGTAAATATAGGTACAGATTGATATTTTAAAATGAGGTATAAAATTAGCAGCCGTGGTCACCAGAATACTTCATCGAAACGGTGGGTAGGCGCATTAGCAATTTGCGACGGTTATAGACACATAATTACCCACTTAACATCAAGTGCATTCCTATTTCTACATATAGGTAATACAAAATACTCCTTTTCTCCACAAACTCTTGCGGCTACTTAGAACTGACACATCTTATCAGAAAGCCATTAATAACAAATGATGCCCTCACCTATGAGGAAAAGGAACCCGTGCAGAAGAGATAGCCACAGTATGGTTTTGACGCACTGTGCCCTTCCCATTATGTTCAGCTCACCGCCGCCACTCCAAACTTTCTGAAAAGAAAAAAGATGCTAATCACTTCACTGTCTGATGAGTCACATGTGATACATGCCCATTGTTTAACTGTTGTGTCTAGTGCATCACAATGCGCCGCCATGATGCCAATCAGTTTGTACATAGGTCGCGTAGAAACAATGTGATATTTGTTTAATAATTGAAAAAAAACTAAATTTTCTAAAAAAAAACTAAAAACTAAATAATAATTGAAAAAAACATCTTTCAATTATTGTTATTGTTAATTTGAAATCCAATGAATTCAGCAGATATTCACAATAAACAGAAATTATCAAATCATCAACACCTGATTTCCATTTAAGCAGCCCAGCACAGTATTCAATATCTGCCATCACGTTTAAATTAATAATTCAATTATTATTGATATTGATATATTAATAACACAGCTTTAATTGAATTGAATATTATCAATATCAATATCACGATACATTCCTCTTATCTCATTAGTGTCAAAGACATATTGACCATTATAATTATTAAATCCGGGCAAATAGCGCGAGTTGGAACGCGACAATGGGACCTTCCAGTGGAATTCCAATTTGGGACATTAAAAGTTAATTTAATTTGCCTTTGTCCCAAATAATGAAAAAACGGCCGTGAACATGGAATTTTACTGATAAAAGGTTTTTTGGACTCCAAAAATAATTCGAATATTTTTTTAGGGCAATCATGAGCCAAAAATAGAATTATTGTATGATGGAATTTTACTTACACAGGGTTTTTGAGATTCCAGAAATAATGCGAATATCTTTTTTAGTCTCTCAAAAGCTAAAAAGAAATAAAATATTTTTAAACAAATACTGGTCTATTTAATCTTTTTTTATTGACAAACATCCGTAAAATCACACAAAGTGTAAGGAAAACAAAGACCAAGTAAATACGCTAGTGTCAAACTGGCCATTGCAACCCATGAAACATTGCAACCAATAGAAGAAGCCGACCGAAGCATATTATGGTAGAGCTTTTTGGTTACTAATAGGTAGATATATCCTATCTATAACAAACAACCATTTTTAATAAACACCACATTTAAATTGAAAAGTCTCCAATAGCATTATTATAAATTTTTCCAAAATAAATATTTGATATTAAATTAGTAAATTTTATCTATAGTCGCCTTATATATTACTGGAACAACCACCAACTTTTTTACTGTTTTTTTCGCATTTGATTGAGCAATACGTTCTGATTCTCTATAACTCAATCCCTGTTGCTACGAGTACGAGTATGTTGCTACGAGTACAAGAAAGAACACACATTCCCAGACCAGAAACAGATCCAAATTCATCAATTAGACTGTTCCTCTGAGAATTGAATCCTATATAGCAATCAAGCATCTTGATACGATTTAGATCACTGCATCCTAGGACAATATTATATTAATTTTGTCCACTAACCCTCAGGTAATGAAACTACTCGTAGCATAGCCGTGCTGCTTGAGTAGATCGCAAGCGATAGAACAAGTTAAGCAACGTCAGGCGGTCAGTACCTGGATGGGTGACCGCTAATAGGTAATATGTCAGTCAGTAACCCATTAATGACCAACTACAGGGTCGGGTCTCCTCTCACAATGAGAGGGATGTAGGCCTTAGTCCACCACGCTGGCCTAGTGCGGGTTGGTGGACTTTACATGCCTTTGAGAACTTTTTTTTTTTCTGAACTCTCAGGCATGCAGGTTTCCTCACGATGTTTTCCTTCACCGTAACAGCAAGTGATATTTAATTTCTATAAAGCGCACATAACTTTTTTTACAGTCATTGGTGCGTGCCACTGGGATTCGAACCCGGACCCCTCGGTTCGAGGTCGAATTCTAAGCCACTTGGCTATCACCGCTTACTGGGCTATCACCGCTTTTTTACTCGTAATTAAAGGACGGAAATAGGCGGAAACTGTTAAATAAATATTATCGTCAAACCCCATTAATTTGCTTGTTAAGCTTTGAGAGTTCGTTGTTGATCCGGAAAATGTCAAGCAGTTAGTCAGGCAGTACCTGCTTACCTACCTATTGTAATGGCGAATAAGGAATTCAAAAAGCAATTACATTTCGCATTGCAGTATTATTATTAAAGAAATTCCCTTGTAAGTTAGGTATGCAGTTGCATTCCGAAGGTAAAACTTCGATGGCGTGATCTACGAACTTAATATTTATGAAGGACATTAAAATTAAACTCGTTAGCGTAAAGTGCTCTCAACTTTACAGGAAATATTTTTCAGCGACGTTCAAAGCTTGCGAAGATCGTAAATTCATCAGGCATAGTCGGAATTACGTTGGGCATTTCTGGTAGGGGATGAAAAATGTTAAAAAAATGGATGCAGATTCATATACAATTTGTAGTAATTATCGGTACTTAGGTACTACTGTACTGTAGATCTGAAGAAGGTAACATCTAGCAGTTTGATTTAAAAGTTCAACGACAGTTATTTGCTATTTTCCTCGGTCCACTTGAAAAGAAAGTGGTGAGGGTCAGAAAATACTGTTTCAAGAAAATCTGAAAATGCATCAATCCGTAACATTGTGGTTATCATCATAAACCGACGAACGATATACGATGGATCACACCAATCTAAATATAGCAAGATATTTGGACCTAGACAGTCAGACCACATAAAATAAACGAACAAATATAAAATCCCTATAAAAGCGATACGTTACACACAATTTCGTTCACAACATCATAAAGACAATGCCTTTTTATCGCGGCCGGGATAACACAGTGACGCGCAGCGATTGCGAGCGACACGCTGAAATTTGGAATGAATCGTAAACAATCGCCTGTCAGGACTGCGCATGGGATTTTATCCCTTAAATTGACGTGGCTTTACGCATAGAATGGCATGACAGCGTGCTGAAAGTTTGCTGTGACTAATTGGAGCGAGTCGCCAAACAACACATCCCACATGAACAGAGCGCTTTTTGTTCGTTTTGTTTACATATTTCGGCAGTAAGTTCGTTTGCATGACATTATGAGCAATTTGTTCATTCGTTCGCGTTATATGCGTGTTATGCGTATGTAGGTACTTATGCTTATGAATAATGTAACTACACCACGTGTAGCTACATAAGGTAAGGAACACTCGCCCTTTCCTGCGAAATGTATGAAGTTTCTTCACTGCTGCATATTAGAACTCATTCTCAACTTAAAGTATCTTTTAACTTTTTTTAAAGATGACTTAATTAACACGAGGATTTTAGTTTGGATTAAGAGGCAGCCCTTAGGCTTGCTACTTACCATCTAAAGCGCCATTTTAGTTTAGACTAGATTTTTTTAAATCCAATCCGGATCTTTACAATCCCCAAAAAGGCATTAAGAGTGTAAATATTTCAGATAATCTGGTGTCACTTCCAAAACAATGGACATAGGTATTTAAATTTCAAACACTTCCAAAGTAAATTATGTGTTGTGTTACCTACGTATGTTTGTCACAACAAGCATTTTTGTCACAAACACGTTGCCAGTAATAAAGTTGTATGTGAAACACTTTTACAAACAATAAAGACACGAAAACATGTTTGTGTATTGTCATCGCTTCCGAATGCGCTCCCGGGCTCCACAAATATCAATATAGGTACTCGTATCTGTAACTTCAGCACCGACAGCACTGTTACAGTGTACACATCGTTTCTGAGCAAACAGTGCGAAGGCTCTATATCAAACTCCATACGTTGCGGAACTCAAAGTATAAACGGATGAACGTGCGGATTTAATAATTATATTATTATTTATATGGATGATTATTTAAAATACATTTTAATAACACTTATTAATGGGCTAAGTACGTCCGTCCGTATTCGAATCTCAGCGGCGGCACTCCATAATGTCTTCAAAGATTGTGAAGACTGTAAGATCCACAAACTCCGCACTAGGTCAAGGTGGTGGATTAAGACCTACTTTGTAAAAGATGACCCCATCCTTTAGTGGCTATAGGTTATAGGTAACAGATAAGTCTGTTTCTTCACTCTTCCCATCGATTTAGCCAAATTGCTGAGTCGGTTGTGATAAATTGTTTGTCGAACGATTAGTTCCAACTACGTAAATCGAAAGGGGTTCCGATAAAGCTTAGGCAAGCTGTTCTCTTGTTACCTTAATAATCCATGTAGATGGGCTCATAGGTACACATAAAAATATAAGAAAGTAAAAGTCAACTAACAAACAAGTTAGATATTCATGCCTTTATAGATATACCTACAAGCATAAGCATGGAGAGGAACACCACCGTGTTAGCCATCGGTATCTATGAGGATTTTCTCACGTAAATATATGGATGGATACAAAGGGCCCAGGGCCTGGAAGAGTGGCGTCGATTAGGCCCTTGTTCAGCAGTGGACTACAAAGAGCTGAGAAGAAGAAAGAAGAAAGAAGAAAAAAATATGGTAAACTGAGAACAATCTGTGGTTTATCAACTTAAGGCCACCAGCGGAGGATTAAGGTCACCTCTGCATTATGTCCATTTGCCAGATACCCTGGAACCGAACACAAGCACTTAATATTCAGCTTGGTATCGTGTTTGGACTGTCTAAGAAGTTTTGTTTTCAGCGTTCAGCCTTAATGAACTCAGAAGTAAAATATCACTGAATCAGAAATGTTTACAAAACTAACTAAGAAAGTCGCAAAGTTTGCTCATCAATATAAATTAATTCAATTGATTGCTTTCTCGCTTTGAACCAAAAATTAAATGTCGTAATCTGTTCTTATTGGCTCACTACTAGCTCAATAAACCGGTTCGGTAAAAGATTAGCGATTTAGAATAAATTGAAATATTGGACAATAAAATCGGTGTTGCTAAGTAAATTTCCACTAATTGGAGGAAATCCGGATTATTACTCAGAGTTTAATTAAGAAATTGAATATTTATCGAGTAAGTTAATTAATTGGCGGGTTCTTACTCAAAAATATACGACTTTGTTCTTACTTTTAGAGCTTCTTTGAAAATTAATTTTTTTTGCGTACGTACGACTACCTGTGCAGTCGGGATTAATCGTGCGTGTACGTACGTATATGGATGAGTTAAATTCGTACGAAAACGAGTTCAAAGCCCGAGCCCTCTGAATCCAATGGTAGAAATAAGTTTACGTCGTAGTAAATACCGACCATCATTTTGGTAATTTACCGACCGTTAGAAAGTAGGTCAATAGGGAACCTGGAAATTTGTTCTCATTACTACTTCAATTGCATATTGAATTTATAGCAGCATTACATGAAAAAGTCACAGTTGAATTTTAATAAGCTTTTACTGGTACTTACATTTAGACATATTTTATTCGTCATTGGTACTCACTCTATTCTTGGGAAAACCAAAAGTTCCCAACAGTTATTATATTACAAGTTCCACGAATATATCAAAAAATCTATTTATCGTGTGTATAAAATCTATCTATATACAAAAAGCCAATCAGCCTCAAAGCCGTAGGTAGGGATGACCATTACGATATGATATATCGAAATATCGATACAGCACAATAGGATATATCGATATTTAATACGATATTTTGGTACCATTTTGATATTATATCGTATCACTTTAAAAAATCATATCGTTTCAAACTACGACAATGTTTTACTGTTATAACTTGAAAATTCCTATTGCATTTGCAAATGATGATAAATAGTGCCATTGAAAATTTTGTTCTTCTTAATTCTTAATAAGAATTAAATTTTATGTGTATTAAAATTGAAGAAAACAATAAAAGCACCCGTTTTCATTAAAAACACTAATGAGATCGCAAATCAATAAAAAGCATGCGATATGGTTACGATACGATATATCGACGATATACCTATCGATACAAAGGGAGGCGATATTTTCGCGTATCGATACAAAGGAATACAACACAGTTATGATGCGATATATCGATACAACAAATTTTTTGGGCAACCCTAGCCGTAGGCGGGTTCAATGAAATGTGTTTTAGATGTAGGACTTCATCAAACCGCCCACGGATTGAACATAATCTGAATATTCAACAGCCACATTCGCAGAATTACCATAGTAAAACAATCAATTTATTGAGAAGAATATTTTCAGCAATGAATTTCCCTTAACAAGGGCTACACATTGCATAGATACATTATTTTCACGAAAGTCTACACGTTTTAAATGAATTCTAATAAAAACAGTAGGTATTGTTGTAAGTACAGAATATTAATTCATTCTTTGTATAAAAGCTTTAATGTCATATCCTAGGATTGCCTGTGGGTGTCATCGACACACCACACACCCAGACCACAAAAAGAAATTTAAATTCATCATTCAAACTTCTACTGCTAACTATTGCTCTAATCGCAGAAAATTGTCATTGAAAGTCATTGAAGATTAAAGTATAATAAAGGGCTTGTAAAAGTGTCAGAAGAGCTCTTCAAAGTTTATAACATCTTGGCGACTCATTTAGTACTCGTCAGAAGGGATGGAGAAAATCCTCCATTAGGCACGTTTGCCCTTTTCGCTTACGTCACTTTATAAGCATTTAAAGGTCTTTTATAACCTTCTATGCGATTGGGTGATACTGAAAATAATAGGATAGCTAGATTTTAAGTAGTGATGTGCCGGATCGTTAATAATGTTAATTCGGAAACGGATAGTTGGTGTCAAGGTCCGCGGATACGAATACGGCTGTATTTTCTTATTCAATCGGTGTCGACGTGCGAGACTTTGAAACGATAGTTGACGTCACGCCCATTGCAACTAAATATATGCAAGAAATTTTTGCAATATAAAGGTGCCAAATATATGTTATAAGAAATAAAAAATACTCTGAATGGTTTTAATAGCTAGTTTTTAATACGCGGATATGGATACGGATATCCGGAGCATCACTAGTTTTAACTGTTACTAGTTATGGTACTAGATACAAGGCTTATTACTACCCGGGCGAAATAACTAGAAACCTGGCTCGAAACTCGACCATCCCCCCGCTACCCCGCGCGAGGCCCCGCTCTCGTCCTTCAGTAGCGTTAGCATCATAAATGAATATAATATCCTTTTTTGTTTTTTTTCCGTAAAAATTTAATAAGTAGTAATGTTTAACTATTTTAACAAGTATGAACTTAAATTTATAAAAAAATATTAATACATTTGATTAACAATATTAAAAATTAACCCCAAAATAGACTCTAAATAGTTTATTACTGCTCCAAATCGTAATTATGTAAAAAATACTAGATTCGTTATAGGTACAGATGTTTTATCTCAGTAGGAAATAAATTATAAATCAGTAATAGTTTTCATTTCAAGACTCGCCATACGGTGGAATTCCAATGGAACTAAATTTATAACGGAAATTGTTATTTTAGTTATAATATAATGTAATAAAGCCTGACTGAAAAAATAAAATTCAAATTATATAACCAAATTACATAACCAAAAAAATAAAATCAATTTATAAAACGATATCACGTCAAAAATGTTTTTTGCACTCAGTATTATAGACAAACTTCATTTGAGCCAGGTGTCTAGGTATCGCGCTCGAGTTGTAATGACAGAAACCGATGAAAAAAATGTAAACTACGAGAGATGTGCACCATCAATCCCGACCACGATCCACAATCATGAGGGACCGACTAAAGAAAGATATTTACTTCCTTTATCCACGTGAAACACCTATAAATTCGGTGCGTTCCAGCCCTTCCTCATGTTGCGTGTATTTGTGAAACACGCGTGTGTTTCACATACTACGTGTGTCCTGTTATCTTTGCGTGTATATGTGTTCCACTTCTGTTATCATTTACGCACACGCTACCTTTTGTAAGGAAGTTTCGGGTCGTGTAGCTAATAGCCTAATAACTAACGTAACTTCGCCTAGCCGTTTTTGTCCTATGAAATTTGGATAACAAAAGCTGGGTCGGTAACTAACGCATAAGTAATTTAGGCTTATCTGTCAAATCAAAGTTAATTTGTTTAATGTTAAGGTTTAAATAGTTGGTTGATTGGTTGGTAGTTGTTTGTCTAGTTAAATTAAAAAAGCGCTGTATAATTGAAATCAAAATAGTTTTTGGTAAAAGAAGAGGAAACCTTTATGTTCCTGATCTGAGAGTTCACAAAAAAAATGTTCTCAAAAGTATGTGAAGTCCACCAACCCGCAGTAGGCCAGCGTGGTGGACGGCGGCCTATATCCCTGTCATTGGAGACCCGACTCTGTAGTGGGTCACTAATGGGTTACTAACAAGGCTTAGTGTAGTATCCAACAGTAATGATAGACGAGTCAAAATATGCTTACATCAATAACCCAATCCAAGATTGGATTTTCGAGTCATTTGTTTCGAGTTATTTGTACCTATAAGCGATTCCATTATTTTAAATGTTCGAAACAAAAGTTTACGTCCACATTCAGTTCGGAATGTCAACGACAGTTGTTATGGCGTAGACGCTGCGTCGCGATGAAACACGATAAAAGATATGAAATAAACTACGTGCTTCCAATTACGGGCAAATGGATTGAAGTTTAACAGTTGTGTTTAATGTTGCGATCGAAAACACTAACAGATATATTTTATATCTGTTATCGATTAAAGCCGTTGAACGTTTTATTAACGTTTTGGAAACGTTCCCTCTTATAATATGATAGGTACCCCCTTATAAGAGGTTCCCTTTTCTTATTTCGTTATTTACTAAAAAATCTCCAAAGCCTTCTCTGAAAGCTATAGTAACAAAAACTCATTTTCCCAAAGTTGCTTTAAACTTATAAATATTAGTGTTCGAGACGGACTAAAGACATTAAGTCAATACAATAGATTTTATGAAATAAACTGAATAAAACACTTTCAAAAACGTCAATTAACATTGTCTTTAATCGCTAGTTACCCACTGCAGGGTCGGGTTTGCTCTTGTATTGAGAAGGATGTAAGACTTACTTTAAATTAATATCAGATTTAGATGGAAAGTGCTACATATTTGTCTACAGGTTAGAAAATAACCTAAAATAAACCAGTTGCCTAGTAATAAACCGAATTAAGCAACAGTGATGGTTCTGAGTTTAGATAAACCACCCAGCCGTCTCACCCATAAAAGAAAATGGCATCTTTATGTAAACAGGCATCTCTTACTCCCCACTTAATGTGTGTACATGACAAGAAACACAACCATTGATTGATCTCATGTAGGGAACATTTAATAGCAAACGTGTACTCGTTACGACAGCGTTGTCGTTATGTTATGGCTTCGCTTTGGGGGTTTTTGGATCATTATTTTGAAGGCTTTATTTTGAGCAATGATAGCCCAGTGGTTAAGAATGAGGTCTAAGCTCAGCTGCCTAAGAATTTTCATCAAGCGGTAACAGCTCAGTGGTTTATAATCATTTGATCTCCTCGAGAGGTCTTGGTTGCAATCCCTGTGATAAACACCGATGTCTTTTTAAAGTGACGTACGTTTTACATAATTTAATTTCATCTGCTGGCAGTTGTGAAAGTGAGGAAACCTGTTGCCTCAGAGTTCTCCACAGCAGTCTCAAAGGCATGAAGTCCACCAAACCTCAAAAGGCTAGCTTCCTCAATTTGACAGAAAACCGGGCTCTATAGTGTCACTTAGGCCATGGTCAGTTTGGACGCGATTTTGTAGTAATTCAAGTCGTGCGTATACGTGCGTTCACGCACGCACATTCCAGTGGCCTTACTCTTGAAAACAATTTAAATTTCAACTCCGATCCAATCTAAACTGTCACATGATTGGCGCTATTGCGTTAAAATTGGAATTAAGATTGGATTAACCAAGAACGTCACTATCCAAAGAGATTGGATAAAATACACATGTCAGTAACCCATTAATGACCCACTACAGGGTCGGGTCACAATGAGAAGGATGTAGGCCTTAGTCCACCACGCTGGCCTACTGCGGGTTGGTGGACTTCACATGTCTTTGAGAACATTGTTTTGTTGTGAACTCTCAGGCATGCAGGTTTCCTCACGATGTTTTCCTTCACCGTAACAGCAGGTGACATTTAATTTTATAAATCTCACATAACTTTTTTACAAAGTCATTGGTGCGTGCCACTGGGCACATAGAGCGAGCGAGCGAGCGATAATATGTATGAAGGAGAACAATAAACTATTAAACTTTCGTACAAATTTCGAAAGACATCTGATTTCAAAATTGATTTTAAGAGTAACGCCACAGATCTTTGCAATACTATAGGAGTGCTTAGACTGCGCGCAACTAAGACGGCATTATCCTAACCTTCCATCCCTTTCATTTCAGTTAACATAGTATTTTATGACCTATTTACTCGATACACAATAAACAGTGTACCTAATTCCGTAGTAAGGAACACGCCTTACTCATGTAAACTGTTTGTATGACATTAATATCCGATAAATACACGATATATGCCATAATAGCTGAGCTGAATGTTCATTATGAATATTGATAAGCCAGTAACTGCCTAATACGATGCCTTTATTTGTCACGTAATGGGTTTCACAATATATAGATAAGTATACATAGGTACAAGGGATGTAAAGAAGATAGCAGGACTCGTTTTGACTGGCGGATACCGTTAGCAAATTTTTTTGCTTGGATGAAGGTTGGTGATACGGAATACCCGACCTGTTTGAACTGATGCTGAATGCTGAATTAACCATTTCTATATACATAGGATAATAAAATACCGATGTCGATGTTATTTCTTTGTAATGTATTAAATTTGTTTTATCCTACGACTATTATAATGTATAAAAATAACAACATACTCAAATAGAAGACAAAAGCGTTGCTTTGCTCAAACTTATGCGACGAAGTTCTCAGAAAGAGGAAATCTAGAAGTCTAATGACAAAGGTTAACTGTGACAATCTCGAACATGTCTTATAATCTTCAAAGAAAGGTTAACTATTTCAATTCTTTGTCATATTCAACGTACTTAAAAATCTTCACAAGTTGACATTTGACGATAAACAAAATACTTTTACAGAAAATTCAACATCTAAAGGTGAAACGTTGAGCAGCTGATAAAATTTCATTCCATTAAGTATTTACATGGCAGTGATAGCCCAGTGGCAAAGAATTCGACCTCTTAATCGAGGGGTCCGGGTTCGAATCCCAGTGGCACGCACCAATGACTTTGTAAAAAAGTTATGTGCGCTTTATAAAATTAAATGTCACCTGCTGTTACGGTGAAGGAAAATATCTTGAAGAAACCTGCTTGCCTGAGAGTTCAAAAAAAATGTTTTCAAATGCATGTGAAGTCCACCAACCCGCATTCGGCCAGCGTGGTGGACGGCGGCCTTCATCCCTCCCATAGTGAGAGGAGACCCGACCCTGTAATGTGTTATAGAAAATAGTACATCATTAACGTTGCAGTATGTATTCAAAATGGGGTTCCAGCATACCTACGGTTAAGTTTTCTGCTACTCGTACCTACTTAACAAAACCTTTTAACTTTCACGTTACACTTAAAAATACGAGTACCTAACTACCTAAAACATAAAAACTTTACTCTCCTATTGTGGAACAATACGCTGTTATATTCTTCCACTCCCGAAATTTCGGGCAATTCAGCGCTTTGTACCTACTATATTGTTGATACTGCTTATGCGAAGTTTTACATTATTTTTCTTACTTCCTCTAAATTTTCTCGGTAATGAAAAAGAAAAGTATACGGCGCCGGAATAGCCTCATTCTTATTCAAACCAATTTAATATGCAGCGTTTATGGCATAAACTTTGTCATAACATCGCAAAGGCGGATCGGAGTCTAGAAAACAAAAGATGGATCGTATTCAGCAGGGGGCCAAGCCTACTACAATTGACTCGTAATCGTGTCAAAATGGTTTAATTCTGACGTCATTGACATATTTGACATTTACAATCAATGAGGTTTTATTGGTACTGTCACTGTCATCATGTTGAATAGGTTGGTTTTGATACTTGAACATTGTTTTTATAGCATTTATTTGGAATGTTTTCATAATGGTGTCATAATACAATTTAGTAGAAGCTAAGATAAGGTTAATCCCGTATATATAACTACAAGCACTACATGACAAGTGCTAAGACGTTTAAGGAGCAGCTCACATGCTAACTATCTTTATGCAAATGCAACAATAACTTTTATGTATTTTATGTTTCTGTACCTCCTTCCTTCCTTTCAGTCCTTGTAAGTCCAGTTCTGGACCTGGACCTATCCTAATCGACGCCACTCTGCCCGGTCATGGAACCTTTGAATCCGGCAGTTTCCCGCTGTCTTCTTCAGATCATCAGTGTACCTGATCAGATCCTGATCAGCCTTTGCTATTTTTGGACAGGTTTTAATAATTCGGGTCACCAACCTAATACAAATGATAAGGGACACAGCCCTTATTATCTACCCCTCTACTCCCTTGGAGTGACAGAGGTTAATAAACATTTTTTTATGTACAGAAGACAATGCCCGTGTATCATCTTCCAATTTATTATTTACTCCGATGGCTATTATTGTATTGTTTGTCGGCACGATGCTTAAATAAAACGAGTTATTCGGATGCTTTGGAGCTTCCAAATACTTCGGAAAGCCTAAGAATGCCGGAATAATAATTCGGATTAAACTTTAACCGGTCCTGGAAATGTTTGGTTAGGTTGGTATATACTCGTAATTAAGGGAGTTAACCCACTGACTTAACTTATAGGATTAACACTATATGCTGGTATTAAGTGTGTTCACACTTAAATTGTATAATAAATATTTTTTTTTATATAGCGAGACGAGCATACAGAAAACCTTAACACCAAATCTTTTCAAAGTGAATATTATGTGCAATTTATAAAATTAGCACGTTGCCAGTGCATTAAGTAGACACAATAGTTGAACAAGGGGAATGTACCACATATGGTTCACTGCACAGTGAATGGGTTAAATGTCACTTGTAGGAACAGTGAAAGAGAACAACGTAAGGAAACCTTAGACCTTAGAAACTTTAGATTCCTCCACAATGTTCCAAGGCATGTAAAGTGCACTAACTCGCAAACGGATGGAGTCTTGCCTCAAATAATCAAGTACCTAGCTGCATAGTACATCTAACACTATACCTATAAATAAATGTTAGGGTTAATTTTTTTATTTTTTCTTATTTTTCATATTAGTTCATCGTTATCAGTATAGTGGTACTAATAGGCAGAACACATTTTGAAAGACTGAAATTACGTAAAAGGTAAAAATAATACGGTCCAACCCGTCCGGCTCTGGAGTGGAAGTAATCGCTGGCTTACTGAACTGAAACAAAATCAACCCGCAGAATGTTATTATTTTAAGTTTCCACCGATATAATAATGGACCATATATTACGTGTCCAGTTTATTACTCAATATAAGTACATATTCTTCTATTTATGATTAAGACTGTGTACTAGGCTGGAGTTTGTTAATCTTTTATGACAGACGCCGAAACTACGCAATTTTGTTAGCAATTCAGTATCGAAAAATCCTAAAGTACATACATACTCGTAGTTACTAGAAACTTCGAAATTTTTTTAAGAATTCATTATCAAAAAATTCGAAAGTACCTGCATACATACCTACTTGTCGTTACTAGAAATGTAATCAGCAAATCGACGTGCCTTTTGAATAACAATTTAATAAAACGTTAACACAAATTTTATGAAGACGAAATGTTAGAGGAACGTGCTGAGATTTTGTTATTGATGACAAAACAGCGAAAGCCAATCTCGCAAAGTCAGCGAAAAGGAATTTCGAGAGTCGAAAAAGCACTATTTTTTGCGTAGGAAACGCCCACTTGTCAGTTGTTCGTGCTTATCTTTATAAAGAGAATGTCTAAGATCGTGATAAAATTTGAAGGAATTTTTTTCTTAACTTATTTATTTTCTTATTTATTCTTTTATAGGTTTTTGAAGGATTTGATGCTCGGTTGCAACATTGCCCATTTCATATCTCGCTGCTGATTACGTTTCTCAGAAGAAGGCATATGGAATGCTTCACCACTATGCTCCAGTGTAGATTATTGGATTTACGGGCTAGTAGTGTACCTGTGTCGGATTCTGACGAGGTTTTATGACTGCTTTGTACCAATGTAGGCCTAATGAGCCCTCCAAACCTCTATTCTAAATTCAATCAACAGCCCCCACCCGACTTGTATTAAATTTTTCGATTGTTTAAATTTCGATTGCTTTATTACTATTCCAAATTTTGCGGAACTTTGGATAGATAGTGAGTGTACACGTTTTATGTAGTTATGTCCTACTGATAAGAAGTAAAACCTACATACCATCAACGACATCAAACCTTTTCTACATTCTTATAATATTCATCTTAAGATCAGTTAGTATCATTTCGCGAACTTGAAAGGAAATTACTCTGAAAATATATCAGCAGGTATTATCTCCCGGGATGGGATTATTTCAACCTCTTCCTTGGATTTTGCATTATCAAGTTATTTGAACGTTTCGAGAGTTACCCGTAGGTACATTGCGTAATGTCCCTGCTTTTACGCTTTTATCTCTAATGATCTTAGGCTGATGGCCCGCTTCATTTGTTTTTTTGTATTTTTATTATGATTCTTAAATTATGTTAAGTGCTTGAATCTTTTGCTTTTTAAGAGCATTAATACAAGATTATAAGTAGCGATAAACTTAGTGGCTCTTACTCGACCTCTCTGGGTTCGAATCCCAGTAGCACGCACGAATAAACATCTTAGATGTTTTGTAAGCTTTTTTCAATTCCTTCCTTCCTTTCAGCCCTTAGTAGTCCACTGCTGGACATGGGCCTCCCCTAATCGACGCCACTCCGCCCGGTCCTGGGCCCTCTGAATCCAACGGTTTCCCGCTGTCTTCTTCAGGTCATCAGTCCACCTGGTCGGAGGGCGGCCTGTACTCCTTTTGCCTAAACGTGGTCGCCATTCGAGGACCTTTTTTCCCCATCGGTTGTCAGTCCTGCGAACGATGTGGCCAGCCCATTGCCACTTTAATTTGCAAATTTTGAGAGCTATGTCGGTCACCTTCGTTCTTCTACGGATTTCATCATTTCTGATTCTATCTCGTAGAGAAATACCAAGCATAGCTCTCTCCATTGCCCTCTGAGCGACTCTGAGCTTGTGCATTAGGCTCACAGTAAAGGACCACGTCTCGGCACCGTAGGTCATCACTGGCAACACACATTGCTCGAAAACTTTCGACTTCAGGCACTGAGGTATATCGGACGTCAAGACGTGTCGTAGATTCCCGAACGCTGCCCAGCCGAGTTGGATTCTTCGAGTGACCTCTCTCTCGAAGTTGGACTTACCCATTCGGATCGTTTGTCCTAGGTAAACGTATTCGTCTACAACTTCGAGAGCAGTGCCGTCAACAACTAGCGGTACGGGTGTGACATGGACATTAGACACGATTTTCGTCTTGTCCATGTTCATCTTAAGACCCACCCGTTGTGAGGCACTATTGAGGTCGCTGAGCATAATGCTGAGTTCCTCCAGCGACTCCGCCAGGATCACTATGTCATCGGCAAATCGGAGGTGTGAGAGGTGTTCGCCGTTGATGTTAATACCACGTCCTTTCCACTCCATCAGCTTGAACACATCTTCCAGTGCAGCGGTGAAAAGTTTTGGGGAGATGACATCCCCCTGTCGTACGCCGCGCTGCACGTGGATGGGGTTCGTACTGTTCTCGTGTACTCGGACTCTCATGGTGGCGGCATTGTGTACACACTTCAACGCCTCGATGTACCGATAGTCGATCTGGCATCGCTGAAGAGACTCAAGCACCGCCCAGGTCTCGATAGAATCGAATTTTTCAATTAAACCTGTTGTAACCAGTGTTGATGAGGATTCTTCTTCCTCTGTCTCTTAATGAGGAAGTTACGATTTTTTGGTAATTTCACATCCTCTACCTACACTATGATTCCGTGTCGTGAGCGTCAACTTGGTGGTAGCTGTTGAAATCAAAGGCCATATAGTGACATTGGACCGAAGTGACTTGGAAATTATGTAGTAAGATCCATTTCCCAATATGAACAGCTATTTTTGAGTACCTACATACTTATCTCATGCGAAGAAGACAATAACAATTTTGTAAAACAAACGAAAACCGAAAACAAAGCTATAAATAATCTCCATATAGTCCAAGCTTTAAAGTAACGAAGCTTGTTTCGAATAAACTTTGGTGGATGAATTACAAAAGGTTTGGGGGGATGAGGGGTTCATGTTGAGATGAAAGCATCTGTGTCCTAAATTGTAGACGATTTCATATAATTACTACCCAACTGTCGCCCTTTTTTCAATAACGTTAATTGTCTTCTATCATTAAAATTTTGTATAAATTATAAAAATATTTTAAGAGTACTATCTACCCTACTTTTACTATCTAAACCCAAAAAAACAGCAAAACCAAAAAATAGTAACCTATCCCTAGAAAGACACGTACAACTCATTAACCTACGACATAGCGATGGAAAAAGCTTTTTTTCCGTTCCTCAAAGAACGCCATGCCGACAAAAAAAGGAAAGATTTTCAAGACCTAGATGCTTAAAACACACTTAAAACAAGCTATTCTGATATGAGGAGTTACACAGATATTTGTGGTAAATGTTGTCAAAGGCGTTAAGAATAATGAAAATAATGGAGAGAATAATAAAATAGAAATATTGTAGTTACTTTAGGGCAAAGAATTTTATATCACCAGATGGATTGATGCACTACTTGCGGAACAGTAAAACTATGCTGATTTTTTTACGTTTTAAAAAGAAAACAAGCGTTTAAGGGTTTAGAGAACATGTGACACTGACTATCAAAACGAATCTCATACTGCGTTACAGCGGTTAAATTCACGTTCATTGTCTGTTTACGCGATGATGGCTGTCGCAGTAGCGGTTATTCAATCTCCGTTGAGCACAATATAACACTTCGTACGATTAGAATGCTGCAATTTGTGAACAAATGCAGAGGTTTTTGGAGAAAATTAAATGTGATCTGGTGTGCGATAAAAAATGTTGAGCGTTTTAAAGCCATTTTTATGCCTGTAGCTTAATCTTGTCAAGGGCTTTAGAAGTTGGAAAGGAACAGATACTAATGGACGTATTTTTCAGGTTTTGTCTTAACTTAACTACGAATAATAAGTTTTAAATGAATCTCAATTTTAAGAAATTACAAGAATTAGTAAAATTACTTCTTAAAATAAAATTAAGACAACCTAATTTGAATTGAACCCATTATAGAAAGGGGAAATTAGAATTTTCCAGAAAGCCTAATATAATTTGGAGGCTAAAATCAGTTGAACTCCAGTTTTAGGTGTCCCATTTTTGATAAGCTGACACTTCATCTAGACATATAGAAATCATTGATCGTATTCAACCGGATCTTCCTGATAGTATTATTGTCAGCTCGCATAATGATCGCTGTCGCTGGCGGTTATTCAATCTCCGGTGCACACAATGGATATCGCGCTACGTAGGTACCTTCAATTTAAACTGAGTCAGAGTTTAAACGCTGGACAGGTAAATGTTCAGGCTGGACAGGTTTTATGTTACGGGGTCTTAGTTAGCTTATGGAGTTTAATATATCTTTTATGAGAAGTTTGTTTTTATATGACGGGGTCTTAGTTAGCTTATGGAGCTTAGCTACCACTTTTCAGAGTCCTTGGATAGGAATGAAAGGTTTTCGAATGATCACTCAGTTGTGGCAAACGAACAGCCCTTCCACTAGATGTAGTGATGACCTGAGGAAGATAGCGGGAAGCCAATAACTTGAAGGGCCCAGGACCAGGCGCAGTTACTCATAGTTAAGAGAAGGCCATATCCAGTAGTGGACTAAGAAGAGTGGACTAAAAAGAAGGAGGAAAGGTGATACATTGTAGGCCCAGGGTTATGCTGTAGTAAGGTGTGAAGCATTGTTGCATGTTCGTCATGTTTTGTTTTCCGGTGAGGGAATTATTTCTGCCAAAGATACTTTATTTTAGGCGGCCTGAGTCGTAACGCTCAAACGTTAACTCTGAGATAGCATTTTAATTCTATTTCAGTCGGACGTGGGTATCTTTAGGCTACAGAAACCACTTTATATCAGACGGCAAGCCTGTGTGCTACTCATTAAGTTTAAAAAAGGTAGTACGCTCGTGTTCTATATTTAAAAGAAACAGTCCGCCGCACAGATTATACAAACAATAGCTATTATTTTGAACACGCGATATTCTCATTCATCCCTTTGTGAGTGAACGAATTATGGAATTCTGTAGACGTTCAGCTCAGCCTTTGCGGTTGAAGGTTATTGTTTTAATGAAACGTTTATAATAGGCATGATGACTAATTTTCAAAAACTCTTCTATGATATTCAGAAGTTTCTATTGTGTCTAAAATATATCATATTTTTGTAGAAAATTAAGGTTTTTGTGCAATAAAAGTACATTTAAATTTTAAGTTTCAAATTCATTCCAAAACGCTCGCCCGTGTCATGGCGTCTGTCATTGCGCCACGGCTCAGTAAAAAATGCCAGATCGCGTATAATATGCTTACGAAAAAAATGACTTTTACTAAGACGTGACGTAATTTGACGTAATTCGATCTGATGGGTGTTTTAGCTATCATGGCGGATTGTTGTATTTTTTAGATTTATTTTAACAAATAAATTATTAATCTCGACATTAATAAGAGAAGTAATACATGTTTCAAAATCTTTGAATCCTATTTCATTAGATCAGATAAATATTTTGGCGATACGTGATTACTGTCATCATGCCTATTAGGATTTAATTAAAAAGAACTGAAATTATACCTTTAAAAATAACGTTTAAAATATTAAAAGAATTGGAATGAGTAGCTCGTCCGGGGAGGTATGTAGGTACCTTACCGTCAACCTCTTAAGCCGTTGTAAAACAATATATTATGTTCCTCATGTGTTGTGTTTTGGCTGGTTGCCGAGGATACTTTATTTGAGGCTAAAAATGGCAATATAAATTGAAAATGAAAGTAAAATAAATCTCATCACGTTTTCGAAATTAGAACAACCACTGGGGAGATTAGAATGCCAGATAAAGAATGCGTTCTTCGTTCAAAACAACTAAATAAAATGTCAAACATCTATCTATATAAAGAGTTCAATCTTTCCGTCCCGGCCGAGACAAAAAACAGCATCTAGATAGATCGAACAACAGTTTCTATAGCAACACTCACTGAAAATGAAGGCAATGAAAAGGAGATTGGTTTGAAGTTAAGCAAATGAATGTGCCAAGTTAGGACATGTAAACGTCTAACTTGAGCCATTTGTTCGTAAGTAACGAAGGTTACATTCCGTTATAAGACAAACTTTCACGAGAAAATATCAAAAGTCAGAACGTTACTAAACTATAGAACAAATA
Source organism: Erynnis tages (assembly GCA_905147235.1). Taxonomy (NCBI): domain Eukaryota; kingdom Metazoa; phylum Arthropoda; class Insecta; order Lepidoptera; family Hesperiidae; genus Erynnis; species Erynnis tages. The sequence goes on along the minus strand of LR990078.1, from coordinate 2,843,792 downwards.
GAGTGATTATGTCAGGGCCCTGATTCTGTACGACCATTCACACACGTTCACATTCATTACTATTATATGAAACAGACAAAACACGAAACAAGACACAATATTTTAAAGACACAATCATAAATGATTAGGATTATCATTAATCATAAATGATTGTGTCTTTAAAAAGGCATTAATACACGTATTATTATAATCCTGAATATTCTTCCGCCTATCGTGTTCAAGTATATCGGAAATACCTTACATTTGGGTACGTGAACCCGAATCCGATTGAAGAAGTATGCAATATCGAAATTCGAAATGCGAGATCCTTTCGAAATTTGAATTTGAATGCTTTTCGATAACGCCCTCAGTTTTAGAAATGTTTTGCGAATAGCGCTGAATTTTTTAGTATTCGCAATTTGAATTTGAATGGAGAATTTTTCTGAATATTGACATTAAATCTTCATCTGTTTGCGTCAAAATTTAACAATCGTTTAGGAAGTAAAGATTTTTTTTTTAGATTGTCTTACCTGGATTGGTTTATTGATAGATTCTATTTTTAATGGTAGGTATTTCCGTGTCCAAATGCTAAAAAAGGAAGGAAGAAAAATACATTGAGCTATGAGTATAACGTTCTGTAACACTTCATTAGTTTCGTTCTTTTTACTCACATTCAAATAAAAGGGTATCAAAGGCGGATTTAATATAAAAAGCATTAATTTAAAAACCAGAGTTCACTGTATTCCATACCAGCTCCGAATACCTAATTAAGTAGGTAATTATGTTCAGTGTTTCAGCTATGCAAAACCTAGTCTCAGATGCTCCAAATGAAAACCAAATAAAACATTAAAATTCAAAAAGGCAACCCGCTGGTGTTAAATCAAAAGTCACAGAAAAACGCAATAATTTCGTCCACCGACCAAATAAAAACGTATTCGTGGAATTAATATTTAAATTACAATTTTGGCCACAGGGACAAAACAGAATTTACCGTTATGAGGTTTCGTCCACATATGAAAATTAGACCGAAATTTCATAAAGGATAATGAAATTGCTTTATCGTTGACGATTAAAGAATAGCGACGTGCTTGAGACTCTTAATAATAGTCTGTCAAATATAATTATAATTTTCGACAGACTGAAATTTTTCAGAGCAATTTGGGGATATGAATCTGCGAAATTTTTTATTAAAAAATTAATTTTTACAACGAGTATACTACTTAGTAAAATAAAATTGACCTTCACATTATTATTATGTCAATATGATACCTATTATACTCAGTAGTAAATAATTGTACGTTTATTGTAAAGTAGGTAGGTATTTAAAGCACAGGATTAAAATATTAAATTTAAAAACCCGTATACGAAATCTCTTTTCGATAAACAAAAGGTAAAATTAAAATACCACATTGTTAAACTCCTAATAGGTATGTTTACATACAAAAAAAACACCGTAAAAATTGTTCTTTTATTTATTCATTATTTTATAGTAACTCTTAAAAATATTCACTAAATCTATCTATTTATCCGATGAATGTAAAACAAGTGCCCGAATGAAATAAGCGCAGAAATTTCATCAGATTTCATACATTTCGCGGTTTCACATCGTTACCCAGAACAAAATGCTTGCCTAAATGCTTTCAACAGTAGATACATACTACATTGTGTTACATAGGTACGTTTAATTTGGCTTTCAAATTTATAACATTCAAAATCACATTAGTTAATTATGCTATTACAAATTTCAAATACTTAATATTTACATTTGTATGATATAATACAGTTTTTAATGGATAGAGGGGAAGGTTTATTTGTATAATACATGAATAATATAGCAGAGAAACACTGATAATTTTAGACGTTTCTAATGTGATGTCGTCAATAAACACATTTTTTGCGCTTACATTGCAAACGCTGGCTGAACCTTAAGAGATAGATCAAAATAATGTACTACAGTATTGTAGGTACACCTTATAATGGTAAATGGCAAATAGTCATTCACAAATCTCCCGAACAATTAGTCAAGTCACACCTAAATAAGCAGCTGATATTATTTGGAAGTGTGACCCAATTACTCTAATGGAGGGATCGCGACAATGTCCGTACATTTAATTAAGGGCGCTACTTTTGTATCGTAGTCCAGTGTTTCCCATTTGCCGGGTCGCAACCCGGTACCGGGCCGTAAAAAAAAATACCGGGTCACATTAAATATACATAGGAGTCGGCTTGAAGTAAAACCAGATCTTAGAATAAAACTCGTCATTTTTCGCGAACTTAGATTCTTTAGTAAAAAAATGACCAGCAGCTTAATATTTCGCATTAATTTTAGTGACTAAATATTGTAAATAGGCGATACCAAAGTACGATATGTAGTACTAATAAAATCTTTTAACTATAACTAAATTTCTATTATTTTACCTAATAGAACCAGTTGGGTTTAAAAGTATGTATTAATTGGTTCATGAAGGGGCAGTGTGAAAATTACCGGGCCATGGCAGAACAATGTTTGAGAAACACTGCCGTAGTCCACTGTATAGGACGCCGACCCCATTGTCCTATATTTATTTAGGGCTCCAGGAGGCGATGATACTGAAAACGTCAACCTTGCTGTTGGATGGATGGATAATTTAATAAATACTTTCTGTTAATATTCACGATCAGAGGACGCTCGAGGACGCATTGGAGGTAAACACTGTAGATGTAGCTAGTCATAGGCACGTCCACGATAGGTAGTGAATTTCTCGTCAAATAATATTAGTAAACTAATATAAAAAGCGAGGCTAGAAGCTAGAGGCTAGCTTAAAAGTAGGCTCTGTCTATAAGGTATACACGCCTTAACTTAATATTGCAAAGTAAGTTTTATTCATTAAAAAATCTAAGTCATTGAAAAAAAATGTTCGTTACTGTACAAATTTGTCCAGAATGCCTGAGACTTCTCCATATTGTTCTCAAAGGCATGTGAACTCCACCAACTCACAGGCCAGCGTGGTGGACTAAGGCCTACGTCCTTCTCATTGTGAGAGGAGACCCGACCCTGTCATTAATGGGTTACTGACAATGTATACTATAGTATACATGTCTACGTATACTTCCATTAGCTGTACTGATCGTTATTTACCACCGAGCGGTTTGCACACAGGCTTGTTACTTTTATGTCCCATATAAAAACCGTTCGCGTACAAAAACATAAACAAGATTACCTCATATTTGTGTACGAAAAGCTTGTTTAGGGCACAGGATGCTAACCTAACTTGTACTAGATTTATTATTTACGCTCCACTTGAGATAAAGTCTGGAAAACTTCAAGGACAAAATACTAAAGTTGTTTTCGTACTAGTAGGCTCGTGAAATCAAGAAGGATCTTAGATCAGTGGGTTCCATGAATTTGAAACAATAGGCAAATAATTTGGAACCAGCTTTTGTGAATTTGGAGGCAAAGTATCATTGTTTTTGTTCGACCTTGCTAGAAGGTCTGGCAGATGAAAATAGACGTTTAAGGGATTATTGTTTTAAGGGTTTTGGGAGAATAGATATCAATTCATGATCTGTACAAAGGTTGATGATAATGTGTTTAGTATTGTTTTAGTTTGTAAAATACCTAGAAACAGTATGTTTTGAAATTTAATGCTAGCGGATAAAATGGAGAATAAAATAAGTCCAAAAATGTTCATGAGTGTGTCTACCTACGAGGTGAAGAATCGGTGGAACGAAGTGAAGTTTAGAAGAATATAAATAAATAACATCTTCAAGAACTGTAGCTATCGGATACACATAAATAAAAAAGCTTAAGTGTGCTCATTCCGGAAAATAAACACTAGTTTTATCATTGGAATATGACAACAATGAAAATCTGTAGTCGGAAAACCGTCATATTTAATTTCACTTTCCTGAGTCAATATTTTTTTACTTGAAAACTTTTTACTAATATTTTTCTTAGTTTAATTTTAACCAAAAGTGTTACATTTTTTGCTTAGAACCCACTTTGGCTTATTAAATATTGAGAATAATATTTGAAAATCCTTTAAGATTTAATAATGATAAAGAGGCAATCTTAATGGGATCCCAACTAATTTTGACGGACGATATCTTAAGAGCGAAGCCTAAGTTGTTTTTTGTTATCGTACATTTATCAAATTCATTAATCTTTCAAAATAAGGCAACAATTTTCTGAATAACTACTCGTAGAAACATTTATTTAAAATTATTTTACTATACCTAGCTCCGGTTCGAAACACGGCGACCTGAGTGGCGCAGTGGTTAAGACACCGGTGCGCCGTGCGGAGGGTCCTGGGTTCGATACCCAGCAGAGCAGAGATTTAAATAATGAATTTGAAATTTTCATTCTGGTCTGGGTGTATTGTGTTCTTGTCTTGTGTGTGTCCACGGCACCCACGACACAGGGAATCTTAGTGTGGGGCTATGAGTGTGAAGCGTTATTTATTTATTTATATTAGTAAGTAGGATTCAACATACCAGTATTTTACTTTACTTATAGAAGTAATGGTAAAGTGATCCAGTGTTTACTACCATCATGTAGAGGAGAGCACATAGCCCTGCTGTTAGGGTAGATCGCAAGCGGTTTAAAAGTTAAGCAACGTCGGGCGAAGTCGGTATCTGGATGGGTGATCGCTGGACGCGTGACCCATAGATACAATTAACAGCTATTTAACTGCTTTGAAGATTGGTTTGCTAATCCGTATCTCCACCTAATGGAAACAGTGGTGAACGTTCCAGTTCTTCTGCTGTTGTCGGAAGAGAACCGTGCCCAGCAGTGGGGTGTAAAAAGAGTCGACAAAGAGTAAAAAGCCTAGTGCCCAAAGATGTATTTTCGTTGGACCATGACAACAGGCGCGGTCGCAGCCTGAAATTTTGGAGGGGTCACTTACTACACGAATATATTTTTTGCTATTATACCATTGTACAAAATTCTTCATAAAAACACCACTAGATGTAAGCAAACTATAAATTTATCGCTGTTAGGGAATAGCTAGAAATTTCCTTTTATTATTTGGCAAAATTTTGAGATTTTTCAATTTGACCTTAAGGTTTGGGGGGTCATGTCCCCTGTGACCCCTCCCCCCCTTCGGACCGCGCCTGTATGACATGGGTGTAAAAAGAGCTATCTCAAAGCCGGCAACGAACCGGCGACTCCCCTGGTCCTGCTCGTGTCAGTAGGTGACGGTGACCACTTACCATCAAGTGGCCCGTCGGCCTGTTTGCTTGCCTTTCTTATAAAAAAACGTTTTTCGACTGGATCATACAAATAAACCCGTCTGGATTTAAGAAGAAAAGCAAAATGTGAGCATTCGCGATATACGAGGGCAATAAATCTCCCTCCTGTTACAGAAACGGCTACATAATAATAAAAGGGGATAATTTCTGGACAACATAAATAAGAGCCGTTTCCTCAGCTTTGTTTGAGGAAGGTCCGATATAACCTGCTTCCATCCCTCTTATCTGAGTATATGAGGTCCGTATCTTATCCGGATTTGTCCATTATCTTGCAAATGAAGACGTTTCAAGCTGGGCAGAATATGATAATTCACTCGATGCTAGCTATGTATATTATATGAATTTATTTTCTGATTATTCATATGGGCAGTAATACCCATAATTTTGGTGACGGGTTATTATTACGCGTGCTATTACTGAGCACTGATAGCCCAGTGGTTAAGAATACGGGTTCTTTGGCGAGAGGTCTGGGTTCGAGACCCAGTGGCACGCACCAATGACTTTCCTAAAGCTGTTGCGTCATCTGCTGTTACGTTGAAGGAAAATATCGTAACGAAACTTGTAAGTTCTCCATAATATTCTAAAACATGTACAATTGTAGAGTCAACCACCCCGTATTAGGCCAGCGTGGTGGACTATGGTATAAATCCTTCTTTTTATGGTTTGCTTGACTTGTGACACCCGAAATGGGACACAAGAAGAACACGCTACTTCATGGTAGATTATGGCGACGACAATACCTCCCAGCTGAAGTCTACCGACCCGCAATGTACCAGCGTAGAACACTATAAGCCTAAATCCTTCTCATTGTGAGAGGAGGTCCGACTCTACTAAGGTCAATAATGGATTACAGACAGACCCGTCTGTAAACTGTACCTAACTAAAACAAAAGAATCATTTTAATTCCTTCCCCTAACGTTATCTCAACGTATATTTTTCCAAAAACAGCCGACTGCGAGTGGACCATATTTCGCTCACAAAATACTTATACGTCCAAATGAATACATAACCCGGGCAATATATTAGACTCGCACATAAGCGGGGTTCCGTCGACGTTATTTATTGAGGTAGCGTCAAATATTTGTGTAACTTAGTAAACACCTACCTATATTTCTAACAAGATTGAGGCGCGGATAAGGATTTGAAAGTAAGCTTTGTGGATTACAAAGAATACTCAAGTAGGTAGTTTTGTTTACGTAAGTAGTGGTATCATTCCGGTGATAGCCCAGTGGCTTAGAATTTGACTTCGAATCGCCCTCCAATGTCCGGTTCGAATCCCATTGGCACGCACCAATGACTTAGTAAAAATGTTATGTGCGCTTTATAAAATAAATGTCACCTACTGTGTACGGGGAAGGAAAACATCGTGAGGAAAAGTGCATGCCTGAGAGTTCACAAAAAATGTTCTCAAAGGTAAAGTCCACCAAGCCGCAGTAGGCCAGCGTCGTGGACTAAGGCCTACATCCCTCTCATTGTGAGAAGAGACCCGACCCCGAGAGAGTGGGTCATTAATGGGTTACTGACAAGTAGTGGACGACCTGAGTGGCGCAGTGGTTAAGACGCCGCGGCCGGTGCGCTGCGTGGAGGGTTCTGGGTTCGATTCCCAGCGGTGCAGAGATTTGAATGAGTTTAAATGTCTGTTTCTGGTCTGGGTGTGTGTATTCTAGTCTTGTGTGTATCCATGGCACCCACGACACAGGGAATCTTAGTGTGGGGCTATGAGTGTGAAGCGTTATGTAAAAAAAAAGTGGTGGTAGGTGGAAGGGCAATTGTAACGCTCCTGCGATAGGTACCCATTGTAGGGTCGGGTCTTCTGTTCACAAAGGAAAAGAAGAGAGAGAAAAGAAGTAAGAGAGTAGCTGAGAGACGAAGTCCATTTTTTATAGGACTCTGCGGATTGATGGACTTCACATGCCGTCATGGCTCTCAGCAAGCAGTTTTCTTCACGACGTTTTCCTTCACTGTAGGTTGTACAGGTAAAATTTCATTTTTACGTGTAACGGGGATTCGAACCCAGTCGTCTCTTCGAACAACTTTTTAAACCTACGTTGGCATATTGTTAATACAACGTATTTTCATATAAAATTAAATGTTCTTGGCATAAATGCAAATTTAAACTTTCCGCTTTATGCAAAATAGAGCCACATTTTACTTACTGCAGCATCTGATCTGAACTCTGAAAAGCGGGAAACTATTTTCAACACGCTCGCTCGTCCAACTTTTGGCGCAAAAACTCATATTTTATTTACGCCGTGTATGAGCAGAATCCATTAGGCCGCCCGGGTCATGCTGATTCGCAGAAACCTTGGCCACAACGAGTCGAGCAATATTCACGATCATTCATCTCCTTGTCACTTTACCGTGACAGATTACTCCGAACAATTTACAATAGACATCTAAGTAAGTGAGACTCACCTAACGCACATCACTTAAAGTTCATACGCGTCGACGAAGTTGTTGAAAGTTACGTTATAAAGAACTTGACGGCATCGCTCGCGGTTGCGTGTTTGGGGTGTAAATCAATTAGTTATTTTGACAGTGAGGCGAGTGGGGGCGCACCGAGCACGCCGACGCGACGCGGGCTAATCGCGTAGACGACGGCTTCGACTGCGGAGTATTCGTTCTGTGTCCCGTGCGACGCTCGCGGCAACTGTAGCTCGGGAGTCAGCAGACAGTTTTCGAGAAGTGGTTGAGGCTTCGTAAAATCTTGTCGAATCGATTGTTTGGGATTTCCGAACGCCAACATGCTGGCGCGTAGTGGAATTTAGCTCACCCGGCACACTTCATTGCCACATAATTATAGAAGTTTCATATTTTTAAGCCGTTCGCTCTATCAAAACGTGAAAGAAAAACAAACACACACGTATTTTTCCGCAGTAAGAATTATGGCTTAGCTAAGTATACCCCTCCTGATTAATGTGGGTATCATACAATATTTTAATTATCATACAATATAATATTTTAAAATAAGTGACAATGACGTTATCATAAAATGTCTCTAACAACTTTTTTTGCTTATGGATAAATTTGATCTTCCACCAGCCATTTTTGGTGTTCGGATATTAAAAATCATCAATGCAACAAGAGTTTATGATGCCTCAAACATTACTAGAAAAATGTCTGCCAGCTCTCGGGCTACCCGCTCCGGTCGCGCACGCGCTCTTTCCCACTCCGAGCGACCGCAAATTTTTCTCATCGCCAGTTTCAACTAAATTACAAAACCACAACCGGAGTTACTACGCGCCGCGGGATTTCAACTGAATGTAATCACCCGAACAACATGAGGACGTAACGAGATTTTTTTCCTCCTCACCTGGGGTAATTCACACCCGACTCGATCTCATAATCGACGCAGGGATTAGCATAACGCCCGCGCAGCGAAATTTAATTTCGGCGCCGTAGTCTTGGATTACTGTATAATTTAATAGTTTATCCGAAGGTTCGATGGTTTGTTACGGCTCACTAATTAGCACAAATTCTGTTAAAATTTGGTTAGGAAGACACTTTTGAAGTGTCCCTAATCTTCGGAAGTCCTCGGGCTAGCTGTCTTCTCGGGAATTTTACGTAAGAAAGATTTTCCTGTGTAACTCAACTAACAAGCCCGAGTTCTGACTTGGTAACTTTTTTACTTACTAAAGAGTAGTAGTTTACTCGCGCTTCCCAACTAAGATTTATAGATAGACATATTCACAAAAAATTTGAATATTTTCATGAGGTTGATATTATTATATATATTCAAGTTTAAGATGGTGAATTTGTCTTGATGAATTATTGAGTATGCCTTCAGCTTCATGACAACCTCAGTGGCTCAGTGGTTCAGACAGCGGTGCGCTGCACGAAGAGTCCTGGATTCGATTCCCAGTAGAACAGAGATTTGAAAGATGAATTTGAATTTCTGTTTCTGGTTTGGGTGTGTTGTGTTTTTGTCCTGTGTCTATGGCACCCACAACACAGAAAATCCTATTATGGGCCTATGAGAGTGAAGATTTATTTATTAATTTTTTATAGATATTATTTATAAAAAAAAATTATGTCATTAACGGTGCAAATTTATTAAAGAGTGTTTTTAATTAGCACTTACACGGGCTGATATCGTAATGCTAGGTATAATGTTTTCAATGTTAGGTACCTATATTAGAACTATTTTGCCTCCAATCCTATATCCGCCATATTTGGAAGAGTTCTCAATCATACAATTCTCCGTCCGTTGGGAAATATACCAGCAAAGGTCAGGAGAATTTCCAGATTCACTGCGTTATATCAAAGCACACTTGCAGTGTAGTATACAGGTCTGATTTAAATAGATTTTAATTAGATTATCTGGCTGACACTGTTGGGCACGATAAGATTTGTCCCGTGAGTCACATGTGACTCATAACCATTGTTTAACTATGTGTCTATTTAATGGAAAGGGAAGTCGTTAACGACTGCTATCGTATCGACAACAACCGGAACCGACGGATTAACGGAAGCGCGCATGTAATCCGCCACTAGCGGTCACCCATCCAAGTACTGACCGCGCCCGACGTTGCCTAAGTTTTTCGATCGCTTGCAATCGACTCAAGCAGCGGAGCTGTGCTATTTAGATTATAAGTTTTCTTATTTCAAGGTGTTCAACGGCGGGTTAGAAAGACAAATCCGGCCATCCATCTAACTCGCCATGGGGCGGCATTTTCTCCATCACTGGTATTTCGAATTGCGGTTGTTAGAGAAACAATTGTGGTTGGCTGGGAGACAATGCTTTTAGCATCAAGCTCGCCTTTTGTTTCCTTGCTTGTGTAAGGTTCAATAGAGATTAATAAATAACCAAAAACCGTAGCTTTGAAACAATGAATTTAGGTACTAGGAACAAGAGACTGTATAAATATAATAAGAAAGAAATACACTACCTAGTGACGCAACATTAGCATCCCTAAAAGCGCTTTTACTTTATCAGAAAAACTTGTCAGCGTGTTACGATTTGTCACTGAAACGTTTTGCAACTTTTGTACACATTACAGCTGGAAAAGTACAAGTTCATGAACATATTTAGTTCAAAGTAGACGCTAAAATATACAGTTCTACAAATAGTCGGAAATTTGACAAGTCTATGGTGTTAATGACTTCGTCTGATTCTAAAGCTATATTTTGTTAACATTCTACGTTTTGAAAAAAGGTACCTATAATATGTATTTGTATGCGCTTTATAAAATGAAATATCACATGCTATATTTATTAGTGAAGGGAAACACTGTGGGGAAACCTGCCTGACAGCTTTCTAAATTGTTCTCAAAGGCATGTGAAATCCACTAACCCGGTCTAGGTCATGGTGGAGGACTACGGACTTCCTTCTGATTATGAGGGACACGACCCTGCAGTGGGTCACTAATGGGTTTCAGACATTACACCCTTCAAAAGTCAGCGTAACGACCAAGAACACTCTGAAAAGAGTGCAACGACGAAGAAAAAGTAAATTTTAAATTTTCATAAAATTTTTCGCGACCCTTCAAAAACCCCTTTAAGGTAAATGTTGAAATTAATGAAAAGTTCGCTCAATTATGTTGTAAGTCTATGGGCCGCGTAACGACGCTTCAACACATCTTCAAAACAGAATAACTAGGAGGCCGGCTTCACACAATTAATGTCAGTCAACATTATTCTCCGCGGCGAAGTTTCTAATTAAGCTCTTATGCCACGCAGCGTTTTAAATCCCGCTGCGTAAAAATTAGAACAAGACTACGCGTGCTTTATCATACGTAATATAATTTTTTTAGGTATCCGATAGCATAGTACCCGATCACTATGAGTTCAAGCTTACGAGCTAACGTTTTTCCGCAATGTCACCTGTATGAGTATAGGTAGCTGTATTCAGTACGGAAAAACGGCCTAAAATGTATGCCTACGCATACATGAGCAGGCATGGAGCAGGCCGCATTCTATAGAAAGAAACAGAAAAACTGAACATAATAATATGAACGCAACGTCGCGCTACAGAAAAATATGGATCCTTGGAAATATATCGTATACATGTGCATAATAATAGCAGTTCTTTCGGTTGCAATTCGTTATTACGTTTCATTATTTTTCCCAATATGGTAGGCCTAGAACATGCTTGAATATTATTGGAACAACTGCGAAAATGTATACATACGGAATACAGGAAACGCATATCTAGAATAGGTAACCATGATAAGTAGTAACGCGAAATCGCTGCGTCTGCTCTTAGCCTTATGGGAAAAATACTGCGTCAGCAGGGAAAACGCCGTGATAAAATGCGAGTAGGAAAATTTCATAATATTTTTTCTCGAGAATTTTCTATAAGAATGGAATGCAAATAATTTTTTTATGAAGATTTTTGAATTTGTAGGTTTTGCAAAGACAATAAATAGCATGTTTGTGAATAAGTTAGTCCATATTGAGTGATTTATTTTATAACTGACGCCTAAGTTCTTTCTTCAAGTCAACCTCTTTCATTTGATACCCATATTGGGTAGTCGCGATTTGGGATTAATAATAATGGCTGCAACGGTTTCATAGCCCACTGTTGGGCAAGGGTGTCTCCCCATAGCGGGGGGAGGTCTGGAATGTACGGAGTACACGCTGCTATAATGCGGATTGGTGGAGCCGAGGGCCTATGCGCGCTTCATAACAATACGACACGACATAATCAAATTGAACAATGACGTTAATTATGTTCCTTAAAATGACTAAATTGCAAGAATAAACTCTGCTTCACTTCAATTTACGTATGTCGTCTTAAATACAAGCGTAGAGCTATGTATCCATATACAATTATGACTTAAATATCCAAAGCTTTAACATCCAACAAGTAATGAAACCACTGAATGAACTTAGTAAATAGTCCTTAAGGCGAAGAATAGTTTAGGAGAGGATCGCGTCACGTAGCGCCCTCCCGGAGGTTCAGCGGATGCCGACGCGTGCAGCGCTACGATATGTAATGCGTACGGGGAATTAAAGCCGCTGGATACTTTTCTTAAAGCAGAATTACGCCGTGCTTAGTTTTGACGTGATTTCGTACGAATTCAACTCGTTTAAGCGTTCATACACGAAATAATCCCGACCTGAAATACTTTAGGACTCGCACTGTGTGCGCGTTAGTCGTGTGTCAATTTAATCGCGCGCAGTGTGAACGCTCCTGTAGTATTTCTAAGGTCGGTATTGTGCGTGCGTGAACATACATACGCACGAATTGAATTCGTACGAAATCCCGTCCAAATTGAGCGCGCTATAAATAGTCGTATGAACACGGATGATTAGATTTTCGAGGATAACTTATAGCTGTTTCAACATCAAATGGGACTTTAGGCTTGTTGTAATTCAAATAGTCGTGGGGAAAAGTTGTCTCAAATCAGAAAGAAGCCTAATGAACATGTATTATGGGATATACGAGTACCTACTTGCATCCATCGGTTTTATATAGGACAGATACTTTTATTAAAAACACTCAGAGTTACACGTTCGGTCCTAACTATATGTCTAGCGCGTTCTTGTAACCTCTTCCTAACGTCTTCCAATTGTAGGGTCGATAACCGTGGCGTGTTCAAAATATAAGTAGTAATAAAAATATAGGCAGCCTAAAATGCATACGAAAATTGACGTGGTAGAATATATTTAGGAGTATAAATGAATTTTTAAAGACTTTATAACACCAAAGCGAGAGAGAAAAAGCATAACTTCACGAGTGAAACGAGCGTACGTGTGTATGTCTGTACCTTAACTGTATTCCAATGTCTTCTCTGTTTTCTGTATATCTTTGTAAGGCAAAGAAATATCGCGCGCTGCTGTATCACCTAACATGGCGATTCAAACCTATTGGTGGAATCGTCTAATGCTTTGTGATCCTCGAGGGTTCGAGGGCACACACAATAATAATGTATAATAATATGACGGGTTTGATTCATATGGATTTGGATGGGACAGGACTTTTTTGCCGTTCTTGGGATATTATTAGTTCTATCATTGGTATAAATCTTTATTGTGGTGCTTGACCACATTAAAAAAATGTAAACGTTCAAAAAAATATTCCAGATAATAGGCAAACAAGCAGATAAAAGGAGGAGCCTTAAGTATGAAAAAATGTAGAATTTATTTGAATAGGTAAATTGATGTTAAGTGCACTGAAAAATTGTCATTATTGAGAAATTTTAAAGAATAGATTAAAAAAGAAGAAAGTAAGTTTTAACCACGAAACTCGTGTAGGTATTTCTGAATGAAATTAAAAAACATTTAATCGTTTGGATGTCGCTCATACCTACCCAGAATGTCGTATTTTGTCAGTCAAAATTCCAAAAAGTGAAATGGAAATGACGTGTCGTCGCATCAGAGGGTATTAGGTCTCATCTTCATCTACTATCACAAAAGGTGACTTTTATGTTGTTTTTCCTATTTCGTTTTCTAAAAATAGCTCTGTGGTATTTTAGTATCTACGTTTTGTTGCCATTCAAAAATTTCTGACAAATTCTGGAAAACATGCTCACGACATACCGTCTCCTATAAAGTAATTGGCCAAATTGGGGTATATTATATGTCAATGCAATTGTAGAAGTATATAAAACCAGGAAAGCAAAATGATTGCCGTGAAATCAAACTATTGAAACTTCCACTGTCTTTTTTGTATAAATGTAAGTATTCCACTCGTATTTTTTTTACTCCTTTATTGTACCAAGTAACTGTAGTTCTTTAACAATTATCTTGTTCAAACAAATAGCCCAAATTGATTTGAATGACACATTTCTGGTAACAATATATTTTAACATGATTTTCTTAACACACGGAAACATGTACTATATATAAACATGTAACTACCTACCTACCTACAGAAATGTATGTCTTAATACGAAATCCCCCAGGTAAACCCAAGCCTAAGCCAAATGGGTCGTCAAAATCCATCATGAATATTCCGCGGGAACTCGCCAGTTATGCAAGTTTCCTTAAATGCCAAACTTCGAGGTCTTTAATATTTACGTTGGATCGGCCCACGCTATAATTTCCGTAATGAGAATCGATAAAGAAGTTGCATTCCGATTACATTAAGAAATTTTATTAATGTATCAATTTGTTTTCATTGAAATACAATTCGTTACTTTGCTTTCAAAAAAGCAAAACAAAGATGACCTTTGAATTACTTTGATAATATTGCGACACTACTCATTATGTAGTGACCCAACACTTGTTACTGCCACTTCTGGTTATTTACTTCTGTATTCTGGCTCTTTATTATCTACACCCATTAATCGTGTAATTAATGTTTGTACGAGTACTTATTGCTTTCAAGAAGCTAAACGCCGCGCGACAGCTTGCGTCTGGTTCAGTGTGCGCGACCCTAATTTGCCATTTTTTGCTGCCCTCTGACGTCCGCGGAAACACACGGCGGATATTAACTGGCACGTTGGACTCTGTTGCGGGTGAGTGTACTGTGTTCATTTGTTTTTTGAAAATGTAGGTTAAGTTAGCAAGCAATGTAGGTTAGAATATACAAAAAATGAGACATGAAAAATTTGCTGCTTTTCGGCGAATTAAGAGGGTGGCAATAAGGTACCCGGGCGAGTTACCATAACTCTTCCACCTATAAAAATGGTCTTATAATACGAAAGTTCCATCGTATAGATACCACCTAAAAATAAAATGGCTTATTGTTTTCAAGAAGCTAAACGCCGCGCGACAGCTTGCGTCTGGTTCATTGTCTGCACGACCCTAATTTGCCATTTTTTGTCGCCCTCCGACGTACGCGGAAACACACGGCGGATATTAACTGGCACGCTCCGTCGCAAGTGGGTACTGTGTTTAGTTAATTCTTAAAAGTATAGCTTTTACATTTTTATACCATAAATAATTATCTTATAGTTGTTTATCGTAGTCGTTAAATAAGACAAAAAAAATTAGGGTTTATGTTAATTATTTATTTAAAGATTTATTTCTAATGTAAATAAATAACCAGTGTGTGTGTACTATATTATGTGGTAAACACACGGCGGAAACTTGCACACTCCGACGCGTTTGTAGTTAATTTTTGATATTCCGTATAGCATCCACAGAGATGCATATCCACTCGTTTTATATTTCTACATGTTTTAGGAAGAAATCTTTTGTATGAGCACTATAAATGTATTCAGTTTATGTTCAAAAGATGGCTACAAAATGTAACTACTTCAAAGTTAATTCCAAATCATATTTTTTAACTTATCTCTGACTAAAAGTGTTCATACAGCGTTAATTTATTAAATATAATTAAAAAAGAATGCAACTTAATCAGCGTTCATGAAAAAACTAAGTGACTTAATGGCAGCTAGTTCTAAATGCAGCCTATAAGTACCTACACGTAATTTTTATAAGACTAGCAACTAAATGACTACAAATTGAGCAGAATATAATATTACTTAAATTCAAATAAAAACACAAATGAGTTTTTCCATTAGAAGGCCCCGCCTTCTAATGGAAAAACTGGCGGTCGTAAAAACGGCTATTAAACTGTAACACTCCAATGCTTTTAATTAAGATTTGAAAATGCAGTTTTTTTACTTGTGTTGTAATTTTACGTTTGAATTTAATATCCATTGGTAAAACAGAAGGCAATATCAAGATAATTTTTTTTTGTAAAACAGATGAAAATTTTCTTCATTATTATTTTCTCCATTACGATAATGACAGTTCTTATTTTCAATGTACGTGTTCTTCGTATTTTTCTTTCTCTGCGCCAGCCAGTGCTCTTGAATTGCCCGTGAAGGCCGCAGCTTCAGCCATCTGCAGCAACCGCTCACGAGCTCCAAGTTCCATCTCACACTAGTTTATCTCGGCGAGCACGCGTCAATTTCCCACCTGTGTGTTTGTTGGCACGTGACAATGGCGGCGCCCACGGCCCGGCTCCACACCTGATGGGTGCCGCGTGACGACGCACATCATTGCCGCCGTAAATCACCCACATTGGACACGTACTCTCGCCGATATATCAGGACTGAATGAAATTCGGCTGTCGGTGTAACGTACAAG
This sequence comes from Erynnis tages, assembly GCA_905147235.1. Lineage (NCBI taxonomy): Eukaryota > Metazoa > Arthropoda > Insecta > Lepidoptera > Hesperiidae > Erynnis > Erynnis tages. The sequence continues at coordinate 2,827,595 of LR990078.1, read as the reverse complement.
CATATTGTACCGTGATTTTTCCGACGATAGAGACGTTTTGTATCGCAAAACGTGCTCGGGGTAGGAATAAGGAATATTGAAATTTTATGTCGTCAACTAAAATGTCGTTATTTTTTATAGTAAATTTTACAGGTAGCCCATTTGGCTGCCTTTGGTTGCTGGGGGGGTCGTCTTTAATCTGAAAAGAAGTATGATGTATTACGTTTACGAGATATTATGTTCATTACGTTTGACTTGCCTAATTTTAACTATAGAGTTTTGAGTACTTTTGAGTTTGAGTAACAACAATCACTTTCTTTAATGAAAGAATTCTTCAGCTTATGCTGAATATAAACAATGAAAATTATGATATTATTATGATAAAAATTTTGTGGGTACCCACTAACGTTAATAAAAATATAGTACCTACACGCCGTAAAATATTTGTTGAACTAAATTATATCAAATGAATAAAAATATGCTCATATTTGTAGCTGTCATTCTAAGTTGTTATCTTTTAATTTAGTGAGAGTAGCGTTGCTTGTTGGAGTCGCTCAAATTCTTGGAAGTTAAATATTTCATGACTCAGGCCATTACTAGCGTAAATAAATTATAATTAAACACGTAATAGGGGCTTTGAAATAAGTTTATTGGCATCTTCAACCCTAATGTAAAGAATATTTACGTAATATTTTCACATAATGACTATACTATTTTTTTTTGGTAACAAAAACATTTTGTTTTGCGGTTCCAGGTTGTAAGACGTCTGCGTGTCTGTGTATCTGCCTTATTTCTAAAATAAATATCAATTAATTATATTATTTACAAAAGGTACTACTTTTAGATATTGTAACCATAACTGAATCCAAAAAAAAATAACTATAGCGGTTGGTATTTGTAACAACGAGACTATGACAGGCTCATACTTGTATATAACAAATTCAGATAAACAAACGTCTTGGAAGCTGTAATGAAGTTGTTAAACTTCACTGAACTTGGGCAGTCATCTAGTTTGTCTAACATTTCAATATGCAAACACTTTGGAATAATTCAGTGGTAGTGACCTCAAGCGAAAAATAACTGTGTTTTATAAGGGTTTAAGTTTATCTAGAGGTTTATTGAGCGGGCTCTGGGTTATATTGCTTTTCAATTTTTGACGGACTATTACAAACTTTGTGTAAATCTTAAGGGCAATTATACACCACATCAGAACCAGTTATTTTAGTAAACTTTTTACTACCTATCTGACACGTTGAGTTAATTAAACGATTTTTAATATTCAAAACGTAACGTAAGGGTGACGAGACTCTACTTATTTTAGGGTGAAAGGTCGTCATTTTGTCAAAAAAATGTGTGAATTTCACTACGTTTTACTAAAAGGACTCCAAAGTTTTCTGAAAGGACACTGAAAAACTCAAAAAAATACTGAAAACGAAAAATAGCAAAAATTACAATGATTAAGTTCCATTCAATTTAATAATTTGAGTTCTTACTGATTAACTAGGTAAAAAACATATTATCGCTTGTGTTCTTAAAACACTAATTTGTATAAATTTTATAACCGTCATGTAGGTAGGTACTCAGAAATAACGGCAAAATATCTCTTAATAAATGTACAACATAACTACAATACCTACATAAGCCCACGCAAGAGCCCGCTTCATTAGCGAGAGATTAATGCAGCGGATGTCAAAACGGATTCATCCGCAACTCCGCTCGTTCGGCGAGTAATCCGACACATTCCCGACGTGTGGGCAGGCCTCATTGTGTGGATAAATAGAGAAACAAACAAAATACTAGATCATTGTTTTGTTTGTAATGTGTGTGTAATGTAATTAAATGGAAAAATAGAAAAAAAATCTCTAAAATTTCCATGGAAGCTCTTAATGTATCTATCTACTCCAAGAGAAAAGAAAGACCCTATTGTTTATATAATTGGAGTAACAAACAAAAAACTACACTTATAAGTAGGTTTAGGTTAGAATTGAAACTATCTCGAATAAAATATGGGGGGGGGGGGGGTAAATTTTATAAGGTGCTCAGTAATCATTCAATAATTAAAAAAAATTTGTTTACATTACAAGTCTGAATGAAAGAGATATTAGACAAACCGTATATTAGTAGTTTTAAAGTTTTAGTTTTAGAGTCTCATTTGAACATTTATTAAACAAACTTTAAAAGTATTATTAAAATACATAAAAATGTCTTTATCTTAAACAACACACATTTGTTTGTAACACTGACTGAGGATAATCAAAGTTAGCAACTACTTGAAACAAAAGGGACTTATCTGAAGGTCTATAAAAAGACTTACGAGTTGTAAAAACTTCAAATCCTCACGGGACCTATGCTTTCACCTGTATTAAAACTTATATCACTTTATTTTTAGTATTTTATACTTTTCGACGAAAGGTCCGGCCCTCACCCTTATCACCCGTAGATAAAAAGTTCTTCGACAGGTCAGGTATTCACTTTAGTTAAAAGGTTTATATCGATGCTTAGATAAGTACCCATCCTTCCGTAGTAATATACTTTTACTGATAATATACTAACGGATGGTCTTTTAATGCAAGGGATACTTTTCCGGGTAAAAAACTCTGTTATGTATTTTAGGTAATTTTTTTACTTTTGTGTAAAATGTAGTCTCATTTTACAATAATGATGCTTATGGCGAATTTATGGTTTTCTCAGGTGTAACCATATTATGTTGAACGTGATCAGTCTATAAGGACTTTCGTTTTGTTGTGTCCTATACTGTCAATACGAAATCGTTGAGTAGTTTAAATAGTTGATAAATAATAAAAATTTAAAACTGTATAAAAACTTAATTTTATGATTTAAATTTTACTTGAACTAAAGCCATTGTGAAAAGAAATCCGACGTTGCAGTGGGTTAATGGTTTACAAACTCCAAGTTAAATATCGCGTCAAACAAACAAACTTGGTTTCAAATTCATGGCTAGTTTTGAAAAACTTTTATAATAACGTAGACTTGTTTTATTACTCATGCAAGATTTAATGCCTTCAATTACCTTCTAGAATCAACTATCTTCCAATTAGATAGCAGCATTGTCTTTGTAGTGGGTATTGTAACAACGCTCTCGTTATCGAGAGTGCTTACTCATTAAGCAGCATCTTTTATGTTCAAGATAAAGTAAACGTGCTTATATGCCACCTGACTGCACTGTGATGCTTAAAACTTCGCTGGAATACCTTATATACGTAGGTACTTTTATAATGATCTATACAACGGTAATAAAGCGTAAGTTTTGTGGCGAAATCTACTACTTGTCGAAAGATGGCGCCACCGGTAACCTGAATCACGCTATTGGAGTTTTCTACATCGTTGGGCATATTATATTATACAGGATGTTCGGTTGAACTAGCAATATTTTAAGGACATAAAATAGACCAAATTTCATTGACAAAAACCCCTTATATAGGGGTCTAGCACCCCTCCTTTTGAAATGGCAGTCATTTGAACTTTGTATTTAAATGTTTTTGGGTGCCCAAGATAATTTCGATTTCTCTGGACCTGAATATTCCACAGCGATGAAAAATTGGTTGTTTCATAGATAATGTTACCATCTATCCGACAAAAAAGAAAATTTTGTAAAATACTTTCATCATAAACAACTAAAATAAAAACGTTCTGAATCCAATAAAACCCAATCTTTACGACACAAGATTTTTAAGCGCCACATAGCTAAATTTTACCGACTTCACTATCAAAGCAAGCACAGACTTGAAGCTTGTGCGAATGGGAATTCCAGATTGCTTCCGACACAGTTACTCGTAACATACCTGTCGGTGTAGCGTTTGTCCAACTTCGGGAAATGTGGGTCGTTGAGGCGGTGAATAGCGCATGTATCTCATTACTCGCATCTTTTATAGCGGTTCCGTTTACGCTAGCAAGGAAGAAGAGCAGAAAACCTGTTCACACACGTAGACTTCTATGAATGGAGTGATACGAAAGTAGAGAAAATGTTAAAGTAAAGTAAATACTTTTTAGTGTCTTTAAAAATAAAAAAGGCCCAAGCGTTTTGTACACGCCCTAAAAAATACACTAACGGCAGGGAAAAATATTGTGACATCAGTTCACAATAAAATAAAAGCAACCTAAAAATGTCCACCAACCCGCAGTAGGCCAGCGTGGTGGACTAAGGCCTACATCCCTCTCATTGTGAGAGGAGACCCGACCCTGTAGTGGGTCATTAAAGGGTTTCTGACAACCTAAAAATAAAAGGATGCTAATTTTAAATGTCTCATTCATGTGAGTATCATTTATATCTTAATTTAATTTGTGTTGAGCCTTATTTATTTCAATCTTGGCGTCAATAGTTCTCTTAATACCTACTGCTTAACTAAGTTTACTCACTCAAACAGCGCCAGTGCATGTATAAACTAAAAGGCTCCACTGCAAATCGAAATTCCAGATAGCCTCCGACACATTTTACGTACCTGTCAGTGTATCATTTTGTCCAACTTCAGGAAATGTGATAAGATTAGATTAAGAGAATGCATAAAAGTTCACACTCTCGTCACAAGACGAAGTCACTGAAAAAGTGGCAAGGCGTGTGTTATAGTGAAATCTTTTTGAAATCGAATCTTCACGACCCAAGTGCTGTAAGGATCGCATAACGAAAGTCATTTTAGTGTCAAAGAAAGCACCAACTGAAGCTTCCGACACACTTCACGTACCTGTCGGTGTAGCATTTGTCCAACTTCAGGAAATGTGGGTCGGTGAGGCGGTGAATAGAGCCGTGTGTAGTTGTCTCATTTCCGTTCGAGGCGGTTCTTTATAGGCTACTGAAAACAGGTCATAAGGAAACGTCGTCTTTAGAACTGTTACTGGTGTAATGCTTGTTTCGAGAACTTTATAAGTTCTTGTTTTTACCGACTTCAAAAAAGGAGGTTATCAATTCGAATGTATGTAGGTATGTAATATTCTTAGAACTGCACAATTTTTACATCTGTTGGTCTATTACGGCTTCCAAACAAGAATATGTACCAAATTTCATGGGTGTATGTATGTATGTTTATATGTATGTACATAGATAATTATGTAGATAATATGTTTGCCCTCGCATATATCCGAAACTAATTGACGGATCGTGTTCGTTCTTTTCTGTTTGTTTGCAGTGTGTTCAACTTAGGGAATAGTAAAAGTTTCATCAAAATCGGTCCAGTGGTTTCCGTGATATGGACTTAAAACTAAAAATTACGAAAAAAAAATTAAGCCGACATCAAAAAATTATGAAATAAAATTTATTACTTACATACTTTAGGCCTACTGTTTTTTGAGGTTGTTGTCTTTAGTATCAAGGCTACAAACAATCAAATTCAATCCACTGAAAACCGCATCAAAACCTACCCTACCCTCTCCAAAGGCATATTTCCAAAGACTTCTCCTCACATCGCGGGTAAAAAGTGTACGATTTGTGATGGAGGTTTTATCCATTGATCGCGATGTACTCTGTTCGTACAATGTAGGAGGTACGAGTAACTTCCAACAGTAATGAGTGCGGTAGAGTATCCGGAACTTGCTTTTCGAGTGGTTCCTTTGAACGGGATAATGGGGTTTGGCTGTCGCAGAGTGATACTTTTGCAGTCAAGATCTTTCAAAAGAAAATTTTGCAATACTAAATCTTTTTTAATACGCCTACAATATTTTAAGCTTTTTTGCAACTAAAAATATATTCGAAAATTTCGATTATATAACGCCTGCAACGCTTTAGTCCGTATTTTTGCAATATACTTATTTTAATTAAAATATCAACACGTCAATTTCTAAATCTAGTTAAGTTAAGTATAAAAACGTAGAGTATTTACTCACACACATGTGAGAGGGAATTTAAAGGAAACACTTCACTGAAAATAATGGAAAGATTCGCTTTGCTCTCCACATTCTGACGTGCAATAAATTTCCCTTTGACAAGCTCAGTGTAAAGCCATTCGAAAAGTGCACGGAAGTATATACCGACTGGTTTGAAATAGACGAATGTATTATGTATTTTATTTATTTCAAACAGCTTTGTATAACTCGATATTTATTTACTTTAAGGATTCAGTTTACAATAAAGAGCATTGAAAAAACGTTTAATTACTTACGTAAATACTTATGGTTTCGTTTTTTTATTTCGCCACCCTAAGGGCCAAGACACTTCGAGGACATTCGCTTAAAGAACACTAGTCGAGAATATTCCGGAATACTACAGTAGATAATAATATGTTACTGTACTTTATTGTGGAATATTCTATAAACTGCACACGCTTTAACTTTACCACCATAAATCGTCACGAGATTATGGCAGTCTAATGAGGAGCTAAATCTAGCTTCATCTAATGGTCGTGGGGCTAAAATATTAGCAACCCTCGTCACCCGCCAACATTAGCCCGCCGTGGTGGGGGCGGCTTACGTTATACGTTGATGAATGAACTCAGTGGGACTGCGGTGACCCAGCTTTAACGCTGTATCGTGATTGGGATGATATTGTTAGAAATACGTGTAACAAATAGTAAGTACTAGAGTGTGCCCGCGGCTTCGCCCGCGTGGATTCTAGAACTTGGCGCAGAGAAGAATAAAAAGTATCCTATATGTTAATCCAGGTTATAATCTATCTGTGTACCATATTTCATCCAAATCTGTTGAGCTGTTTTTGCGTGAAAGAGTAACAAACATCCATCTACACTCACAAACATTCGCATTTATAGTGGTAATAATAATAGTTGGATAAAAATTACAGTCTTATACCTAATTATACATTTCTTACTTGTAGTTAGGAATGTTACATAGGCAAAACTTATTTCGATAAAAGTAATTTGTTACAACTTATTTTGTTAAAAATTACCCCTATCCTCAAGTTAACCGTATGTTATTCAAAATCGGTTCCCAGACTGCTTTCAGCGTTTTTCGTTATTCCCCATAGTTTCGGAATTCCCCATCCACGCACAGCTTAAAAATTCACTATAATCATTATGTTGTTATAATAATTTTCAATTCGATGAATGTATTTTGGTATTCATGTGGAAAGCTTGGCATCACCCTTGACGAACGAACGGTTTGATAGTAACGCAATGTAATCGCACGCTAATCAAGTTGAGCGCTCGTTGCGTTCGCCTAATGAAGAGTTTTAATTAACCTAATGTAGGCATTAAATGCCGATTTAGAACATTAATAGCAGGAAAAACGGATTTGGTATTTCATATTTACCGGATCATTGTGATTTCAGAGTCGGATTGCATTCATGGATTAATTAATAAGTTGTATTTGATACTTCTTTTTACATAATATTATTATGTGTGTTTTGTAATTTTGTTGCGATTTTTTATATTTCACTTAATTAAAAAAATAATTAGCAGCGGTTGATTCAGCAGCGGTCTATGAAAAAGTACCGTTTACAACTTTGTGAAAAAAGTGTTGGGCAATTTAGTCCTTTTAGGCAGGTATAATGTATATGTATAAGCTTTAATGAAAATATCTAAAAATAAACAATGTAAATCTATACTAAAGGATACCAGTTTCTAATTCAGTCCTTCTACATTCGTTGTTTTCCCGTCATCTTGTTAGAGTATAGTTGTTTATGTGTGCTGTGTTTATTAGCTGCAACGGACATTTGCAAGTTTGCGACACAGGACAATATCATCGCTGCTGTCTGCATTATTAAGCCTGGGCACGAGATCAGCGATAGAGCGATGCGACAGCGATGCGATACGAAGCGATTAGCCAGCGGTATTAGATAGCAAGCAATCGAAAAAGTGAAGCAACTTCGAGCACGTACCTGGATTGGTGTTTTTCAACTTTCCCTAAGAGGAAGCGATGTGAAAGTACCAAAAAATGCGTAACTTCCTCACTTAGAGGAAGAGGAAGAGACATCCTCATCAACACTATGGACTATGTATTAATCGCTGCTTTCCCCCGCCGCACCGTAGTCGCCGTTCTTATGCCCGTAGCTTTGAGCTCGTTTGTCAAATGTCTGCACACACTATCTAGTGCGCAGATATATTCGCACCTGATATTCTGATTCATTCTCACCCAACATCTACATAAGTTTGCAGTTTCAAATGGATTTAGTTTTTTTGAAAATTAAAGATTTTGTAGGTGATAGGAAATGCTGACTTAAATTATAGTGAAATGGATTCAATATGTAACCACATAAAGAAAAGAGAAACAAAACCAGTTGTAGTTCAAATTAGGCCAATATGAACATGCTGTATGCTCAATAGAAAAAATAGGCTGTATTTCGAATACCGCTTCGTCCTAGCAATTGATGTTTTCTCTGGCTATTCACAGGCCGAATTTTATGAAAATATCGATTTTAGGTATGTACCAAACATTTGCTTAAAAATCCATTCAACTGTATTCACTTCAATATACTACATTCATCCTTTAAACATTGACATAGACCTTCCCTAATACGTAAAAACCGACAAGTAAGCAAGCGAGCGAGTATTCGCTTTGTCAGCGGTTTTTGATCCACTGCTTGATATCCCACGCGATTTAAAATCTCCAACAATGAAGATTATTAGACGTGCAACTAAAGAAAAATTGTTAAAATCATTGGACAATATAACCAGACGACATTGTAATCGTTATTCTGCTTGCATACTCGAGGCTCGTTTGTCAAGCGTCCGAGCGCAATCGCACAACTCGCTGACAACCGGCTATTAACCAGTCTAGTCTGGTTTAAATTGTCAACCGAAATTAGTCGTAAAGCTCTTAGCTGTAGTAGATCATAGTACAGACATCAAATATATCGTTAAAATTTAAATCCACGAATATTTAGTTCAACAGAGTAGAGTTTATCCGTTAAACCTTTTGAGGTCGACTGCTGGATATAATCCTCTCCTAATCGAAGCTTATAATGTATTGGTAGATGAAAACTAGGATACGTGCTAGCATCAGCAGACGTTCACACAGACGACGTTATCATTAATGTTCTGTCTGCAACTCAAGGCTCGTTTGTCAAATGTACGAGCGCAATCTCACACGCTGACAACCGACTATTCACCAGTCTAGGCTGGTTTATATTGTCAACCGAATTTACCTCTTTAAAGTCCTTAGTTAAATGAAAGTTGGAAAACAACGATATGAATAAATCTGACTATACTTAGGTTACCTAAAAGGCACAAGTGCAAACTACGTAAATTTGTGCAACAAATTGAAGTTTACATTGGTCGTTTTTATGATACGTCTAAATTTCAGTTAAATTTAACATGAAATATAAAAAGGCAGTTTAATTTTTAACGGATACTAGGTGATAGGCTAGGATGTAATGGGTAGTCCTGGAAAAAGTAAGAAAAAAAATTCAAAAACAAAAGACCACTAACTAAAATAAGTAGATGTTATAAACAAATACATTCATAAGAATATGTTTTCGAGAGAGAATCTCGAACCAATTTTCTGCAATGGCATCCCAAAGAGCTTAGACCTCTACAGAATAGTGTACAGCTATATCTTCACGGTTCTTCAGACTGACTACGCGGGTAGTCAATGAAGCGTCAAAATCTCGTACAATATTGCATCTCCATGCTTTGTTGTGCATGAATATACTCGTAGGGTGGCGCTCGTGGATTTGATATCATTTTCATATTAAAACGGAGACTTATTTCTAATCGCCATCGGAGTGGAACCTAGAGCCTTAATCTTATGGACTGTTTTTAAACTTAACAAGTTGTTGTAGTTTGAAGCATTAAATTTAAATTCTATTTTCTACAACTCCCTTCTTTGCGCTATTGCAAGGTTGAATGTTTTTACGAACGCGAAAGATATATAAAATTTGATCTGCCACGCTGACCTATTATTATTGCGGATTGGTTCTGCCTTTAAAAACATTATAGAGAACTCATAATCATTCAAAGAAAGAAGGAAGGAACTACGTGATATTCAATGGATAACAGTCATTATAATTTGAAATCTTAAATTACCTACATCTATAATTGAAAACAAATTTTCTGCAACAAAGAGTACCTATGTGAAACGGCTATAACGATAAGTCTAAAAGACTTGCTGACCAACGGAGCGTCAAGAACCCATTTCACTGCAAGTCTTTATAATATTATTATTTTGTTACTTATTTTAACACCGCTTGTATTTATTAGAGGGGAATTGAACTTTTCAAACGAAAACGTGTTTTGAGAACCAATGATTGTTGAGTTTGATTCGCTTTTGTTCTTGTGGATTTAGGCAACAGAATTTCAATTGAGCAACTTTTTAGTTGTTAGTGAATAGCAAGCACGCAGGTCATTTGTGTCTATATCAAGTACTCGTAGTAGGATTGAACTAAATCTCGTGAAATTGTATTTAAAGTATCGATGTTTTAATAAAGCACTTTATTCATTTTACATCCTTTGGGACCGTGTAATGTTTATTTTATTTTCTTTCATTTGCTACTGAATAACATTTAAGAATGTACATAAGTGCGAGTTTCAAGAGTTACGACTCGCTTCAAGCCCCGACTGACTATTGTTCTTGCATCGAGGGCTGCGATTGTGCAAGTTCATTATTATTTTCTTCGTTTTAATAAAGCACTTTATGAATTCCGAATTGCATCGAGAGAATCCTTTGTTTATTTCCTTTGATACTTAATTACTCAACCGTTATAGTTTCAGTGTTTGGTTATAAATATATTATTCCATCCATCGGCCGTTTGTAATTCATTTTTAGACAAAGGAAAATTGTTACGTCCTAATAAAATAATTGCTACATGATAGTCGGCTCAGCAATGAGCGATGTCAACAGGTGACTAATTATAAGACAATAACTTCAAAAATAATTGTAGAAAATAGCAGAATTAATAAATAGTCAGATATTTTATTTCTTGATCACGCTATAGACCGTGACATAAAATTTAATTAATAAACATCAAGGTTACTTAATAACAAAGTAACATCAGTACTGTGTTTTTCTATATCCATTTGCAATTTAATAACTTTCATTCTATTTTTAGGCAATTACTCTTAAGCTTTTACAAAGATAAAAGGTGTTATCGAAATACACTTTTCATTTCCAACAACAAATAATATATTTAATGGCAAAAAATTTTTTCGTATCAAAAGGAACATTGAACTCTCAAAGAATCACGCATTTGAGAGATCCAAGGAGGAATTCAGATTAGCTATTGTCTCGCAAGAGGCGGGTACGAGTACGAAGTATTGTAAGGAGGTATCGTATGAAGTATCGTTTGTGCCAGGCACGTGCTTCCGATGATGGGAGAAAATGACGAGGGTTGTATTGAAAGTGTTTCGTTTTCAACCGACTTCAAAAAAAAAGGATCAACTCGAGACATAATATGTCGTAATATTACCGGGACTAGAAAATTTACATGTAGGTAGGTTGGTACTATATTGATTTCCTTCCAAATAAAAAGAATTATAATCGTTTGTGTATAGGCCATCTAGTTATAGAATGATCGCCCCTCCACCAATTTTTATGGTTTCAACGTGTGGGAGGAAATATTTATTGCAACATTTCACTTGTGTCAGTGAGTGAGTGATCAGTTGATTGAGACAACGGTGGTGTTGTCTGGTGGGGAGCGTGCTTTATAATGCCATGGCCAACAGATCTAGCATAATATTATTTAACATGTCAAATGTTAGTTACAAAAAAACTAATGATCAGTCCATCCAAATGTAAAAAGTAACAAATTAACATTCATGTTCAATCCTTCAAGAAGCTCAATTTGAATGTGTTACGTCTACTAAACTTGTATGTGTATAGAAACCGAAGGGGCGTTCAGTGTAAGATTGGATAATCTATACCTGCGTATGTATCTAGATAATTACGTTTCTCCTCTCATACATCGGAATGCAATTAAAAAATGCAATTAAACAAAAATACTATCATATTTTTGTTTAATTGCATTTTTTTCGTAAAATTCGATCGCTCATACACGGACTCCATCCACGTACCAAGCGTAAACCTCTTCACCCATTTTACAATTAGATCGTGAGTCGCACAGGGAAACACTTCGTAGGTGAAAGCATCGCATTGACGGCGGGTCCCACATAGAATTTTAAATTTACTCTTTCATTACACTGCTTTTAGCTTTTTCCTGTTCGTGTCCATAGAAAACAAGATAATGGTCTTTTGAGTGGTTGTAGAACTGTGCTTGTAAGTATTTTCCTTTCATATCCTATTCTTTTAAGTTTTACGCTAGCTAAATTGTTTTGTTGTATCTATACATATATAAATAAGGTGTTGTTCGTTAGTCTCGCTAAAACTTGAGAACGGCTGGACCGATTTGGCTAATTTTGGTTGCAAAATGTTCGTAGAAGTCCAAGAAAAGTTCATATAGTGAGGAAATTTGAATAAAATAAAAATGATGCGGGGATAATAAAAAAAAGGGTTTGTTTGTTTGTCTTTAATAGTATTTGAAACTTCTTTATTTGTAAGAGCGAAGTCGGATTTTCGGGTTGGCTGGTCATTTAAAAGATGTTTTCGTTAAATTAAACGAAATAATTAAGTGAGCACTATCGTTAAATTTATTCATACGGCAATCGTCAGTCATTAGTATTCAGCCTGTAGTAGTCAGCCTTTCTGACATCTTTCCATACTAATGGCACAACTTTAACTATACGAATACTTTGACGATAGTGTTCATGCTCAAGTCATAATTTGGGCATAAGGTACCAAGTGGTGATAGCCCAGTGGCTTAGAATTCGAACTCAAATCGAACGGTCCGGGTTCGAATCCCAGTGGCACGCACCAATGACTTTGTAAAAAAGTTATGTGCGCTTTATAAAATTAAATATCACCTGCTGTTACGGTGAAGGAAAACATCGTGAGGAAACCTGCATGCCTGAGAACTCACACAAAATGTCCCCAAATGTAGGTATGTGAAGTCCACCAACCCGCAGGTCAGCGTGGTGGACTAGGGCCTAAATCCCTCTCATTGTGAGAGGACACCCGACCCTGTAGTGGGTCATTAATGGGTCACTGACATAAGGTACCAAATTTATTCAGCCATAGTTTCACGACATAGTTAAAATCATTAATCCTTACAATTATTTGTATTTCAGACGGATCTGTTAGTTCCTTTACAATGCATGCTTGCACTACATTGCAATGCATAATTTAGATGACGAATATCTTCTTTGCTATATTATCTTCTTTCAGCAGGAAGCATGTTGTTATTATTTATTAGGTATATCTTTATTTACAAACGTTTATTATCACATGTAACGCAGACTTAGAAAAATAGTTTTCCATTCTTAACGCAGAAGAATAAGGTACAAAGAATAAGTAAGTAGTAATGTACGGTTCTATCCTAACGTACCTACGTAAAAAAACGTAAAAAACGTAAAATATTCAAAGATTTTGTACGATAGTGAACTGTAAAATTAGGAAAATCCTCATAATTACTTTCTGTATGAACATTCTGGCTTATGACGTCGTCAATATTTACTTTAGATATAGGTACATTATATATAGTGGTGATAGCCCAGTGGCTTAGAATTCGACCTCGAATCGAGGGGTCCGGGTTCGAATCCCAGTGGCACGCACCAATGACTGTAAAAAAGTTATGTGCGCTTTATAAAATTAAATATCACCTGCTGTTACGGTGAAGGAAAACATCGTGAGGGAACCTGCATGCCTGAGAGTTCACAAAAAAAATGTTCTCAAAGGTATGTGAAGTCCACCAACCCGCAGTAGGCCAGCGTGGTGGACTAAGGCCTACATCCCTCTCATTACGAGGAGGAGACCCGACCCTGTAGTGGGTCATTAATGGGTTACCGACAATAGGTACATTACACTGTTGTAAAATTTCACGAGGGATCTTTTAATGAAACGTTGAACTAAAGCAGCGTAAAAATGATTTCTATTTTGAAGCACAGAAGATACACTGTTTGTTACAAAGAGTCAAAGGTCTTTGTGTGCAAACATATTATTATGAAGGGATTACGCGTTCCTAACCCTTGCAATTGGAACGCCACAGCCAGGGTGCCCAGGGAATAGCCTGAAAACTAGGCTAAGTAGTACTTTTGTGGACTTAGGTTAAGGTTGCTTTTGTTTGCTTGTAAAAGTTTCTATTTTCAGTATCGCTTCAGTTCCAGTATCGCAAGGTTATTAAGGTTATACTCAGATACCTATTTCCCAGTGGGCACTTTGGGCAAGTACCCAGGGCCCCGCGATCGATAGGGGCCCCCGTCAGATCAAACACTGAGTCCCTAGTTCCGGTCAGATCACCAAACGACAACCAATATTTATTACCGAAAAACTTATATAATTCGAAGAAATCGAACCTTAATTACTGCCTACACTAGGGGCCCCATTATCCTTATATGCCCAGTATTGCCCAGGCCTTCCAATAGGTTAAAGACGGCCCTGTGTATACTATACAGATACATCTATGAAGGTCATTATTGGCTGGAGAAGAGAAGTGTTTGTACACTATAACCAATGACAAAATATTTTCTATACCTACTCGTGGTGCCATCTCTAGAGGAATGGCGGAATTTACTACTGTATCTCTAAGCTAAGGAAGGTATGAGGCAAGCAAACCCCACATAGAAGAGGAAGTAATAACATGCAGCACAAATCAAATTTCCGTTCACAGCGAAATCACAGGAAACTGTTTCAGCGTATCAGTCACCTGATATCCGTGACAGCGTATCGCTATACGAAAAGCCTGGAGGCTGCATCAAACATAGAAAGCCCAAGAAATTTAACAAACGTCTCAGCAAGATTTCTATTTTAAGGACACTTACTTAAAAGTATTTTTAAACGAGCGACTAAGACAATACATTAACAAACAAAAGCACACAGCTTGCCAAAAGAAGTCGCTAAGTAAAAAGTTACAGAACGCTTGTGAGACAAACGTAGAAATTTTGAAAATCCCTTACAAAGCAGACATTAACGAGAGATAACTTAGTTTTTTAAGTCCACGTTCATTCCTTGGCACTGTATCTCGAGTTTCCAACTCATTAACTGACTCTAAACGCTTTTACATTAGCAGCTAGATTAACTTACAGCAGCTGATTGTCTTAAAACGATCTTCTTAAAACAATTAAAATCCTTTGACACGCTCTCAGTGTTTATCTTTTAGTGTCGATACAGGTCCGTTTTCCCCTATCTACCCTATTCACATGTAATCTGTAATTTGATATTTAATTGCAAATATAAAAAAAAACAAAATCAGCAGCATAATAAAAATATCTGTTACTCACTATGCAAAAACATTTTCGTAACAATGTTATGTCAGTAACCCATTAATGACCCACTACAGGGTCGGGTCTCCTCTCACAAGAAGAAGGATGTAGGCCTTAGTCCACCACGCTGGCCTAGTGCGGGATGGAGGACTTCACATGCCTTTGAGAACTTTTTTTTTGTGAACTCTCAGGCATGCAGGTTTCCTCACGATGTTTTCCTTTACCGTAACAGCAGGTGATATTTAATTTTTATAAAGCGCACATAACTTTTATTACAAAGTCATTGGTGCGTGCCACTGGGATTCGAACCCGGACCCCTCGATTCGACATCGAATTTCAAGCCACTGGGCTATCACCGCTTCGTAACAATAAAGCGTTCTAAAGCGTATCCATAATCCATAATATGATATTGACTTTCATTTATGTAAAGCGAATTCACCGGAGCCCAATACTCGTATGAGATCAACCAAGGTGCTTGAATAATGAAATCACTATACAACAAACTTGCAAGACTGATCGACTCACAAGTGCCTATACACAGCAAAGATTTTTATCTGCCAAGATGGAGTGTCAGGATATCGAAAATGGTGATATAAGATTAGGGGATTTTTGTTTTTAGGTCGCAGTCATTATTCCGGGAACTGTTGTTACGTTTTAGTGATAAAAATCTCCACTTGCCAAGTTTTAGGGTAATTTTCTTACTAAGTATGTTATCTCTTAAACGCTTAGGTCTGTTTTTCAAGTTGAAAAAATTCAGCCCACCTTAACTTTTTCTATAATTTTCTTTTCTATAAATTTCTATCTGGTCATATAAAAGTCTTTGAAATCAATATATGTACAGCAACCCCGCATTATTGATCGGTTTACGTGTCGACGAGTATTTAGATCCGTTTCGGTCATATTATATCTTCTAATAAATAAATAATCCTCCTTATATGACATAGTCAGTGCTATCTAGACCTGACGACCTGAGTGGCGCAGTAGTTAAGATACCGATGCGCTGCGCGGAAGGTCCTGGGTTCGATTCCCAGCAGAATTTCTGTTTCTGGTCTGGGTGTGTTGTGTTCTTGTCTTGTGTGTGTCCATGGCACCCACGACACAGGGAATCCTAGTGTGGGGCTATGAGTGTGAAGCGTTATCTATTTATTTATCTACCTTTCCACTGAATTCATTTAAGTCGTCAGTGGTTGAATTCTACTGAAATACCATACGCTTCTTCGTAATGAATTTCCCTTAATTTAAATATAGAAAACTTTATTTCTCCTTTAGAAAACATTAAAAAAATTCCAAGCCAGTTTAGTGCCTATATAGTAATATTGCAAACATACAACGATAATTTCGCAAACTTATTCCCCTGTGATTGATCGCTACCGCGTAGACGTCGGCGCTGCTCAGCTATTCCGAGATACGAGTAGGTCTCTAGTTATTACGACGAGTACATCATTACCAGAGGTCGTGAATTATTGAAGCTGAAGCTTATAAGTCTTAATGTGACTGATTTACTAATTAATACAAGTTTAGCAAAGACCTCAATATATATAATAATATACGTACATATGTGTGTAACTTTATTAACCGCGCTTAGACGATTCTAATATACTCGGGCATTGACAGTTATTTAACTAAATTGAATATTTACAGACAATAACATGATTTTACTAACGAAGATAAGAAGGAATTTAGCACAGGCTTACCCCAAACAATACTTTTTTTATCATCCTATTACCTTTTTGTTATATATTTTGCCTTCGGAAAAAAAATACTACGTATAATGTACTATGACGTCATACAATCAAATAGACGTTAAATCTGAAGGTGGCATCATACGCAACTATCATTATTAATGGCTATATCCTCAGCATGAAGGATGAGGGGAGGTAAGCCTGACAAATGAATCCTGGGAACTGGGAACGGTACGAGTACGTGAGGTCATCGTAGGCACAACTTTAAGCAACCGAGACCCTCAAATGACTCACGTATTTTTTAGAACGTAGGTACCTACAGCAACATTCAAACAAAAAAAGGCAAAAGCCATTTTTCTACACTGAACAATCTTAGCGTGCCTTTTTGTTTTAATTTGCGATTTAAAAATTACTATAAAAATCTATAACAAATTGACAATTATTGTAATGATGAAACAAATTTCTAGTAACTATAAAATACTTTCTTTTTTTTATTCAATGTTTAATTTTTTTTAATTAGTGTCAAGATTGTTTATCAAATTGGACAAGAATAAAAAAACGGACTGTATCTACATTGTGTTTAACTTTTTTACTTCTGATAAGACAAATCTGTCTGCTAATTTATTTTTTCGTTTTAGTGTCCTTCCTTCCTTACGCCCTTGGTCTTAGCTGGATATGGGTCTCGCCTAATCGACGCCACTCCGCCCGGTCCTGGGCCCTTTGAATCCAAGGGTTCCCAGTCTTCTTCAGGTCGCTAGTTCACCTGGTCGGAGGGCGGCCTGTGTTCCTTTTACCCAGGCGTAGTCGCCGTTCAATTCCGTTTATGTACCTAACCAAAATTTTCAGCCATTTTATTGAACCGAACCTACACATTGTACCAGGAGTTCATACTCGCGTGGAGCACTCAGGTGATTGGCACAAAGGAAAACTCGCATTCGAGGTGATCCCGCGGGATCTGAGTGTTAACGATCCCGCCGTTATGTGAATTAAACTTGCTGTAGAGTTTTCATTTTGCCTTGTATTGACTGATAATGTTCGAAATTTTGTTTTCAAGTTATTTTTATTTATCAAGAAAATACTTTTTATTTTGATTTATGTTAACGTTGAGGTAGAACAAACGCTGTAAGGCCTGAATTCCTCTGTCGCTGACGTCGGTCGCGTACCGTCAGTCGCGTAGCGCGCTGACCATCAGCGCCAATGAAAACATCCGTATGCGATACCGACCGCTCCACGGTACAGGCGTCTCCAAGTGGATTTGGGATAATTATGAATCCGTTTATAAATTGTTTAGTTGCTGCAGCATACTTACGCTAGCGGAGACGGCGTCAATGTAGAAAAAGATATCACATTCACATTCACTTGTTGCTGATCGGGTGACGATTTGACGATGAACACTATCGATAAAGTATTCGTAGGATAACCGTGACTCATTAGTATGGGAAAGAGATCTTCCTGTACATCTGACTGTATATCTTTTCAAGCAATGGATTACGTTAAATTTCTATTATATTTAGTTAAATTTCAGTCATAAAATAATAACAATTTCATAATGCTGAACGTAATATTGAGCCAGGAACTAATACTTAGCTGAGAGCACTCAGCTCGCTGCTACAAAGGTAGACTAAGAGATCTCAATTCCAGTCTGTGCCCCAAACATGAACACTATCGTCAAATATTAGTATAGTTAACGGGTGGTAGTATAGGAAGAAGTAATAATTTAAATTCGAATGTCATGGAATAGTGTTTTGTGCGTTCTATTGTTTCATTCGCCATTGTTCTTTAATCCTTCTTCTTATAATGTCTTTATTTTATAATAAAAGTTGTTAAAAGTGCAATTCCTAGTGTATTTCATTGAACCCACACACAACCAGCAACGATACAGTCCACTCGGGCCAACAACATCGGTCCCAACAGCCAGACAAACATACCTATGACATACTAATGTCTGAAGTTTACCGTACGAATACTTTGACGATAGTGTTCATGTTCTCGGCACTGTGCTTAAGCATGAACTGACGCGGTTTCGTATCATTATCGTAACGAGCTGTCATTGGTATGGGTAGATGTTAGACAAACTGACGTGACATACTAAAGGCTGACGTTTACCGTACTTTGACGATATACAATGTTTTTCACGGCACTGTCAGTAACCCATTAATGACCCACTACAGGGTCGGGTCTCCTCTCACAATGAGAGGGATGTAGGCCTTAGTGCACCACGCTGGCCTAATGCGGGTTGGTGGACTTCACATGCCTTTGAGAACATTTTTTTTGAACTCTCAGGCATGCAGGTTTCCTCACGATGTTTTCCTTCACCGTAACAGCAGGTGATATTTAATTTTATAAAGCGCACATAACTTTTTTACAAAGTCATTGGTGCGTGCCACTGGTATTCGAACCCGGACCCCTCGATTCGAGGTCGAATTCTAAGCCACTGGGCTATCACCGTTCACGGCACTGATCTGATATTAATTCGGCACAGTAATTCGACTTGATTAATATCTTCTTCAAAATCAAACATAAAGCGAGGATCACATTGATTTGTCCGAAATCACAGAAGCTTATTATTAACAAAGGACCGTTGGACCCTCAGCCCTTTGATTGGAAGCCTTTGACTTAAGTCTTTGATAATAAAGCGGAACGTTATTTGGTTTGACAAGGAAGAGTTGTAGTTAATTGCCTCGTTATACGTACTTTCTATTTACGAGTAAATGATTACAAAAGCAGTTTGTTTCAGTCTAAATAACTAAATTGTGTATAGCGGTGATAGCCCAGTGGCTTAGAATTCGACCTCGAATCGAGGGGTCCGGGTTCGAATCCCAGTGGCACGCACCAATGACTTTGTAAAAAAAGTTATGTGCGATTTATAAAATTAAATATCACCTGCTGTTACGGTGAAGGAAAACATCGTGAGGAAACCTGCATGGCTGAAAGTTCACAAAAAAATGTTCTCAAAGGCATGTGAAGTCCACCAAACCGCAGTAGGCCAGCGCGGTGGACTAAGGCCTACATCCCTCTCATTGTGAGAGGAGACCCGACCCTGTAGTGGGTCTTTAATGGGTTAAAACAACAACAGCTAAATTGTTGTCATGTAAAAGACCTTGTCCTTATTCGCTGTTTTAATACAACACAACCGACCGACCGGCTATAACGACTAATAGAATATGAAAATTCCTAAAAATGTTTGTAGTTTTTATAACAGATTGTCATTTTGTTGTTTTTTAATACTGCAGTAATTTTCATTTTGCATATTTTTTGCAATTACACTTTAAAATATAAACCGGCTCCTTCATAACTTGTACTGGCTCCTTCATAACCGACACATTTTTTAAAATAGGTAAATTCATCAAATAGGATTTTTTTGTATGTTTAAGGTTTTTACGTATGACATTACCTACCTTAATAAACAAATAATAATTTGAGAGACAAAAAATCATCAACCTTACATTTGAAGTATATTTTTCGCTTTGTTTAGAAAACTGGCTCTTTCATAGCACTTCTTATGCTTACATCATATAAATTGTATGCAACCTATTAGATAATAAATATCGTCTGCGGATTCAGGATCTCGCAAATATCCCGAAGGATATGGGATATTATTTATCCACCACACTGACCCACTGTGGGTCGCTAAAACTCTCAGGCATTAAGGTTTCCTTATGATTTTTTATTTCTTCGTTAATTGGAAGGTTTTCGCACAATATCATAATATTTGACTTAACCCTCTAAAATATTTACAAATACTCCTTTTGCGTAATAGAGGGTAGCGAAATAGATCCCTTTGTGGGAATTCGATATGTTTTCCATTTTTATCCCACCCATGAATATATGCATGTTATAAGCCGTACCGGCGCTGCTCTCATTCTGTCACTCACACGATACAAATTATGTGGGTGATATTATACTATATTAAGTACTATATTACGCACACATCATTAACAACCTTTAATTATAGTTCAAGCACCTTCCCCTTGTCACTCATCAAGTTAATTAAGTTTTCGTAGCAGGAAGTTACTGTTATTTGTTTACCGTTCCTTCCTTTCAGTCCTTGACAGTCCACTGCTGGACATGGGCATCCCCTAATCGACGCCACTCCGCCCGCTCCTGGGCCCTCTGCATCCAACGGTTTCCCGCTGTCTTCTTCAGGTCGTCAGTCCACCTGGATGGAGGGCGGCCTGGACTAGCGTACAGGTAAAGGAGTAAAGGAGTACCCAAGTAAAGGTACCGTTCGACCAATAAATATATAAAATTGCATTTTAGTTAATCATAATGATTATTACAACTCCTTTGATTACCAAAACTGTGCAATACGACAATTATGTTGTTACAATGAAGCCATCATGACACGATCATGACTCAATTCTCATTGTTGAATCGGTAGAATATGACAATTATCTTATTAGAATGAATCTATTAGGACCCGATTTTAAGTCAATTCTCATTATAAACTCAGCGGTGGTCGTCCGCAATTTATATCAACCGAGGCTATGCTTAATAAGATTATTTCCTTTAAATATTTACTTACTTCTTCTTCAACTTACTTTGAATTTTCCTAATCTCCTACCTCCAGATCTGAATAATCCGTTCGAGGAATACCAATAATAAATTTCAATATTATCTTAAGGTTTTGCATCTCGTTCCATTCCAAGCCGGATCAGAACAGTTTGCTGGATTTCAATTTTCTTTGATTCCAGCCATTTTTCACCTTGGAATGGTCTTCATAACGGTACGATGTGATTTTCTGGAACTTTCCGCACGTGCGAGCGGTGACGCTTAGAACACGTCGCTTAGGGACCAAGGGGCCTGGAAACATACAGACTGCGATTTTGAGCGTTTGCGTTAGGTTTAAAAAATATAGTTTATTTAGTATATAGTAGAAAACCTGCAGGTGTCTTAATAACCACACTAAACCACAAATAAACAACTATAATATCTGATATTTTAAGTAAAATCAATCCAAGACTATGAGCACCTAAACTGGTGTTGTGAATTATATTTTCTATTGAAATATAAATTCTCGTAAGCTTTTCAGATAGTTATTAATAGGGTTCAAAGCCCTCAGGAGCGGAAGTAGGTATTATAATTATGCTTCATTTGCTAATTATTCTTAGGTTTTTGGGTTTCCTAAACTAGATTCCTAAGAATCGTTATTTATTAAATCTTCCGGCCTAAAACTCAGATTTTCCCAATATTTATATTACAATTATTTTTTTAATGGAATTTTTGAATGTACCCTATCAATAATTTAGAATTTTATAAATATAAGGGCATTAATCTGCGTCCACGACTGAATTAATAGCCCGAATGTTTTCTTGAAGAATTTGCCCATTTACTGGAGTGACGTTATCTTGCGCACACGCTCTCTGGACGTTAGCTGACGACATTTACAATAAGGACCGTTTTAACTGACAGTTTGGATACCTCATGGAAATTTATAAAGTTTCATTTGGATTTAAATGTAACAATATTTTTGTCCATCAACCCGCACTAGGCCAGCGTGGTGGACTAAGGCCTACATTCAGGCATTAATGGGTTGCTGACAATATTTTTGCCTATTTACACTAGTGTGTTGTTTCATTAAATAAACTTATTTTTTCTATAACCCGTAGACTTAGACTTGTTTTTTTTTCTCATAAATTGGGGTATAATTTTCTCTTTGAGATTTCTATCTTCTGATACCATACAACATGTAGTCTATAGCAAAATTCAAACATAACATTTTTGTACATATTTTTTCATGTTGCTCCTAATGCTATTCAGTATAGGTAATGAAGGAAGGTACTCGTAGGTACTATAATTTACTATTTATTTTATGAAAATGCAAATATAACAAAAATATGTAGAAACATAATTCTGCCCGTCTTTACGTGTTGTTATCATAAATATCGCTGGCTTAAGTAAATAAGGTCTGTTTCATATGCAATTTTCCCTCAACGGGAATTTCACGGAAGATGAAAGCAGTTTCTTTTATGATCTATTTTCTGTAACATGTCTCACTTGAAGCTTTTAACTATTTTATAATATCGTTTATTTATAAGTACAGCAACGATGTGTTCATGAATAAGGTTGAATACCTATACACATAGGTATGTATATGAATAAGTACTTACTCGTATATACATAATATACATTTTTGCGTATAGATAATTGGTTATGTTAATTACAAGATATCGTATGTATAAATTGAAATCACCAGGAAATTTCCAAGAAAAAAGGAAAGACACCAATCATTATTATCTAGTTTGACCTTTGTCAAAAAGTCTGGAACCTCGATATAGTTTGTAACTTAAGTGTAAGGAATTGATGAACAATTCTCTTTAAATATTCCAATATTTTTTATTTCCGCTTTTTTGCCTATTCCTTGATACCTATGCCATATTTTTACACCATCATATTTTTGCATTCCTTCAATGATCCTTTGATGGGGTAAATCTAGTGGCTAGAACGCTTTAGCATAAAATTGACTATCGCTTCACGCGTTACGCCGCTGCTAAGACACGTTCCTTATTCTTGCCAAATATGACACGTGAGTTACGCGACCTGACGGAGGTTACTTTAATCGAACAAAGGATTTTCCTCAGCCGCCTAAGCAGTACAACTTTAGATATATGCCTCCCTAAATCTGTCAACCGAAAAACTTATTAGCAACGCATACAGCTTTCGCCGAGACGTTTATTCAAAGCTGCGTACTAGAAGATATTTTTTTGATTTTGAATCTACCTCCAAATCTTCTACATCACTAGCATATTATAAGCAAATAAAACTTCGAGATGATGATGTGAGGAATGTAAGAAAATAATTATGAGGAAGATCTGGTCAAAGATCTCCCTATGCCAAAGTCTCATTTCATCATCAATATAATATATAGATAATGTATATACCTAAGAAAAGCAGATAACTAAATTTAATGTGATGCAAAAAAATCACGGACTTAGACAATTGAATATAGAAAAAAAACCTCCCATTTAAAGAAAATCGACATGACGAATGATCAATTCACGGTAAAATAATGCCTAAAATAGAAAATATGAAGTGTACCTATATATCATTGGTAACGAATGCAGTAGCTATCAATCACAAGCGTGAATCTATGAAATATCGGACAACCTCCATTAGTGACTGCACACAGTATAATATGAATATTTTAGTGTGCTCGGTATTTGATGCTTGTTTCTGTATCTTATTTTCATAATAATCAACAACCAAACAAGTATTTACATGAAGTAAATACTTGAAGTATTTACATGAAGTAAATACTTGTTTATTATGTTGTTCAGTGGATCTTAAACTCACTGAACAGCACATTACATTTTTGGAACTTGTATTACTTTACTACTATGGTTTGATTCATGGATTCAAATATTCAAAGATACAGTGGCTGTGTGTACGTGCACGATAAAAGAAAACGTATATCTTGTGCGATAATGTCTGCCATACAACGCAAAACTGCATAAGTAGGGGAAAAGTGGCATGAAAGAGCCAGGTTTTGAAGGAGCCACTTGCATTATTTCGGTACTTTATTGTCAAATTTGGTTGAAAATTATATTTTCTGCAAATTATATTTAATACATCTGAAGTCATTTTACCCCTCCAAAATTGGTGAGTAATTCTATTTACAACAAGTTGGAATACTCAATAGCGGTAACAACGGAGCTATTCGCATTTAAGTGCGATGAATAAAATATAACATGCTTCCCTATCACCCAATATATTTTGTGGAAGCCTTGAACGACGAATAAAGATTTATATCAATCCCGCGTCTGACGCAGATTGAAATCGTCCGGGTTTTAACGATAGAGATGCGTCTTCATAACGCGCACGTATTTTTTACGCACGTTTTACGTTTCTCTGGAGGGGACTTAAAATCTCTACATCTATACGGATATTTTTTTCCTTAAGATTATAACAGCGGTGATAGCCCAGTGGCTTAGAATTTGATCTCAAATCGAGGGGTCCGGGTTCCAGTACCAGTGGCACGCAATGACTTTGTTGACATCGTGAGGAAACCTGCATGCCTGAGAGCTCACAAAAAAAATGTTCTCAAAGGCATGTGAAGTCCACCAACCCGCAGTAGGCCAGCGTGGTGGACGGCGGCCTACATCCCTCTCATTGTGAGAGGAGACCCGACCCTGTAGTGGGTCATAAATGGGTTACTTAGATATATATAACGCTTAACACTCTTCTAGGATTTCCTGTGTCATGGATACCATGGACACAAGACTTATGTACGAACACATGCGCTCAGACCAGAAATAGAAATTTGAAGTCTTAATTTAAATCTCTGCTCCACTGGGAATCGAATCCAGGACTCTCCAGCGCACCAGTGTCTTAACCACAGCGCCAGATCTGAACAGATTTTTCTTCTTAAGATATTATATCGTTTCACACTATACTAGGATTCCTTGTGTGTGTCGCCGCCATGGACACAAGACAACACACACGCACACCAAAAGCAGGAATATGGATCCTATCGTTTACGGATCCTAAACGGCCTGAAGAAGTTTACCAACGTGTGAATTAACCATAGGCGGCATTTCGTTTGGGAAAAATACTGGCAACATTTCCTGGAATAACTCAAAGCACGTCAGAGTA
Source organism: Erynnis tages (assembly GCA_905147235.1). Lineage (NCBI taxonomy): Eukaryota > Metazoa > Arthropoda > Insecta > Lepidoptera > Hesperiidae > Erynnis > Erynnis tages. Next base: position 2,802,193 of record LR990078.1, on the reverse strand, counting down.
TCGTCTTTATATCGCACGCGTCGATCACTCCGCGCGTACTACGGAATTGGGTTGCGCTCCATTTTCTCCGTTCCTTTTGAACCATTTCACGCGTGTCATGGAGAATATCAAGAATTTAAAAAACTGGGTGTGAGTTGTCTCACTTTCAGTGGGTAAAGCATATTTGATCTACTTCTAAGGCCTAGTTCTAATTGGCTGTCACAATACAACACAATCGACCGACAAGCCAACTCGACAAAATATAAACATAGGTTTCTGAATGGAGCTAACTAACCATATGCACTGACATACAACAAATTTTAATGTCCTTATCATACCGCCAAGTTGTTTCAAGCAGCCCATTTTGTCACCGCAATCAGTACAAGTGGTTAGAATTTGATGGTATTTTTGTTGCACCACAAAGAGAATTATGTGATTTATATCGTTTACAAAGCTAGACAGCCTTATTATTTTATTCTTACCAACCTGTAAAGCATGAGCAATTGAGTAGCATAATCGTATGGAAATGAAGTCGGTAAAATACTGTCAACATTTCCTGGAATAACTCGAAGCACGTCAGCGTATCGTCTTTATATCGCACGCGTCGATCACTCCGCGCGTACTACGGAATTGGGTTGCGCTCCATTTTCTCCGTTCCTTTTGAACCATTTCACGCGTGTCATGGAGAATATCAAAGTCTTTCTAAAACATATGATGGTGTGTAGGGTTTCCTGACTTTCGGTGGTTGAATAAATTCACGGTACCCCGACGCTACCAGTACCCTTCTCTCATACCCTTGTTTCGTATAAGTATGTACCAGAATGTGTATTTTGACTTTAGGATAAGAGCGAGAGTTTCTATTATTCCTGGTAGGTACAAAATCTCCAGTTTCATTCGAAGGACCAAACCTGACCAAACTTTCACGGTCCAATAGCGGGAGTACGTGAAAGTTTACCTACGTGAAAAAAATAGGTAAATAAACTCAGATATGTACTAGATAGTGTAGTGCTTGTATGGTGTGATAACATAAAACCCTAAAACACTAGTCTAGACTATTGAGTGTTTCATGGCTTTCAACAGCGGGTATTAATATATTTACGCTACCCGTCCCGTAGTCGTACCATACCCTTGTCGCGAACTGAGATAAATTTTTAATTTTACACAATCAGACTTTGAAAGGTCTCTCTGATAACATAAAACCCTAGTCTAGACTATTATTTAGGTGTTTCATGACTTAAAAAAGCGGGTATGAATTTATTTACGCTACCCGCCCCGTACCCGTACCGTACTCGTACCATACCCATAAATCTTACACTTAACTCATTCAGAGTTTGACAAGACTTGTATAGCATGAAACCCTAAAACATAAGTCTAGACTGTTCGGTGTTTCATGACTTTCAACGGGTAGGAATATATTTACGCTACCCGCTCCGTACCCATACCCTTGTCGCGGACTACGATAAATCTTTCATTTTACACACTCGGATCTCGTTATGTTTTATTGAAACTGCCCAACCTTAACCTTATTTTGTATATAATATATATACCTTAACCTTTTTGGAACATCAATGCCAAGTGGAGTTTTATTTGGTTGTTTTAAATGATACTTTAATATGATCTCTTTTAATTCCAAATACTTAATGCAAATTGTCATTTCTCGTGACAAAAGATTCACAAATCATTAGAACAAGACTGATTAATAACTATAGTAGGACAGGTCAAACTGTAGTCAAATTGTGTTCTCTAATTGACTGATTAAAAAAATGTTGACTGTTGTTTAACTGAAAAATTGTTGACTTTAAATAAAAAAAAAATTCAGTCGATTAGGGAACCAAATCTAGATTGAATAAAACAAAATCGTCATAGATTTTGTGTATCATCAATATTTCAAGTCAACTTTATTTTGATAATAAATTTATTTTCAAACGTGATAAACATTTACATTTTTTAAAGATTATTATATTTAGATATTGGAATTTGAGCAGAAGATCCTGAAAACACTTTAAGAATTACACAAAAATAGTGGCTATTGAAAAGTATCTTCGACAAATGTTTTTAGCTATTTTTAACCGACTTCAAAAAAAGGAGGAGGTTCTCAATTCGTCTGTATGTTTTTTTTTTTTTTTTTATATTTGTTATCGCCGCATTCCGTCATTTGTTAACCGATTTGAATTTTTATTATTATTTACTATTTTTTATTAAGGCTGGTATTAATCTCGATAATCACAGTCCGTTTAATTCAAATTCACTATTCATGAACCCACTTTTAAAAAGGCAGGCTGTCAACTACCCCATTAAAACCTAATGGACTTTAAAATACCCGCCCTATAATTTTCATAATTAAAGTACCTACCCCTGTTTCGTAAACTGCTTTAAAGGGAGGTGGTCAGCGACAATCAGTAATGAATGGCTGATGGATATTGTTCAGTCACGATACTACTTTTTCTTGTTTATTCAGGGACTGCAGAGGTACGTAACTAAAAGAAAAAAAGGGTAGAATATGTTATTCGCATCCCCGTTTTTATGTTAGCTAGGATTAGGGAAACTGATCAGTGTTGGTTATGTTAATATCTACCGGCTATCCTCAGAAGTTTAAGTTTAAGCAAAGAGGAATTAATCCACGACTATTTTACATGTTTAAAATACATTTAAAACACACGTAGAACGTACATTGTTTCAAGTTTTGTCTATCTATGAATCACGTGTGGATTTGAAAGAGACTTTATTTTTTCATAAAAATAAAAGGTCAACAACAAAGATATTTTTTCTGTTGAAAATAAATGTCAACAGAAAGTAGCTGTGACAGACCGTGACGCGGTGTGAGCATCACAAACGCATAAGCGATGACACGACGTGACTGGAATGCGCGCTGTGATATAGCTGTTAGGATACTTTTGCAATATCCAATTCTATACACGGTGACAGTAAAGTGTAGAGTTCACGTAAAGGGAGTGTACACAAGGTCAGTAGCAATCGTTTAATTCATGTGAAGCTTGACTCAAAAGTCAACGGTTTTCAAAAAATTTGAGTTAGGTAATGAAATTTTGGTTGATTCAATTTAATTTTGTATAGATATTTTCTCCAATTCTCTCCTGTAAAGCGAGTTAATGTTTTTTTTTTCAATTGATTGTATCCCGGTACTAGTAGATACATAATACTTATAATAACTGATTAATAAGTAGCTATTTCTTTTATTTAATTTTAATGACGGTATTTTCAGTAGTAGTTAGTAGATTCAAATATTAATTTTCCATTGGGTAGTATAGGCAGTATTTGGGAAAAGCGAATGTGAGTTATTCCACGATATTTTACTGAACTTTTATTGAATATTGATTAAAAGACTGAATATATTTATTAATTATTTATTTATTAAAAAGTCAGTTTTTCTGTCTATACTAATATTGATTTTATTAGAAGACTAAAGTAGAAGCATGCTAGTTTCCTGCTAAGATCGTTATCGAAAGTTGTCTGTTGAGAGTTTGAGAGGCATTCGATCGGGTAACACGAAGCTTCTACCGCAGCTTCCCACTTAGCATATAGATGTGTTACACCCTTTTTCAGCGAAGCGTATATATAAGATACGATAGATATAAGTTAGTAGTATAAAACGTATTTATGGCAGGTAAGTGTCAAAAGCTGCCAAAACTTTGTAGTTATCTAAATTGAGTAGTAGTTTGAGATTAATTCAATAACTTAAAAGTCGATAGATACTCTTATTTTTTACGCAATCTGTCTATAATCCATTAGAGATCCTCTATACGTATTTGTTATAAACTATTCTTACCCATTAGTAACCCACTACAGGGTCGGGTCTCGTCTCACAATAAGAAGGATGTAGGCCTTAGTCCACCACGCTGGTCTAGTGCGACTTCGCACAGACGCACACCTTTGAAAACATTAGGGAAAACTTGCAGGTTTCCTTACAATATTTCCCTTCACCCTTGTAGCAGGCTTTGTTTAATTTTAAAAATTTGTTGCGGTAATAGTGTTTCGCCTAAGAATCCAGCCTCTTTCTAGAGGGGTCCGGGTTCGAATATCAGTGGCATGGATGCACCAATGACTTTCTGCACTGCACTGCACTGCACTTTATATCACACTACCAACCTTTGTTTCTAAAAATTTAATTATATTTAATTCGTTATGACTCATTTTTCTTTTAGCCACTGAAATAATGAAATACGAAAAGTTGTCTGAGAAGCTGATTACAAAGACTTCAACTTTGTATGATCTTAACTTTGATGCAGCGAATAAACGCCAACTTGCGTTACTAGTTATTAAAGATCTTGCAAATTTCGTATAAATACTTGAAGCACAAAAGTATATAATATATTGTAACAATTGCAGTGACAGAATTTGTTATCTTATTCGTGATCCGGGTTCGAAACCCAGTGGCACGCACAAATGGCTACAATGATTATAATAAAAAATGTTGGGAAAAAGATTTTTCATACCTGACAGTTCTTCATGTTAAAATTCTTTGAAGTTCACTAGCCCGCGCATTTATCAATCATTGATGCGAGTGACCGACGATATCGATCATAAATATGTATCATCGATGCCATCAATATGTTTTACCTCTCTCGCAAATCTCTAATGCCTAGCCGCTGTTTGGTGACATTCTTCATACATCCGTTCAATAAACTTATCGCAATTTACTCTGAGGTCACAGCCCTATTATTCAAATCTTTAAACACCTTATTATTAAAATTCCAATAATAACAATCTGTACCTGGAATTTCAATCAAAATGATAATCACAAGTGCTGTACCTGGAATTTCAGTCAAAATGATAATCAAATATTAGCTTTAAGTATACGTAAAATATACGTATGTTTAGATACATTACCACCCGCCCGCCCCAGTTATGTCACTCACGCGATATAAATTATGCAAGTGTTAAGTTACACGCCGCGGGACTATGTTTCATTATAGTTCCACATTAGAATAAAATTATTATAATAATAGCTATTGAGTTTATTTATTATTTTGCGTGTTTATCTTGCAGTTATAAATTTGACAGCATCAATATTATTAACCGATCCGCAGTGGATAAGACGAAGGGTCCTGGGTTCGATTCCCAGTGGAGCAGATGTCGGAATGGCGATTTTTAATTTTTGTTTCTGATTTGGTTATTTGTGTCCTTGCGTTATTGTATGTCCATGGACACGACATAGACAATCCTAGTGTGGACTATGAGTAGCATTTATATTATCTAGGTATTAAACGGTAATAGAAATCTACCCCCGCCTAATTACAATCACAAAATCGGTTGATCGCAACAAAATGATCGTACGACATAACATTACATAAGTACATTTGTCGTATCTCAGTGCGTATTATTTGGAAAGCTCCATTCAGATGCCTGTGTTGGAATTTTGTCGTTGGTTGGTCGGTCAAGTCCTATTACGATAGCCATAGCCGATTAGGAAAAGCGAGAGCCTTATTCCAGGTTCTGTGTTCAAATTGGGGCACCATGAAACATTAAAAATTATGTACATTTTAAAATTCATCAAAAGTAAATGAGTTGTAAAATTACCGAAGAAAATAAAACCATATGAAACATTAAAAATTATGTACATTTTAAAATTCATCAAAAGTAAATGAGTTGTAAAATTACCGAAGAAAATAAAACCATAAAAATATTCACAATTTACATTAAAAATGGTATTTTCAGTTTTTCGATTTAAATTTAAAATGCATGTCGTGATGATGCGTTCGTAATTGTGACACACAAGCGAATCGTGCGGAACTGACCGCAGTGATTTTGGTAACTGAAAAGATAGTTTTCGCATATAATATATAAACTACACTTTTTGTTATTGAAGATTCAACGTTAGGAATACAAAAAGGCTGATGTGGAGAAAACCAAAGTTGTGTTATAAATACTAAATTAAAATGAATGATATAGATCGCAGAGTTAGTTTTATTTTACCCGACACACATGTCATATTCTATGTTAGATTTCATATCATTAACGATATGTTTGCGTATTTAATAAATCGATACGCAAGTTCTACTAATCTGGCCGAGAGCCAAGTACGAGTAGGTACTGCACTTTGCGAGTTACCGAAGCACTACGGCTAACTGGTAAATAATCACTTCTCTCATTACATTAAAACGTTCCTGTAATTGAGAGTTCATTCATTTATAAATCTCGAAAGTGGCAATAGCTACTTTAAATTTAGCTTTTAACTTATAAGGTAAGTACTCGTACATCCGAGACGTTATATTTTTTGTTTCGTATTTGCAAATTAAGGAGGGTTAGGAAGATGGCGGAAAAGTACCTACGTCTCCGAAGACGTACTATAACTCCCTACAAAATGTAAAAAGAATTGGGACGTGTACACCGTTCACAATTAATTACTTACAATATATTATAATTTACAAAAAAGAGTGCGGTCAGAAACGTCTGAAAGCAGCTCAAATTCCAATATGATTTTTATTGCGTGTGAAAAAAAAAATAAGTCAAAGGACTGAGGTGCTGATGATGTCAAAAGTCGGGTCCTTTAAACAAAACATAGTTTTTGTATGAACAACCCGAATTATGACGTCATTTTTTGTTTTGACCGTTCAATAAAAGTACGTCAATTGACTGTGTGACCTTTACTTTGAACTTTTTAATGAAACATGAGACGATTGGTAAATGCCATCTTTGTATTATTCGAAACAATATCGGACACCTTATTCCGAATACAATGAATAAAACCAGCGGAGATGGATGAAACATGGAGACGGCCCCAAAATGTCGTTTTTGTGCCTTCACTTGACTGGAATAATGTTATACCCTGCCTTAAACCGCGCTTTGAAAAGATTTAACAAAAAGTATATTTTTTAGTAACATTAAAATAATTTTTTAATGTTACTTAACACTTTGCCTGTCCAAATAGACACAATAGTTAAACAATGGGAATGTATCACATGTGACTCATGGGACAGCAAAGTGGTTAAAATAAGTTTTTATGTAGGTTAAATATTACCAGTACTTAAATACTGGTTTATTTTATGGGTGAATGATGAATTGTTCTGATTTATCATATTATATTAAATCGCTGATATATAAGATAATTTTGTGTTACTTATCAGTTTTTGTCGTTTAGTGTAATTTATGTTTCTTTGTGAAATAATGATCTATACCTATCTTTTTGTCAAATTCCTCCTTAGATCATCTACCAATTCACTAATAGTAGAATATCTACTAATCTATTAATAGTAGAGCATCTGAAAATCTACCTACTACCTAATAGAAACTAATAGTAAAGCATCTTATCTACGAATAGATCCGCCACTCCTAATTGAAATCAAAACGTAGTTAGGAAGGTCCGAAGGTTGAATAAACGATGTATCTCTTAAACAACTAAGCTTAATAACCGCTTTAATCTCGAGCTTTAAAGCTCGGCCAGTTACAAAGGCAGATTGGAAAAGTTTTTTCTTCTGAGAGTCCAATTAAAGTTGTTAGAAGCAATTTCCCGTGGCGTGGCGTTTCACAAACGGAATATATGTACGAGTACGAGTACGTGCTACCAATGCTGATGGTAATCATTTATTGACCAGTGAACAATAACTCACTAGGTAATATGATTCCTGCAATAGAACAAAGGAACCAGCAAGCGAATAGCATTGGTTTGAATATACAGGTTGAGACATAATTTAGAAAATAGTATTTTTGTTAGAAAATACGTGCTAATGTGCGCTCAGTGAAGCGGTGATAGCCCAGTGGCTAAGAATTCGGCCTCTCACTCGTGAGGTCCGGATATTATATCCCAGTGGCACGCTACACGTACCTACACGTTATTTAAGGAAACATAACCTTTTTCCCTGTGAAATTTTTCACAAGGTAGTTTTATATATTATATGCGAAAACTATCTTCTTCAACTTCAATCTGAAGGCTAAAACCAATGTAGTTTACGATTCGATATCAATTGACTAAGCCAGTCAATCAACATAATAAACTTCGCAAACGATATCGTCCTATCGACCACGGACTGGTAATGTATACCCATTCCTAGTCGCCCCACGTACCCGAAGTTACCCATAACAACCCGACAACTAATTGATTTTGCCCTGAATTTTAATAAACTTACAGGGAAAATTTTAATTGAACTATTATTTTAATTTACTTCGTATAATACCTACGAGTACCTTTAAACTCGGAAAAAGGTCGGATAGGTTGGTAAGGATTTTAGGAACTGTGAGCCATAACTGAGATTAAATTAATATTATTACTTTTTAACCCTTTGCCTGTCCAATATCTCGTCTAGACGTGTCTAGTCTAGACGAGACCAGAATGAGAGTAGAAATCATCCTTCAATTGACATTTTCTCAAATTCATTAATTCTATTTAGGAAATTGATAAACAATTCTCTCTCGGTTTAAATTTTTAAAATTTTTATTTCATTTAATTAATTTTTATTTTGATTTTTTGTTTTCAACTCCTATTGTACTCGTTATTTAATTTATTATCCTTATTTGATTATGTATTTTTTTTTCTTATATTCGCTTAATGTTTGTATTTTTTATTTTTTCTTGACATGTAATAGTAACAATTATTGACATCACCTATTTTACATTCCCAAATGTAATTATTTTGCATCAGAATTTTATCTGTAAACTTTAGTAACTTATACGTGTTGTTCACCTTTGCATGTAGTTTGCGCCTATAATCGAGGTGGCACTTAGATAAATCCCTAAAATTATTATGATGTATTAAACTGTATTGGCGTACTCCTTGTTGGTGCATAGTCAAACAAGGGGTATATATCACATGTGACTCACGGGACAGCGCAGTGGTTAAGGTTATAATATACTCGATATTATTTAAAAAAATATTTTTTGCACTTGTTTTTTGCCTAATTTTATGTTTGGCACTCGTAAAATGTCTATGTATCTATGTATGTATTTACTATCAATATTATCATTATTTAGCGATACTTTAACGTCACAAGCATACCTAATTTCATTAACAAAAAGCCCCCCGCTCTGATCAAAAACGGAAGACTGGAAAAATTAAAAGTAGGATTATGACAACATCAGGAGATTATAAAAAATGAGACAATTTTATCAATTTTTGATCACATTTAATTAATTTAAACTTGCGTATTATTAAATTAACATTATTGTATAAAATATTACCATCTTAATTGACATTGTTACTTTATAAATCTTCATCCATTTCATCAATCTCCTCCATGGTCTTATTAAATAATTTTCTAGCGAATTCTTTACTGAAATATTCCGATATCAGATTCCAAATGCCAATCGTGAACCACATCATTACGCCGAGACAAACCATGAGACGGAACACAAAACCGATCATTTTGAACTTCAAATTTCAAAATTCAATAAAAAATTGCACGAAAATGGGTATAAAAGGTTACTTAGTATAGGTCCTTGGGACAAATATTATTTTTAAATGCTTCTTAAAGATATTTTCAGAACTTAGTGTGGTATAATGCCGCTAGATGGCTTTAAAACTGGTTTATGTTAGATTAATTAAATTGGATTTAAAACTTTAGCAAATTCTAAAGGTTTTTTTACAAAACTTTTGTTATTAATTATTTTGGCTTTACCTTATTTTCAGAATCATACACACTTTTTTTTTTCTTCTTAATTTATTAATGTACACAAAATTTCGTGTACACACTTAAAATATTATAGATATTATTTGTATTCAAATGTCACATCAATATTCCCTAGACCCAAAACAAACAACACCCGCCTACAATAATTAATAGGTAAGTAGGTATTTACATTCAAACGAAAGTAATGCAAGCGTTACACAAAGCACACCACACTACCGAAAGCTATGAACTACTGCGCTAATTTTTTCCCTCCCCTAATTGAATTAAGGGCCGTAACCATTCCGTGTAAGTGCATGCAGTTAACCGAACGGATCATTGGTAAAGTTCGAATGTCTGTTAACAAGTCCGTTCTAGTTGGAGTTTACCCGAGTTAATTACCTAGTTAACTGTTACCTTACCTCGCTTGTAATGTTACGTAAGGTAACATAGTTCTTCGCGCCAAAAAGTCTAGGTTACAGCGATAGTGTTAGTAGCAACCTGGATCTTGTTTGACCTGATGTCCTAAACAAACATTGTGAACGAAGTTAGTTAGGAAATGTGATACCTACGTATGAGACTTCTATTCAAATATGTTCACAGTTGGAACATTTGTAGGAATTTTGTGATTTCAGTAGAGAACATAGGTACTTTTGTTTTACGTAAGAAAAGTATCGAAAGTTTCAGCTCAATAAAAGAATAACAATTGCCTTATAGCTACTACAAGTACCTAATATAATTTAATTATCTACTACAATAACCCTATAGCTATTTCACAAACTAGAACTCTATGATTAGTTTACAACTTTAACACATACGAGTACGTGCTTATAAAAGTTACTGGCAATAATTTGTATTAATAACATTCTTTTAACTCAAATATTTGCGATTTTAAACACGATTCACTAAACATAATCAAATCAAATTCATAAATGTTTAATTATACAGGTATAAACAAAGATAAAGAGACGATAAATAGAGTTAGAAACCTAAATATATTCTGGCACACTAAAATTCATAAGGGTATTTAGGCCAGATTTTTTTTAAAAGATCGCATCAGGCCCGTACAAAGCGTCATGTATGATGTCGTAAACTATGTGGATATGCGGGTAGACCAACGTAGTCAGTATCACGATGCTGTTGGCTATCACGAACAGTTTCATGTTATCTATGCCGTCCGATGATCTGAAAAATACAAAAAATATATAATACCTAAGTATAAAAATAGTATTATTATGTCTATGATTTTCTTCTACAGAAAATGTGTAGCAAATTGCTGACAACGTGATGTTAATATCTCCGGCCTGAATTGAAATTTTAATTTTATATAATTTTTTCATAAAAATTCAATTTTTAATTATTTCTCTCTTGTTTTTGATATAAGGCCGTAACGTAATTCTATGAATTCGATTCTTAAATCATTCTTAAGAAAGCATTAATCTAACGCATTTTAAGAATATTCAAATAGTCTAAGACTGTAAAGAAATATTATAATCAATGAAAAGTCAATGCGTTCTGAATATCTAAGTATACAATTTCACAATATCTATTCGTAGAAAGAGTTGAAATAGGTACCTATACTAATGCGTCAAACAGAACATACGTTAAAAGAATTAAAAGAATTAAAAGACGTTAAAAGAATATGCTTCATAGCCATATTTCTCTATTCCCTATTCTCTCCGGGGGCTGAAATGTGCTGCAATACAAAACTACATTTATATGACGCTACGTAAAGTCAGCGAGTGCTTTCACGATGCACATAAAAGTCTTTTTACGCCACCTTTTTATGTTATGATCTGTTTGAAATATTAGAAAATGAAATATGCATAATGTGTTGATTAATAGGTATCTAATTTAATTATAGAATTGCAACCATTTCACTGTTTGTTTCGCGACTCTATTTACTATGCAGATCTCTCTACAATATATTGTATCAGGCGTTACTTTGCGGAAATCCATTGTTATTTAAGTTGTATTTATATATGAGCAACCAACTCAGCTCAGCAACCAACCGTTGTAGAGTCCACATCACCTGATGATGCTCCGTTTTGGGGCGAAACACGTGTCGTGTGCTATTGGAATAAGTTGTTATGGTATATACCTACTCAGAGAGATAAGGGAGGGTGGTGGGTCCATACAAAAACAAGTTCCACGTGTGCGGATTGTTGCAAACAAATATAAATACAACCTAAAAAAATTTCTCTACAATGTTTTAGTGATGATGACTGCAACCCTTTTTTGGTCCACTATTGGGCACAGGTCTCACACAACAAGGGGCGGCCTGGAGCATACCCTACCACGCTGCTTCAATGGGATTGGTAAAGAAACGAGCTGGTGACCAACCCGTATTGTGTGTTTTAGGGTGGTGTGCCGTCTACCTCCGACAAGGTAACGACTGCTATCGTATCGGGAACCGACGGTTTAACGGAAGCGCGCATGTAATCCGCCACTAGCGGTCACCCATCCAGGTACTGACCGCGCCCGACGTTGAATTACTTCGATCGCTTGTGATCTACTCACGCAGCGGGGATAAAAATTCAGTTCACACCTCATAAGACCACTAAAAGCAGCGGACGTTTAAATAAAAATTGAAAAATCAAGAGTAGTTTATTTTCCAAAATACAGCTTAGTAAGCAAACCAGTCTCCTAACGCCAGCTATGCACGGATCTTTGTGTCGATCGACGGAGATCCTTAAAGAATAGGCTTTTAAAAAGAGCTCTCGTTTCTTTAAAGTATACCTAATAGGGAACCAAAGAAAGTATTTCAATTCGAAAAGTGGAAGTTTAAATTTAAAAATCGAAGATAGTTTATATTTTTCTAAAATACAGCTTAGTAAGGGATCTTATGTCGATCGACGGCGAACCTTAAAGCCTTCGTCGCTCGATCTCGATATCGTACGAGTACGTAAAATCTTCCTTGGAACAGCGCCAGCCGGCTTCAGATAACGTATTTAAGAAAAGAAGCTGGAATAGATTTCTGATTTCGGATCAGAATCCACTGCTATTATTTGCAGCTTTTTTAAACTGAATTCGCTTTTTTCAGACAGTGCGAGTATGTAGGTATATAATAAAACACTTGGGCTTAGAGATTACTAAGAGTAATACAGTGATAGCCCAGTGGCTTAGAATTCGACGTCGAATCGAGGGATCCAGGTTCGAATCCCAGTGGCACGTACCAATGACTTTGTAAAAAAGTTATGTGCGCTCTATAAAATTAAATACCACCTGCTGTTACGGTGAAAGAAAACATCGTGAGGAAACCTGCATGCCTGAGAGTTCACAATTTTTTTTTCTCAAAGGCATGTGAATTTCACCAACCCGCAGTAGGCCAGCGTGTTGGACGGCGGCCTACATCCCTCTCATTGTGAGACCCGACCCTGTAGTGGGTCATCAATGGGTTACTGACACATCAAGCTTCGTCCAATTTGGCAGCATCACACAATGTAACTTTTGTATCGGTACCAAGTAATGACGTTGCAATATCGCGTGCACCGCACATGTGCCGGCGGATAATCCACGTGATGGAGTGCCGCTGCGGACAGACGCCAAATTGTGTCCGATCACATTAAGGGCATCTATTCAGGAGACTATCGCTAAATTGCTGGGCCCTAGACATCGCTAGCCGCCATGGACTGCAAGTTTAAAGAGTTGTATAGTATAGTTAGTATAGTATTGTATAGTATTAGTAGTATTGTATAGTATATAGTTGTATAATTGTATAGTAGTTTAAAATTATGTAGGTAAATTAAGTTATATATCCGCGTATAGACTTTAAAAATTAGTTTAATCAGAAAGCTAAAAAGTAAAATTGGTTTAAATAAAGAATATTGCAGACTTTAAACTACCTATATTCTAAATTCCATTCAAATTCGTTCAGGTGTTATTAAGTGAAAGAGTAAGAAACATCCATCGTTCTATCCTTACAAGCTTTTGCATTTATATAGTGAGTATCTTTTTGGCGCGTTGTCAACTTTTTTTTATTTACTAAGATATTATTTTTCGTAGCAAAAGTTTCATTTTTGTAAAGAAACTTACAAAAGGGCCAAATAAAACAGTTTTACTATGGCTTACATAATTTTTATATATCCATTTCGATGTAGGTACAGAAATTGGATAATAAGAAATAGTATACCCCCAGTAATATCACATGCTATTGACACCAAGAGAACACATTAACATATCCCACGATAATCCGACGTAATGTTGTATAACATCTGGCAGCCGCAAACCGCGCAATCTCGGTGCGATTGTCGCGCCGTGAATGGGGCGCCTTAGGCCATTACAGATAAAGCGGTGCTCCTTCTAGCCGCAAGTAACGAGGAACAATTTATAGTCGATTACAAACTAATCCCGACTAAACTGCTCTGTGATTCAAACCTAACAAGGTGACGGACTCATTAGTGACAGTATAATGGTTTTGCCCAATTTTTGGTTTCGGAAACTAAGTTAAGGTACGACTAAATCGCACGTAGTGTAAGCGCTCCCAAAATAAGTATTTCTAAGGTCAGAGATCGCAATTTTCAAACAGGCCATAGAGGCAAACACAGCTGCCTTTGACGACTACAACCTGGCCACTGCTATCAGTCACAGAGACGAGACAGTCATAGCGAGAACCCTGAAGGAACGCCCGGACCACGGAGACACCGGGACAAAATTGACAAAGAACTTTTTCTGGAGCGTAACAAAATCAAACAAGAAAAAAGTCTGGAGATCGTTCGTGCGTGAACGCACGCAGTCGCAAGAGTTTTTTTTTTATTTATTTACACTTTATTGCCACAACTAAACTAGGTTGTACAAAGGGCGGACTTAATGCCATCAGGCATTCTCTACCAGTCAACCCTGGATGTCAATTTGTACGAAATGACGTCCAAACTGATCGTTTCCCTATTGTTTAACATTGTTCTTGAAAAGACATGGCTGCTAGCTGCAATCCTTGAATGTAACCGTCGGGCACAGGTCTCTCTCCACAACAAAAATATACTTCACACGATGCATTACCTTACAATAGTGTATGACATTGCCACAACTAACAAGTTTTTCCATTTGTATAGAAAACACGCATAGTCCAACACACTGCATGTACGCGCGTGGATGCGTTTTATAAACAAATGGACGCGAACTAAGCTGCGTGATGCGGGCAGTGTGAATCGCTTTGCAAAGAAAACGAAAACATACACACAACTGTTAAAAATATTTTCTCCTTAAATATACTTCGATAGATGAAAAAAGCCGGCACGATAAATTCACGGCATCATTGTAGTGTAGTGGTTTCAATTTATTTGTGAAGATTTTGCGAGTTAGGAATAAAATTAAATGGTCGTTCATCTCAATTACGAGTTAAAATAATTTTTGGGAGCAATACAAGTACCTAAAATAGTCGGCTATTCAATACATTTGACTTGATTCGGTCTTTTGACAAGGCTTTTTAGTCAAATTACGGGCTTTATTACTAGCTTAAATATTTGCCATCCGGTCGATTATGTCTGGTTATATGTCAGTACCCATTAATGACCCACTACAGGGTCGGGTCTCCTCTCACAATGAGAAGGGTGTAGGCCTTAGTCCACCACGCTGGCCTACTGCGGGTTGGTGGACTTCGCATGCCTTTGAGAACATTTTTTTTGTGAACTCTCAGGCATGCAGGTTTCCTCACGATGTTTTCCTTCACCGTAACAGCAGGTGATATTTAATTTCATAAATCGCACATAACTTTTATTACAGTCAATGGTGCGTGCCACTGGGATTCGAACCCGGATCCCTCGATTCGAGGTCGAATTCTAAGCCACTGGGCTATCACCGCTGCGTCTGGTTATATAAAAGATTACATCAACCGTCACTTAAGGTGGAACAAGAACAATTAAACAAACAAAGTCATCAGAATCTGTGATAAAAAGTAACCTATAGATTTCCTCATAAGTAAATGTCTTATTTGCGCTATGTTTTATGTCGCTCGCAAAAGGTTAGCACCTACTTAGGTGGTAGTTAGTACTTAGGTGGTACTTGGTAGAGCCATAGTAGCTTGACCGGGGTGCCTTACCGCCAGCCTCTTAACCCGTCGTAAAGCATGTTCGTCATGTCTTGTGTTTTTACTGGCGAGGTGTGGTTGCGAGAGATACTTTATTTGAAGTCAACATCTTAGTTTTCATGACTAGCAAACCACCCGCGTACAACCTCAGATAGATTTTTTTTCGGCTATGTGAACTTGGCACCCGACTTTGGAAAAATGAGTTCTTTCATGTGTTTTTCGAAAGATTAACATAGGTAGTCGTTAGTAGTGAAAATATTTTCATTTGCAGTTAACCCAAAAAAAAAAATTAAAACGAAAATAAAGTTGTCCCTCCACATTTAAAAAACCATTTTTTTTCAACTGTTTCTTATTGTTAGTAGAGTTAGTAGAGGATTGTAGTGAAATTTTTTTCGCTTGTAGTTGGATAGAAAAAATAAAAAATATATACATTGGAATATTTCTTCAAAATGGTAGTTATTACGGCTTAATGTAAGTTTCTTCTCTATTTGAGGTTGGATGCAGGTGTCCATGGGCTGCAGTGAGCACTAAACACCAGGTGGCCTGCATACCCGTTTGTTATTGAAGTAGGTACCTACTATAAAATAGGTAATACCTGAGCCAGCTTCCGAAGCCGTCGTTGACGTCATCGAGGGACTCAAAGGCTTTCTCAGTCTTATTCGCAGCCTTCCCCTTCGGTTCCGGTTTCGAGCCCTTCTTTGTCGACCCACTGTTCAGTTTGCTCTTCTTCATAATCTGAAATAAAATAAAAAACGTCTTTGAAACAAAGAAATATAAAAGGAAGAGTTTAGTTCCCATCGATACCGTCACTTAGTTTCCGTGGGAATATCGAAACAGAATGAATCACTTACCACGTCTATGAATAATAACTGTTTCTATAATTTAATGCACACATAGATCATCATCACTCGCTCGTTTTCACACCACCACAGACAGAGAGGGATTTGCTCGACATTATCGAAATATCTTAAGAAAAAAGATAAACAATCGAAAAACAAAAATGTAATTCACCACGTAAAAAAAGTTTACTCGCTTTTTTATTATATTTTTTAGAAAGTTGTGTTTATCTGAGTACCTATCTAATATTATTAAACGGCTATTCTTCTTCATATAATTATATAAACTTACATTACCTCAAAGTGCAATATTAATGAAATAAAAGCAATAAATACGAAGAAAAATGACTGATTTGAGATTTCGTGAGTGCAGAGCTACGCCGTCGCCGACGTGCAATATTACGTTGAATTCGAGCTAAAACAAAATAATATAATATTATCGTAAATATCATATTGGATATTACCTCCGAGTCCGCAGCCAGTGAACACGCACGTCTCGCACTCGGCTCCGAGTCTAACGAACCGCATTCAGAGAAGCTTCACAAGTGCTGATCAATACTGTAACACCGACTCGACACTCGGTTGTTATTTAATTTGTGTGCTCCAGATATTTTAATGAGTTACACGTCATATTTTCGTCAATATTGCTGGCCTTTATGTCCCACTGTTGGGCACGCGTCTCCTCCTGGGATGGCCTGGAGTATACTCCACCACGCTGCTCCAGTGCGGTGCGGTGGAAAAGCGGGCTAGTGGCCAACCCGTGTCGGATGTTTTCAAACCGCCCATTGCGCCTCCGACAAGGTTTAACAATTGTCTTATCGATGACAACCCGGACCGACGGCTTAACGTGCCCTCCGAAGCACGGAAGCGCGCATGTAATCGGCCACTAGCGGTCACCCATCCCGGTACTGACCGCGGTCGTCGTTGAACTACTTCGATCGCTTGTGATCTACTCAAGCAGCGGGGATCTGCGCGCTTCTGCTGCAACTACATAGTAGGGTATAAAGGGATCAAAAAGCCATATAATATCATCGTGTTACTTCGCTTAAATTAAAATAATCAAAATTGTACTTGACTGAGGAAAAGTACGGCCGTATTTCAACACGCCCCGGCACATCTATTTCAGGTTGCTTTCTTTCCAAAGAATTTCGTCTGTAATTTATTCTTTTAAATAACAAAGTCGGGACATAAACCCAGGTTCTTAACGAAGTTATTTATGTTCTTAAATTATACTCCGTGAAATTCCAGACTCGAATAAATGACTGGCCAGGAATTGGTTCGAATTCACTTAAAAACAAAATACGGTCCATTAAAAGCAAATATAACTAGTACTTAAAGCTGATAGGACTAGCAATTTTTTTTCTTTTTTTTTAACTCGATACATGTGGGACTTACAAAAAAATTTTGAAACAAAAATTGTGTGATATTTTGACTTCTTCAAGTTTCCCCTGAATATTTTAATTAAAAAAAAAAAAGATTTTGGCACCTTAAATCCAAGATGGCGGCCGGCGCGGTCACTTCTCAAGAGGTCACAAATTTGGATTTTTCATCAAAGTGCAAACCTTCACATAATATTTCAACATTGTAACGACACCAACTTAATAAGAACATTTGAATAATTAAAACGACTGATAAAGAAAAAAGTAAATTAATCATTTCCTCGTGTCGTGTGTCCCTTTGTAAACTTTCACCTACTTTGGCACATTTCTATGAAACTCCACAAGAATAAACATTAATTTTAATTAGTTGAAGAAGTCTTTGAATGTAATTTTCTAGCACAGGTTGAAAAATATTAAAGGCACATTTAGATAATTAGCTTGTTTATTCACAGACCATTTTTCTATTAATTTACAAGAACTTTCCTTCTAGAGTCATAAGCACACTATTTCTAAAAGTTTATTCAATGGCACTCATTAGATGAAAATGCGATCTTTTTAAGAGTTGAAATAGAAAACTGGTAGGTATACGACATGATGGTAAATGTAGGTAAGTGGTATGGATAGTATGATGAAATTTTATGATTTTATATAGGGTAACCTGGTCTAGGAGTACGCATCCGATAAGAGTACGCAACACCAAAAGCCGAGAAGTAGCTTACGATGCGCGGCTAACTTCAGTCGTATTTTGATGTCATCTGTGTTAAGAAGTGCTGTGAGAAAAAAAAATCAAATCCGGATGCAAACACAGAAATTACGTAACTTTAAAGATTTTTGCTCAAAATGTTAAATATTTTTACTATTTTGGAAGTATTTTTGAGACAAGAATGCAATTATTTTGTAAGAACGAAGTAAACTGTGAGGTATTCAAAGAGGATGCCTAACGCATACAGCGAGCGTAATTCCTGTCAACGCCAAGAGATGGCGTTGAATTTTGATCGTTTGCAATTTGGCTAGTGTGTGTATGAGTACGCAGTTATGTACCTTATAAGAGTACGCGCGTACTCTTATACGCAATTATTTTTATTTGCTCCATTTTCTTACTTGTTCTTTATAAATATAGGTGCATATTATATAACATGCAGGTAATTCTTTAATTAGCCCCCCTACCAAGAGCAGACTTTCATAGAACTAACCGCAAAAGAGCTAAGTCAGACTGATATTTTGAGTGGTTCTCCGTACTAGCTGACTCTCGAGGAGTCTTTGGCCTCAAAATAATGTACTAAAGAATGTACCAAAGAATCCTCCTAAAAGGGCTAAAACCTTTTAAAGTGCCAGAAAAACTGGCCAAAAAACAAGGTTTGGAGATGTCCAGCATGTACTGAAATCTACGTAAGTAGACCCCCCGCAGAAGACAGGATAGGATGTTCAATATGCTCCGAACGGTGGCATGAGGCTTGCGCGACTTATGAGGGTCAAGGAAATTTAATTTGCCACCTTTGTAAGTAAAAAAAAGAAATGCACGACCCGCGTACTCTTATCGACGTAGACGCGTACTCTTATCCAATAGTACTTGTAAGAGTACGCAATTCCCATTTCTGATTATTTTTGTAATTGTGAGAGAAAAAGTATAATTTTGTTCAATTTTGTATTATTTTATGAAAGATGTTTAAATTGTAGATGTAATAAATGCCAAATTGATTACCTAGACTTCATTTTTATTTTTCTAGAATATTTTAAACCTTAAGTGCGTACTCCTAGACCAGGTTACTATATTAGTGTTTTGATTAGTTAGTGGTGACGTCCTATCATGTTGTTCAGCCATCTGCACTCTAATAAAAATAATATGAATGGGTAAAAACTTATATGATAAATTAGGGAACAATACGACATTGATTATTGAATTCTAACCACTATTCATTGGCACGAAGTTTAATTATTGTTAGATAACTTTCAAACCATTGTTCGGAAACCAATATAGAATTTAGAATTGAAATTAATCACTCCATATTCAAATATGAATTAATCATTTATTGCGGTATCCGCTTCTGCCAAATGCGCTGATTTAGGTTTCAATATAGTCTTATTTAATGTACTTATATATGTATGTATAATAACTTATTAAAATACTCTAAAGCGATTCACACACTGCCCCGCATCACGGAGCGTAGTGCGGGGGTGCGCGTCCATTTGTATAGAAACCGCATCCACGCGCGTACATGCAGATGCGTTTTCTGTGTGTTGGACTGTGCGTGTTTTCTATACAAATGGAAATACTTACATACAACGCTAGACCACGCATTCCCGCGCAGGGCAGTGTGATAATCGCCTAATTGTTTGTCAAAGACAAAGGCAAAACGTTTATTTCCAGAAATATGACAATGTATAACCTTAATTATATAAATATAAATATGTATACTCTCATATGTATAGGAGGCATCTTTACATTTGAGTGGCAACTATTAATTAAAAAAAAAAGTGTACAAAATTCCCGAAAAACATATTGAAGCTTAGTACCTAATCAAAGTAATATTGAGCTGCATAGGGTTGGATAACAATAAAATAGTATTATTATTGTAAACACTAAAATAGTCAACGTAACAAAAAATCAGTCCGTTGTTTACTCAATCCCGTCCGTCCGCAAACCCTAACAATGTGTTACTCAGTTCTTGTGTAAACACGAAACCCTGCAGTTTTTATCCAACCCGAGCGCGAACCCTTTTTTGTTGGTTCGATTATTTTGTCACGTACCGGGTTTTGTTTATTGAATAAAATTGTTTGCATCTGGTGATATTTGGACTTATAGTACGACGAAAAAAACACTTCAACGAAAGACGAAATCTTTTTTTAAGTAAAGATTTTCTTTTATAGAATTAAATTATTTGCGTTTGCGATATAGACTCCTTCCAGTATTGCTAAAAGTAGTTAAAAATCTTTAAATTGCGTCTAATAATGTTGGTAGCAATTTAAATTTAGCAAATTTGCGAAACAAAAACAATATTTTAAATATAAATTTACTTACCTATTCAAAATTCATATTGACTCGAAGTTGAAAACCCTTTTGTTCTTATTTAGTCTAATTTTAGTCCGAATTTAGTTTTCATTGCCTTTGGAAATGCCGAACGAGACTCGGCTCCACCGAAACTAGCTTACAAACTTACGAACCAAAAACTTTTATACTTGCTGAGAGGAGCTTCGGAGTGGTTTAGGCTGTGTACTGTTAAAATTAGATCACTGAAAAAGGTTCTAGTTTTGAATGACTTTTTGTGTTGACAAAAATAACCACGAGAATAGAGTTAGTGAACTGTTACGGTGAAGGAAAACATCGTGAGGAATCCTGCATGCCTGAGAGTTCACAAAAAAAGTTCTCAAAGGTATGTGAAGTCCACCAATCCGCAGCAGGCCAGCATGGTGGACTAAGGCCTACATCTTTCTCATTGTGGGAGGAGACCCGACCCTGTAATGGGTCATTAATGGGTTACTGACCCAGAAAACATTTGGGAGCGATACCCAAAGCATTGTTAAGTGCAGGTCGCACTGCAATTGTTACCACCAGTTCCGTATTGACTTTGGAACTGCCTGAGCGTGGCTCTTTCGCAACTGAACGAGAGCTATCTCGAAACTAGCTTACGAACTTACAGAGCTTTTGTACTTGTTGAAGAGAGCTTTGGGGCTTTTGTGGCTGTTTAGTACAAGTTTTGTAGATATTTTATTTTGAATTTTGTGAACTTTGTTAAAAGGATAAGTAATACTATAGGTAGATACTGTTAATTACGAATGTGACTAAAAACAACAGAGCGTTTTCCCATATTTTTTTAAGATTTTAATGGGACATATTTATGGGTCATAATTGTAAGTACTTATTTAACTGTCTTTTTATGGTTCATGAGATACAGCCTGGTGGACAGACGGACAGCGGATTCTTAGTAATAGGGTCCCGTTTCACCCTTTGGGTACAGAATTCTAAAAATAGGCGTCGGAACATTTCAAAATAAAGGTTTTGTTATCTATAGGTGGTGCCTCACGGGTACCCTTGACATATGACTGCTGGAAAGTCTACGTGACTGCTTTATAACTGCGAAGTTTGCCTAGTGCGTTCATCTTATGGGTACGGTCTGTTTTGCTAAATGTTTTTACCTTTCTCTTTCAGTTTTCCTAAAATCAAGTTTACCCAGCGACGTCATTAATTAAAAAGGTACTTTCACACTAGCTCCTCGTGACGCGGCGTGTCCTGAATAAATGCACCACATTACCGCGACATGTGTGCACACGCGCCCTTTGCATCTCAATGTTCGGGATTGCTGCATTCATTATATAATTATTCTATTCAAGGAGTTTCGTCGGTAGGAAAGCCTAGATCAAAGTAGCTTAAGACGTCTATTGAAGCGCGTATAGCCCCGCTGCTTGAGTGGATAACAAATTATCAAAAAATTTAAGCAATTTAAGCATGATTTGCATGCGCGCTTTCTTGTTTCGGAGGGCATGTAAAGCCGTCGGTCCCGGTTGTTATCGATACGGTAGCAGTCGTTAAACCTCGTCGTAAGCCCCATGGGCGGTTTGAAAACATACCTACGACGCGGGTTGGCCACTTGCCCGTTTCGTTACCAATACGCTTTGATAATAGGAGTTCATGGCACTGATGATGTTAAAATTGAAATTCTAAAAATGTATTTGCCTACCTATTATCTATTTTAGTGATAATTGCATATAACATCGTCTTTCAAAGTAAGCGTAAGCGATCGTAGGTAAGGTAGTTTTTTTTTTTATTTATTTTATATTAGTAGGTAATCGTGTAATATCTTGTAACGTTGTCACACACCTACCTATTTTTGCCGTTTCTGTTACTGTTTAATCCAATGCACCTACCGTATGCAGAAACTATTTCTCCAAAGTATTACCTCTATATCCGAAGTGGGATTTTCAAAAGTTATATACTTGGAACCGAGTTTGAATGTGGAACGGCAAACGACTCTGAGATCGAACTCTAACTGCGGACACTTTTGCCGTAATGTAGTCGCCGTTTTGTCTGCTATTGAATTCCAAACTACCCTCACTTGGCGTATGCCGGAAGGGGAATGAGCTCTGGATCGTAGGAGTGGCTTATAATAGCGGGATCGATCACTTTTTGCTGAAATAGGTATTAAGTGTTAGGTATTAACTTAGATGACCAAAAAACTTGTGTGCCACCTTGGATTTAAAAAATAAATATACCTACTTACTTTATTTTACAAATAATTTTATATTTTTCAAAGGATTTCAAAAATAATTTTTCGCAGAGCACCGATGTCTACCACGGCGCCACACCGATACACTCCTTACATTCATTCATTGGAATCTTTGGAATCTCGGAATTCAAAAATCAACAATCATTTATTTGCACGAATATGGGTTAGTTATTGGTTTTACAGGGCATTTTGATCAATCCATATTCACCTTTTCAGGTATGCAAATTAAAAGATTAAAAATAAACAAATGAAACTAATGTTAGTCATACAAATAACTTATAAAATATTAAAGCTTATTACTAATACACAATTTATTTGACATGTTTTGCACAATTTATTTATCAACTTAGCCAAGTATATTAATTATTTTCATTTTATTTAGTTATGATTTTACCTAATCGAACTCATCGGCTGCCTATGCGCCACCCACCGCTGGGTAAAGAGAAAAAGCCGGAGGAAAAAACTCTCAGCACAGTTTTAGTTCTATTTTATTTATTAGAAACCATCCATTCCATTCCATCCGTTTTTCTCATTTCATTTCAAGATTCCCTTAGAAAAATAAGAAAAAACGTCGTAATTACCTAAAATTTCACTTATCGAATCCCTCCCTCCTTTATCGGTTCGTTTGAAAACCAACAAAACAGTTAACGCAATTACAAGTTCGCCGGTTCCAACACGCCGATGTAAGTACTGGTACTATAATTAACTTTTCTAATCACAAAACGGTGCCCTTCGAGATAAGTTTGAGGAAATCCAATTAATCCAGCATCCCGGAGATGAACTCGGCAGGGTCAGGCGACGACGAATTCACTTTTATATAGTGGGGATATTTTTTTATTTTTAGTTTTAGATCGTGTGAAAACCGCTTTTTCCTTAGAAATATTATAGAGGAAAGTCACCAATATGGAATTACTTGATTTCTCCGAATTCTTAGCCACTTGTCCACCAACCCGCAGTAGGCCAGCGTGGTGGACGGCGGCCTACATCCCTCTCATTGTGAGAGGAGACCCGACCCTGTAGTGGGTCACTAATGGGTACTGACAGGCTGCATACCTGGCAACAATTCAACCCTGTTGACATTTTGTAAAACTGTCAAAACCCTTGTCAAACAATATCAAAATCAAATTCAATTATGATGACAGTATTATACACCAATCAAATTCTATGGGAAAATCATAATTTTTATTCATGACCCCGTGTCGTAATCGCCTTGTCGTACGACAAAGTCATTGCATACATTTTGTTGCATGTCAGTGAAATATACAATTGGGAATACAGTTCCCTGTGTTTTAATTTTGTCGTGATGGTAATTCGGTCGGTTTCGTCAGGAAAAACCTTACATTAATGAAACGTACAAAGCGTCTAGAACTGTGAGTGTAAAACGGCCTTTATTTTCATTTAATCGTTCAATCATTCGTTCGTTCACTTTATAAAGTAACAAATTCATTTTTCGAAAAATGCACCCGAAGTACTCATGACGTATTGAACCAATACATTAACTACGGAGCGAAAAGTCCCGTATTTATCTTCGCGGCTCGAAAAATAAATGGTCTTTCGTAATATTTCGTTCGGAATGAAATGTTTGTTTGCACTCACAGGACAATTGACACCGTTCATCATTCATACTTGTTTAAGTAAATGCATTTTGAAGTAGGATACAAAAATATTTTCATTTCGTTATTTCGCAGTTTACAAATATTGATAGTATTTTCGTTTCAAATTTAGATATATCGAGGCAATCTATTTCGAACGTATTTTTGCACATAAAAGCTTTCTTATTTGAAGAGGGAATTTATTTTTAAACACAAAATAATCTCACGATCATGTAATGCAAATGACCATAAGAATAAATGATATTGAAGCTGTTTTCAAATTTTAACTAGGTACTTCACCATCCCGTGAGTCACATGTGATACATAATCATAGTTTAGCTTGTATACCTACCTACCTTTTGGACAGACAAAGTGTTAAGTGATATTATGAATTTTCCCAAACCTCACGAAAGCTATCGAAATCACACGTAAATTAATAAAAATCTTATTCGTTAGTTTGCTTACCACAAAGCCGCTGAGTATTCAGTTATCCAGTTAAGTATAAAAAAAAGCTACTGAACTATCCGGTAAGTCACATGTGATACATACGCATTGTTCAACAATTGTTTCTATTTATTAGACAGTGTTTAGTAATGCCTTAAAATATCCCAAAGCAACTAAACAAAAATCCACTCCTAAAAAAACGAAAAAGCATTAAAACTCCTAAAAATTCCATTCTCACTGGCAAAGTTAGACGCAGACAGATAGGAGGACAAATTTTAATTAGTGGAGTTTGGAGCGACGTTCGGGCGGAGTTGCGCCAACAACTTGTCTGTTGTCTATATACCTGGGATTGAGTTTCTAGATTAAAAAAGTGATTGGTAAATGCCAGGTCAACGAAGCATTGGGCCTGGGTAGCTTGAGGTCAAAACAGATCCGAGAAATTCAGTACATATCGTATCTGCCGTGAAATGTTTCTAGGCAACTAATATAAAGGCGGATTTACACGGTTCGATTTTCGCCGTGCGGCTAGTCGCTTCACAAATCGCCAGGGGGATTCACACGGGCAGTCACTTGCGACCTAGCCGAATTGCCATTTACACGGTCGATATTAGCCGTGCGGCCAAAATCGTGCGGCTTTAGTCACCCGTGTAAATCTGCTCCTAACCTCGCTTGCTTCAGTAGATCGCAAGCCATCGATAACGTAAGGCAACGTCTAGATACCCAGGTCATTTCAATGGATTTCGGTTTTCGGTTTTTTGGTTTCAATTTCTGGATGGGTGATTTCAAAATGTACCTAATTCTCCTATAAAGCTGCATTCTTGATTAACTGAAAATTAGTCAGTTGACTCGAAAAAACTCATCGATACTTATTCTTCGTGAATTAACTTTTATTTTCATCCCGAGGTAATTACGTCTATTGATTTTGAAAATTATAATATAAACTATCAAGCAGTTTAATCAGCTGGTGCTTATTAAAAAGCATTAAAATTTGAATACGACACCAAATAAAAATGTAACGAAACTTCACTCCATCAGCGCAATAACTTAACTTTATTCAGTTTTAAATAACGTTTATCGTTGCTATCGGTAAATATGGCTGATTTACGAAGCTCGTTGCATGTGTCGTTGCATTTAATGCAAATGTAATAACAGTATTCTGTAATAACGATGTAAAGGCGTCATAAACTCTGTGTCCATGTTTGCCGTTTGTATGCAAATATTGAGGCAAATAACGCACGTCAGTCGCTCTGGGAATGAATTTGGTTTCATTTTTATTATGTTTTGAATTTTGAAATTTAAAATACGAGCATGAA
Source organism: Erynnis tages (assembly GCA_905147235.1). Taxonomy (NCBI): domain Eukaryota; kingdom Metazoa; phylum Arthropoda; class Insecta; order Lepidoptera; family Hesperiidae; genus Erynnis; species Erynnis tages. The sequence continues at coordinate 2,775,849 of LR990078.1, read as the reverse complement.
AACTAATTTTATTGTATGTTGCAGTCAGCAGATTATTTTATAAATATACTAACTGTAGTTTGCAGATATTTATAAAAATAAGCTCAATAGCTTACACTTACAACAGCTTAAAACAGATTTAACCTAATAGGTATCATAACATACCAATGTAGGTACAATAAATTTGAATTTATTTGATTTAAATATTTACCTAATATGTTAATAATCGTCACAATCGCAGATCGTCACAATTATTAGATATTTTTATAATCTTTATCGTTAATTATAATTATAATCCTTCTCGAGCTATTATTCCTTCCTTAACAATACGTGTCTGCGTGTTCATAAATCGCATATTTTTAAAATAAATATTAGTTAATAACTAGTTGCGCGAATAAAACAATAAGTATTGCACTATTTTCCTCACTTCATAACGTTGTTAAGTAATAATTACCGGTCATTCCGCAAATTTTCTAATACCACCCTGTCAGCTACCCTATTAAATTTAAATGAATTTTAAAATAGCCGCGGTATAATTTTTATGTTAAAAAAATGTAGCAAGTTTTATGATTCTGCATTAAACCTGTAGACCAAGAGCTGGCAGACATTTGTCGAAAAGTGTTTGAGGACATCGTAAAATCATGTTGAATCGATTGTTTGTAATATCTAAATACCAAATATGTATATAATACCTAGCTGGCAGAAAAATTTCAACGTGACTATAACACGTTTTTTTCGACTTAAAAAAATTGGGTGACCCCTGGCAAGGTTATTAATCTATCTCAATGTACTGAGTTTGTTTAGTGTAAAAATTTCAAACAGTTAAAAAAACGTTTTTTCATAATTAAGGGCTCAGCTATATTCTATTGGCTACATTGTATACTGGCTATTATCCGCCAGTCAGGTTTTCATTTTTGGTGTTCGGTATTACAAATAACCTCTTCAACGTGCCTTTATGGTGCCTCAAACCCTTCTGGAAAAATGACGGCCGGCTCTTGGGCTACGAGATTGGTCCGGCGTCACTCATGAATGTTCGCTTGACGTATAACGTCAAGTCACGTTATGATCATTTGTTAGTCCAGAAAAATATTGTGAAGGACTCGGAAAAAATAAACATGAAATTGGAATCTGGTTTTTCTTTGTTTATCAAATTTATTTAGTATTACAGGAGTACGATGTATAGGTTAACCTATGGCTGACCCATGAGTCACATGTGACTCGTAACCACTGTTTAACTATTGAGTTTACTTACTGGACAGGCAAAGTGTTATGGTGATTATTAAAACCGATTTTCTCGGAAAGATACTTGAGGAAAAACTATAGGGTTTTTTTTTACTCAGAATGAGAATGATTATGGGCTTTTTCCGCCGTATTTAGTGTGAAAAAGAGTAGATTTTAGGTGGTAGAATAGGTAAGTAGGTGGTAGAGCCATAGTACCTCATACGGAGAGGTGCCTTGCCGCCATCCACTTAACCCGTCTTAAAGCAGCATGTTGTTCATGTTTTGTGTATCGGCTGGAGAGGTACGATTGCCGGAGATACATTATTTGAGGCGAACATTTTAGTGTTACAGCAACAAACACCCGCACAACCTCAGATAGGATTTTTTCTCTTTGAGGTTGGATGCGGGCCGTCCACGAGCTGCAGTGACCATACAATAATTACCTATGTCTTAATATCGTAACTAAAACTTAATTTTACATTTTCTGATTTATTGCTAAATTATTAATTTTGTTCAGCAGTCCAAATTATTTATTTATTTTAATATTTTATACATCGGCTATGCAATGCCACCCATTACCGGGCAAAGAGAGAAAAAGCCGGAGGAAAAAACTCTCGACACATTTTTAATTAATTAATTTACTTAATTATACGCGCGTCACTACATTCTTTTTTATAATTGTTTATCTATAAACATGATTTACATTGAAATCGCGAATTGCACATCAAGTGGCCTGCATAGCCTTTTGCTACTCAATTACTATGAAAAAAAATTTCATAAATACTTTATTGTACTATACAATAGTTATAGTTATAAGGAAAAATCATAAAATATTCAATAGTTGTTATAACAAATGGAATCGATCCCAAATTCCGTACACTCACACTCCTGATTGATGGCTTGCATCTCAAGTAGATACCAGTACGACTGATGATTGATAAACTGCTCTGTGCAACTGCCTTAGTCTGAGTTTTAGCGATACAGAAACGAAACGCACAAACGTTTCGTTTCGATAGATACGTAATTCATACACAGCCTACTACACAGGAGTCCACAGTGTAATAACAAATAGACGGAAAAGATTATTAGAGGAGTTAAAAAATTTAAAATCAAATTTTTGTACGGAGTGAAAGATATAAATACTTATCGTTAGACATTATTATACTAACAAATATTCAATACTTACAGGATAATATTAGTTCGAAAAAATCTTAAAGGCATGTAAGGTCCACCAACCCGCATTAGGCCAGCGTGATGGACTAGGGCCTCCCTATCCTTCTCGTTGTGAGAGGAGACCCGAACGCGCATGCTGCTTGAGTAGATCGCACGCGATCAGAAAGTAGAATTTTTGTGGAATTTTAAAATAAAAGTAGCCTAAATAACTCCTGTTACTTACCTACCTACATCAGCTGTCTGCCAGTGAAAGTCCCGTCAAAATCGGTCCGGCCGTTCCAGATAAGCCGGAACAAATAGACAGACAGACTGACAGACAGACAAAAATTGTACAAAATGTTACTTTAGTATATGTACCGTGTATACATAAGTTAGTAAAACGCGATTAATTTTATATTACAGACAGACACTCCAATTTTATTTATTTGTATAGATAAACAACAGAACCAACTAATTCAAAAGGCATTCTCCAATTTCCAAGCAAAGAGGTTACTGGGTAGGACTCCAAGAAGTAAAATGATGGACGCATTTTCATTTTTCCGTATTAATAATATGGATTTCCCTCATTTTTATGCACAGTTACCTCCGAGGGTCGAGTTTGTCATAATATTCGGTAAGTGGGTCGTTACGCCCAACATTGGGCACGCAAACCCACGATCCATAACACTGAGTGACGGCTCGAGACGAGTTCGACACGCGGAGACGGATCCCCTTTCGGTAATTGAGAATTATGGACGCTGCCACAGAATAAGGAAGGGATAGAACGAGTTTTCACAAAATTAGACTTGTTGTTGTTTTAACCCATTAATGACCCACTACAGGGTCGGGTCTCCTCTCACAATGAGAGGGATGTAGGCCGCCGTCCACCACGCTGGCTTAGTGCGGGTTGGTGGACTTCACATGCCTTTGAGAACATTTTTTTTTGTGAACTCTCAGGCATGCAGGTTTCCTCACGATGTTTTCCTTCACCGTAACAGCAGTGATATTTAATTTTATAAAGCGCACATAACTTTTTTACAAAGTCATTGGTGCGTGCCACTGGGATTCGAACCCGGACCCCTCGATTCGAGGTCGAATTCTAAGCCACTGAGCTATCACCGCTGTAGATAAGACTTACTAAACTGGTAATACGAGTAGGTATGCCACCGCTCTTGGTGCTCTTTTGATACAAGCAACAACGACAATGTAATCAGTGTTACCTGCTTAGTAGAAGAGATCTACATAATTATTTAAAAAATTAGGTACATTTGTCAATAGTAAACCAACCGAATCAACCCATGTTAATGCCAAAAGTAACGTGAAAAACGCACCGTCTAATATCTTCGTTGCGTTTAGTTCGTGTAAAATGAATGAGTCTTTAGCAATTAGTAAAGTGTTGGAAAAGAAACGTAGATAAGGTTTAGAGCAGTACTTCCTTCGGAGTTACCTACTACTTATTCATCAAAAAGAAATAGTCAGAAAACTCAATTACTTATTTTACAGGGGCTATGGCCAATTTAAAAATGTATGATTGTAATAAGTTATCAAAACTCACCGTTCTTCTGTTCCCAAAGCACGGCAAGTCAACTTTTTTGTAGTTTCTGAGAAGCAAATCATATCCAGACAAAGTAATATTACCTAACACTTTCCCTGTCCATTAAATTGACACAATGGTTATGAGTCACATGTGACTCACGGGACAGCAAAGTGGTGAAGTGGTTAGAAATCATAGATATGCAGGCAAAGTAATACTTAATAACTAACACTTTCCCTGTCCATTAAATAGACATAATAGTTATGAGTCACATGTGACTCACGGGACAGCAAAGTGGTTAAGTGGTTAGTACATGGACTCGTGCAACCTCAAATAGAGAAGAAATTGCTTGCATCAATTGAATGATCTCCGGCAATCTCCCCAGCCGATACACAAGACGTGAAGAACATGCCGCTTTACGGCGGATTAAGAGGCTGGCGGTAAAGTACCTCCCCGGACGAGCCACCGCTTCTAGTGCCTCTATCATCTAAAACTATCGAATAAATCCACTTCTACGTAGTATAAACTCTATGGGTTGAGCCGATAACGTCGCTCGCCGCCTCTTTACCGTACAAAAAATTCTATTTGAAAAACGTACCTATAACGTTTGAAATTTCAGCTCGTTTTCAGATAAATTGAAGTAAACTCAGAACCCCTCATCCCTACGCTCCCCTTGCAAGTTTAGGATATGTCATGTCAGTACCCATTAATGACCTACTACAGGGTCGGGTCTCCTCTCACAATGAGAGGGATGTAGGCCGCCGTCCACCACGCTGGCCTACTGCGGGTTGGCGGACTTCACATGCCTTTGAGAACATTTCTTTTTTTGTGAACTCTCAGGCATGCAGGTTTCCTCACGATGTTTTCCTTCACCGTAACAGCAAGTGATACCTATTTAATTTCATAAATCGCACATAACTTTTTTTACAAAGTCATTGGTGCGTGCCACTGGGATTCGAACCCGGATCCCTCGATTCGAGGTCGAATTCTAAGCCATTGGGCTATCACCGCTGCAGTTCAGTATCAGTTTAGGATATATTGGTGGGCAACTCCCAAAGCGCAAAAACTTTTATTGACTCCGGGGATCTCCCGAGGTGGCGCCTCCAAACAAAGGGTGGCTGGCTACAACTAATGTTTGCTTTTAGTTTTGTTTTACTATTGTACTTGGTTTCCATCCAATGGTTACCGCAGCCCGGTACCGTCCGACCTCAAACAGAACGATCCCCTATTAAAATTGTATGCGGGTGCTTTGTTGCATGAGAACTAACATGCTCGCCTCAAATAAGATATCCCCGGCAATACCTTCCCAGCTGAAACTCAACACAAGAAGAACACGATGCTCTACGACGGGTTAAGAGGCTGGCGGTAAAATATCTTCTCAATTTAGGGAATAGTTTAATAAACTATACGCATAATTATCATAATTTATACAAGCTGAAAACGTACAATAAATTTTAGACCCAAGAAAAAAAATTAACGATATTATTGTTGCAACAAACAAACATACAAGCTGTTAAAATAAGTGCTATTCGGGATATAAAAGGCCTACCGTCCAAGGCCCTTCACTAGGTCTTGACAAATACCTTTATGCAATTCGCCATAAGGTTCAAAATCGCTAAACATGGGTTAGGTATCTCATGAGGAAAGAAATCCCGAAATCGCTTTGATTTAGAATGCGATGGAGCCTTTTGAAGTTTTAAAAGGGCGGCTAAATTTGCGGTTTGGAATTTGACGCTTCGGCTTTTGTTGGCGTTAAATTATTTGAATGTTAGTTATTTTTTTATTGCATCTATACTAGCTGTGCCCGCGACTTCGTCCGCGTGGAATTTAACTATCTTACTACATATAGTAATCTGATGGGTGGATCATGATATTACGGTTCCAGCGGCCTTATCATCCTTACCTGTCCCGTATACAGGGTTACCCGTAAAACATGAGCAACCTCGCAGCGCAACAAAAACTTGTTTAACCATTTATTATTTATGTATTGAGTGATGTTCGAACTCATAGAACAAAAGTTGTTGCTTATAGTATTAGCTACCCAGTGCTGCGAGGTTGCTCATGTTTCACGGGTAACCCTGTATATGTATACATCGCTTGCAAAAATACGAACGGAAAGTTATATAATTATAATTAGTATAATTATGCGGATATCCTCTACTCTCCCTAGACAAAAATAAAATTCTGATTAAATCAACTAGGCTAGGCTAGGTAGGTAAATGAAGCAATTCTATTGGTTGTTCAAAAACGCATCCCTCGCTACGCATCCTCGCACATTTCTGGTGGAAACGCAGCCTTAGGAGAGAAAACAAACGGTCCGTGAAGACTCGTTGGATCCGATCGCTGGACCATGCTCTTACGGTTCCGGCGCCCTTATCCCGTACATCACTAGCAAAAGTACGGGAACTTAACTCAACTTTCGCGGATATCCTCTCGCACACAAATCCGGTCTGATTCAATCATGCTACGAAAATTCCTTATTGGATAAAAAATAATCGATTTCCGTAGTCCGACAATGTATCGATTAGGTACTTGATAGAGTTGGTACACATTATAAAAGAAGTATTTTCGTTGGTGACAAAAACGACTAGTGTTTGATCAGAACATTTGATCCGTCCGTTCACTTCCTGAATGGTTCAATTTACGGGGATGTGTGACATGTATTTGCCGCCTTGTATGCTTTACCGTATTTTTATTTTCAAAATTCGAATTCAAAAAAGTTTAACCTACTTTTACCTTTCCCCTCGTATGACATCCGATCATAAAAGTCTTCGGATCTAATCGAGTAAAGTCGGGATTAATTGAAGCAGAAGTACGTGATGAGTGCAGGCGTTGGTGCAAAGCTACGCAGGCGCGTAGTAGCCGCCTCAGTGGTGGCTTCCCTAGCGCTTCGGACGCTCGTAGCTTCGCGCTACGGAGCTACGGCTAAGAAGCTACGAGAACACGCGCGTAGTGAATTTCGAAATTCCAATGGAATTTTAAAAAGCTACGCGGGTTAAACAGGAAATTCAAAATTCGAATGTTTGGAGCTTTGGATTATTAAAAGGATTAATTGTTTCGAAATTAGAATTGGAATTTCGAACGTTGGATTAAAAAGGATTATTGTAATATGTTCCGTTATTAAATAATTTTGTGGCATGGTTGGAATGTTAGAATTTAAAAATATTGATTGTAATAAGTATTATTAAATAATAAATTTTATTAACTTGGAAATTATTTTATCTTTTTTGTGACAGTATTTTTTTTTATTTATAATAAATTCTGGCAATCCAAAAAAAATGCAATTCTAAAAAGTTAAAAGATTTTAAGTGAATAAAAACTTTGTCGTTCGAGGATAAAGGATGAAATGTTTTGCGATATTGTTTTGTTTTTAAAGTGTTTCGTTGAAGTGTTTTCGAGTGTTTACGACCCTAAATGGGACGCGCAGTGACTAATCTGAAAACTTGTGAATTCAAAAACATTTTGTTTGTTTGTTCTCCGTCCTTCTGAGATGACACTGTAAATTGTCTGTGGAACGTCATATTGTTTGCAAGCGAGTCTTGTTAAGGAATTTCCTGGTGAGTCTTTGTGTTTTTATACAAAGTTTAGCGTAAGAAAGTTTAGTGTTTTTGACTTTAATTGTGTTTATACAGAGATCGTCAAAATTATGATGGACTAAAGCAATTTTATTACAAGTTAAACGACACAACGGAAGTTTATGACTATTACTTGGTACATTCCTTTAATGATGTGAAATCGTAAAGTTACTCCGATCTTATAGGCGATTGCTTTAGCGTAACGTCGTTAAAAATAAATGGGTTTTCTATGACTTTGATCGTAATAGGTTTTAGATAGATATAGGTTTAAGAATATAATTTTCAATTTTATTTCTATTCCAAATCCAAAAGAGTTTCATTTTTTAAGCGCCGGCGCCAAGGCGACAAGTGCATAACATAGGATTAAGAAATATAATTATGAATTTTTATTTCTAGGCGCCGGCGTTAAATCGGCGGTTACAAATAAAAGGATTAAATATTATAATGTTATATTTAAATTTTTATTTAATTAAAACGAATTTCATATTTTGGCGCTAAGCCAGCAGGCGCAAATAAAAGGATTAAGAAAAAATCATTTAAATTTTAATTTGCTTATATTTTCATTTTTAGGCGCCGGCGCCAAACCACATCACCGGGTGGGTCTAAAACGATTAAGGAATGTAAATAAAAAAATATTATTCAAATATTTTGTTATAATAAAAACACAATTTGTAATTTGGTATTCAGGCGACTGCAGCGCCAAGTCGGCAGTTGCAAATATGTAAATGGATAAAGCAATTAAAAATTTAATTTCTATTTTTATTGACCAAAAAATAATTTCATTTTTAGGGCGCCGGCTCGAAGTCCATAGATGCAAATAAAATAAGGAACAATTATAATTTTCAATTTTATTTTTATCTTCTAAAAAGAATTACGTTTATAGGCGCCGGCGCTTAACCATGGCGTGGGAATAAAAGGATTAAGAAATATGTGTAATTTAAAATTTCTTTTTTATTTTTCAAAAACACTAAAAAGGTTAATTGAAATATAATGTTTATTGCAATAAAAATAAATTCATTTTTTAAGCGCCGGCGCCAAGCCCAAAAAAATAAACTTTAATTTTATTTTTATTCTAAATAAAAATGATTCCATTTTTTAGGCGCCGGCGCTTAGCCACCGCGTGGGAATAAAAGGATTAAGAGATACAATTTTAAATTTCTTTTTTTATTTGACAAGATATTTTTTTATTTTCTAAGCGCCGGCTTCAAGTCTGTGACCATAAAAATAATAAGAAATACAATTATTTTGAACTTTTATTTTTATGCATAAATAATAATTTTGTCAAATAGGGCGCCGGCGCCTAAGCCGCTATGTGCCTTGTAAATTTAATGTAAAAAGCTTTTAATCTAAAAAGTAATGTGATTATTACTTATTATAGAAAAATAAGTAATGAATGTTACATTAATTTCTATTTTCAATTAATCCATTTATTATTATTAATAGAAAAATAAGTAATGAATGTTACATTAATTTCTATTTTCAATTAATCCATTTATTATTATTATTATTAAATAACGCTTCACACTCATAGCCCCACACTAGGATTCCCTGTGTCGTGGGTGCCATGGACACACACAAGACAATAACACAACACACCCAGACCAGAAACAGAAATTCAAATTCATCATTCGAACCTGCTCTGTCTTAACCACTGCGCTACTCGTCATATGTTAATAGAGCAAGCTTCATTACTTCTGCTTTAATAGATACTTGTTTGCATAAATCTGCATTATAAGTATACCTACTGTTTCCGTATGCTTACCTATGTCAGGATTATACGGGAGGGATTTTGAAAAGGCTAAAGAGTAAATATGTAGGTTAGTACCCTTACTAAATAATCAGAATATACCTATAGGTACTTTAGTCACCCACCCACGGCAGGGTCGGGTCTCCTCTCACAGTGAGAAGGATGTAGGCCGCCGTCCACAACGCTAGCCTAGTGCGGGTTGGTGGACCCGAACCCGGACCCCTCGATTAAGAGGTCGAATTCTTAGCCACTGGGCTATCACCGCTTATTATACGATCTAATACGATACTTATTATTTAATAATACCTACAGCATACAGTCCCAATGAACCAAAATACGAGTAGTAAAAGGATATAGGATTTATTCGCTCTGAAAACAGTTTGTTTGTTTCAATTAAACCAATATTATACTAATTGTTTGCAATATTTATTCCAGCCATTTTACGAGAACAATTACTGTTTTGGTGCTATACTAATGTCAATACTTCCAATGAGTTTCATTGTATTTATAGATACCATAAGTTCAGTTCGTGCGCAAATATTAGCAGCATTCATTGCTATTTACCTTGGCTGGGTAAATGTTTTGTTGTTATTGTTAGTAACCCATTAATGACCCACTACAGGGTCGGGTCTCCTCTCACAATGAGAGGGATGTAGGCCTTAGTCCACCACGCTACTACTGCCTACTGCGGGTTGGTGGACTTCACATGCCTTTGAGAACATTTGTTTTGTGAATTCTCACGCATGCAGGTTTCCACACGATGTTTTCCTTCACCGTAACAGCAGGTGATATTTAATTTCATAAATCGCACATAATTTTTTTTCAGTCATTGGTGCGTGCCACTGGGATTCGAACCCGGACCCCTCGATTCGAGGTTGAATTCTAAGCCACTGGGCTATCACCGCTTGTTATTAACACACATAAATAAATAGGTTCCATGAAGTGTTTGTGTCGTAGTGTAGGTTAAAGTAACGGATTTGACCTATAAATCAATCTGTAATCACAATATTTGAACAATGGTTATAAGTCACATGTGACTCACGGGACAGCAAAGTGGTTAATGGGTTACTGATATTTGATAAGAAGCTGGTGGTAGGAGGATTAACCATGTAAAAAGGTTACAGCTACCATTTTCATATATTTAACGAAATTAACAAGGACGTTAACCACGAGATATGACCACTAACAAGCCATAATGTCGTATATCAATTAGCTTAATGAGCTTACATATTGTAAGCTACTGGGGAGCTGAATTATCGGAACGTGTCGGATAATATGCTATTATTAACCTATTAAGTAAAACCAAAGCCTAGGCAGGAGCTGTTACTGCAACGTATCTGGAGTCTGTGCCCATACATTTTTTTACGCATTTCTAATGAATTTTACTTAAAAATATTAGGTTTCGAAAATGCCTCTCTTTATAAACGTTAAATATATAGGTAAAGGCACAGGGCCGTTATCTGTGTCTTTATCATTATTATTCTGTTGCTCCATATTATAATTCACGGTGGATATTATTGGGTAGGCGTAGGTAGATCGGGCGAGGAGAATAAAAAGTAGCCTTGTTGTATTACAAACGATAGAATCACTGACTAATACTCAAACAAGTAACAATGAACTAATCACACAAAGTCATTGACACTCCACCGAACACGTAATGCACTCGCACGACACCGCCGAATTTATTATTTAAACGTAAAGTTGTATATGACGGCGCTTCCATAAATCATAGAGAGAGTGGAACGCAAATGAATGACATTTGACGTTTCCACAAAAGCGCGCGAAAGTGAAGATGGCGCTAAAAATAAGAAATTCGGCGGTGTCGTGCGAGTGCATTACGTGTTCTGTGGAGTGTCAATGATTGTGTGTGATTAGTTCATTGTGGCTTTTGTTTGAGTATTAGTCAGTGATTCTATCGTTTGTAATACAACGAGGCTACTTTTTATTCTCCTCGCCCGATCTACCTACGTCTACCCAATAATATCTACCGTGAATATAATATTGAGTCACAGAAAAATAATGATAACGGCCCTGTGCCTTTATATAGGTATGTCGGAGAAGGATTCAAGCCAGGTTGATTGCTGGCCATACAATGCGAGAATGTTTAGAACCTTATTTTGAACTTGTTTTAAAAAAAAAAGAGTAATCTGTCAAATCTTGTTTGGAATGTCAATTATTGTCAATAAATTTTCTACTACATCTTGTTGTTGTATTGTGAATTGTGATAATTACTCGTATTGTAATCGAATGTTTGCGAAGTAGGCTGAAAATAGAGGATAACTCAGAGCGTGGTCGGTACACGTTCTAGTTCGCCATGTATTGTGTGGAGTTGTTGGAGATTAGAGTGATTATGGGGTCGTGGTGGACCAGTTGCGAGTTAAGGTTCTGGTGCAGTAAGAACGGTGTCACGAACTCGCTGCTCTTTATCAAGAGTTTGAGGCCATCCATGTAGATGTTAAACTAACTTGTACGTGTGTGAATATTGTGATACCTTGAATAAATAGTGTGTAAACCTTGAGTACTTTGTTTGTGCTTGCATTATACCCAAATGACGCCCACTGCTGAACACGTAACCACTAATGATGATGTCGAGTAGAATGGTCTTTCTCCGACATATATATAAAATTGAGGAACTGAAAATGAAATGTATGTGTTGAATACACTTCGACTGAACGATCAATGACTACTTGTTACATAAATAGCGAATATGGAATTAAGTGTCTATTTAAAAAATCTGATTCAACAATGTTATTGGAAGTAGAGAAATAAAAATGTTATTCTATAAATCGTAGAAAGAATATCTACAATGTCTAGAATAACATAAATAATAATATTATTATTATAATATATTATCTAACTTTAGCGGTGAAATGCGGTCGGTGATTGATTGTCATCGACACCCACGTGAGGCCACGTGGGAGACGGTACCTACACGTTCTAGCACTTACTGTGAACGGAACCTTCTAGAGTTTTGCTTCCATTCCAGGAAAAGCTTTGTGAAAACTTCATAAGTTAGGTTATACAGAAAAATTAGCTTTACAGCAATGTCAAAACGAACGTTTATAGTATGTTTTTTAATGAATGAGTACCTAAACGAGCAGGCAAGAGTCGTGTACACTATTATGATTTAGCCATTATCGTATCATAATGCTTTCATTCTGACTACATTATTATCATACTTGAGAGTTTGGATAAATGGGATTTCATTTGTGTTAAACTGATAGGTATCACGTTTGAATTTGATGGGTTTAACTATTTGACAGGATGCCAGCTATAAGTACCTAAGCTAAGTAATCTATCTACAATCTACTCTTGAATAAACCTCAAATAGCAAAGAAATCCTTTTTGAGGTCATTACATGTATAAATCACCTCAACATACTCTGTAATATGGGGTTTACACGGGTGACTAAAGCCGCACGGCTAAAATCGACCGTCTAAATGGCAATTCGGCTAGGTCGCAAGTGACTGCCCGTGTGAATCCCCCTGGCGATTTGTGAAGCGACTATATAGTCGCACGGCAAAAATCGACCCGTGTAAATCCGCCTTAGGTCGTAGCAAATCACCGAATATCATTACCGTTCCGCTAATTAACAAAGTCGTCAACGTTTCCAGAACATTCCGACGGACACGTTACCTTCCATTAGAAAAATGATTCAATAAAGCCAAAGTCAATTTGCTTCAGTTCAAACGTGGGTAATTGGAAGTCACGAAAGCCATTAAATACGGCTCGGCCAATTTTCTCGGACCGTATCAGTAATTACCATGTGCTTGTATTATACAGCTGTTTCTAATTAATATCTTAAAAATACTAAGATGGTTAATTACCTTTTCTTAATTTCCGTATAACTAAACGTACTTACGTATAGAGCAAAACTGCAGTTGGTTATTAACTTAAAAATGACTATCTACAGTCGACCATAGTCAGTAACCCATTAATGACCCACTACATGGTCGGGTCTCCTCTCACAATGAGAGGGATATAGGCCTTAGTCCACCACGCTGGCCTGCTGCGGGTTGGTGGACTAATTGATTAGTTGGTGGTTGGTCGACTGTAGTAAAGCATCCTTATAAAATGTCCTTAACACAAGTGCCCCAATAAAGCCATAATCATGTCATAATGGTTTCATTCTGACTACATGATTGTAATACTTGACTGTTTTGATGAGATTTTATCTGCGTCCAACTGATATCGTGTTTGAGTTGGTAAAAATGTACTCTACAAGTTATAATGCGGTGACGTCACAATGCAGTCTAAACGTATAAATAAGACAGGTCTCCATAGTAAATTAATATACGATCGAAAGTAGCTCATAATTAAGACATCTTGCTAGGTCCGAGGCTAAGTCTGGAACTAGTTGGGCTAACTTGAAAATTAGGTATGCGCGAGAAAGCCAATACTTGAATAATAATGTAGTCTAAACAGACTTTGTTGATCCGTTACTTCAAACTAACAGACGGGTTCACAGGTTCTTTAAAAAAATAAATGTATCTAAATCGCTATCTTTGTTACGACAATAACACTGCACAGTATCTTTTTCTCCATTTTAAACAATGCAACGAACAAATGAAGTACCTACATAATCAAAGGAACAACGGAACAACCCTTACGTAGCTACGTCACTCACAGCTCGCGTGAGGCCCCACTGACTAGCCGTTTCGGATATGCCGCTTGATAGGAGCAGTTTGATACCTACACGGGGAGTGGGCCAGCCCTGGCTGGGGTTAGCATTACCTAATATCGCCTTTTTTTAGGGAGATAAAGGTCTAATAAATAAGCACAAAGAATAAAAATAGATATATCTAATTAATAATAACACTTCACATTCATAGCCCCACACTAGGATTCCCTGTGTCGTGGGTGCCATAGACACACACAAGAACACAACACACCCACACCAGAAACAGAAATTCAAATTCATCATTCGAACCTCTGCTCTGCTGGGTAATCGAACCCAGGACCCTCCGCGTAACGCACCGGTGTCTTAACCACTGCGCCACTCGGGTCGTCAAATTGATATAAAACGCTTTTCCAACTCAGTATTTCGAAATCCAAATTGCGAATATAACAAAGTTATTTGCTAGCAACTAGGAAGTGAAACCCATTTTGTTAAGGATAACTCAATTTGAATAAACCTTTCAAAAGTTCCACGGCAAAGTCCGTTGCTATGAACAGCGTTTCCACTTTAGTTGCGAAATAATGATACTAACTCACTTTTAAAGTGTGGACTGAGTTCGTGAAATTTTTAGTTGAAAGGTGTATCGTGACTTTTTAGATGGTTATTGCAATGAAAAAACAGTTTCCCACTAATAGTTCCTGGCTTTTTCGTTCATTTCATCCACTTTCACCCTTTCGAAGTCCACTGGTGGGCGTGGGCCTCCCCTAATCGACGCCACTCCGCCCGCTCCTGGGCTCTCTGAATCCAACGGTTTCGTGATACGTCGTGACGTGACGTGACAACAAGACGTGATAGCCGTTCGAAGAGCTTTCTAGTCCATCGGTTATCGGTGCTGCTAATGACGTGGTGCCCGTTGCCACTTCAATTTAGGTAATTTTGAGAACTACTCGTATGTCAAAAACGTTCGTTCGTTTTATAAAGTCTCGCGACGAATAAACAAACTAAGGGCTTAAAGGAGAGAGAAACGGTGCCGTTGCGTTCAGAGGGCTTAGGATCGGGCAGAGGGCGTCGGAAAAGGGAGGCCCACGCCCAGTTGTGGACTAAAAAGGACTGTAAAGAACATCTCTACAGCCATTTGTAAAGACGAAGACACAAAGACATAAATAAATTTGCACGAATAATAATATGGGTTAATACAGAGCATTTTTGATTAATATTTCATATTAACCTTTTTGTCAGTAACCCATTAATGACCCACTACAGGGTCGGGTCGCCTCTCACAATGAGAGGGATGTAGGCCTTAGTCCTCCACGCTGGCCTACTGCGGGTTGGTGGAGGACTTCACATACCTTTGAGAACATTTTTTTCTGAACTCTCAGGCATGTAGGTTTCCTCACGATGTTTTCCTTCACCGTAACAGCAGGTGATATTTAATTTTATAAAGCGCACATAACTTTTATTACAAAGTCATTGGTGCGTGCCACTGGGATTCGAACCCAGACCTCGATTCGAGGTCGAATTCTAAGCCACTGGGCTATCACCGCTATTTTTACGTATGCAAATTTATAAAAGGAGGTGATACCTAATTACTTAATAGAAGATAAGAGGAAGATAAACAACCAATCATTCCCCACATTTGTGTTTGTCTGATATCACAATATGAACTAAAGTATAAAACGATCACCAATACAAGTACCAAACTGCAGTTTAAACCACTAGAAATCTTTCACGGACGTTCTTTATAAGCTACATATTCAGTATAAAACCATTCAGTATACTCTCGCATTGCAAGTCCATTGCGACATATACCTACATCCTTCTGCATTAGATACGTTGAAGATCGATTGAGCCATTAGAGGATATGTCGAAAATGTTTCGGATAAGGTGGAGAGTAAGATACATAGCCCAGGAAGTCATCTGTCTTGCTTTGTGGACCGCCAAATTGTTTCATAGCATCTTTTATACCTATTGTGTTGAGACTGTTGAGTAGTTATACAATTCCGTAGATCAGTCATGTCATATCAGTACCCATTAATGACCCACTACAGGGTCGGGTCTCCTCTCACAATGAGAAGGATGTGATCGTTCTGAAACTTTGTTCACATGTATCATAGATCAGTACTCAAGTTATAATAGTGGTGATGGCCCGGTGGCTTAGAACCAGTGGCTTCCACCTCGAATCGAGGGGTCCGGGTTCGAGTCCAGGTGGCACGCACTTGACTTTGACTTTGTAAAAATATAATGTGCACTTTTTAAAATTGAATATCACCTGCTGTTACGGTGAACGAAAACATCGTGAGGAAACCTGCATGCCTGAAACTTTAAAAAAATGTTCTCAAAGGCATGTGAAGTCCACCAACCCGCAGTAGGCCAGCGTGGTGGACGGCGGCCTACATCCCTCTCGTTGTGAGAGGACCCGACCCTGTAGGTACTGGGTACGTTATATCAAGGGCGTGCATACCATATAGGCAAATAAGCAGTGCTTGAATTCTTCTCCAAACCTTCTCAACTAGGTCAAATCGTGCTCGACTCCAAAATGTAAACGGACGAGCTTAGTATTTCCAGTTCACTGTACATTTGAATCGAGTCAGAATTGAGTCAGAATAAAATCCGAAACTCCAGCGGAAGATAGCTTTCGAGTTGTTGTTAGTTCAGATGAAGTTAGTCGAGATTCCACTGTCTCTGGAATTCTGGAAAGTTCTGGAGCTCTCAATGCAACTCTGGTAATAAAGGCTAAGAAATACAGTGAATGTATTCTGTATTAAAATTTGTAAAATTAGATTTGCTTGTAATTATGAAAGTAGGAATTATAGGAACCTAAGCTAAGAATAGTAGCAAATTAGATTTATCTCCAGCAACTACACCCGTTGTAGTCCCATTTTATATATCCTGACAATCCATCTTGACGTACAAAAATCTTTGGATACATCTGCCTTCTCTTATGACGTAGATTGGATGATCAGACCATCGAATGTTTGCTAACTTTGCCACTTCTCAGGTTCCTTCTTCGAAATTTACATGATAATTACTCATTACTCATTACCTATTGAAAGTATCTATTGGTCCATTATTAACGCGTTTTAAAGCTTCACACTCATAGCCCCACACTAGGATTCCCTGTGTCGTGGGCGCCATGGACACACACAAGACAAGAACACAACACACCCAGACCAGAAACTGAAATTCAAATTCATCATTCGAACCTGCTCTGCTGGGAATCGAACCCAGGACCCTCCGCGCAGCGCCGGTGTCTTAACCACTGCGCCACTCAGGTCGTCAGGACATTATTAAGACATTTACTATGATATAAATGATAGATAACAATATTTCGGAGCGTCAAACACGCACAGAACTCATTTATCACATGTCAATTACTCTAGAACATACAACAAGTTTATTTTATCTGATAAGTAAGGTAAATATAAAATGGTAAGTAAATGTCTAAATAATGATCAAAGCTAGATAAACATGTGTCACGTCATTTGACAAATGAGGAGCTTTATTGAAGACGTAATGTTAAAATTACAGAATATATTTGGAACATTATAATTGAAGTGATCGATGATACCTAAATGTGGATGGATGGATGTTTGTTTTGTAACTCTTCCAACAAAAACGGCTGAACAGATTTGGAT
The DNA here is from genome assembly GCA_905147235.1 of Erynnis tages. Lineage (NCBI taxonomy): Eukaryota > Metazoa > Arthropoda > Insecta > Lepidoptera > Hesperiidae > Erynnis > Erynnis tages. The sequence goes on along the minus strand of LR990078.1, from coordinate 2,758,388 downwards.
GAAACTTGGTACACGGGTAGATTAGATTATCTGTACCAAGTTGTGAAATCTACGCGGACGAGGCAGCGAGCAAAGTCTAGTATTTTTGGCTCGTTAACAAAAACGACTGAACAGATTTGGATGAAATTTGGTACACAGGTAGATTAGATTATCTGTACCAAGTTATGAAATCAACGCGGACGAGGAAGCGAGCTTTTATGTAGCTACAAGGCTTTGATGAAAATGGTCTAGAGGTGTCATTTCAGAGGACGTATGTCGGTTGCTTATGATGGCAACTGCTATCATTCCCACTTTTTTATGTGAAGGAATTCTTCAATAGCGCCTCTCAATCTAGGAAGCGAATCTCTAAGCGTGGGTAGCAAACACATATTAAAAAGCTTGGTGATAATTGTGACATTTATTGACTTTACAAGAAACACACATCATAAAACATTAAATACATACCTACCTACTTACTAATAAAGAGAATACAAAAGTAAAAGAATGACAGACAACTTATTGTAAACAAGACAAAATGCCGCCATTCCTCGTAAGCTGCTTAAAAGAGCTTTTGTTTTCGATACAAGAAGATTGATCGAAAGTTCAGGTAAAGGTCAAATACCACCAAATAGTGTTACCTGTCGAGTTGCGCTCCACTGGAAACATTGAATGCCATCCATCAGGCGTGGATCTTTTGTTCTGTAAGAGATAGCTTTAGGCTTTGTTCGGAGAAGCATTAAGTAGATCAGTTTTATGGTGGTGCCATTGTAACTAGAGATGAGAGATAACTATTATCGCCATCGTAAGAGCCATTGAAGAGCATCGTAATGGCGGTGATGGCCCAGTGGCTTAGAAATCGACATCGAGTCGAGGGGTCCTGGTTCGAATACCAGTGACTTTGTGAAAAAAGTTATGTGCGCTCTATAAAATTGAATGTCACCTGCTGTTACGGTGAAGGAAAACATCGTGATGAAACCTGCATGCCTGAGAGTTCACAAAAAAAAAGTTCTCAAAAGTATGTGAAGTCCACTAATCACGCGTCCGAACTGAACGCTGCCTTATTATACCTATTCTTGTTTATTTTATTTTCACCGTTTAATCATCGGTCGGATGCTTCAGACGTTTTCTGAGTTAATTTGCGTTATCTATTTACATCTATATCTGTGGAACGAACGTATTATTTTTTACCTTTTACTCCATATTTTGACAAAGAGATGTTTCTTTTGGGGTTGGTTACTAACATTATGACGACCGAAGTGGCGCAGTGGTTAAGAAACCGGTACGCTGCGCGGAAGGTCCTGGGTTCGATTCCCAGCAGAGCAGGTTCGAATGATGAATTTGAATTTCTGTTTCTGGTCTGGGTGTGTTGTGTTCTTGTCTTGTGTGTGTCCATGGCGCCCACGACACAGGGAATCCTAGTGTGGGGCTATGAGTGTGAAGCGTTATTTATTTATTTATTTATTATAATACTTGTTCCAGGCGCCATGCACCCTCGCGGGGGTTGAAGCAGCGATGGCGCGTCCCACGGCCGCCGCTTGCCTCTTCACGGTCCACTTCCTCTGCTGCATCATTGGTGAGTTGTTGCTCTGTCTGTGACCCATTAGTGACCCACTGCACGGTCGAGTCTCCTCTCATATTGAGGAAGATGTAGGGGAAAGTGGCATTAAAGAGCCAGGTTGTGAAGGAGCCACTTGCATTATTTCCGTAGTTTAGGATCAAATCTGGTTGGAAGTTATATATTGAAGACTGGCTCTTTCATAACTTGTACTGGCTCCTTGATAACGGATAAGTTATGAAAGAGCCAGATGAATATTTTTTTAAATGGTAAATTCATTGATTTTTTTTAGCATGTTAAGGTTTTTCCTTATGAAATTACCTACCTTAATAAATAAATAACAATTTGAGAGACAAAAAATCACGATATCTTTAATTTGAAGTGTATTTTCTGCTTTGTTTAGTAAACTGGCTCGTTCATGCCACTTCTCCCCTACAAATAAACAACGCTTACCACTTATACCCCGCACTAAGATTCTCTGTGTTATTGGTACCATGAATACGTACAACACAACACCCACGCCCAGACCAGAAGATATTTAAACTCATCATTCAAAACTCTTCGCTAGAAATCGCGCAACACTAGCGCCTTTACCACTGCGCCATGGCGTCAGGTCGTCAATAATCATTTGATACAATTTGATTTGGGACTTACTGTTGTGAATCTAAAATAAATTATTTTTAAAAACAACATTATACTGACTTCTCAGCGGTGATAGCCCAGTGGCTTAGAATTCGACCTCGAATCGAGGGGTCCGGGTTCGAATCCCAGTGGCACGCACCAATGACTTTGTAATAAAAGTTATGTGCGATTTATGAAATTACATATCACCTGCTGTTACGGTGAAGGAAAACATCGTGAGGAAACCCGCATGCCTGAGAGTTCACAAAAAAAAAAACATGTGAAGTCCACCAACCCGCAGTAACCCATTAATGACCCACTACAGGGCGGGTCTCCTCTCACAATGAGATGGATGTAGACCTTAGTCCACCACGCTGGCCTTCTGCGGCTTGGTGGACTTCACATGCCCTCGAGAACTGCAGGTTTCCTCGCAATATTTTCCTTCACCGTTACAGTGAGTGATATTTAAATTTATAAAGCACACAACTTTTTTTACAAAATCGTTTGTGCGACGTGCGTTCCACCGGAATTCGAACCCAGACCCTTCGATTAAGAGGCCGAATTCTCAGCCACTGGGCTATCACAATGACGTCATTGCCATTATTATTATAATTATAATTAAATCGAGTTTCGTTCATCATTCGTCATTACCATTATTATTATAATTATAATTAAATCGAGTTTCGTCAATCATTATTATTATAATTAAAATTAAGTCCCAGTCCGAGTCGTTTCAGTTGTAAGCAGCTTTCGTGTTCAAACTTTGGTTTTAGTGTCAAGGAGACTACGTGCTTCAAGTTATGACAGTTTGTAACCTGTACTAATTATTATTTATTCACCTACAGTCAGTTTATTATTCTTATACTATTTGGTAAACAATCTTGAAAAACAATCTTTAAAAAAATTAAAATTTCTTAAAAAATTGCAGTTAGAGATTTGTTTCAACATTAAATTACAACTTATCTGGGGGCATGACGCATGACCCAAGTGTCCACCAACCCGCAGTAGTGGTGCGTGGTGGACCGCGGCCTACATCCCTCTCATTGTGAGAGGAGACCCGACCCTGTAGTGGGTCATTAATGGGTTACTGACAAAGCGTCATAATATATTTGAAAGCAAAAAATATTTCTTTATATGACTTCACTACGAAATTAGATTTCGAAGTACATTCTCAACCGTAAGAGAATACCTCATTACACCCAAAACACAATTCCAACACCACATCCGAAGTACGGATTCATTGCAACAAAAAAATCATTAATCACGCCAGCTAACAAAAAATGCCTTTCATAAGTTATGAGTGCGGCTGTTAATGAGAATATCTAATATTGGACGAACGAATTACAAGCAAGCGGCTTTTCCCTGTCTTTTTTATTTAGTGGCAAAATGTTTTGCTGGTCCTACATTTGTGCCTAGTGTTTTTGTAGGTAAAAATGATTTTTTTACAAAAAAATCTCCCACCAGTCGAGGTCATCCTTTTAATGACGTAAGGTGTTCCGTGAAAGCGGGGAAGCTGTAGCTTAGAATTCGACCTCGAATTGAAGGGTCCGGGTTCGAATCCCAATGACACTCACCAATGACTTTATAAAAAAAGTTTGTCAAATTAAATATCACCTGCTGTTACGGTGGAGGAAAACATCGCGAGGAAACCTGCATGCCTGAGAGTTGAAAAAAAATCACACTGACAAAATATGCCACGCTCATATCGCTCGTTTAAAAATAAAGTGAACTAACTCAAAATTTACGATTTTTGAGATCTCATCAAAAATTGATATAACTTGAAGGGGTAGGTACTTATGCTCTGAATCCAACTCCCATGTCAATATATAAAACCAAAAAACTCCTATGAGCTGACGTAAGTAGGTATCAATAATACGTTACAGTATGTGATGTCTAAAGTATGAAGAGGTAGGTACAAAAATCCTAGATTACAATACTAAACTATTTCCAAAAATACCTAATATGGTATCACCAGGTACCTAAAAAGGATTTCAGAGGGCAAACACTCATCAATCATAACAAGCAAAAAATTCCTTTCATGACTTATAAGTACGACTGCTAATGAGAATAATCTCATGCTTAGTAAAGTTATTAGTACATACATAATACGTTATATTCTACTAATACTAATTTATATTTAGGTGTACATACGTGGTAATGATAGATTATATAGAACTTAGTATAAGTCAAAGTTAATTAGGTAGGTCTTTGGTGCATTGATAGAAAAGTGGCTCAGAGTTCGGTCTCTTAAACCAGAGGTCCGGGTTTGCATTCCAGTGGCACACGCTACTGACTTTTCGTGCGTTTTCCAAACTCTGTAACGGTGAAAAAATATCGTTAGAAAATATGCGTGCTTGAGAGTTCTCCATCAGATTCTCCAAGGCATGTGAAGTCTACCAACTCGTTTATGTGAGAGGACATCTCTAATTATAATGGGTCGAACAGAAAGACAGACAGAATTGACTACTTACTTGGCTCATAAGTGTAAAAAAATCATAGTGTCAGTAACCCATTAATGACCCACTACAGGGTCGGGTCTCCTCTCACAATGAGAGGGATGTAGGCCTTAGTCCACCACGCTGGCCTACTGCGGGTTGGTGGAAAAATCATAGTAATCTCCCAAAATTAACAACTCTTTAAATCTGGCAATCTTCAAATACCATTAACTAAGGTTGCATAAATTGTGTACTTATAAGCTACAAGCTACAATTTAGGAATATTACAGCAAGTCATAATTGATTAAAATTTTCATTTCATCACGTACATTCATCGGTTTAAATTTTCATTTCATCACGTACATTCATCAGTTTATTCGTATCTAAATCGTCACCAATCCGCACTCGTGACGTCATAAACCGTAGCGGGCTCTGAAGGATCGTAAATTAAAATTTAACACTTAATCAAGTTTGCGACAATCCAGATTGATGAAGTGGTTGCATCGTCAGCGGTGAACGAACGTAGCGATGATAAAATGCAAGCTATCCATATAACAACAAGTAAACCCTCCGCCAATTGCTCATAAGCTGGAACCTTGTCGCATTAACGTCAAACAAAATATAGGGCTTGCGACAAAATATTTCATTTCGTTAATTTAGAAATTTGATATTATTGATAGACAGATTGATTTAAATTTTCTTCGATTTTCCTGCTCTCTCATACATTTATAAGATCGTATCATGAAGATTGCTAAATTCTCTAAAGTATTTTTTAGAATGTCCTAGTTTTCTGGTACCCTAATGTACGTCACAAGATTGAACAAGGTTTACCAGTATAGTTCAAGCTATTTCAATCATTTTTACAATGTCTCTTCTAAATTTGCAGTCGAATTTACAACATAAAGTTTTAAACTATTTTTTCCTTGCTACAACTTATACGAGTAGTATAGGTTTGGGTATCTATTACAAAGAGTGAATGTTCTAAAAACTATATTCTTTGGGAAAATTGACCAGAAAAAATGTTTTTCTTGCAGGTTATAATAATAATTACAGTATCTACCTTAAGTTAAAGTATCCTAGCGCTCGATCTAACTTCCAATATGAAATATGGAACTGAAAATATGGAAATTTCAATTCCTAACTTCATTCCCCATCTGTAGTGTATACACATCGGGTAGTTGATGATAAAGGCAACTGATTGAACGGAAGTTGGCATTTCATGAATTTGTCATCACCTCACCAATATACCTACACTACACCATCTTTAATCAAAACAACAACAGTCAATACGATTCAATCTTAAAAGCAACAGCGCAATTAATTTTTAATTTTCACAGCCGTCATTAACTTGACGGACGGCGACCCGAAATTAATTAAGTTATAGCTTGTTTTGTTATGGAATTTCTGAATATTCCGGTGATTTACGATTTCGTTTGCAAAGCGAGTTTGAAAAGTTAATTTCGTTTTCAAGTTGTTTGCTCGCTGCGGTTACTGAGTCGAAATTTAGGGGTTTGTTTCAGTTATCCCGAGTTGCGAGTAAGAGTTTGGAAAAAGAGCTGTTGGATATCATCTAAGTGAAGTCTATTTTGGGGATTAAAAAACGTTTCGTAGTAATAAGTTTGCTGTAATGCTTGTTAGGACAGTCAGTAACCCATTAATGACCCACTACAGGGTCGGGTCTCCTTCTCGTAATGAGAGGGATGCAGGCCTTAGTCCACCACGCTGGCCCACTGCGGATTGGTGGACTTCACATGCCTTTGAGAACATTTTTTTTTTGTGAACTCTCAGGCATGCAGGTTTCCTCACGATGTTTTCCTTCACCGTAACAGCAGGTGATATTTAATTTTATAAAGCGCACATAACTTTTTCACGAAGTCATTGGTGCGTGCCACTGGGATTCGAACCCGGACCCCTCGATTCGAGGTCGAATTCTAAGCCACTGGGCTATCAACTTGTTAGGTACTCGTCTCTAAAATAATAAATTAATACAAAAATCTCATGAAAGTTGGTATAGTCAGGAAGGCAGATATCGTAGATACAGCCAGACGTGAAACGTGATTTGTTAGTTAGTAATATAAGTTTCAACTAAGCTTGTTATTCAATTTTATTAAAAAAAGAACGTGGTATTTCTTTTTTTCTAATTTTCGAAATTTGTGGGGTTTGTGTTATGATAATTTATGTTCGTTTAAAAGAATTAGACTCAAAGTGAATTATCCGCTTATCTTCGACCCACTAGTAGTAGTGAAAGTGCTGAATTTTAATTCAGAATTACGATGCAGTCATCTCCACCGAAGACAATTATTTACGTTCTTGTTCATTTTGTTCCGCAACATAGCATTTTTAATGTGAATATTCATATTTAGCAACGAGCACTAGTCATTTATTATCGTGGATTTCATTAATTTTTTTTTTACTCTTTATTACGAACTCATGATATTGTGACTGAAATTTAAAAGAAAAAGCTATTAATTTTCAATATCGAGTTAATTAATATTTTTTAACCGACTTCAAAAAAAGGAGGAGGTTCTCAATTCGTCTGTATGTTTTTTTTTTTTATTTTTATTTTTATTTTTATTTTTATTTTTTTTTATATTTGTTATCGCCGCATTCCGTCATTTGTTAACCGATTTGAATTTTTTCTTTTTGGTTGGGAAGATGTTAATTTGAATTTGGTCCCATATTAAGTTAGTGTTGATCTGATGAAGAGTTTCGGAGATACAGAGTGGAACTCTTCAACGGATAAGAGTTAAGGAACCGGGTTAAAAAAATATTATTACTGGTCACATAACCTTTGCAGAACTATGTAGACATTGACCACCTTTGAGTCTGATGATGGAGTGGAACCCGTTTTTATTTTATATTTCTGTCCGTCATTTGGTAAACAATTTAAATTGTTTTTTTTTGGTTTGGGAGCTGTTACTTTGAATTTGGTCCCATATTAAGTTGGTGATGATATGATGAAGAGTTTCTGAGATACAGAGTAGAACTCCTCAACGGATAAGAGTTAAGGAACCGGGTTAAAAAAATATTATTGTTAGTCACATTACCTTTGCAGAGCTATATAGACATTGACCACCTTCGAATCTGATGATGGAGTGGAACTCGTTATAAGATAGGAATAATTAAATCGTGTTTAAAAGTTCACTTAAATATAGTAACAAATACTAGCGACGGGTATCCACAATTTCCCCAAGTACCTACGAAAACGAATCTAATGCAGTAGTTACCTACTTCCGAACAGGCCATACCTCCGGCCTCCGGTTTATCAGAGTTTTAGTATACTTGCCTATTTTTTTTTATATTTGTTATCGCCGCATTCCGTCATTTGCCACCAGATTTGAATTTTTTCTTTTAAGTTCGGAATATGTTAATTTAAATTTGGGCCCATATTATGTTGTTGTTGATCTGATGAAGAGTTTTGGAGATACAGAGTGGAACTCTTTAACGGATAAGAGTTAAGGAACCGGGTTAAAAAAATATTATTATTGGTCACATTACCTTTGCAGGACTATGTAGACATTGACCACCTTCGAGTCTGATGATGGAGTGGAACTCATTTTTATTTTATATTTCTGACCGCCGTATTCCGTCATTTGGTAACCAATTTGAATTGTTTTTTTTTGGTTTGGGAGCTGTTACTTTGAATTTGGTCCCATATTAAGTAGGTGATGATCTGATGAAGAGTTTCGAAGATACAGAGTGGAACTCCTCAACGGATAAGAGTTAAGGAACCAAGTTGATAAATTATTATTGTTGGTCACATTACCTTTGCAGAACTATATAAAATTTGACCACCTTCGATGCTAATGATGTAGCGGAACTCGTTATAAAATAGGAATAATTAAATCGTGTTTAAAGCAAGTTAATTTAAATAATTTAAATAACTGTACAAATTATATATTTAAACATTAATAATGATAATCCGTAAGGTTACCATTAAGTAGCCAGTTGCCGCAACCTATGATGAAGCATTAAAACTAAGATACCAGAGTCAGATAATAGAGTGGAAGTGAAACTATGATAACTAAAAAGCATTAAATAAAATAATTTTAAACAAAAATGTGAACCGACTTCAAACTAAAAAGTAAGAAATAACTTTACAAACAGACTTCAATAATAAGGTATTTTTGGAGTCTGTGCCCAAGTTCATCCTCAGTTTAACCTCAAGTAACCTCATTTTTGCAGACGAGTTTTAAAGTCACGAAAAAATCATGACATGTAGGTACTTTAATATATTTTACTAAAAAAGAAGTATGTAGGTAAATATGTACTTAGGTAATATTTATTCATTTATTATAAGTGTACGGGCTAGTATCGACACCATACGATAGTCAAAGAAAAGATGTTGTTAAAGTTTATAATATTTATTGTTGTACACTGTAGGTATGATAATGATGTTGCTATGAGTACGCGCGCGATATGTTAGCATCCCAAATGCATACTAAATTGAAAATGTGACCGGCGCGTGCTATACGAAAAACGCGCTGACGGTTGGTGTACGGTTGCACCGTACAATAATGTACAATGGAAAGAGAGATTTAATGTGCTTTAAAAATGCACATAACAAAACTGACCTCAAACTAAAAAGTAAGAAATAACTTTACAAACAGACTTCAATACTTAATAAGATATGTTTGGAGTATATGTAAAAATGAGGTTACTTGAGGTTAAACTGAGGATGAACTTGGGCACAGACTCCAAAAATACCTTATTATTGAAGTCTGTTTGTAAAGTTATTTCTTACTTTTTAGTTTGAAGTCGGTTCACATTTTTGTTTAAAATTATTTTATTTACTGTCCATACCATCAATATTAAGTCACCAGTAACTCTCACAAAAGTCCAGTGAGTTTTAAAGTAAAATTAAAAAGATACCGCTTGCTCTAAAAATAAAGGAAAACATCGTGAGGAAACTCACATGCCTGAGAGTTCACAAATAAATGTCCTCAGAGACATTTGAAGTCCACCAAACCGCACTAGGCCAGCGTGGTACATCCTTCGCATTGTTAGAAGAGACCCGACTCTACAGTGGGTCATTAATGGGTTACAGACGTTATATATCACAGTAATATGACCAAAACTGATTCTTTATCGTTATATTTTTGCCGTCTACGTTTTTATTACCTACATGTACGACTATATTATTATCATGAGTGGTCATTGGCTCTAGCCAAGGATCGGGGGCTGAAATGATTAATTGTTCAGTCCATTACTGATCTATCATAACATGTCATCAGAAGAAAAGAAACATTAATTTGGCCACTATTGTCTATTCAGCGAACATATATAATATAATTTGTTATTATAACCATTGGCTTGTATACCATGAAACTGACAAATATCTGAAAATATCTGTGGTAGTACTACCCGCAATCATAGACAAATTGCTCGCGAATGGAGTTCGAATGATATAAGCTGTCCCAATACAAAGCAAGATTTGAATTTGCCACTATTTTTATTATTTTTGGTAAAGTGATAACAGTGTTAAAAAAACATTTTGATAGATGACAGTTTAGGGTAAGTAAAAATAAAGTTACCCTGTGTCCAAATTGCCATGTCGAATGCAAAACGTTGCTCGAACGACAACGTCACTAAATTTTGTCGTATGTGAGTGCGTATTTCACTAAACCTCAACCTCAAAAAATAGGAAGCCTATGTAACGTTCTGTCAATATTACACATGTATACATAAGTGTCGAATTGATAACCTCCATTTTTTTAAATATTAAAAAGTTTTTTTTTCACACAAATCTTGAACATATTCTGGGACACCCTATATGTGGGGAGCGAATCAATCAAACCGAATGGACGATCGAAGGTTGCGTAATCGTTACGCAACCTTCGATCTTAACTAAAATATTGCGACCGCCCGATATTACTGGCGGTATTATAGATACCGGCTTTTGTTATTTTTATGTTTTGTGGCGGTGTAAAAATTCAAAAAAGTCCGCCATCTTAGATGTTTCTCATAATCCTCACCCCAGTGACATCCGACACTAGCCCGTGTCTCCACAGCGAAATATGCTCCAGGCCTCCCCCTGCCCCTCTTGTGGGGAGATCCGTGCCCAAAAGTGGGACATAAAAAGGCTTGCAGCCAAATCCAATTCTATAAAATAGAATTTTCCGTCGCACGGCTCATGTGCTGACCTGACCCGACCCAATTTCTGGGGTATTTTGTCCTTACATCACGTAATTGCTCGGAACAAAAATTCCAGGAAAATAATACCGCCGGTGTTCCCATTCCAGACTTATTAAAATTAAGTCTTTGTTCAATTAACAAAGGCGCGGTAACGTTATACCTGTGCGCACAGATTAAATAAAAAAGTGTGGAGATAGCGCACAATTATGAGGTCAAAAGTAGGTACCAAAGGTGTTGATGATTGATTTATTGGTCGAATTAATTTTTTGGCGCCTTTTTTACTTAAAACTGATAGCTATGTTTAAAACACTAAAATTTTACAGCAATTTTTTTTTGGCATTGACATTGTAATTTATAGTAATCCAAAATAAAATGCAAACCTGTCGGTAACCCATTAATCTGGGTCATTAATGGGTCACCGACAGGTTTGCATCGGGGTCGGGTTCCTCTCACAATGAGAGGAGTAGTCCACCACGCTGGCCTACTGCGGTTTGGTGGACTTTACATGCCTTGATAACATTTTTTTTTCTGAACTCCCAGGCATGCAGGTTTCCTCACAATGATTTCCTTCACCGTAACTGCAGGTGATATTTAATTTCATAAAGCGCATATAACTTTTTTTACAAAATTATTGGTGCGCGCTACTGGGATTCGAACCCCTAGGTCGAATTCTGAGCCACTGGGCTATTGCCGTTAAATGAAAATGCAATACTATCTTTATACTAATTCCTACGTTTTTTCGTTTCATCATGTTGTAGAGCCCTTATAAATATTGTTCACCCTTTCTCCTATCTCAGTTATGCCTTATCTCGATCAATCGTTATGGGCTCGGGATAATCCTATCATAGCTGGGGAGCTGGTAGACATATTTCTAGAAGTGTTTGAGGCATCATAAACACATGTTAATAGCTTGTTTTGTAATATCCGAACACAAAAAATGAAGACCTGGCTGGTGGGTAATGCCAGAATTTAACTAAGCTCTAAATGATGAAGGAACGATTTTTTTGCGATAAATTTTTACAAACATTAAAATTATTAGGTATTTAGAAAATTTAAAAAGCCTCGTTTATCATCTCGCTAAGCGTATCCAAAATTATTTTACAAAAAGCCATTTTAGTGGGATTTTCAACAACAATTTTAAAACGCCTCTAATATTTTTTGTAAATTTAGCTCAATTCAATTGCCCGCCAGCCAGATATATCTACATTTTTTGTGTTCAGATATTATAAGCTCTTCAACATGCTTTCAAATACTTCTCAAAAACGTCTGACAGCTCCTGGACTATCGAGTGGTGTGCAAGCTTAAGGCTGCGATCGTTGCTAACAGCTCATCCCTGTGTAAGCTGCATAGACACGTCGGACGCGAGGGCTGATTCGATACACAATATCAGCAAACAAACATACACTAAGGGGTGAACCTTTAAAGCAGTATTTCGCGTATCACTTTACATCATTAGGTCATTCTTATGTATTCTCATTTAAAAAATAGGCATTAATATCTATTGCTCTTTTTGTGTTTTTGTTTTTGTTTGTTCTGAAAAGGGGTAGGTACCTACGTTAAATCTAAGGCCGCGCTCAGTTTGAACGGGATTTCCTACGAATACGATCAATCCCGACTTTAGAAATAGTATGGAAGCGCTCACACTGCGTGCGAGTTACTCTTACGTCAACTGAGTGGCGCGCAGTGTGAGCAAGTGTGTATACGCACAAATTTTTTTCGTAAGAAATCGATCATGAAGCGATAAGATCGAGAAACCGTAAACAAATTCCTTTGTTCCAGTATGCAGACAAGACAGCGGCAACAACAAGCCACGCGACCAAAGCACGGTCTCGGAGTCTTCGAGAAGGTTCCGCACGGAGTTCTTGGAGGACTGGCCGCATACCCCCGGCGCGCCCTACTTCGACGCCAGCACGCCGGACAACGTGACCGGCCTAGTGGGACACCCCGTCACGCTGCTGTGCAAAGTCAAGAATTTACAGAATCGAACGGTAACTATGTAGGATTGTGGGCACGTAGCTATATACTCAACTATTTTTTACCTATACTTTTTGACAGTCGAATGGGTTTATTTTTTCGATCCTAGTACACTGGACAACGTGACAGGCCTAGTATAAGTGGTATTGTAGATCGTCAGCCATGGTTTTCCGGGCGTAAAGTTGAATTTTTACACCGTCGATTTGGCGGGCTATAAAACAGTATACAATACTCGTAACTGAAATTAGCAATTATAGCACGGCGTTCACCCTCAACCCGAGCAATAAAGACCACTTAAGTTGTATCGTAATTTACCTAATATTTAATTTCGTATAAGGTCAATAAGTACATTTTTTGTAACTTTATTTTTATTTATTTATATAATAAATAAATAAATTGTATTTCCTTTGAGGTCTATTCAATGATCTCTAAATATCACACAGGTAAGTAAGTACCTATATCAAGACTACACTTGCAATGTTTTAGTGAGTCGTATTAAAAATAAATAGAAACCAAATAAATTTCAATTAATCAAATTCAATTGAATTTAGCGTTTCAATTTATAAATTAAAGCTGTTTTCTGTGGTAATAAATAACGCCACACGTTAACTGATTGACTAAATCCGACCACAATACTCGACAAAAATAACGCTTCGATCGTAATAAGTAGGTATTATACTAAGTATTCAATTTAGATTCAAAACATTTAATCGTTCTAGGTATGTCTATATTTAAAGAAACAAGGGGTTGCACTCCGGGAGTGCCGGCAGAAGTGAAAACTTATAAGATGTGTTTTCTTGGTGGTTTGGACGACAGTTCAATTAAAACACTATTCAATAACCATTACTGAACTATAAAATCTTTTTAGTGAAGTCCACAATGAATTTACACGTTAAGAATACTTAAAAATTCAGATTAATAAAATTAATCATCATTAATCAGATTTAAGTAATTTTAATAAACGTACCGTGTAAACGTACATAATAATAATATGTATTTAGTTAAAAGCGGCTATTTTTATATCACAAACAGACACCTCAATAAAATTTTATTTTACTTTTTTAAAATCTTTATAAATGCATGAGTTAACCCTTAAAATAATGTCCTTCAGTACCTACCTGTTTAATGCCACATTAAGATTCGCATTGCCATCGCTAGGGTTGTCGCCGGCGATATAACTCTGACGTTTCTTGGCACTGGCGTGTGTGTTGGCATCCGTTCCGCTTCGGAGATGCCATCGCGATGGGGTTTTCATATCCAGATAAGAAGAACATGAATTCGGAATTACCTCCGCGCACTGGGACAAAATAACTCCGAGTAATAGCTGTTCTCGTGCCAAGGACTGCAGTTCAGATATTGACACTAAAAGATTTGAAGATAAGTCTGAGACAAAGACTGAGACCAGTCTGTTGCAATTAAATTGAGAGCTAAATTAAGTTAATGTTTTCTTGTTGCAAAACAGGACAGAATTAAAATAGTTCTCGATGATTGAAGGGTGTTTTTATATGTTTGGAACCACGCATTGATTGATTTGTGTAATTAGTCATTTGCACCTTAATTTTTATTACAAAATATATGCTGTTGTACTTGATCGATATGGAATCTTAAGAGTGTTTCAATATTTAAGTAGCGCATGGTTAGGTTTATTAAGTTTTATATAAAGTGTAAAATGTTAATAAAATGCAACAATTTTGATGTTGAAAAAATATTATAACATACTCGTTTGAAAGTTCATTAAACTGATGACAAATATACCTAATAGATACCTAATACTTTGGTGTATAAGCGGTGATAGCCCAGTAAGCGGTGATAGCCCAGTGGCATAGAATTCGACGTCGAATCGAGGGGTCCGGGTTCGAATTCCAGTGGCACGCACAAATGACTTTGTAAAAAAGTTATGTGCGCTTTATAAAATTAAATATCACCTGCTGTTACGGTGAAGGAAAACATCGTGAGGAAACCTGAATGCCTGAGAGTTCACAAAAAAAAAATGTTCTCAAAGGTATGTGAAGTCCACCAACCCGCAGTAGGCCAGCGTGGTGGACGGCGGCCTCCTCTCATTACGAGAAGGAGACCCGACCCTGTAGTGGGTCATTAATGGGTTAATGGGTTACTGGCAATACTTTTGTGTATTAGGCGGCCTAATACACAAAAGTAATTAAGACCTATCAAAGGAGTACTTAGAGTTAAAATGCCACGTTTCTTGTATAGGCATCGACAGAATGAAATAGTATAATAAAAATATTAATGTCACAACATCACACCATTCAAAATCTTACTTAATATAATTAATATTAAACTCCTTAACGGCACAACACATAACGTTCAAAATTTTACACATATACCTACCTAGATTTTGAAACTGAAAAGCAACTGAAAAGTTTTAAATTGTGCCGGGAACCGTTTAACGGGGGCGCGTTAAACAAACTCGCATCCCGGATCCCGGAACAATAACGACACTTGTTCAGTCTCTGGCTCACGCGTTAAAGTTAACGCCGGATCAGAAACCACCATTGTGAATTTCCGTTTCGGATTGTGCATTCTCATTTCAAGTTCAATTTTGGGAAACGTATCTACTTATAGCGGTGATAGCCCAGTGGTTTAGAATTCGACCTCGAATCGAGGGGTCCGGGTTCGAATCCCAGTGGCACGCATCAATGACTGTAAAAAAAGTTATGTGCGCTTTATAAAATTAAATATAGGTGATATTTAATTCTGTTACGGTGATAATTAATGCTGTTACGGTGAAGGAAAACATCGTGAGGAAACCTGCATGCCTGAGAGTTCAGAAAAAAATGTTCTCAAAGGCATGTGAAGTCCACCAACCCGCAGTAGGCCAGCGTGGTGGACGGCGGCATACATCCCTCTCATTGTGAGAGGAGACCCGACCCTGCAGTGGGTCATTAATGGGTTACTGGCATCTACTTACCTATTATGTAAATTAATACAAGTGTTGGAGCTATGTGTTAATTGTGGCACTGCACTTTAGTTGCCGTCACGAGTGGTGAGCACAACTTTCATTGGTCGGTTTGACATTGACTGCGCTGCGGTGCACACGATTGGCTCGACAGTCGTCAGTCCGTCAGTGTGCGTCGTCTATTGGTCCAGCACGTTTTTCGGCTGCTGTATATTGGCCGAAAGTATACAATATCCCTACCACTGATAATCTGTGCTCACGACTCATAACGGTTCCTATAACAAAGATCGCAAGTAATCAATAATTTAAAAAAATTAAACCGTCATCAAAAAAGCATGTAATAAAATTTGTTACCTACATACTTTAGGCCTACTATTTTTTGAGGTTGGTGTCTTTAGTACTTATCAAGTATTTTGTTTGTTTCTATTGTAAATTTTTTTTCGCAATTTTTACTTCAAGTTCATATCACGGAAACTACTGGACCGATTTCGATGAAACTTTTACCATTCCCTAAGTTGAACAAAATGCAAACAAACATTAAAAGAACGAACACGATCAGTCAATTAGTTTCGGAGATATGCGTGCGTGCGTAAAATTTTGCGGTCACAGATAGTCGGTGAATTTTATGCACAAATGTGGAATCCACCTTAATTCTCCGCATAAACCACCTCCTTGAGTCCACTCCGTTATTCACACAGACACCGGATCCAATACATAGCTAATGCCTCCGCACCAGACGGAATACCGAAGCAATCTAGATCCCAATCATCAAAAATTGAAAAGTCCATCACACCCGACCATCCGGTTCGCTGACGGTCAATATCCTGCCTAGAATTTTTAGAATCCACCAGATGAATTGGATGCATGGATGAGCTGCAAATTTTATGCTTTCGCGTTCGTTTCACGTAACTCGTAGGTTTTAAATTATTCTAGGTATCTAAAGTGTCGTATCTTTCACTGCTGTATATCGCTTTGTATAATATTATATACAAACGATATAAATGATATGGTTTGATAATTAATCATAAATAGTAATTCTTTTGTAAAATGAGCCGATCAAAAATGAAGAATCACGTTTTCTATATTTTTCGTCAAATCCGAGCTTGTAATTGACCCAATTAATTTAATATCGTATGTTTGATTGTAGCCGTTAATCAAATTATAGATTAACTCAACTTTATTGCTAACGTAACAACTAAAGGTTATTGTGTATTAATTGAATTTAAAATATTTTTTGAATTTGAAGCACCTATCGTTACTGCATTTGGAAGTGACTCCAAGCCAAGGTATTGATACCCTGATTTTAGTCGATGCCACTTCACTCGATCTTATCCTATTTCGCCATAGTGATGAGTATCTGTGATGAGATATCAATATTCATCAATCATATTGAATGTTCAACATTGTTTGAGCAGGTGTCATGGGTGCGACATCGCGACATCCACCTGCTGACGGTGGGACGGTACACGTACACGTCGGACCAGCGCTTCGAGGCGCAGCACAAGCCGCGCTCCGAGGAGTGGGCGCTGCGCATCCGCAGCCCGCAGCGCCGCGACTCCGGCCAGTACGAGTGCCAGATCTCCACCACGCCGCCCATCGGCCACGCCGTCTACCTCAACATCGTAGGTGAGACACTACACGCCCTCGTCCACTCGCGATCAGTACTGTACATCCGCAGCCCGCAGCGCCGCGACTCCGGCCAGTACGAGTGCCAGATCTCCACCACGCCGCCCATCGGCCACGCCGTCTACCTCAACATCGTAGGTGAGACACTACACGCCCTCGTCCACTCGCGATCAGTACTGTACATCCGCAGCCCGCAGCGCCGCGACTCCGGCCAGTACGAGTGCCAGATCTCCACCACGCCGCCCATCGGCCACGCCGTCTACCTCAACATCGTAGGTGAGACACTACACGCCCTCGTCCACTCGCGATCAGTACTGTACATCCGCAGCCCGCAGCGCCGCGACTCCGGCCAGTACGAGTGCCAGATCTCCACCACGCCGCCCATCGGCCACGCCGTCTACCTCAACATCGTAGGTGAGACACTACACGCCCTCGTCCACTCGCGATCAGTACTGTACATCCGCAGCCCGCAAGCGCCGCGACTCAAAAGTTTTTTCAAAGCTTGATCGATATACCAGCACTTTTTTCTGAACGGTGCAATGTGTTTTCCAATCAAAAATGATAGCTAAGCTAAAACAAATAACGAATTTCAAAACCACATATTGCATCGAAATCTCTATTTATATTACGCAAACACCAATAGTCACTGAATAACAGAGAACACATACGGTTCAAATTATTCTCGGTTATCTTAATCAACATTGTTAAATCCATGGAGTTGAATTTAAATGGAGAATTCTCCCCTTGTTCAAATATCCCTCGCTCGGTTCCCAACGACTTGGACAAACACGCGTCTAGCTTATCTACACACGATGTCAAAGCTAATCTCGAGAATATTTGCCCCTGTATTTGATCTGAGAAAGCCTGTTGGCTGCCGGCGACGTCTTATAGTTTTTAACGCTCTAGAAAAGACGGCAATCTATTTCTATTTAAATTTCAGCTGCTTTGCGCTTCAGTTCAATTCAATTTAAATAAAAATTCGCTTCAAATAAGATCGACTAAAATTATAACTATTGTTTGATGATTCGAGTGGCGCAGTTGTTGAGACATCGGTGCGTGCGGGAGGGTCCTGGGTTCGATTCCAAGCAGAGCAAACTTTAATGGGGTTAAATTTCTGTTCCTGGTTTGGGTGTATGTGTTCTGGTCTTGTGTGTGTGTGTGTGTGTCCATGGCACCCACGATACAGGGAGTCCTAGTGTGATACTCTGTGTGAAGCGTTATTTATTAAGATAAAATTTATTCAAACATTTTGTTTGTTTATAATTTAGTTTCATCCAAAGGAGATGTTAGGTACATAAAATGGTTGTTGGTTTTCAATTATCGACAAAACATCTTTATTTTGAGGATGATATTACAGCCAGCCTATGATAATATTTTCATGCTATTCACAAGATCAATGAATAATTTCCTCCATAAATCATATTTGTTTATACATGAACGTTATTATCGATAAAATCAAAGACGGAGATAATGGTTGGTCCATATTTTATTCATCTCATCATCATCATTATCAACTATTAATAGACTTGTAGTCGAGCCCTTTTATTTGATACCACTTTTAGTGGGTTAGTTATATCTAAATGCTTTCTCACTTGCAAAATTGTACCCTCACTGACTAATATGGTTATTAAAAGCTTGTAAAAAAACGTATTTCCGCAGAAAAGAAAAAGACCAATTGCAGCCGGCCGTAATTTTGCCTATGACAATATTTCCATACTTACTATTTGCAAGAATCGTTGATCCTTGCAAATAGTTCTAAAATAGTATTTCATTGAAGACTTACTTCCAAAAATCATAGTTAAATCATAGTTGTTTATATTATACGTTATTGTCCACAGAGCCAGAGACGGAGATAATGGGCGGTCCAGATTTATTCATCTATGCGGGATCAACGATAAATCTGACTTGCATTGTGAGGCACACGCCAGAACCACCCAGTACTATAAACTGGACTCATAGAGGGAAGGTTAGTCATATGCAACTAGGTCGTTCTATCTGTTCTATTATATTTATATATGCGGATGTTTGTGTGATGTTTATAATTCCTGAAATAAAAAGTTTCCAATCGCTGAAGAGACGCATTAAATTCAACACAAAAACCATTTATATCGTCCTAACTTATATGGGAGAAGTGCTATGAAAGAGCCAGTTTTCTAAACAAAGCGAAAAATATACTTTAAATGAAAGATAATATCATGATTTTTTGTCTCTCAAATTATTATTTATTTAATAATGTAGGTAATTACATACGTAAAAGCCTTAAACATACTAAAAAAATCAATGAATTTACCTATTTTGAAAAATGTGTCAACTGGCTCCTTACAAGCCAGTACAGTGATGAAGGAGCCGGTTTATATTTTAAAGTGTAATTACAAAAAATATACAAAATGAAAATTATTGCAGTATTAAAAAACAACAAAATGAAGATCTGTTATAAAAAAACTACAAACATTTTTAAGAATTTTTATATTCTATTAGTCCTTATAAGTCATTCTATCAAACGCCATAATCTTATTTATAAACAATTATTAAACATATTATTCAGTCATAATTATTATCATACAATCTTAAAATATTAGATGCGGATCCTTTTTTTACAATAACCTCCTTCTCCTTCAAAACCTGGCTCCTTCATGCCACTTTTCCCCTACTAACAGTTAATGTGAGATACATTGTCATGAGATACATAATATGAGTTTAATTGTAGTGCCAATGACTTTTCAAATGAGACTGAAAATCGGACTAGACTTCGGATAGATAATCCTAGACCAAACACAGCCACACAAGCTGACATCGAGATATTTATGCAATAAAGTCCATTAACGAGACTCGAAACATTATTCACAATCCTTCGTTCAAAAGCACGTGTATCGTAATGAGCGTGTAGCAACTACTCGTATATCGTGATCACTATCAGCTTCGGGGAAACCGGAATTAGTGTACATTTGAAGTCTATTCCCGAGAGCCGTGTCTGGATCGAATATTCTGTGTCAGAACTCAAATATTGAAGTGAAGTATTTTATCAAAAACCTTTGGATCATATGTAAGAATCATAATATACTTGAGTGCATACAATACATAATATATCTACTTAACACAAATCATAGCATACAAAACTCTGCTGATGGAACTTGGCAGTTGGCAAAAGTTTCTCGACTATAACTCGGTTATTCTCGTATATCTACAACGTGTTAGACTAACCGCCTTGACGCGTGCTTACCATGTTTCTGTTTACTCGACGACCCTCAAGAATTTCTTTGAAACAGGTCAAGGATTTGCGATTATTTTGTGTATTTCTGTACGAAATCTAGATCTAGATATAAGGCTTTTTGTAACAATATAAAAAATAGAAGTATCAAAATTAATGCTAATTGAGTGGTTGACGGTAAAAGTTAATAAAAAAATGTAAGCCACTTTCAAATTATGCCTAACGCTTAAAAATATTATTATCACAGTTGTAAAGTATGATTAGTAAAAAGAAGTAATAATTTCAGCTAAGGTCAGATAAATTCAGATCAGTATTAGCTTTATACGCCATCTTGTTTTCATTGCGCTAATAAAAGTGGAATTTTATGCCGAATTTCAATAACATCGATTCATAAATATTACGATCCGCTGAACGTAAATAACCTTTTTCTTTTATATACGTTTTTAGCTTTATGCCGTACTAACTGCGGCTTTTGATACTTGTACTTAATATTTACTTATAGAAAGTTCGAGATATTGAACCGAAAATTGTTTTTGCAAATCGAAATATTGAAAAAGTGTGCAACTGATATTAAATTACATTAAAATATAACATGAACGTTGCGGTGATAGCCCAGTGGCACGCACCAATGACTTTGTAAAAAAGTTATGTGCGATTTATTAAATTAAATATCACCTGCTGTTACGGTGAAGGAAAACATCGTGAGGAAACCTGCATGCCTGAGAGTTCACAAAAAAAATGTTCTCAAAGGCATGTGAAGTCCACCAACCCGCAGTAGGACAGCGTGGTGGACGGCGGCCTACATCCCTCTCATTGTGAGAGGAGACCCGACCCTGTAATGGGTCATTAATGGGTTACTGACATAACATGAACATTAAAAGATGCATAGCACCCTATCCTCTACAATTGGTCCATATTTTTCCTTTTGGAATACATATTTATTTTTTTTCTATTTGTAGCTATTATTCTTGGTAGATCAGATGAAACGAATTATTTAGTAACAAGTGGAAACTTAGTTCTCGCCCTAAATTTATCAATAATAACTTCATGTCATTTTTTATCTTTTCCTATCAAAATAGGTAAATTTTCAAAGGTTTTTCCAACTCTACAAACCTGATTGAAAATCGGTAATGAAAAATACAAGAAATGATACCATGTTTCTACGGAAAAATTACGCAGCTAAACATTACACGGTCTTTCACTTTCAGGAATAGTCGGTTGTAAACAGCACCCGGTGGTAAACAATTCTCCTGGCTCCAACAACAGGCTTATTTCCCCTATTATCATTTAATCTAAGCCCTACTAAGCACTCCCTTTCCGTTTTCACTTCCTCTCAATTCTTACGTATTTCCGCCCTGCGTTTTGATACGTATTATTCGGAATTAGCCACGTAGATAATCTTGCGGAAGTAGCGATATATTGAGGCGTTTTTGTATTACTCCGTTTAGTTTTATTGACATGCCAGTAACCCATTAGTGACCCACTGCGGGGCGGATCTCCTTTCACAATGAGGTGGATGTAGACCTTAGTCCATCACGGTGGCCTAATGCGGGTTGGTGGACTTCACATGCTTTCATAGGTCTCACCCTTTTATTTTCGAAATAGCTAGTTAAATTTTAGATTATAATTTAATTTCTCATGTATATTATTTCTAGAGTTCTCTTTTTGTAGAGACATGAAATCAGTTTTTTTTGTTAGTTAAAATTTCCACCTTCTTCCTTTCCTCCTTTCAGCCCTTGGTAGTCCACTGCTGGACATGGGCCTCCCCTAATCGACGCCACTCCGCCCGCTCGTCGTCAGTCGGAAATTAAATCATCAAATTACCACCAATTGTATAAAAAGGAAAATTTTGTAAACGTTCTTAGTATCTATATAAAAATCGTAAAAATCTTTTTTTTTAATATTCGCTGATAATTGCCTATTCGGGACCGGATACACTATCGTTGGCTGACTATAGAATTTTTATAATATAAATGCAAAAACAAAGTAGGTATACTATGTATATTACCAAAAATTTTAAAAATAAAGTACAAAACGATAACCCTCACTTTAAAACCATTTTTGAAACGGATAAACCGGAGCGCGGCTATCAATCTCGAAATGCTTTTTGGAATGTGTCCAGCTGAACTTTCGCGGATATAATGAATGTTTAACCGTATTTACATTGAAATGCTGACCCGGAGATCGTTTCTACCATTCTTTTATGTATTATTCTTTTCACTTTCATTTTAAATTTTTGTATAAAAATTAAATTTGCGAAAAAATATTTTTTGTGTGTGTTGCGTGCGTGTGTTAAGTACTTTAAGTTTATCTAGTCTTAAAATGAACGCCCCTTCAGTGTTCGGGTATAGGTTACTTGTCAGTAACCCATTAATGACCCACTACAGGTTGGGTCTCCTCTCGCAATGAGAGAGATGTAGGCCTACGGGTTACATACGCGAATAAATTGGTCGTCGTGGTTGGTCTTTTGGCCACCGAAGTGAATTTTTTTTTTAAATCTTTCTTGGTAAATCGATCAAAATGTTGTATCAGTTGACAAACTAGTGCATTATTGACGCGAATCAGTCCCATATAAAGCACTCACCGCTTGCAAACTTCATACATTCCTAATCGAGAAAAATTGACATAGATTGGTTGCAGTAGCAGTTGGTAGATACAATTGTCTTCATATTTTTGGTAAATTCACAGGTTTTTCAATTCAATTTGCAGGTTGAATCGGAATGAATTCCACAAGTAGACCAGGTATCGTGTTTTCTTCGAACAAATTGTTAGCTAAACACTGTTCTCTTCACAGACGATAAACTTCGACTCGACCCGCGGTGGGATATCGCTGGTCACCGAGAAGGGGATCCACAGCAGCAGTCGGCTGCTGGTGCAGGCTGCCCGCACGTCGGACGCGGGGGCCTACCAGTGCGTACCAGACAACGCCCAGTCCGCCACTGCGCGGGTCCATGTGCTCACTGGTAAGTACAGGTACCCACGGTGGTACTATGGTACACGGTGGTGTATCCCTATTTACTGAAAAGGTTAAAAGCATGGTAGATTAAGGCTTACATACTTATTATTGCGAAGCGAGGTTACGTTTACGTCATCTCAGAACCTTCAACATTGCGAAGCGTAACCTACGTTTACGTCATCTCAGAGTTTTGTATATATGCTAGAGATGTACAAAACTTCGATAGCGTGATTCAGGATCGTGTGGCGCCATCTTTTGACGAAGTGGCGGAAGCCGCTACAGCATATCACTAGCTATCTCTTTCAAAAATTACATCTCAAATGGTATTGTATCAAATAAAACATTCACCAGGGACCAAATGAAAGGAATTAAGATTAGGCTCAATTTAGCGAATTATTACTGTTTTTATCTTCAAATTTCGCAAAGCCTAAATATCTTTAAATCAGACCCTCCTATCTGTACCGGACAGGGGTTGGTAACGTTTTGCCCCGTTTTGACAATAATATTTGCGTAACATTAACCGGTAACGACGAAAACGGTATTGTGATAATAAACTACCAAACTGTTAACCCTAAACAACCAGCAAATTTAAAGGGCCCGTTTTTATTTATCTTACGGGAACTCAATCTGCGCTCGCAGATAAGAAAGGTTTTTCCAAAGCCCGAATCGGGCCCATCGTAAAAAATTCACCAATACGGAAAACCTGTTTACATTGAAACTACGAACCATTTTCTGCTAGTCATATTCTGAAAATAGGGCAGGTAACGATTGTATGAGTATCCGCTTCATACATATCCTACATGTGTCAACTTGGACTGAATTTGAATCCGTAGAGAATATTCATATTTCCCCTGTGTTCGAATCACAGTTAGTTTTGTTCTCTCTTTTAGGTTTGTAACAAAATATGGAAATGTAATGAATAATTTCCGGAGCTTGTGAGGTAAAAATTTAGTATTCTTCTTCTTCTCAATCGTTTCGCTCTTGGCAGCGGTCGTGGTCGATTTGTTGCAGATGTGATTCGCCTCACAATCTCTTAAAATTATTATCCAATTATCCAAATTAAGTATTGGATAGTGCTTTAAGCCGTAATTTCTTACTAAGATTAAAATATATTTTCACTTACTTTTCAGTGTTGTTTTGTCATCTATTTTAACTTAAGTTAAAAATGTCTTTAGCAAGTGTAAACTGAATTAATTGAATGTGAAAAAATGAAATACTTGAATTATTGTACTTACTTATTATAGGAAGGATTGCTTAACTTAAAATTAATGGCACTGACTAAAAGAAATGATGTATCTTATCACCTGCGATCAATTTTTCTTATCTTTCACTTTCACAAGTTACTTAAACTTCTTCACTAACTAACTGTTAGTTACTTTTGAGAACTACAAGTTTATCCCAAGTATGGCAATAAAACTTTTATGAGGCAACCTACGGAAAAAGGTTGTCGACCCCATGGAATCTTAAACAGCCGTCTATTCAACAACAGACCGTCCATAGTGTACACACAAGTCATAGTAAATCAATTTACCCGAGTTCCGTGACTAGAAATCATTAGGCCACTTCGCTGTAACTCCAATCATTGCTTTTTAACTGCGGCGTATGTTTGTTTTATACCGCTGTCGAGTTTTTCTACCCGTAATCTTTCACGGGTTAGCTATTATTAACCCGTCAACGCCGGCTTTATTCAGGGGTCGTTCAGTTTTCTATTACACTTTAATCACGCGTTGTGATGTGTGGTGATTGGTTGGGTTGGATTCATTTGTTTTAATCAACGCTTACATTCAGTGGATGCTTGAAATTTTAATTATTTTTGTTATTGTAATAACAGTATTTTTTTATGCGATGGGTTGTGTCAAACTCAAATAGTACGAAAATTTTAAATTATTTTAGCAAATATTTCAAATGAAAGATCATCTTTAAATGTCATTTAGGTGATGCAACTATTGTGTCTTGTTAAGTAATCAAAATTGTCCTTAGGAGCATTGAACTTTCAAGTTAGACATCCTGCTTAACCTAATCTAGCCTTATACTTTTAACGCCATATCAAAAAATGTTTTTTACATGGCCATCAACTTCAATACAACCCATATTTTCGTTTTATATTTCTGACGAATAAAATAAAAATTTCAATGACTGTTCGTGCCCTTTCAAAACTACTTTCCCTAATTCCCATACTACTTTCACTAATGTGTTTACTAATCAATCTTTAAACTGTATTAAGTATTTCTAAGTTTTACATAACTCTGATTACATTGCCTCTTCCACAGGTGAAACACCAGCGGCCATGCAAGGCAGCGCGCAATGGACGCGCAGCCACGACTTCCCAACGGTCCTGTGTTATATCAGTGTCGTTGTAAACTGTGCGATTAGTGTGCTTTAAGAGTGGATCAATCTAAAGACAAAAGAACTAAGTTCGAATGTACAGCGAAACGTTGTGTTTGATCAGATTTTAAATAATAACTCTAGGAGGGAGTCTCTGCACTTATCGACGTATGTAAATCTGCTTTAACCGGTCGGTACAGTTTAAATTTGTTCTGTTTAATACCAAAATATAAAATAATTTTGATTTAAAAAAACCTTGGAATGTATTATCATTGAAAAGACAATTTTTCGCCAAATCACGTCCAAGCGATTACTTACGACAGTTATGACTGTTGCAACTCTATGTTCATGTTTAATGTCTTTCATTGTACATAGTTTGTAAATATTACAAACAATTCTATATACCTACAGTTATAATGAGGGGAATCTCAACAAACAGGCGAACTTTTCAAAGACATAGTTTTAGTCTGAAAAATCAGAGAGTTCAAACTGCCTCCCGTCTTTCAGCGTAAGAGCGTCGATAAGTGTAGTGACACCCTTTAATAACCGTGTTGTTAAGTGACGACGTCTCAGTGAAGAAACCGTCTGTGCCAACGCATAGATTATATCCTAGATATCAGGGTAACCGATTGATTCTATCCGTATCGATACATTGGGAGATAACTGTTCCATTCCGATTCATTGTTGTAAGTTAAGTACGTAGAATTCATTAAGGACTAGGACAGTCGAATTGTTTTCCAGATCTGAAGTTGATTTAAATAAATAATGATTTTTAACGATTGTTTTATTTTAATGATACAATCTGCAAAGTTATCAATTTTTAACCAGTCTTTTTACCAATTAATGACCCAAAGCAGGGTTTCCTCTCACTTCCTTAGTCCACCACGCTGGCCTATTGCAGGTTAGTGGACTTCAAATGCCTTTGAAAAATGAAGGTTTCCTCACAATGTTTTCCTTCACCGTTACAGCAGGTGATATTAAATTTTATAATAATGCAGGTATTTTTAACTAGTAAAGATACATTTTCACCCACTTCACGACATAACAACATGATTATATAATTAAATGAGTTGGTAAGACCATATAGCATTTAGTGTCAATCTTGACTAAAATAATACATAGCTATTTTAAAAATTAAATAGCAACACACTGGCGGCGCAACGGTGACCACCAACTAAACTACCATCAGAGTGCTTATTTGCCTGTTTATCCATTTTTATTTGTAAAAAAACGAAGTTTCGTAGTCTGGACAACCGGATGCTCTCAGGAACCTACTAACAAAGGAAATAAAATAAGCTTTTACGGTTTGTACATCCGCTCTGCCGGGCTGTGACGTAAATCAGCGGGTCGGTAGTATCGGTGGCCGTAAACAGCTTTACGACAGCTGTCTAACACACACGTGGCTGGAACAAAACGTCTACATTTTTAAAAGCTTTTATTTAACTTGCAATGTATGTAGGTAAGTATGTTTGTTCGGGTGGAATCTTTGAACTCGATTTTGAAGTAGATATCTTCAAGCGATTGAGCTGAAATTTTGTTTACATGGTTTGTGACGTCATTCTAAATCCAATATGGCGGACCATCCAAGATATCGGAAGGGTTATTTTTAATGCATTTCTACAATATGACTATCAAATGAATGGATTTTTTAAGATTAATTTGAAAAAATAAAAGCTTTTTAAAAATGTTTTTTAACTTATAACTTATGTTGCAATATTTTTCAAAGGTAGAGCCACCTATTGGCACTGGAGGGGGAACTCTACCTCAGCCGATACCTTAAGCTCATCGTAGAGCAGAATGTTCTTCATGTCTTGTGTTTTTGGGAATTGGGAAGCCGTGGTGGTCGAAAAACAAAATGGCTTACCCACTCAGACAATCATTATTTCTTCACATAAAAGGTCAATGTGATACAGTGGCTATTGATTTGATGATGACATATGACCGTATAGATTACAGCATGAAGTTTAACTGTAATTCTATAGATATTAAATATTCAATTTGTATACAACTATTTATATAACTTATAACAAAAAAAAGGTATAGAATAAAAATAAATAAAAATAAACTTTTATACATAAAATAATATTCCAAACCACTGTCCTGCGGCAGGGTACCCAAGATGCTGGCTGCATTCCCCCTTTGGATAGCAATACTTATCCTTTTTCCAAAGAAGGATCCAGCTCTTCCCCAGTAACGTGATTTAACCGAAAAGATAAGACCCCACGGACCCAGAGTAATTAAATTGTAAGTGATAATTGTATCGAATATTGTGTGAACAAACAAGCATCAAATGAACATAATTATGAATAAATCTCATGGTGGATGGGAATACGAGATACGGTGGATGCGATGTCACTATAAGACCTAAATTGTCATCTCCAAAATATTATTTGCTTCAAAATACCTACGAAGTAACTGTAGATTCATACGAGAGTTAAGCTTCGATCCATCACAGTCGTTTAAACATCAATTTATATTATGATCTCAAATCGAGATGAATTTTGAGGAGCGAAGGTATATTTTAACGGGAAAATCAGACTCACCCAGTTTAAATGATATAATCTATTTCGCGCCCAGATCCCTTTGAGTCATTAACTCAGAGTGGGAATGAAACTGAAATATCATTTTGTATTATTTTCTGTACCGCGTGGTGTAAAATTACATAATAGGATAGAACGTAGGAATAAATGTTTTGTGTTTTGAATTACGTGCTGTGGTTTATACTTTGATTCTTACTTTAGGTTTTATTTATAAGCTCTTGGTTTTCAATTTGTTAAAATTTCAAGGAATTCAAGACGTGAAAAACATTTTACGAGAAGCATTTGAGGTCACCGGGCATCACCAGCTGTCCCACTTTTAGTGTTTAGATCGTACTTATTATAAATGGGAAAATTCGTTAGGATGGATGTTTGTTGCTCCTTCACACAAAAACGGCTGAACAGATTTGAATGAAATTTTCTTTGAACCTAGCTAATAACCTGGGTTAACATAAAGGATACTTTTTACTTTTCACTGGAACGCTGGAACCTTGTCACTCTATTTATTATGAAATAATTAAAAACAAAAATTGGGCTCGCAACTAAATTATGACGTATGGGCAATATTTTTTTATACCTACAAAAATAGGTTACATTTTACAAATTTGACACAAACAAAGTTTATTAGGAGTAGATTGCACACATTTTAATAAGCATCTTAAAATTAAATATGTAAGTAATAAATGAATTTCATCAAAAAATACACCACGCACACTGCCATGACTTTGAACACTTTGACACGCACACATAGACAAACATAACGTGTACGTACATTCCGTTACGTGTCAAATTCAAATTGAAATTCATTTTAATCCAAGTCTAAATATCTACCTACTATAAAAAAAATTATAAGATTATTGATAGGTTGCTTTAAAATTGACAACCCTAGTCATCAAGCGAAATGACTGATATGGCAGCTAGGCGCATTAGTAATTTACGAGGGTATATATGACTATGAAAATCATCAGAATATGTGCAAACATTGTAATGATGAAAATGTAGGATTCAGAATTAAAAACACCCTAAGACGACAATATTCTCGAGATTGTTTTCTCATTTTACGAATGACAAAGGACTTTCAAAATGGAGAAAGTCGAGGTATATTTTTATCGTCTGAAAGGAAAAGACGTCTTAGTAATCAGATAGAATGAAGAGACTAAGTGTTTCACAACATCTTAACATAAAATAGTATCAGTGGCTCGTAAGTATCTAAGGTTAATGAAGGAAAATATACCTACCGTGTTAAAGTGAC
Organism: Erynnis tages; assembly: GCA_905147235.1. Taxonomy (NCBI): domain Eukaryota; kingdom Metazoa; phylum Arthropoda; class Insecta; order Lepidoptera; family Hesperiidae; genus Erynnis; species Erynnis tages. The sequence goes on along the minus strand of LR990078.1, from coordinate 2,728,868 downwards.
AGTAAATTTTCTTCATAGTAATTTTTGGTATGTTAATTTCTGTAATGTAATTTTATTACAACGATCCCGTTGATTAGGGGGAGTCGGGGGATTTTCGCCGCCTTCGCTCCTAATCTGACAACGGGAATTTGTCATGTATATTCACATATAAAGAACTATACCTTGCCGGGGGTTTTGTCCGCGTGGGTTTTAGAAATTGGTCCAGAGAAGCTTAAAAAGTATCCTATATCTTAATACAGGTAATAAGCTACTTATTTGATTATATACCTGATTTCATCAAAATCTGCTCATCCGTTTAAGCGTGAAGGAGTAACAAACATCCATCTCACCACAATCCATCTTCATAAATTTTCACATTTATTATAATAAGTAGTAGGATGGGCTTACAACTCTTACAAGTAGTACTTTTTATTTGATAATAAAAATATAAATGTATCCTAATGTTAGGTAAATATAAAATTTCCTCAGATTACATAATGTAAAATCTGAATATTATAAATAAGAGACTGTCATCTATCGAGTTTCATCTGTACGTTTACCTGTCTGTTTGGCTTTGACGTAAAACCACTGAACCGATTCTAATGAAATTTGATATGGAAATAGAGTGAAGCCTTGGAACAGACAAAGAATATTTCTTCCAAGTCCTACTGATAAATATTATATTCATCCGAAACGGGGGTTATAATATTGTAAGTATAAAAGTAGATTTACCTATTACACATTCACGACAGTCGCTTGTAAGAGGAACTAAATAAGAAGAATTTTTTTACTTGAGAAACATAGAAATTTGGTCCGATTTTATACAACTTATTATAAAAGATTTGCACAAAATAAATCACTGTAGCTGCCCAAAATTTACAGCATCAAATCGTGTACTGTCAAAAACTCGGTTAAAACGAGCCAACACTATGTGACACAAAGGTTTATGGCGAAAAAAGGTTATATAAACACCAGCCAAACGATGATTATATCTACTGGATTCAGAAGGATTATATCTACTGAATAGAGAGGATTTTCACCTCTTTGTGACTTTAATTTTCTTATGGTAGGTATATTAATTAAGTTTACTGACGCTTTCGGAATAAAAAAACGTATTTTATTATTATCAAAGCGTAGTTGCATACAATAAAATGCAAGTAACACAAGTCACATATCACCACGCGACTCTAGGCATCACTTTATCCTTATTAAGTAACAATAATTAGGTACCAACCCGCATTAGGCCAGCGTGGTGGACTAAGGCCTATATCCTTCTCATTGTGAGAAGACCCGAGCCTGCAGTGGGTCATTGATGGGTTACTCTACTATTCTAGGACACGATGGGTGTGTTCTATTGTGTGTTCTGTGCGATATAAAATTTAAATATTTCTCCGTATATGGGATTATATTTGACAACATTATTTTAGCTACATTCCTAGACGTGGAAATTCACGTCATTTGTTCAAAAGCGTAGCGGTGAAAGTTTCGACGAAACGAGACGGAAGAATTTTGTGGAGCCGCGGAATTCCCGAGCGGTCCACAATGGTTCCACTGTGACTCAAAAACCCGGTAAATTTCATACAACTTTACCTTGCTTTCACGCCAAACCGTCTTTTACCAACACGTGTTCGTAGTTTTTAGGAGTCCGTACACAAAGGTTAATGTGACGCTGTGACGTGTAAATTCTTCGCTATTAGTTCTTATTCAAATAGCGAATCAATCAATTTCTCCACGAAAGTTCTCCACTAACTGCGGCCGCGCACGCAAGATGCAATTAAGACGATCGCACTGCCCTGAATTACGCAGCGTAGCGCGGGAATACGTGATCTAGCGTTGTATGTAAGTATTTCCATTTATATAGAAAACACGCACAGTCCAATACACAGAAAACGCATCTGCATGTATGTGCGTGGATGCGTTTTCTATACAAATGGACGCGCACCCCAGCACTATGCTCGGTGATCGCAGTGCGTTAATCGCTCAATCGATTTTAGCCTTAAATCATTTAGGTATAATCTTAATGCATATTGTGGCATAAACCGACACTTAAGCCATGATTTCATGCCATGCGTGAAACTTAACACAAACACGGTAAAAGGTGCAGAATCACCTTCATTTTGGCATGTTTATGTCAGTTGTGTCATAAAATAGCACACGATACTCGTATTTGAAGTAAGCCAATTATAGTATGGCATTTAGCACTCTAGAGCGTTTACGTCACGCCGTGCAATAAGAATCTCCTTAAAGCATGCGTATCGTTACGTACAAAGTCTAATCAGTTATGTCAATAGATAAAACTAATTTAATTTGGAGTAAACGAATTTTATACAGGGATACCATACGACAATAACCCCATTATTTGTTATTAGGTTTGTATGAAAAAATGCGTTTTCATTTATTGTCGTATGAAGGTTTGTATAATATTATATTGTATAATATTGCCTTATACAGATTATCTATAAAACATGAGCAACCTCGCAGCACTAGGTAGCTAACACCATAAGCAACAACTTTTGTTCTATGAGTTCGAAAATAACTCAATACATAAAAAATAAATTATTAAATTAATAAATATTTTTGTATGAAATTAAAAATTAACAAATTACCAAAAGTCGTAGAACAAAAGTTGTTGCTTATGGTGTTAGCTACCTAGTGCTGCGAGGTTGCTCATATTTTACGGGTAATGCTGTATATATTATCCGGAACCGTTGCTCATGAGCACAAGACACGTTTGACTCATTTCATTTTACTCCTTTCAGATCCTTGCCTGTAGTTGACATACTCTGCACAACACAAAATGCACAAACACTTCAAAACCAACGCTGCAATTTAGACTTTATTCCATCGACATAAGGTTTAAAATATAAATGATACTATATGTTCTGGCTAGAACTTTGACAGTGGATACCAAGAGACTTCGCCCTAGGCACACGCCACGGTTGAAAGGAGCTAATCGAAGCCTAGTCAATGGAAAAGTGTTCTTGATAGGGTTGACAACGGTTTCTATTTACGACTTATTCTACTTTTTCCCCTAAAGCTGCTTTGAAGTTAAAAGGGTTTTAGATTGGTTTCTACTTTTTTATTTGTTCGCTTCTCACATGCTTTTAGAGTGTTCTTGAACTCTGAAAGTGAAATAGGTATGTTTAAGGACTAGCAACAATCTTTAAGCGAAATTCTATCGAAAAATTGCAAGCTGTTTAGTGGTAAGCAAGTAATTTTTTTAATATTTTTTTATGTCCAGCAGTGGACTGCCAAGGGCTGAAAGGAAGGAAGGAAGTAAGTAATGTTTAACTCATAGTTTGAATTACTTTTTAATTGGTAAAATCACGTTAAGTACGATATGTGTAGATATTTAATGTAATATTGATATCGATTACTACGATACCTTATTTACAACAAATTTTTCATGTGTCTACAAATATCTTTTTTTAAAGCAATTGCGTAATAAAGGAGCATGCAGACTGCTTGATCTGGAGTGTTCTTGCAGTCCATGGACTCCTGCATGAAACCTCGAGTAAAGAACAATATTCTATATCAGGGTGTATGTGGGTATCCCCGACAACGGTGATAGCCCAGTGGCTTAGAATTCGACCTCGAATCGAGGGGTCCGGGTTCGAATGTCAGTGGCACGCACCAATGACTTTGTAATAAAAGTTATGTGCGATTTATAAAATTAAATATCACCTGCTGTTACGGTGAAGGAAAACATCGTGAGGCAACCCTGCATGCCTGAGAGTTTACAAAAAAAAGGCATGTGAAGTCCACCAACCCGCAGTAGGCCAGCGTGGTGGACTAAGGCCTACATCCCTCTCATTGTGAGAGGAAACCCGAACCTGTAGTGGGTCATTAATGGGTACTGACTGACTCGCAATTATAACCATCCCTTCCTTTCAGTGAAATAAACAGCAGTTAACAAACGCCCACGTTAAACAACCCATTTTAATTAAATGAATACAAAAAAAACCCTATTTAAATGCGGGAAAAAAATTGAGAGATTGTTTTTTTATTTTTATAGGCCCTCTGAACGTCTTTTTTCCTGTTTCATAATTATAATTTGCGAACGAAATTATTGGTTTATTTAACTGTTATTCATTTATTACCGCCAACCCTAACCGGAAAGAAATCTAAGGGCTCACAAAAAGGAAAACGTTTAAAAATAAGAGCAACACAAAATGGAATCTGACCGTTTTCTTATTAGAGAGAAAGCTTTTCCATTCTTGGTGTTTAGCGCGTCTGTCTTATACGATTGTAAATTTCTCCGCAATTACTGTTATTTATTTTTATTTAACGGTGTTCGTAGCCTTCTTAGTCTCTCCACAGTTTAATTAGTTCACTCGTTACGTTATGCGATAGAATGTTTTTAACACGATTGATTTTTTATCTTTTTTCCCATTCAGCCCTTTGTTGTCCACAGCTGGACATTGAATTGGCTTACCGTAATCAATGATGCCCACTCGGTCTTGGGCCCTTTGAATCCAACGGTTTCTTCTATAACGGATCGCGTAATCCGGATTCTGAGTTCCCTTCAAAGTTTTGACATTTGACTACTGAAATTAAGTGAATAGATTGGTATTTTATAGTTTTGGTATTATTGTATTGGTAGCAAAATTTAACAGTAACATTATAGTTTTTGACAATTTCTACGCAACTATACGAAGACAGCTAAATAATTGATAAAAGCTAGTGTAGAGGCAGCATGTAGGAAGTAGTTGTTTGACTAGTCGGTCTCATTGGGCACAATGGCCGCCAACTCGTAGGTATTCGTGAATGGCGGCTATTTGCGGAAACCGCTTTGTTTCAACCAGAGCTTTGTGTGAATTTTACAAAACCTGCGTCATTCAGAGACTAACGTGTAAACTGGATGTAGGTGAAAAAGTGCTGGGTTTGAACTTTTGAAGTGACGTTAATCATTAGGCTTTGAAGCGAATTCTGAAAAATGAACCTATGTGTGGTTGTGGTTTAGTTGTGGTATGTGGTTCAGCCGTGATAGGCTTACAATACGACCTATATTCTAGGGATCCGGGTTTGAATACCAGCGGTACGCACCAATGACTTTCTTAAAAGTTGTGTAGGTCAAAACATCGTAAGGGGACCTACACACCTAACTAAGAGTTTTTTTATAATGTTTGAAACTCGCAAAGGTGTTATAATAATAATGTGAGGCTCATAATTATCGGACGAGACAGATTATTCCCGAAGGACCTCAAATATGTCAACATTTACACTCACTAAGATATAAAGGGTTGATATGAGGAAATAGCGGTGATAGCCCAGTGGCTTAGAATTAGACCTCGAATCGAGGGGTCCGGGTTCGAATCCCAGTGGCACGCACCAATGACTTTGTTAAAAAAAGTTATGTGCGCTTTATAAAAATTAAATATCACCTGCTGTTATGGTGAAGGAAAACATCGTGAGGAGACCTGCATGCCTGAGAGTTCACAAAAAAAAAAGTTCTCAAACGCATGTTAAGTCCACCAACCCGCAGTAGGCCAGCGTGGTGGACTAAGGCCTACATCCTTCTCATTATGAGAGGAGACCCGACCCTGTACTGGGTCATTAATGGGTTACTGACAATGAGGAAATATGCTGTTATACCAAAGTAGTTCGCCGCCCAATCCCAATATTTGCCCTATCCCTACCTAATAATAAAATTACTTTGTCTGTCTGTCTGTCTGTCTGTCTGTAGGTGTGTCTTCTTCACGCCTAAACCACTGAACCGATTTGTATGAAATTTGGTACAAATATAGTGTGTGAGACCCGCGAAAGGATATAGGATAGTTTTAATCCCGGAAATCCCACGGCAACGGGAATGATGCAGGTACAACCCTGGGACTGTCTGTCTTATAAACCATGGCACAGATTTGGGTTCAATTTGGTATGAAGATATTTTGAAACCTAGTAAAAAACTAAAAATGTGTTCCTTACTCACTCCTCACTACTTCACTCGAAATAATCATTACGGTTGAAGTAGTTTGATAGATAGTCTAAATAGGCAGGCCTGCCGGGTCGACCAGTGTTAAATAAATATAAACTCGTTGAGGCTACGCTGAAACTAGGATTACGTCGTTGAATTTAATCTGAAACCTAAACCAATTTTGTTGTACATCGGATCTAGGATCGGGTAAATTCAAGAAGCCATTTTGGAACTAAACTTACTTTATGGACTCTAATATTGTAGAGCTAGTTGGATTGTTCAAGGTAATTTCGAAACAAATGAAATGATAAAAGTTTCTGAACGATACTAGTTTTAAGAATAAGCCTTAGAAGTGAACATTAGCTACTAGCAATCACGAATTCTACCAAAACTAATTGAAAGCAAAGAAAGATATTTATTTCAAATATATATAACAAACAAGCAAATATCAAATTGGAGATTTAAAACTCTTTTTTCAGTGTCCCTTCAGCACAAAAATGAGGATTTGGTAAAATTAATAAACAGTACCGAAAAACTGCCTGAAATTGTTGCAAACTATATTAAGTCAGTTTAAAAAAATACTGTGTTAATATAGTAAAGAAAAAAGTAAGTTTAAAGTATCAGAATTGTCTCAATGAGTATTATCTATTTACTAGAAAATAATCTCGTAACGGAACAGACAATACGCAGTGAATTGCAACATGACGCCAGTTCCGAATGAAATTTTAGATTTAGACTTTAATATCGCGCTTTCCGTAACTTCGCGTGCGTTTCGCTTTGAAATTGCGAACATATTGTGATAGGTACTCGTACATTTAACATCACACAATTCTATTTTTCAACAAAGTAAACTGGTTTCAGGATTTTTTTTATTTATATTTTTTAAGTCTAGCTTACAAGCCTACTTCGTTCTGCCAAATACAGAAATTTCTACTGTTTTCCTCGCACTTTTTTCACATTTTCTTACCATATAAACATTCCTTGGACTTAAACGAACATATCGATACTAAAATAAGCCAAATCGATCCAGCCGTTCTCGAGTTTAAGCAAGACTAACGAACAGCGATTCATTTTTATCATATAGATTATTTAAAAAAAAAAAAAAATTTTTAACCCTTTGCCTGTCCAATAAATAGACACAATGGGTATGTATCACATGTGACTCACGGGACAGCAAAGTGGTTAACTTTTGAAGGTAAACTTTAATTTTTAGGATTGTTTCGAAATACAATTTAATACTAATTTCCATGAAACCGTAATGGAGGAAATGAATCAGAGGTTCAAATTAAAGCTAAATGGAAGCAAAGGTCGAAAAACCTATTAAGGTCCCTACGAATTGCTCTTGCGCCCTTAATATTGCCCCTAAAGACTAAATTAGATACTAAAGTGTTTAATATACGAGTAAGACAATGCCGCTTTTGTTAAGACTAAATGACCCGGCAAGTAAGACAGTTTCACACAAACTTTTATAGAAAATGAAACAAACAATAAAAATTAAAGCTTATGACACTTTCCAGCCAGTCAGCTTTCTTCAAGTAAAATTAAAACAAACCTACAAACATTTTCCTTCAAGTAAAATTAAAACAAAACAAAACTCCGGGCGGCGCACCGGCGTCTTAACCACTGAGCCACTCAGGTCTATCTGGTTGTGCTCACTGTTTCTTTTCAGATCAATTCCGTTTTGTTGGGAAGCCTATCCTACCAAAATCAAACTTCTTTTCCATTCGTCACCAATAAACACACCATACAACACAGCGGCCCCAGAACAAAGAAAACAGCACCCTATCATATCTTACATACCTACTCTTAGATCCCGCTTTTATTTTCCCACTCTGCACCAAAAGGCTCCCAATTGGGCAGAAAGAAACTGGGTTATGTACACAGTTCCGCTGCCAGGTCTAAAAGGCTTTTTCTTCGTGCACTAATTTCCGGTTTCACTATTTCGCAGCTACTGTTTTGTTCAACGCATAATTTGAAAATTGCGAGCTTTTACTCGGTCTTCTTTCAAATAAGAAAAGAACGAGTTTGAAATTAGCTGGGTAATTAGTTAAGTATACGAACATAGAAGTAAGATCTCTAATATATTTTGTCAGGAGATTATATCCTGACATCAGGAATTTACGTTGTCGTTTGTGTTAAAATGCCGTTTTTAAGTATGCCTGTTTAAATACGCGCGACAAATAAAGACCAAAGACAACTTCTGTAAGATTTCCATTGTATCCGTCTAATAGCCCATAGAATTTACTGTAATTATAACTGACACGCCTCCCAGCCTAGATGAGATAGATCCCCGTCGCATGCGATACGCAAATTAGCGAAAGCAATGGTCGCTGAATAACGCCGTATCTGAGAAACGACGGGCATCCAAGCTAGTAATTATTTGGATATTTAAGCCTGCGACGATGCTATTTATGTAGGCGGAAAGATTTGTCAATGTGAAAGAAATTTGTCAATGTGTCATATACCTATGAAAACCGAATAGGCATGATGACTAATTTTCAAAAACTCTTCTATGAGATTCAGAAGTTTCTATTATGTCTAAAATATATCATATTTTTGTAGAAAATTAAGGTTTTTGTGCAATAAAAGTACATTTAAATTTTAAGTTTCAAATTCATTCCAAAACGCTCGCCCGTGTCATGGCGTCTGTCATTGTGTCACGGCTCAGTAAAAAATGCCAGATCGTGTATAATATACTTACGAAAAAATGACGTTTACTGAGACGTGACGTAAATTGACGTAATTCGATCTGATGGGTGTTTAAGCTATCATGGCGGATTGTTGTATTTTGTAGATTTATTTTAACAAAAAAAAATAGAGAATAAATACATGTTTCAAAATCTTTGAATCCTATTTCATTAGATCGACAAATATTTTGGCGATACTTGATTACTTTCATCATGCCTATTATAATGAACTTTTAAGTCATGTTAGGTCTACAAAATACAGTATCGAGTAAGTAGTATACTATACTATCTTTATACTGTCGCCTAGATTGGATAGATTCCCGTCGCATGCGATACGCAAATTAGCGATAGTAACGGCCGCTGAATAACGCCGTATCAGATAAACGACGGACGACACGAGCCGCTAATTATTTTTATTTATGTCTGTGACGATGCTATGATTTGTCAATGTGGGAAATGAATTTTGATATGAGAACGGACAGTGATAAATTGTAACGATAGACCATAATGTATACATATGGGGTACCTAAGTGGGTGAAAAATAGGAGCAAAATTGGCATGGAACTACATGATTACTTGGTCCGATATACTTCAAATTTTGCATAGGTAAACTTTGATTCTTAAACAGAATTATTGGAAGACTTTACTTATACACAATACAAAAATAACGTCGTTATACTCGTTATATTACCTAATGTGAAAATAACAGTAAAATGCAGATTTAATTTCTTACTAACATCCTAAAAGTAGCAACAGTTATTCCCACATTTTTGTGGAACTAATCGCCATAACGTCGTTCAGCGCATTCAGCTGAGTAACGGCGCATCAGATAACTGTGGCCACGACCTGCTAATCCTGAGATTACTATCCGACTAAATAATGTGCGTTCGGGGACTCATTCCACAGAAGCCGCCACAGAAAATAACCTTCGACGAATTGCTTGACGATAATTCTGTCTCAGTATTCACGACTTTTCGAAGCCATCCTGAAGCCAGAGCAAAGATTCATGCTTTGACGTAACTTACTTGACGATAAATCGAAAAGCCACACAGCAAGATAAATAGAAGACGAACTATATCATATACACTATGTAAATATCAAAATATAACTTACACTCACTTTGAATACCAAAAAAATTAAACAGCTAGTACATTAGCCTTTTGAAGTTCATGAAAGGTTCCAAATCGTCGCCAATCCACCGGATCCTTGGTCCCTGAATCCAACGCTTTTTCGCTGTTTTCCTTAAGCCATTCTCATTCCTCGGAGGGCTACTCCTCAGTTATAGCTAGCACCCTTAATCAAATGCGAATTTAATGATAAATCAGCAGATTTTTCCCAAAAACAGCAACAAGTATCTCCTCACATTTTTATTTAAGTAATCGCCAGAAGCTGAGTAACGGCGCATCAGATAACTGCGGCCACGACCTGCTAATCCTGAGATTATTATCCGACTAAGTAATGTGCGTTCGGGGACTCATTCCGACGATGTAATGGCTGTTACACACTGATGGTGGAGGATTCTTCGCCTACTTTGACGAATACTTTATGGCCGTCTCGGTAAGATTTCAGCAGTCCTGCCCGCAGCTTAATAAAATAGACTGTGCCCGCGGCTTCACCCGCGTGGATTTGAGAATTTGGTGCAGAGAAGGATAAAAAGTGTTCTATATGTTAATCCAGGTTATGATCTATCTGTGCACCAAATTTTATCCAAATCTGTTCAGCCGTTTTTGAGTGAAAGAGTAACAAACATCTATCCATACTCACAAACATTCATGGTATAAATAATATAATATAATATAATAGTAAAATACTAGACTCTGTGCGAAGGAATTTCCTAGCACATATAGATTTCTATAATAGATTCCTAGTAGATCAGATACTTACCTAAATGATGGGTTTTTTGGTAAGTAGTCTGATGGCGCTTGTATTAATACTTTGTATATTGACACCCACAACAGAAGGAAGCGTTATTTTCAACCTGTTTGAGATAAATTACGTATGGATACGTAGCAAATCTCTTTAACCTTGAAGAGTTCATTCTGATATACTTTTATTCTATGTTTTGTTCCGCGTGTCAATCAGCGAATCAATAATTAAAAAAGATCACAACTGAATAAGAAGTTTGGCTATGGTTACCATTACCTTCTGCGGACTAACAAAGAGATCGTTTTACTGAAGCGATTCAAAATATTCCTAGGACTTCAAAAAACTTAACTACCTCCGTAAAATACGGTCCGTCGGAACTTCCCTCGGTTTTCCAGAAACTCTGGTCAAGAAATTGCTTAAGAGAAGTTACGCATAATTAACTTTAGTTACAGCTCGTAAAAGTGTCCCCCTAAAGTTGTAATTGGAAAGCAAATTTTGATAGCCATATTTATGAACCAATTTAATAAGAAAGTAACAAATACTATATCGTATATAGGTTTGATACCTACACGGGGAGTGGGCCAGGCCTGTCGTAAAGCAGAACATGAGCATAAGCCTCAATAAAATATGATCAAAAGCGCTAGCATTAGACCTTGGGCAATGTTTGATTCGGAATATTCTGATGTTACTCGTAAAACGGTCATTTAAATAGGTCGTTTAGAATTTGTTAGACTATGTCCGGTTATACGTACATGTTATGCGATTGCGTAATATTAATTCTCGTAGTAGTGGACAATCTATGGACAAAGTTTTGCACTTAGCGCTTGATAATTCAATGATTTATATGGACTGCATGGTTCAATACCCGTAATTCTGACATTTTATGATAGTTGCGTAATAGAATAAATACAGTTAAATAAAATAATTAAACTATTTGATTCATTTGACACCAAAATCCCGGGAGTGCAAAAAAAACACAGCAAGGTTGCTATACTGGGCCGGTCGCCATCTTGGATGATTGGAAAATGACGTCACTGAGATGATTTTGATTATGCATTGTCATCCTAGCTTTCGAGGTTTGAATAAATCGAACGTAACTATTCGGTAAATGAACACATCGGAGGTACGATTTTCGCGATTCATAAAGACGTCAAGGTAGACATGCTAATTTTGTACAAGACCTATAGAATTATGATCTTTATGCCTCTGTGTTAAGGGTGGTAATTGTCTAAAGAGAGTGAAGTCTTAAGGAACTGTTTTGGCAGCCACATAACTTCGAAGAAACATCGTTATCGCAGTTCTAGTCGATTTCAAAGTCGTTCCCACTTTTACACCGGGCTTCAAGCTCTGAGGACAGCTAGGGTTGTCACCCTAAAATTACGACTTTGCACTTAAAATAACACTTTTATGAATTGTTTCTAACCCATTATTGACAGACTGCAGGGTCAGGTCTCTTCTCAAAATGAAAGGGATATGCCTCCATCCTGACCCAATGTGGATTGGTGGATAAGTGGATTGGTGGACTTCACATACCTTTGAGGACATTGTGCAGAACTCTCAGGTATGCAGGTTTTCTAAGGATATTTTCTTCCACTGTTACAAAAGGTACCTAACACGTAATTTTATAACGCGCCTATTCGCCGTTAAAGGCACATTTCATTTTATTAAGCCCACATGTTTTGTTTATTGTCAGTAACCCATTAATGACCCACAGGGGCGGGCCTCCTCTCACAATGAGAGGTATGTAGGCCGCCGTCCACCACGCTGGCCTACTGCGGGTTGGTGGACTTCACATGCCTTTGAACGTTTTTATCTGAACTATCAAGCATGCAGGTTTCCTCACGATGTTTTCCTTCATCGTAATAGCAGGTGATATTTAATTTTAAAAACTTATACCTTTTAAAAAGTCATGGCATACGACTGGTAACATTCCAAATCAGATTTTTTTTTCAAACGGAATTGTAAGCCACTGGGGCATCACCGCTTAATTTTTGGCTCTTAAGTCACAAATTCTTGAATTTCAAGTTTTTATCTTACCATCTCTTTACAACACAGACATTTTATGAGTTTTTAATTTGAATTTTTTGAGCCAACCCTATCCTCACCCGCGTAATGTAGTCTAGCAAGAGTTTAATAGTTCGAAGCATTCTTTCATCAACTCGTAAATTTGTGTCCGGAGATAAGCCGATTAATTCGGCTTTGAAGGGCGTAAATCAAATTAAAACTTTTTCGATTTGTACCCGAATGAAATCAAAGTCAGGTTTGTTTTTGCAATTAGTCCGAAATAAAATCATTATTATTCTAGGCTACCGATCTGGTCGCTGATTCGGGGAAGGAAAGTTTTAATAGGGTGTGTGGTCGGGCGCGTTAGTTCTTTATTTCAAAAGCTCTCTTCTTTAGTTAAAAAGCTCTCCTATATAACCGGCAACGCACTGGCGACTGGCACTGGCACTGGAGTTGCACGTGTCAGTAGTTCACTATAACCAATATCAGATTTTTTTAATAAATAGAGCAAGCAGACAGACGGGCCACCTGATGGTAAGTGGTCACCGTCGCCTACTGACACGTGCAACACCAGGGGGTCGCCAGTGCGTTGCCGGCTATGAAGGAGAGCTTTTTTATGCCCTTCTTGAAGAACCCCATGTCATAGTCCTGCGGGAATACATCAGCCGGAAGACTGTTCCAAAGTTTGCATGTTCGAGGCAAAAACGCACTGGCGACCCCCGCCCTGGCGTTGCATGTGTCAGTGGGCGACGGTGACCACTTACCATCAGGTGGCCCGTCTGTCTGTTTGCTTGCTCTATTTATAAAAAAAACATCTGATTAAATTATGTTGTAGCTACACAGTACACAGTAGAACTCGAGAGAATGCTGGCGATAGTTAGATTGTGCGCCACCCGCATATAATTTTACACCAAATGAAAAAACTTAAACAATTAACGTCGCATTGAACTTTTTTGCACCTTCCACACTTTTGCATGCGGGTTTCGTGTACACAGTGCAATGTACTGTACACCAATGTGCGTGTACACTGTACGTACGTACGATGTACAATAATACTAAGTGCAATTTGAAGCGAGCAACAGTTGTTTCCCGTACCAACCCCTTTTATGAACAAACCCATTGGGGATCGGATTTTATTTTGTTTTCGAGCGCAGCGTGTAACAAGCACTTTTTGGTGTTAGGACGAAATTTGACAGAGAATTTGTGTAAACTTTCTGTAAAACTATCCATTTGTATTTTGTGGACTACCAATGCCGACACAGTCATGACAAATAAGTCCTCGCCCAGTTTGGACGCGGTTTCGTACGAATTCAACTTGTGCATATACGTACGTTCACGTACGAACAATTCCGACCTTTGAAATATACAATGGGAGCTCTCACACTGCGGACTAAATTAGTCGTACGCAAACCGTATGCAAAATTACTATTACCTACTACTTACCTTAACCTCTTGCCTGTCCCGTGAGTCACATCTGATACATATCTACCCATTATTTAACAGTTGCAATATTTAGCCAAAATGTTCAAGCCCCTTAGTTCATTGAAGTGATAACAAACAATTTGTAATTAATAGCACATAACACTTCATTAAACGTGATTATTAAGCAGTGTAAGTATTTGCTTTGGGAAAGAAGGTTTTATCTTTTCAATTCAGCAAAGTAAAATACATAAAATGAACCATACCGAACGGAACTGTACATATTCCTTATTCAAGCGCTTTGTACCTTCAGCGAAATTAATTAAAATTAGCGCAGTACACTTCATAACGCACGTATTTAATGACGCCACGCTGACGTCATGCATAATTTATTGACGTCACAACGCCAGGTTCAAAACTTGGGCTCAGAAGCGGGTTACCGCAGTCAAATGTTATAATATTATGTAGCAGAGCAAATGCTGTAATTTGGAGGTGAAATGGTTGGAAATGGTTGGTGGACCTCAAATTCCTTTAAGATCATTATCTCTTAGCATTTCCTCACGATGTTTTCCTTCACCGTTATAGCACATGACATTTAATTTTCAAACATCTTATTTTAATTTGGTGCGTGCAACTGGAATTCGAAACCGGATCTCTCATGTAAGTGTTCGAATTCAAAGCCACTGGGTAATCATCGCTTCGTAACGCCAACGTTCACAAAGCCAGCGTTGATGTTCCGATTAATTAATATAGTAGTTCTATAATTATAATTACGTAGGCGCCTTGATGTGTTGAATTGCTGACTAGTGACAGATCCAATCTTCTTGTCTAATCAGTGTCTCATCTCTGCAACCCATTAGTGAGCCACTGCAGGGTCGGGCCTCCTCTCACAATGAGAAGGATGTAGCCTACTAAGTCGGGTTGGTGGACTTCGCATGCGTTTGAGAACATGAGAAGTCTCAGGCATGCAGTACCCTTAGTCTGAGTTTTAGCAGTTCCGAAACGCAACGCACACATACACAGCTTACCAGACGAAAATGCACAGTGTAATAACCAACAGAGGAAAAAGATTATTAGAAGAGTTGAAACATTAATAAAGCATTAAATAAATCATCACAAAAATTGCTATTTTTTAAATTAACACTTTTTCAATGTTTTATAATATTAATGTAACATAATAACCGTGAATTGGCCGTAATGCACTGTAAAATTTCGAACTAATATTATCTCGTAGGTATTAAATATTTGTTAGTATTATAATGTCTAACGATAAGTATTCATACAAAAATTTGAATTAAAATTTTTTAACTCCTCTAAAAATCTTTAACTCTATTTGTTATTACACTGTGGACTCCTGTGTAGTAAGCTGTGAATGATTTACGTATCTATCCGAAACGAATCGCACAAACGTTTGGTTTCAGTATCGCTAAAAGTCAGACTAAGGGTCTACGCACGATGTCCTCCTTCACCGTAACAGCAAATGACGTAGTAGCAACGCCTACTATCTCATCCAATTTTCACTGATGAAAATATGATAATTCTTTGCTAGGTACTTCTCAATTTAATTAATTATAGTTGTGAAATTGTGTGTTTGTGTGTCATTACTCTGCCATTATTATTGAAGGGATGCTCTATTACATTTCTGTTTATCTAAAATACCATTACCAAATATTATAGCAACAATGCTCAAGACATATCCAAGTATGACATGTTGTTTACTTAAACAAGTATTGGATCGCGTTTCATGCTTCATGGTCCCTCAGCCAGGCGCAAAATCCATCAGTTAATTTCTCCCGGCCGATAACTTGTAGAATGCTTTTTTCTTTCTTTATTTGTTCTCCACAAACTTTAAGTCCGTGTATTTTCTTTGCATCAGATTAGTTGTCTGCTTAAGGGGCTCGTAGAATGCTTAAGAGAGTAGAACTAAGAAGCCTGGTGTGATCGTCAGTATCGGCTCTATAGGTGGCAGCAGCCCCCTCTTCAACATCATCAGCCTCCAAAGTATGTAGAATTTTTTTTTTATTAAACATATTCTTATATGTCAATATTAAAATTTGATGAGTCTTCTATCATATGACAAATTTCATCCAATTTCTAAACATCTGACAATTTTTTGACAAAGCTCACAAATTCGCTGCCACTGTTCAACCCGACCATGGAGCCGCAGCTGACGATCACCAGGCTTCTAACTCCTAAGAATTTCACAAATTATATAATTATTGGCCGGAATAAAATTGGTCACGAAAACCTGTCACTGGCTTCGGGTCCATGATGCTATAGACGGCGTATATACGCACAATAGTTCAATTGCCACATATAGCTTGTCAATATGGATGACATGTTGACATGTATTGATGCTGAGCTGTTATCAATTCTATTGTGTTGTGGAGTCAGCATTCAGGTATCGCAATGCTATACGCTATGATATTGTGACATGCGTCAATCTTTTGGTTCTAGTCAATGAAGGTGGTTTGATGGGTAGGTACATGATATTACCAGAGGAAATTGATATACAATGGCAGCGGTGTTAGCCCAGTGGCTTATAATTCAACCTCGAATAGAGGGGTCCGGGTTCGAATCCCAGTGGCACGCATCAATGAGTTTAGAATCAGATGTGTGCACAACTAGTACCTAAGTATGAACAAAAGACTCGACCGCCGCTTACAATATTTAAATTAGGGAAGAAACCAATCTACAAGTTCCTAACGAGTGCATTTTATTAAGCAGTTTCTAAGATATTTCCCGGAACTAAAGGTAAATTCCACAGCGTTAGAAAAGAAAGAGACAATACCTCTTAAATGGACTCACATTTAAACAGAAATTGACTTGGTAGGTGGCCAAGAAATCTGATCGAACAGTTCCACAAGAGTCTGTTGTATGTAAGAAATTGTTTTACAGAAGTTGGAAGCTTGACTTATGTGTGGGACGCCGGACAGTGACGGGCCTTATGAAATTTAGAACTTGTAACTCGCGCTGAAAGAAATTCAATTTTCATTCATGGATACGGGGACAAATATTTGGGTCACGAAATCTGTACGTATCTGTTTGTTGCAGTGCCAAAAACGTGCATTTATGTTTGCTTTTGAACATGTATCAAGAAATGTATAGTCTTAGTAACTTAGTGACTGTAATTACGAAGTCGAAAATTTAGAGATTAATGTTAGAATGTTACTTCCTTAAATAGTTATGATACCTTTTCCACATTTAAAGCAAAGCAGTAGACCACACTATCATATTCGAAGCTTAGATATAAATGTAAGTTATTACCTACCTATTGTGAGATGAGTAGGTATCATAGTATTGAGGAACTGCAAGGTATTCGCAAACTTATACAGAAATAATTGAATGTTGAATGTTGGTTAGCACCTAATTTTGATAATATAGTGTTTTGATCAATAGAGGGGACTAAAACAGAAAAAAATCATACACAAAGAGTTGTGAATATTTCTGCAATAGGCAACTAACTGTGTATTAGGAAAAGCGAAAAGGATTAAATTTTTCTGTCTTTAAGCTGAATTTTTTTTGAAAATTTTAGACAATTTTGAATTAAGTACGAGATCTACTCACTAACTTTCTTTTTCTACGTAAGTTAAAAATCATAATAATATTTTAATAAATTATTATATTTAATATTAAGTCATAATTAAATATAACCATAGCAACATAAAGTACTTTCAATATTTTATATTAAAGTCGTTATCTAAATTAGCGCCACTCAGCTTTAATCCTCTAATCCTTGCACAGACGCTTCCCGGCCAAAACGGTACAGGATATAGATTAAAATTAATGAAGTGATCCCAATTTCGGCTTTTTGGCCCGACAACATAATTCTCGGTTGACAGCCGACGATGCTTTTAGTGTCTTGTGGCCTTATATTATTAAAAATGACATGTTTTGGACATTTTAATAGAAAAAAAAACAAGAAATAAAAAATAAAAATGTAATATTACAGTAAATGCTTCCTTTCAGCCTTAAATCACTAAAATCACTAAACACCTTATAAAATTAAAATATGAATAACCGAAAATCAGCCAACAATCTAGTCCGAACTAGTCCGAAGTAAATTTTCAATTTACACGTTTGCTGCGAAAACTAAATAGATGAGGAAATTGGAACGAATGCTTATGCATCTCCATACAGAAGTGCGCTTTCTACGAACACACTTTGAATCGAGGTGCAATCTTTTAGACTAGAAAACTGAGCTAGTTCCATGAAATAAGTTCATGTTCTTTAACGAATTCTTCTTTAAATTCCAAGTGATCAAATATGTTTATGGAATTCTTTAGTTAATTTTGAGAAAGTTTAAATATAATTTTCAATAAAAATAACTATAAACAACTATCGCAATTTAAAATATATTTTAACTTTTAAGCAATAACATAAGTAATGATCCAATATTCTGCTCAAACATTAAACAGAAATTAATATCCTACTGATATGAACATCAATTTCATAAATTAAATAGCGTCATAAATGTTAATTTAAGTACGTTTATTTGCTTGAGTAAAATATCATTTTCAATAGACAGTAATTATTGCAACGAAATAATCATTACGGATGCATGATCAATATTGCTGTAACGCAAACTTTAATTTCATTAAAATTTGTGCAATGTAAATGTAAATAATAAAAAAATCAAAGTGGCTGAAATAACAACAGATGAAATTATACTTGTAACTCTTTCACATAAAAAGTGCTAAACGAATTTGAATGAAATCTTGTTTACAAGTAGTTCGTAATCTTGATTAACATAAATGGATAGAATATTCTTGAAAAAAATTAAAAATACACAAGAGTTGAGTTTTAAGGTAGGTATTAACAATAGTTTCTAGAGGTATAAAATAACTAAAACAAGACAATGAGGGTTAAGTTTCCATACATAATTAGAGAAGCCTTAGTTGTTAAGTTACATTAAATAAATATAATAATTTATAAATAAATCCGATCCAAGTAAATGATCTTAAATTTTATCGCCGTCAGAAGCTTAATATAATTTATAACAATGGCTTCAAATTCGCAGGTTTTATATCGACGGCGGTTTTGGAGGATCGACACTCAATTGAGGGCTTAAATCGACGATTTATGGCCGTGAAGGGCCTTTAACACCTCGTCGCTCGTTTAGGGAACTTATTTTATTACTGGCATTATTATATCTAAATACTTCTCGTGAAAATTGGGTATTCCAAAAAAAAATATTGATTTTTTTAAATGTATTTTAAAACTTGATTATTAATAATATTGATATTTAATGAAAAAACTTTAAAAAAACAATTTTTTCAATTAATTATAAACAATTAAAAATTGATGAAATTTAAATAAAGACCGCCTGACTATAAACGCGCCATGATTGGTCACCACAGTTGTGACGTCAAAATTTTAAAGCCATTTAATAACAGTAAGTACAGCGTTTACACCGTTTACGGCTATACTCGTGACTAGACATTTGACATGAGACGTCATAGTTTATATTTAATCTTGGGGAACATTTTTCTATCAACTGCAATGTATGAAAACTAACATTATGACGTCACACGCGCTCGGGTGTTGTCGGCGTGTCTTCGGTACTGGATTCAAAGATTAATTTTTATTTTGAAATAACTTTTGAATTATTGCGAAAAAAATAAAATAAAAATAGTTTTGATATAAAACTTATATAATATGATATTTTCATTTATCACAAAAAAAATTGTGTAATACCCAAGTGTCTCGTGATTTTTTTGTATAGAAGTAGTGTCCATATTTACAAAGTTACATACTCATTGTTCTTTTTATTCGCTCAATTTTGTCAGAGTGGTTGTGGTTGTTCTGATGATAGCAGTGAGTGAGGAACCTTGCCCATGAATAAATGATGAGAGTAATAAGTTTTTAGCTAAATCGTTAAGTATAACGAGAATGGAACTACTCGTATATCTAAACCGTAAGAATATACAATGTGAAGGAATGAAATCCGAATTTTTAAGCTGCTTTACTTCAACTACTAACAAAGGCACTTGAAATGCAGTGACCCTAAAATCTGGGCGCCGCAGAAAGTTACCCCGCACTGAGTCAAATGCATTGCGGAAAACCGCGTGAGCTTGCCCACGACAACCGTTTTGGTTGTAGGTATAACTTTGTTTTTTATACTGACATTTAAAAATGTTTAAGATGACAACATTAAAAAAATTGGGTAACTTTATTTGGAATTTTTTTCCTAAGGTACAGTGGCCTTTATTAGAATGTTTTCTGTAAAATTCAAAGCAACGTTTTCATCACTTTATAATATAATATCTATAATTTTTGTAATATTAAAAACATTTTGGCGAGATTTTCAACCAATTGAAGTTTTCCTAGTATAAAAGCAATTCTAAACATGTAAATAATGTACTAGATTTTACCTTTTTAACACACAAAAAATAAAAATATTTAAACCGCCTTAGAATCACTATCAACTTATCTTAAATCAAAAGAAGGAAAAAATTTAAAATCAACTACTACCTAATTGGAATTAAATTAAAAGTAAGTAACAATTAAAAAGTGAAATAAAACAGATTTTAAAGTCATTTTTGTCCAAACTATTAACAAAGGCACTTGGAATGCAGTGACCCTAAAATCTGAGCTGCAAAAAGTTACTCCGCACTGAGTCAAAGGCATTGCGCAAAACCGCGTGAGCTTTCCCACGTCAACTATTTTAGATCTGAATTTTAGTCTCATTATATGAGCGTTTTGAAATTCATATTTGAGTCAAAGTGGTCGCTTTCAAAAGTTGTAGGTATTTGAATAAATTTTTCAACAAGTTTTCATTTAAAAGTAAATTGATATTTTAATATACTGTCTACTACAAAGCACTACTTTTTTGTGTTCAAATAACTCCATAGCTTCATTTTGTTCTTAATGTGATTTCTTTAAATTGACTGTAATATTGAGTGTTAGATGAAGTCAATGAGAAAAGAACAAACGAAGCGAAACGAAAATTCTAAGAAAGTTTGTTACTGACTGAAGCAAAAGCTTTATTATTAAAATTTTCATTATCAAAGGTTCTTTTACTGAACTGAAACTCTTTTTACTCGCGATGTATTGACCGCATTTCCATTAAAAATATAAAGTCACTGATTTTGAAATGCAAACAGCTCGCGAGTATTTTTTGTTAAAGCAAATTTTTATTAATAAAAATGTATAGGTACTTACTGCACTAAGTAGCAAGTTATAGAAATGAGTGTACAGCAAGAATTAATGGCCGGCCTTTGAGTCTTAATTAACGAATTATTTTTTTTCTTTATTCATTACGCAAATCTGCATAATTATTATAACAGCAAGCATACTTATACGAGTATGTTACAGTACCTTATTCACAGATCAACCTGAAAAATTTCAAGGTTCGATCTGAAACATTTCATAATGCTTTACTTCCCCAGTCTAAATGTATACAATTTTTGTAATTCTTGTAACTTTGATAGTGATAGTGAAAAAAAGAAGATATTTGATAAATCATCTTAGCGCCGCACTAGAATTACAAGACAAAATAATTCATTCCAAGACAAGAAAGGAGAAAGGAGGAAGATAGGAATATATTTAAGACTAGATTTAGAAAAATCATGAAAATGACAATTCAAATTCGAATCGAACAGATTCCGATCAAAGACCACTGATTTGGTAGAAACAGATATGCGGCGGTGAAATAGATCAGCAAAAAAAACACTGGAAACGCGTATCTTTTAAAAATTCAAAGTAAAAAATTCCTAGCTTCTAAATAATACAGCCAACATCAATGCATCAGCAGAAACTTTCCCCAAGAATTAACGCTGCAAGCAAAAGGGTCTATTATACAAGCCGGAGTAGGTACAACTGTGTATAACCCAGTTTTCTTTCTGTTTCCACTGGGAGCATTTCGGTGTGCACGCGTAGTGTATAAAATGGCTTAATTTGTTTGCAGAACAGATGCTGTTCGTGCAACAGTCTGGGTTAACGTTTAGACAATGGTCGGTCGAGATCTGGACCACAATTAGAGTTTAGTTTTAATTAATAGAATTAAAATGGATTTGATTACTGGATTAGTTTTGGTTTTATTTGGAATCTTGTTATCTGTTAAATAGTACATCCAAGCTCTTAATATTATATTGTAGACAGTAGAATCGTTTCAGTAAAATGTATAAGGTATCCGACAGAAGCAATTTTTTAGCGTTAAATGTGGAGTTAATTGGTTGTCGAAGAAATAAATTTCTCTGGCCCTATGGTGTGTGTTCATGTGTGTCCATATCACGGAAACTACTGAACTGATTTTGATGAAACTTTTGCCATTTCCTAAGTTGTATAAAATTCAAACAAACAATAAAAGAACGAACATGATCTGTCAATTATTACAAATTTGGTGTTCTTGTTTGGAAGCCGTAATAGACCAACTTATGTAAAAATTGTGCAGTTCTGAGAATATTACATACATACATACGTGTCGAATTGATAACCTCCTTTTTTGAAGTCGGTAATATGAACATAGAGGTTGAAATAAGAACTGTCATTATTGAACTGGACTAAATATTGACAATATTCATTAGTTGTATAATTTCGTTTCATAATTTCAGATTCCCTTAAAAGTAGACCGTTAGCAACGTAACCATACTTCGTTATTCTGAATAACGAAATAAGCACATTAAGAAAGTTTATCACGCCTAATGAGGTCTGCTTTAAACTGTGTGAAGAATTAATTATATTCGCAATTCCTTATGGAGGCGTAACAGAACTTTTGACCTTTGTTTTGGTTCATTTTAATTGTAAATGTAGGACTTGAATTTTTGGTGCGGTTTCTAAGCTAGTTAAACTAAGCTAGTTCAATGAATCTTCCGTTCTTCTGGGAAACTTTAAAGTCTTTCTTTAAAATAAAACTTTTACTTGGTTATCCGGCGTCAATAAGGATATGGAAAATTATGTTATGTCCAAGGTGTTTCAACACAAACGGCTGACGACAGAAAGGCCTAAAAATCTTCTAAGCAGGCAACACTAACAGAGGGATGAAAAAAGCCTAAAATATTTAAGGCAAGTAACACACACCTCTAGTGTTATTTTGTTAAGAAGTAATTACTATTAGATGACCTAAATGCCGGTTGATAAAAAATATTTTGGTGAAACGAATGAAGAGATTGAATCCATGAAATAGACAACAATAATACTAAGAAGAAAAAAATGAATGATCTTTTCTTTACCGAAGGCCACAAAGTTACTGTAACCTGTAAGAAAACTAACGTTATTCAATTCCAAAAAGTATCTAAGGTTCCGTTTAATATTGAGAGTGAACGCAACTTCGAAGATTCTCTAACTTCTTCTCTTTTACCTTTGAAAGGGACGCCGTAAGACGGATCAGCGCAAAAAAATAATTTGTTTCAGGAAAAACCCTACATCCTAATAATACACACACCAGCCAACCGCTAAATAAAATAAACATGGCAGGTCATCCGAAAATTCTAGGAGAAACTTACGAAAGTAAATTACCTCAAGGTAAGACGGGCCATGTATGATGATTACAAAAAAAGAAAAGCTTGTACACGTCGTAGATGGCACAAAGTAAAAAATAAAGACACATTCTGACCAGAAAATAGTGATAGTATGTAATCCGGCGACAGATTTTCATCACCAATTTCCTTTCGACCGATATTGGTAGAATGCGTAAGCGAGTCGAAATACAAAGCCTAGTCGTCAGCTGCGGCTCTATAAAAATTTCCTGCCCATTGAAATGAGTTATAAAATATGGCTTGCTCTTTATTGAAAAAAATGTCGTTTAATTTAATTGTTTTCTTTAGTGACTTCTTCCCAAGTGAAAATTCGTAAGATAATACTTACTATTATTCTCTAAATATATTAAAACGTCAGTTGGATGTCTATATCTTGGAAAAAAAAATTATGGAGCCGCATTGATGATCAGGGTTCTAAGTTTTTACTATCTTAAACATTCTACTAATTAGTAATATTGGCTGGTAGTAAATGGTTGGCTAAATTTGCGCCTGGCTTAGGGACCATAAGGTCAAAACTTTCTTGCTTTTTCGCCGCAGAATAGCGTTGTAAGATATTTGAGACTTATTCGAGGTTACTTACCTAGTAAGCTCTTGAGTCATTTTTGTTATTTCTTATGGAATATCAAATTTTCTTCTTTTGCGCGTAAACAATTAAATGATTTTATATTATTTTTGTGTTATAGCTGAGGGACCAAAATTAGATCGCGATAGATAAGATCGCTAAAAATAAATTGCGTGCGGGCTGGCTGAAAGAATCTGGTTTCAACTATGATAAATTAAAGAATATTTTTTTAATATAGTTTAACTTACACTCGTAAATTCTCCTGAATACGCGTGTAAAACAGAAATTTGCCAAAAATTTGTTATATCTCTAAGGTTAAGCATTATGGAATATCAAATTAACTTCTATACCACGTAAATGATTGTTCTCTGTTATTTTTGTGTTAGCGAGATAGGATTGTCGATGGGGTCCGTCAACCGACTCTTGATTAATTCAAGGAGTAGAAACAAACAGAATGAAAAGGTCCCAGATATCATTTTATTCGCTAAAAATGTCAAGGATGAATTTGCGAGTTGTTCTTGGAAAGGTCGAAACGAATTTTTAAGATCATTTATCTACATGTTAAGAAATTTAGCAATGTCTTAGGGGTCCGTTGTCCGTCTGTCTGTTATCATTGAACCGTTGAATTATATGTACCGCTGAATTATAACTACTGTATGTACGAGTATATGTATATGTCACTCTAAGAATCCCTAATCGCAATGGATACGTTTCGGTATTTCTCTACGTGACAAAGTAAGATATGAAGAAATCTGTAGAAGATCTAGGCAACTTGATCGGGTAAGTTGAAGGTAAGATAAGTTACGTCTCAAAGTTTGCAAATGAAAGTGGCAATGGGCAAGTGGCAATTGTTCGCAGGACTGACAATCGATGAGGAAAAAAGGTCTTCGTATGACGAAAGTGGAACACAAGCTGTCATTCCACCAGGTAGACTGACTACCTGAAGAAGACTACGAGAAACCGTTGGATTCAAAGAGCCTAAGACCGGACGAAGTCAGTAGCCCATTAATGACCCACTACAGGGTCGGGTCTCCTCTCATAATGAGAGGGATGTAGGCCTTAGTCCACCACGTTGGCCTAATGCGGGTTGGTTGACTTCACATGCCTTTGAGAACATTTTTTTGGGAACTCTCAGGCATGCAGGTTTCCTCACGAAATTTTCCTTCACCGTAACAGCAGGTGATATTTAATTTTATAAATCGCACATAACTTTTAGTACAAAGTCATTGGTGCGTGCCACTGGGATTCGAACCCGGACCCCACGATTCGAGGTCGAATTCTAAGCCCCTGGGCTATCATCACCGCCCGGACGAAGTAGCGTCGATTAAACCTGAAGACAGATGGATTCAAAGGGCCGGGGACTGGGCGAAGTGGCATCGATTAGGGGAGGCCTCTGGCCAGCAGTAGACTATGTAGAACTGGAAGGAAGGAGGGATGGATGGCCTCATCCGACTGATTGTACAAGAAATTACCACATTCTAAGGAACTCAGCTTCAGCTTTATTTTATCAGCCGCACTGCATACAAGAACAAGTATGAATTTTATATTTTTAAAGTAATAAAACACTGCCAACCACTGACAATGTTTTATTTAAATTTCACTGCATAAAGAAACCAATAGTTATTTGTAAACAAGCAAAGGTTATTTTATCCGACCACATTTCGACGGAAATGCGACAGCGGTGACAATTATTCTCTACTGAATTAAATAAAGGTGTCGAATCATTTATTTTACACATGCATGCATTTTTAATTATCTCGTGAAAGAAGCAAATAAATAATACAAATAAATATAAATAATCAGCGGTAGTGAAGTCGACGGGTGGTTTAATAATAGTAGATACCTACTTACGTCAGTCATTTAGATACCAAAGAAAATATTCATAAAAAAGTCAACTTAGAATTAATAAATTTTGACTCCTTTTGGTACCTATCTAATAATTATACAGCCTAAAATGAATTAAATGTTTGGTATTCAAAATCATAATAATACGATAATGATAAGACAAAAAATCTGAAATCAGTAATACGAAAGTTTCAATGTTAACAACGTTTAAAGGTTTACCTAAAAATGCTCAAGGTTACCCGAGTTAAGTATGGTACCTAGTACTAAAAAGCACTCTATGAGGAATTTAGTCTTTGCTGGCAGGTTGATAAGATAAAAAATGCGATAACCTGAACTGTGTGATGTTGGGGATTATTTAATGAAACGACCATTCACTTGTAGATCTCTTTAGTCACTCCTCAACCTTACAAAAAGAATGCATTATTGCAGTATACTTGTCAGCAGTAAATTGATATAATGTTTGTAAAGGAGTTTACCTACTTATTTAATGTAAGAGAGTTGAGATGTATACACTTCAACTGAAATCTGAGCGAAACTGTAGCACTGCTACTAATAATTTAATACTTGTGTTGAAGGCTGTAACATAAATAAACCAATCTCAATGCGTTTATTCCGTCAGCAACATGTAATTATACCTACATTGCAATCCGTTTTTAATTAACTCACCAAATACATTGATAATGGAAATGTTAATGGAATGTCCTCAGCCTACCCATATCTTTTAAACATATGATTAAATATATTTATATTTTAATGAGAAAGCTTTGATTGGTTTTTCACATTCATGAATAGTATTGGTAACCCAATTTGGTTTCTTTCAAATCAAACCTGTTGTTGTTTTTATGCATGCATGCATTACATTTTAAATAGGAAGTGTTCAATTACATAATTATTTAAATTGAACACAGGCAAGTAGTGTATTTTATAAGTAATTAAAATGAAAAAACACAACTTAACTAATTTGAGACTGTCAAATATTTGCGATATGACTGAGAAGCACGAAAATATTGTCTTCGACCGTTACTATATTTAGACACATCACACATCTGTATAATCTTTGTCGGTACTGGGGGGCCACTCTCTAAGCACTAAACTCGAAGTTTCGGCCGAAGTTTCGGCATTTCCTACTCTGTATCACTTACGAATGCCCATTTCTGACGGGCTCGTCCGTAGAATGAATGACTTTTCAAGTGACAGCAAAAACCTTTGCAATAACCTACTCCGTAAGGCTATAAGCCCGTCCGTAAATTTGAGTTTGACATGAGATATCTCGGTTGAATGTGTCAAATTACACGACATCAAATTTGCTCTCGTGTGGACTAACCACATCGGATTAAAAATAAAATACAAGCAATAAAACACGCTTCAGTTGTTGTTTTACAGAATATATTAAACATATACAGCCTCCCACAGAATTAAGGCAAGAACACGGGGTCTCCTACAGCCGTCTAGGGCGGATTCGGCCGCCCGCTTCCGTTAGAAGACCTCGCGCTAAATCCCTGTGCTTCTGCATAAACTCGACGATAGCGTCTAGCTGTAGTTGGGTAGCGGCATTAGTGGACGGCATCCAAAAATATATTCCTCGATATTGTTGTATTTCAACTCACTCAACAGTAATCAAGTTATACTTATACGGATTATTCGTTTTTCATCACACCAAGATTATTATTATGATTGTTATACTTATATACCAACAATGTGAGTTCTGAGCGAGTCTAATATTATGACCAATATAAATTAAAATACAACTTTTCTTATAACGTAGGTAGGGAACGTGTTTATTTGTTTACCTAATTTCTCTATGACTTTTCTAACTGTCAATTTACTCAAGCATTGTCAAAATGTTAATTTGTTTGTTATGAATATTATAGGCAAAGGTTTTATAACAATAAATCCATTCAATATTGCTTTTAATTCAAAATAAAATAATCAATAGGTAATTGAGGGCTAATT